>OY728152.1:132466329-133716329 GCA_963277665.1 Viscum album | reverse complement strand
TTTATAGATATCTTGTAGTTAAATTTATCAAAACCTTATTATCTATCACTATCCATCAGAACATGATGGTTATATTTATCTCCCATTTCCATGTTTTTTCTTTACACCTATGTTCTTTTACATGGAAACCCAATGATGAGTTAATTTTGGTAACCCCTCTGAAAATAAATTTATTTTTTAAAATTATGTTTTTGTATCCCTTTTTACTATGTGGATTTCCATGAATGAAACTTTTAAGTTATAATCCATATATAACCCCAACAAATTTCGAGGGAGAAATTAAATTTTAAGGGGGGTAAAATGTAACACCCTGAGATTTTATGAGATAAATTATTTTAATTTATTTGTTTTTGTATTCTAATCAAAGATTAGCTTGCTCAATACGCAACAACGTATTAGCTTGCAGTGTACACAACAATATTATTGGCTTGTGTTGCACACAATTTCAAGTTCTGTGGATAGATTTTTTTTCATGGAACACTGAGTATAGATTTTGTTCGATATATTAATGAACTATGTCTGGAATGTTATTTCTAAAACCAATGGATTCTTTCACTATAAGAAAAACTGACTTGGCTTGAGTTACACACAAGAGATCCCTTCCTCGATAGCTTACGTTGTACGCGATACCGAGTGTCACTAAACAACAATATATTAATAAAATATTACTATTTAATGGGATATAAAATATCCATTATGAACAGTATTAACCAAATTATGAATTTTATATTATTTTATCATTAACATTACACATTTTCTAGAACATGATATGAGAAAAAAATCAATTTTTTGATAAAAGATGTTTTTGTCAGAAAATGCAGTTTTACCAACTTTTAATGGCGCACAAATTTTAAATATAGTTTTTGACACTTTTAAAAGGTTAATATGTAAAATTAAACTTCTTATTTGGAAGATAGAAATAAAAATTTACTTTTCTTGTATTTTTTTATTTTCTAATAATATTAAAATTTTAATTAGGAGTAAAAAATACTATATTTTAAATCAAAACTGATTTTTAATATAATGTAATTTTTTAGTTATATTATATTTATAATTTGGTTTAAAGTGTAATTGGATTATATTTTAATCATTTTATCCAATATTTTTCAATGGTTGTAATTTTATTTTTAAATTTTACGTAAATACATGTCAATATTTTGATAGATATTACTTCTTAAAAACCTAGATTTTGGTTTTGAAAATGGGAATTAATTTTAAATAAATTACAAAAAGTTATGGGTTTTGAATTTGAAAAAATGGATTTCATATTTTTAATAAGTGTGTTGAAATTATGTAAATAGGTACCTATTATTGTGGAACATTATAAAAATTAACATATGTAATTATTTTATTTACGTTGGATAAAGGGTAAATCTGGTAAATAAAGGAAAAAAATAATATTATAATAATATTAAACTACACTAAAACATATCCTAATCCTATTATATTTGATATTAAAGACCATATAAATCCTTGGGTATATTCTGGGACCCCTGGTAACCACTTGGATGTGAAGAAGTCATTTTATAAGAATTAATTTAAAGTAAAGAGAAATACGATATAAACTTGTATCTTCATAATATAAATTTTTCATATGGGGTATACATGAAATAAATTTGATAATAAATAATTATTGGGAAAATAAATATATTTTCTACATCATGGTATTTTATTTATAATTTTTAGACACCAAATAAATAACATTATTTATGATAGAATGATGATGTAATGATTACTATATTAATGAATGATTTATATAAATGAGATTATAAATATTAAAATAAATTTATTTTAAACTTTTAATGCCATACACGAATTATATGGATTATTAAGACTTATAATATATTAATTAATGATGTTTTTCTTAAATAATCATGTTTTTATAGATTTTTAAAATGTCATAATATGAATAGTATAAAATTGTCATAAATGAGTTTTAAAACAAACCCTATTTTGTTAAATGATATAGTATTAATAATAATATAAGATTCAGAAAAATAACTTTTATAATGATTAAAATGTTATTATCGAACCACTTCAAGTTATATTGGTATTTTATAGTTACTATATTTACCACGTCCTATGTATATATAATAAGACATCGTAAGAGTTAAATTAATTAATGGTTAAAAAAAGATAAGGTTAAATTTGAGACCTAAACTTGTATAAAACATATTTATTGGGAGGATTTAGAAAAATACCCATCTAAAATTAAAATTAAATATGTTTTGGAAATTTTGAAACTGAAAATATTTTTATAATAAAATAACATTTCAATACCTTTCTAAAGTGCCCCTCCTCCTCTCTTATAAAAAGGAATCTCCACCCAAATTTCATCACACCAACATTAGCCTTCTATATAAACCAAAACCTGACCAATTATTCAATAAAAATTCTTAGTTAACTTAGGGAGGTCTTGATTTTCCAAGAAGTCCATACCTACCATCCCTATGTAGAGATCCAAAGGAAGTCCAATAAAGAAGAGATAATTTCTTTACCAATTCAATTCAATTTCATTTCTTCTTATACTACCT
Source organism: Viscum album (assembly GCA_963277665.1). NCBI lineage: Eukaryota > Viridiplantae > Streptophyta > Magnoliopsida > Santalales > Viscaceae > Viscum > Viscum album. The sequence continues at coordinate 133,713,795 of OY728152.1, read as the reverse complement.
CTTTCTATGTTTATTCCATAATAATGTAATAAATCTAGTATATTATACATTATTATATGTTATTTTAATTATGAGACAAACTTATACCACCTTTTATCTATCATACGAATAAAAATATCACTATGTGTGTCTACATACAACATACAGTCTCCACAATGTGGTGTAATTTGTTATTCAAATAAATAATTTTTTATGATGGGTATAATGATGAGTATAATAGGTATAAATAATGAATATAAAATTATAATTATTCGGTATGATTAATATACCATCCAATTACATACCATTTAATAGTCAAGAGAATGATATCATCGCTCGTGCGTTTGTACGACGTACCATCTCCACGACACGGTGAGATTTGTTCTCTATATTAATAATTAATTAATGACTATAAAATTTATATGAAGAGTGAAAATAATAAATATTAACTTAATTTCATTAATTGAATACATTATATTCATAACAAACATGACTTACATGGAAAAACAGGAAAAGGAAAATGACAGAGTTAACACATGAAATAATGGTAATATTGAAATACTATTAACAAAATGATATAATATGATAATATATGATATCATAAATATGTCTACTGTCTGGGTATAATTTAATAACATCATTTTATTATTATATAGGAGGTGACCACACCTTCGACTAATGAATATTACATGGTAAGGGATAATTTTTCCATATCATTTTTATCTGAGATTGTTTATATGTAAATGGTTACTATGGGTATATTTATCATGAAAGTCCATGTTTTTTAAAAATGGTTTCATAAAATGTTTAATTTTTTTATATGTATGTTTAATTACTTTTTTACCCATTTATCACTTTTACTACATTGTATAGAAGGAATCTTTCTTTTGTTTACCATATGATGTACTTTTTGACTTTTCTGGAAAAAGTATGAGGATACTTTTTTTTAACTTATATGGAAAGAATTGATTTTTATAGTTTCATGTTGCATTATTTCTATAAATATTCCTCTACACTATTTAAAATTTATTTTCAACTAAATTATTTTCTTATAAAATTTTATGGGAATTTGAGAAAAGAAATTTTTTAATAAGAAAGGATACTTTCTTCAGGAAATAAGTTCAAGGGTTTTATAAAAAAAATACATCTAAGATGATGCCCATTAAATAGGATTTTAATTATATCCTTATCATTGCTATGATTATATTATATTAATTATGGAATGTTGTTTTATATTGATTAAGTTATGATATACTTATGTTTAACGAACCCATTTTATTTACTGGGTTACACTATGATGAATGATTTAGGTTTTTGTGTAAAATGTAAGAATGATTTCATTATGAGATGGGTGAGACATATATCTACCTCCAATACATTGGGTAATTATTTATATCTAATGAGATAAAAATAAATGGAATGGAATGTAAATCCTGTTTAGTAATGCATGGCTGGAAAGGTAAATAAACCCAATTCAGAAATGTATTTTTTCCACTATGATGGTCTTGGTTGCAATTCCTTGGCTACTATGGAAATCATATTATGTGATTATTAGTCTTACGTAAATAATTTTCTTATTCGAATGATATTATATAATTTTTGATGTTCATTTATGATCTCTATCTTATATACTTCCATGATTTATTTCTTGACTCATGATTTTTATGTTTAAACTTTATTTTCATCTTTTTACATTCAAATGTTTGTGGTGTGTTTTATGTTTTCTATGTCTACCATTAATGAGAATTTTAGCTCTCCCTTTTTATGTTTTTTCCCGAATATATAAATAATGGTTTTTGGTAGGAAAAAAGGGACGATCTTTATGGAAGATGTTGAATATATTTCACCATGTTAGAATATTATATTTTGAGTTTATAAATTCATTAAACTAGTATGGTATTTGGGAATATATTTTTTGTAATGAATTAATTATTCTGAAAAAGTAAAGTAATGTAAATGTATATCAATCTTGGGTCATTAGTGTTGGTATCAGAGTTAATGTTTAGTTAACCTTTTGAAACTAAGATGAAAAATATTTAGTGAGATAACCATATATATTTCTAAGGTATGTCTAGGGATGTACCTAAGGTTAAGTATATTTATAATTTATAGTAAAAGAATTATTATAACCAACATGTATAAACTAGTATTACACCTCCAATGTTAGATATTGGAAGTACTGCCCCTTGATTATGTTGTTTTCCAAGTATGATTTTTTCTAATCACACTATTATTTTTGGGTTTTAGACAATGGATGAAACCCAAAGGAACCATGTTAATGATCAATTCACTAGAAAATGAAATTATCATCCTACTAAACAACTTAATATTATGGGAGATATAATGAAAATTCTAATTTCTATATTTACACAAGATAGGAAGAATTCCGGACTTCCAAATGATCAAAGAAGGGAACAACATTTTGTTATGTCATTCATGAGGCAACATATAACTTCTTTCAGTGCATCTTCTGAGTCACTTGTTATTGAAAAATGGATCAATACCATTGAAAATATATTTTCTATAATTCACTATTCAGAATATCAAAAAGTCATTTTTGTTGTTTATCTTTTAGAGGGGGAAGTAGTTAAGTGGTGGACTCTAATTAAGAATACAAGGCACCAAGATGAAATTGAATCCATCGAATGTGATGAGTTCAAAAACTTATTTTTTAGTAAGTAAATCCCTAATTTTCATAGAAAAATAAATAATTGGAGTTACTTTAGCTTAATTTAATAGATGATGAATCAGTTCATACATACGATCTGAATTTTAAAAGACTTACAAGGTTTGATTTACACTTTGTCATCCAAAATGAAAGTAAAATTGACCAATTATTCAGTGGCTTAAAACCCAGTTTTCATAGGGAATAAGTTATAAGAGACTTCAATAGATATGAAGAGAATTTATGTTGTTCTATAAAGTTAGAACTTTAAGCAGGTGTTACATATCCATGTCATGGGTTTGACAAGAAAAGAAAGATAGAGTTCATGGGAAAATTTTAAAATATTCAAGAGATGAAGATGAATGTTTTCTAATGCTCAATGTGTGGAAATAAGAATGGTGTATATTTTCTTGAAGGGACTAAAAAATGTTCAATGTTTATAAAATAAGGTCATCTAGAAGTTGAGTGTTGAAGTAATAGGAATAAGGTTGCTAGTTATGTGAATAGAGAAAAGACTATAGAGAATGCAACACCAACACTTCAACGCTAAAAGTGCAAGGAAATGGGGAATTATTGTAACTAATGCCCAAATATAAGATTTATTGATGATGGTCGATGTCAAAAACCTCTTAAAGACAAATATAAAGGAAAATCACATGGGATCACTATTAGTAATGTTGGTTATGAAAACGAAGAGGTGGAATGATTAAGTGTTTATGTAATGGGACTCCAAAATAGTATTATGTAATCTCATTTATATTATTTTGGAATATTATAATGTCTATTTATTTTTACATTGTGGTTCTCCTAAATTATATGGTACTTGTTACCAAGAAAGGTGATTGGAATATTTTTGGAAGGAACTTGATATGTCGATAATGAAAGGATTAAGATATAATGAGATGTTTTATAATATTAATGAGCTCATGAATGATATAAAGATCCAAGTGATAATTTTATTTGAGTATATAGTTTTTTTTGGGAACTTTGGTATGTGGAAATTGATTACTTTTTACAACATTCATATTTTCACAAATTTCCTATAATAATTCACGTTTCAAGAGAATATATGATTAAGGTATTCACATGTTTGGAATATGAAAACCAAGAACTACCTTATGAGATATGGGAGAAAAATGTTAAGAAAATTTAGTTCTGCTCTTTCAAATGTTTTATATTTAAATTTTTTGAAAGTATTGTAATGTTATCCATTTCTGGATAGTATAATTTATATTTTGGTTGATGTTTATTGGGTTAATGTATTACCTCACTATAGTTGGACTTATGCATATTTGATAACTTATTCTAATATCTTTGTTGAGACAGATGGAATTACCCATCATTATACCACATGATCTTCTAAAACATCATGAATGAATAATTCACCTTCATTTCATTAAATAAGAGATGAAGTGGAAATTTTTAGGGGACGACCAATAGCGAGATTACACTGACACCATGCAAGAATTTCTCCTAATGTAAAAATTCATCAACATTTGGAAAAATATCTTGAAACAAAAAATGTTATCCCAATACCTTATTTTGTTATGAATTAGATGTTCCATTAAATAATTGTATATTTATAGCTTTTTGATGGTTAAAATTCTCCAAACCTTATTCACTATCACTATCGATCATAACTTGATTGTTAGATTTCTCTTCCGCATCCTTATATTTTCTTCCCACCTATGTTCTCATATGTGGAAACCTTGTGATGAGTTAATTTAGATAACTATTATGTTCTTAACATTATTTTTTAAAATGAACTTTTAGTATCTATTTTTTCGATGTCGGTTTCCATAAATGAAACATTCAAGTAGTAAGCCAATTATAACCTCGCTGAATTTATGGGGAGAAATTCTTTTCTAAGCGGGGTAGAATGTAACACCCCATGATTTTATGGGATAGATTATTTTAATTTATTTTATATTTTAAACTACACTAATATTATCTTGAACCATACCCAACACCATTTTAGCTTGCAGAATACACAATAATATTCTTGGCTTGTGTTGTAAACAATTTCCAGTTTTCTTGATAAAATTTATTTCAGGGAACACTGAGTATATATTTTGTTCAATATATTAATGAACTAATTTTGTAATGTATTATGAAACACTTAAAGAATATTTCACTAAATTCAGTGCAGAGTTGTCTTACATTACATTTAAGTGCGACCTTCCTCGATAGCATGCGTTGTACGCGATACCGAGTTTAACTAAACAACAATATATTATTGAAATAATAATATTTAATGGGATATAAACTAGCCATTATGAATAGTATTAACCACATTATGAATTTTTTATGATATTAAAATTTATCTTACACATTTTATAGTACATGATATGAGAAACAAATCATTTATTTGGATAAAAGGAGTATTTTTTTTAAAAAAAAGTAGTTTTATCTCCTTTCGATTGTGCACAAATTTAAATTCTTGTTTTTGATAATTTAATAAGTTTAATTCGAAAAAATAAACTTATTATTTGGAATATGAACATAAAAACTTACTTTTTTGGATTTTTTTTGTATTTTTCTGAAAAAATTCAAATTTTAATGAATAGTGAAAAATACTGCATTTTAATTCCAAAATTTTTTTTATCTAATTTTTTTATATAGTAAATTATGCTTTTTAATTGGTTTTAAAAATTAATTGGATTATATTTTTATCATTTAATCCAATTTTTTTCATTGTATGAAATTTCACTTTTATAATGGATGTAAATACTTGTCAATGTTTGGATAGTTGTTACTTCTTGAAAACCCGTTTTTTGGTTTTGACAACAGGAATTAATTATAAATTGATTACTGAAACTTATGTGTTTTGAATTTTGGAAAATTTGTTTAATATTTATAATCCAAAGGTTCAAATTCTGAAAAAATTTACCTTTTATTTTTGTACATTATTAATAGTAACTATAATGAATATTTTATTTACCATGGTGAAAGGGTAAATCTGAAAAATAAGGGTAATTAATAATATTATAATAAAATTAAACTACCCTAAAACATATCCCAATACTATAGGATTAGATATTTCAGACCATAGGCATCCTTGGGTAGATTTTGGGACCCCATGGAACCACATGGATGTGAAAATGACATTTTATAAAATTACATTAAAGTAAAGAAGAATATGACATAAACTTGTATCATCATAATAAAAAAAATAATATGGGCTTATACATAAGATAAATTATACTATAAATAGTCATTTTAATTATAAAAAGATTTCCTACATCATTTTGTTTTCATTATAAATTTTAGACACCAAATAAGTAAATGTATTTATGACAGAATGATGATGTAATGATATCCTCTATTTGAAATGATATAAATAAACGAGATTTTAAATATTAATATATATCTATTTTGAAACTTTTTATGACATCCACTAATTTTATTGATTCTTATAACTTATTATATTTTATATAATGTTGTTTTTTTCCAAATTAATCACGTTTTTATGGTATTTTAAAAAATCATGATACGAATAGTATAAAAATTGACATAAATGAGTTTTTAAAACAAAAAATATTTTATTAAATGAAATAATAGTCTTAAAAATCCTATATTCAGAAAAATATCATTAATAATGTTTACAATGTCATTAATTAACTAATTAAGGTTCTCTTTTTATTTTTTAGTTACTATATTTACCATATGATATGAATTTATAAGAAGATATGGTAAGAGTTAAATTCGTTAACTAAGGGTTAAAGATAAAAATGTTGTTTTATTTGAGACCTAAATTTGTTTGTAAACTATTTAATGAGAGTATTTAGAAAAATAATAATATTATCTTCAAATTAAATTATTTTTTGACCTTTTTCAACCAAAAATTATTTTATAATAAAATAATATTTCAATACCTGCCTAAAGTGCCCCTGCTCCTATCTTATAAAAAGGAATCTCCTCCCAATTTTTCTCACACAACCTGGAGCCTTCTAGATCTACCAAACCACACCCAATTATCCTATAAAAATTCTTAGTTAACTTTTGGAGTTCATGGTTTTCCAAAAAATTCCATCCCTAGTGCCCCTAAAAAGAGATCTAAAGAAGTCCTATGAAGAAGAGGTAATTGCTTTTCCAATTCAATTCAATCTCTTTTCTTCATATACTTTCTATTTCTAAGTTGATTCCATAATAAATTAATAAATCCAATATAACATACATTCATGGATTTTATTATAATTATGGGACAACCTTATACCTCCTTTTATCCATCCTACGAATAACATTATCACCATTCATGCGTACATACAACATACCGTCTCCACGATGTGGTGTAATTTGTTATTTAAAAAATAATCGATTAGGATTGGTATAGTAATGGGTTTAATGGTATTAAATAATTTATATAACATTATAATTATTTTTTATTATTAATATACCTTCAAATTACATACCATTTAACCATCAAGAGAATGATATCATCGCTCATGCGTACGTATGACCTACCATCTCCACGATATGGTGAGATTTGTTCTCCATGTTATGAATTCAAGAATGATTATAAAATTTATATGATTCATGAAAATAATAAATATGAACATATTTTATTAAAAAAATACTTTCTATTTCTAAAAAACTTGTCTTACATGGTAAAACAGGAAAGAAAAAACAAAGCAGTTTACACCTGAAATAACGATAACATTGAAATACTATTAACAAAATGAAATTATAGGATCATATATGACATTATAACTTTTTATATGTTCCTGGTATTATTTAATGGCATGATTTTACATTTTTCAATGTGGAGACCATAGCCTCTACTAATGAAAAGTACAAGGTAGGGGATAATTTTGCAATCTCATTTTTTTCCGAGTTTGTTTATACACAAGTGTTTACTGGGGGTATATTTATCATCCATGTCCATGTTTTAAAAAAATGTTTTCATGAAATTTTTGATATTATTATATGTTTTTTTAAAGTCATTTTTACCCATTATTGACATTTACTACATGGTTTATAAGGAATATTTGTTTTTTTACCGTACGATGTACTTTTCGACATTCCCTGCAAAAGTTTATGGATAATATTTTTTAAACTTATACAACATTAATAGATTTTTATGGTTTTATGATGAATTATTTTAGTGAATATTACTCTACACTATTTCAAGTTTATTTTCAACTGAATTATTTTCTTTTAAAATTTCACTGAATTTTGAGAAAATAAAATATTTTTTATGAAGAAAGGATAGTATTATCAAGAATTAAGTTCAAGTGTTTTGTCAAAATTACTTTCCATCTAAGATGATTCCCTTCATATATGGTTATGTTTATATCCCAATTATTACTATTATTTGATTATTTTAATGATAGAATAATATTTTATATGGATTATGATATGATGGAATGATGTTTAAGAAACCCATTTTGTTACTTTGGTTATGCTATGATGAATTATTTAGGTTTTTGTGGAACATGAAATAATGATTTCATTATGAGAGGGGTGGGACCCAAATCTCCCTCCAATAAATTGGGTATAGATTTATATCTGATGAGATAAACATTATGGTAAGGGAAAATAGATTTGGTTTAGTAATACATGGTTGGGATAGCAAGTAAACTAGTTTATTAATGGACTTTGTCCACTATTATGGTCTTGGAAGGATTGCCTTGGCTACTATAGAAATCATATTATGTACTTATTTTTTTTTGACAATTACATGTTTTATGAAATTTATATTCTATAATGGTTAATGTCACTTTATGATATATGCCTTCTGAACTGCCAATATTTATTTCATGACTCACGATTTCGATGTTTGAACTTTATGTTCAGGATTTTACGTTTAAATTTATATGGTTGGTTTTATGTTGTCTTTTTTTCCTTTACTGGGAATATGAGCTCACCCTTTTTATTTTTTCTTTTTTCCAGGATATAAAGAAATGTTTTCAGTGGGAAACCAAATGGGGAAGATCTTTAGGAGATATGTTGAAGATATTTCACCAAGTTAGAATATTATGTTCTTAGTTTCCAAAGACACTAAACAAGTACGGTCTTTAGGCATACATTTTGTGTAATGTATTATGTATTTCAAAAATGAAATTTAATGTTCATGTATGTCAATCTTGGGTCATTATAAATAACATTAGAAGATAATATTTGGATGGAATAAATTAAATACATTGTAGAACCAAAAGGAAAATTAATCTAGAAGCTATATAGTTGAGCCTCAAGGTTCATGATATCAATCCAAACATCATGAAAATGAAATAGAAGAGGTTTTAAATATATTTAACCAAAACCAATCCCACAATCCATCCACCACTATTCCCACTATCCTTATATCCTTACACTATTTATTATCTATTCAAACACCTATGACTACCATTATAAAATCCCTATTTAAATACACAATAACAAGGCCTATACAAAATAAATGATACCTATAGTGATTGTTTCTAAGAAATAAATGAAAAAAACAACTTGGTAATAGTTACTACCTCCATCCCATGTATGCAGAACTATTTTCATAGATCATCATCTACCAAAGGACACCGAAAATACATCCTCCATTTAAAACCAATATTATAGAATCACTATTCAAAATAATACAATTGAGGATTAAATAAACCAATGATCCTCCAGCGTTGATAGAAAGAATAACATAATCCAGGAAAATAGTTTATTACCATAAAATATAAATAATGGAATACAAAATTGTAACAAAGACAAATGACTCCAAATAAAAACCAAATAAAGAGGAATAAAATATAAGGAGGAGGGATATTCCCTGAGGAAAACAATATGAGATGACTAAATAACCCACATCTAGGGTGAATAACATTGATGGAAAACTAAACCACCCAGAAAATCCTTCCATCCCCATAAACCAATAAAATAAAAATAAATCATTCAACAAAGACTTCACCAATACCACCTTACTAAATCCCCCTACATCACCTTCATATTTAGAAATAGGGCACAAAAATGATATACCTTATACAATATTAAAGTATAATGGGATCTTTTACTAAAGATAAATGGATACTATTTATCAAAACTCTCAGTATACTAATAACTAGGATGAGAATTCCTCAGGTGATACTTCTCTATAGATAATAGAAAAAACAACGTGAAAAAATCAAAGTTAATCTTAGTAGAAAAACAATAAAATATGGAGAGTTAGTTTAGAGGGTTGAAATATTGGATAAATATATTGAGAGAACAAGAAACCTAGAATGAAACCATTGAAGAAAAATAGAACCATCACTGAATACATTAAAAAAAATATATGGGACTGATAGAAGAGGAAAAAGATAAAGACAATGAAAAGGATCTACATCATTACAAATTTTTTTGATAGGGAGAAGAATAAGGGAGAAAGCTCTTGGACTGTGAGAGAGGGAAACATTAGGAAAGAGTGAAGACACTTTATGAATGATAGCAGATTTTTTTTCTATTCTATTTTTCACATATTTTGGTTGGTCAGATGTTTTGGATGTAATGATAAATCCTCAATGAATCATTAAAATTTATTCCCCCTTACTAATAATTTGAGCTTATACTTTTGTGGTGTTTCTCTTTTCCCAAGGTGATGAAGAGGAATATTATTTATGACATATAAAAATAATAATAATTTTTGAACTATGTTATGGAGTAAATATACATTATATTATTTATTAATATTGATTTTTATTAAATCACTAATGAAATGAAACATTTGGGTTCTCAGACTGTGATTAAATATCAATTGTAACATCGATTACATATTCTAAAGTGTGTGTATTTCTAACCACCTGTCACTCTCCTAGTTACTTGTTTCCCCTCCAATTTTCATTTCCTCACTAACTGAATTTCCTTATCTTTATTCATAGCTTATCACTACCTCTGTCTCTCTCCCTCCACCACCTCCCTACCTCCTCCACACCTCCACCCTAACTCCCACTCCTCTCTTCCCACATCCACATACATACATTCTCATTACCTTCCCCGTTCACCACCTCTACCTACACCATATATCATCCCTACCTCCCCTTCTAACATTAACATCCCCACAACCCCACAACCTCCCCATACCCGTGACACTACCTCACTACCTCCCCACCTCCATTGGTTCCACAATACATTATCACCATGATAGTTTTATCTTCTTCAGAGATCATTGCTTTAGAGCTTCCTCATAGATCACTTTCCTCATAGATCACATATCACCTCCCTCCTAGGTGCCACAAAACGTATCCCCCAGAATCTTACTATTTTGTCCTAAAAAACAAATGGAAGGTATATGTTTCATTATCCCCTAATTTTATATATATTTGGGAATTGTATATTTATGTGATTTTGAATGTCTAATATTATATGCTAAAAGTCATTATTTAATCTTTTATCTCATCCTATGACCATTATACTCTCAGTTACGCTCCTTATATTCCTTTATAACTCAATTTTAATATATTTTTATTTCAAAATCTTTTTATTCTAGGTTTATTATATGTCTATGGTGACAGGAATATTTTTTGAGTTGCACCCTCCCATGGTAAAATTTCTCTTCACCCATGATTAAATATATCCATGATCTAGTTCTTCTATCTCCATGATTCATTGATGTGATTATAATGTGGTTATAGTGACATTAAAAATATATAATTCGATTACCTTTAGTGTATTTAATTACCAATATTTTGAGTTGTTTGAATTTTCAACTATAGTTTCCTATAATAATCCTCCCCTTGATTCTTTTAGTAATGTTTTTAAAAAAAATTCATTACTTTAGGGTTTTTAATTTTGATGATTTGTTTTCCATGATATTTAAATTTATAGATCCCATCATAATAATAATTGTTTTTCTAGAACCTTAAATTGGAAATTCTAATATAATGATATTTAAGAATGATTTCCATGAATCTTTTTCATTATAAGTACCGAAATTTTGGTTAATTATAAAATATTTTCCACATTTTGGATGAAATGCAATATTTATTATTATTATTTGATTCTGACATGCTATTTAATTTAGGAGTTACCCATTATTCAGTTTATACTTTATTGTAATAATTTTTTAATTAGTAAGTAAAAAATTATTTACTCAATTGAATTAAATGCATAACCTAGGAATTACATATATTACAATATATTCAGATTTTTTAAATTTCTTCTCTTATATAAGTTATGAATATCATAATTTCATCATATCTCTTATAATATCCTTATTATGAATCTTTCCAATAATTTCAAATTAAAAGTTACAAGGAAACTATATTATAAAGGTGATTATCAATGTAGTAAAAAAATTCTATCGATTGTATAGGTTTGTAAATATTTGTTAAATGATATATTTTACAAATGAGACAACCTATAGTTTACATTTAATTTTAAATTTTAACAATATTTTACTTAAATTTTTTTATTAATTTTCTTGTATTTTTAATGGATCATGTTTTTTTGTTCTGGAAATTAGTTTTCAATTAGTATTTTCTACTTGTAGTAACAAACTCATTTGATTTGAAAAGTTAATTTTTTTGAACTTTATGATCTAGGAGAATGGTAATGAAATAACACGTTGATATAGTAGAAATCATTCCTTATATATTATTTTCATTCTTTATTATTTTTTATCAACTTAATATTTCAACATTTGGAAGTTTATAAAGGCAACACTTTTTTAGGTCATTGTGATTTCCAAAGTAGTGAAACTAATTCTATTTGGTTTCAGGTATTAAATGTAAGATTCCATTAGAAATTTTATTTATAATTAACATTGTTTTTTTCTTTCCTTTATTATCTTCATTTTTTTACTTATGTAATTATTATTCTATAATGGAAGGTATAAAAAAATCAACATTTAGGTTAGGATTCTCTCCATTAAAATTATATTAGGTAGTTTGGGTATATATAACAATAATGAGATGTTCTTATTGCTGTATTTTTTATGTTCTTATAACCATATGTTTGGTTCTAACAGATGATTGTCACGTTGAGTTTTCTATATGTTCTTACCTACCCATTTCATTCATAGAGTTAATTATCTGAAACTTTAGACGGGTCTCTAAAAATCGTAAGGAAATAACACACTATTATAATTGTCTTCGAGCCTTTAATAAATTTTGATTGGTATGAGTTTTTGTTAATTAAATATTCCACCTAAAGTCAATTTAGGATGTTAATAGTTTTTTATCCCATTAGGAATTCGGAAGAGATAAAACTACTTCTACATTTGTTTTGGTATGAAAGTTTAGTTTCCCGAAAAATTGTATTTCTAATTGTCATTTTTATTCTTTCCCTTATTCTTCTAAATTTTTAACTTATGTAATTATAATTTTATAATTTTATGTATGAAGGGAAATTCTATTTAGAGACTTTTTAATTGAATAATTAGTTTTTTTGGAAACATATTGAGTTTTGTTTTTATACTCATTTCTATGTTATTTTACATAGTTGAAATTATATAAATAAATATTTAATATATATAGAACATGTACAAATCATATATAGAAAATATATATAATATATATGAATGGAACACACACACACTCACACATATATATAGAACACACACACACACACAGATATATATATATATATTTTGTGTATACATGTTATGAAAATATATGTATATGTTCTATATGTTTTTTATGTGATTCGAGAATTTTTTGTTATGGATGTAAATATATATACAGAACTTATTTATGTTCTCTATGTATGAATATATCTTGAATATCTATAGTTATAGTAAAATATTTTAACTCCACTATACAGGTGACCTTATCCTTTTTAATCCATTATTATTAATCAATCCTTGATGTCCTTTTTAGGTGTCTTCACAGTTTTCAGATAATTAGAATATTACTGCACATAAAATTATAAAAATGTGCTAATTAAAGTGCATAAACTTATGCCATGTGAATATTTTGATTTGATGTGGACCACTTTTTAGAGACATTATAAACCAGGTCAATGATTTCAAGCAATAAAAGATACCCATTTGTCTGACTAATTCCTAAAAATAGAATATGATTTCTGTATTTGGTATCAAAATTCCTGACTTTAGCATGCTTAAAGTTAGTCCAAGATGATTATACTTTTGAACCTACATTCCAATTGATCCCCCTTATTTAAACATGTACTCATTGCTTCACATATTTTATTCTCTACTATTTCTAATACAATCAAATAATGTGAAAACTTTAGGATGATAAATATAACTAATGTTGAGTATTTTAACATATATATATACATGTTTTCCATGAAGAATCAATATGAAATGGGGGTTTTGATTACATTATGCATCCCTAAATGAGATTATCAATTTCTAATTACTTATAGAATATCAAAATGCCTTTGGATACCACTTATCATGCATTTAACATATTCCAACATAATTTCTTTTTAATGTGACTAAAAATATTTTTGGAAATGAGAATATTACATCAAATAAAATTAGATGTCATTATGTATATGAAAAATAATATCTCTTTCCTTGTTAATGTTCAAATTTGACATAAAGAACAATTTAAATCATGTAGAATCTTTGTAATTTATTTTAAACCCACTAATATACCTTTTGGTTTTTATGATTCCTAAAACACATAACATTTCAGTATTATACGTCATAGTTTTTCACTTGATTATACATTGACCTATCTATAGAAACATTATACACTTGTTAAGAATGTTATACTATTGAAATATTCAAACCCATGTTTTATGCTCTTTTTAGTGGCTGGTTCATCAATTGAGAATACTTTTGTAGAGCATGGTATTGAAAGAGTGATTAGTTTTTCTGACATAGTAATGATATATTATTTCAATTACCTAGAACAAATTTTGTTTTCGTTTTTCCTTATGATTTATTTATATGTTTACATAAGTTCTTAAATGAAATGTATTCTTAGTTTTTTATTTATATGGATATCAAAAATAAAGTTGTTTTTTAGTCATTAACATAATCGTTTCCATTCCATTATTTGGTTTCTGAAATGTCATCGCATAATAAGGGATTTGGTGATGGATTTAAAAAATCCACCATATCGTTAATTAACAAAAATAATTATAGTTTTATTTTTATACACATAACATGTAATTTATGGATAAGGTGTATTTATAAAAAATATAGATAAGAATTAAAATTGTTGATAGTGGCTTATGAAATTATGAACTTTGAGTTATTATAAACGTTATTGGCGTCTTATTAAATATGTAATCAATTTTTTTTACATTTAAGGGGTTAATTATTTTCATTTTTATCTATATATATTTTATCCATACATTTTATTTGATGTTCAACTATCTTTTATTATGATTATTCTACTTTGTGTGTGTTTCATTAAGAAGAAAATTAATGTTATTTTTTATGTTCCCCATTTCTTTTGTATCAAATCATTCATAGTAGGGTTGAATTTCATTATTTCAGATGTGAAACTTACTCTAGAGGTTTCATATGTAAAAATTTACAAAATTAGTATGTATTAAATATTTTTTGACATATTCAAACCTAATTTATTTTGTTTCCTCATCTTCGATTATGTGAATCCAAGGCACATAGTAAATTATTCATCCTCATTTTCCCATTATGTTCTTATTTTCCCCTTTCCAATATATCATACTATTTCCAAACATTATTATTGGTTCTACGCAATAATTTCCAATTGAGGTAACTATTATTGAAAATAATTGAACTTGCTTATTTTTTTGACATTTATTGATAATAAACTAACATCCCACATTCATGAGTTTTTTTACCACAAATAATTTATTCTCATATTTCCATTGTGATTTTATTTATCATGTTTAAAACTGTCTGAGGATGGTAATATTTTATTATTTCTGCTATGTAATGATTTATTTTTTATTTAAGATTTATTACAATTAATCAAAATACCTTGTATAAAATATATTTTTTACATTTATTGAAGTTATTTAAAATTTTATATTCATTATATTTTCATTGAACACAAATACCATAGGTTCATTATTCAAAATGAGTGGGTTTTTTCAATATATTTCCCATATTTTTAGCCATTTTGAATTTTAGGGATGGGTATAGATCGAGTTTCCTTACTAGGAAAGATGTGATATCAGTTGGTCGATATTCATTAGTAAATTCTACTGCTTTTAAATTGAGTACTATTAATTTTTCGAATTAATTTTAGAATTTTTTGTATTTTTTCTTCTTGTCACTAGGGGATATTTTTGAAAAATAATCAAATACAGAATTGAATCAAATTTTATACATAAATAAAAAACCATCTCTTATTAACCAATGTTTTGCCTTTGTGTGGTGGGTTTTCGACATCCTCCATTGATTGAATTGGTGTTTATATTGATGTTAGGTGATGTTTTATGACTCCATTTATGTTACTTTCTCCTATATTATTATAATTTTTCCATTTTTATTCTGTTTTGTGACTATATATTTTTAGTTCCATTTTCCATAATTTGTTACAAAATATTTTCATTTTGGTTCTTTTTGTTTGTTTGTTAGTGTTTCTTTCATTATATTAGTTTGTTGTAATTCCAAAAAAATATGTGTGAATGTATGTTCAAACAAATATAATACTAGTCTAATCATGAAAAATAATATAATATATATATATTTTATGTTTGGGACTCTTTACACGGTATCAAAGTTGAATTTCACTAATTTTAAGGATTATGTTATGAATTAGAAGTGTAAAAACGTAAAAATCCTAGGTTGAACTGAAGGTTTCATAGTATGAGAGATCTTAATATTTTGTTTTTATATTGATATGACTATTTACTATTATTTTATTATATATTATTATGTATTACAAAAAAGAGGATTTATTGAATGTTATGAAATTTTTTTATCCAATTTATTAATGATTAAAAAGTTTTATTTAATGTTTTTTATAACATCCAAATATATTAAAAGAACACAATGTTCGATAGCTTATATAACACAAAACACCTAGATTAAACGAACTTCAAAATACTATTATTTAAATTTGGTCATTATAAGATAACTATTGAATTAGTGGGTATAAATAGTATTAACAAAATTTTTGAATATATATATATATTTATAAAGGACATATTCAATTCAAATGCAATGATTAATTATTCTTAAATATGTACTCAATTTTTTGTAAAATTATTTTTTGATTCATAAATATATTTTCTTCAAAAATTTATTTTATTTATTTTTATGAGTGAATATTATATTAAATTATAGGAAATTATATAAATTTTATTTTATAAAATTAATATTAATTACGAAATCAGTATATTAAAATTACCTTAGGATGATTTGTTAGGGTTTTTTTATCGAAAAATTAGATTTTCATGTGAGTTGTAAAAAATAATGATTTTTATAAAACCATAGTTTTATTTATATTAAAAATTAACTTTTTTGTTTTGTTTATATATCATAACAATTATGAACTCTTTACTACAATTAATTAAATTTTAGTCTTCATAATACCTTTGTTTTGTATAAGTATATTTTTGGGTTTAAAAATGAAATTTTCAACAAAACTATTGTCAGACCTCGAACCCAGTATCCCAGTACAGATGAGTTATTTTATTAAATTTTAATATTAGTAGGGAAGAAACTTCCTAAAAGAAAAAATAGTTTTGTAGCTTTGGAAAACAAGATACATGCAAAAGTTTTCGATTACAACTTTGAAAAGAAATAAAATATATAAATTCCATTAGAATCATCCATAACTCATAGATTGTCTCTATATGTAATTCATAATATTCATCTTCGCATACTGGGGAAAAATAAAACATAATCAATGGGTGTGTTCATGTTCTCAAAATGGTTAAATAACAAAGATGAAGTATTTGTAATAACACATGGTGAATAAATAAAGTACACATTCCATTAAAACATAATTTTGAGCAAAAGATGACATGAATAAAAGATGAATAAATAATTCCATTATAAATCATAACCATGGATATCATAGTAGTCAAATAAACACCAGGAATATCCCCTACTATTTTTCCACATGAGGGAATAAAAAATACAAAACATCATAAAAATACCATCAAGGCCTCATCTAAGACACCTTACATAATGGGTAAAAACCCAAAATAGTTTCTCTTATGAGACCTAACAATGCATCGAGAGGCTATAGAGGGACCCTACCATCACTTTCTTGTCCAATAAATTTTTCATATGAAATGAGTGCAACATAAAAAACATAAACACTAGTATTGGAGAAATAGGATATGAAATGTGATTATTTTAACCCTAAACCATGATTGCGATCAAATTAGCACATCAATAGTCAAAATGATCATCAACAATTAAAAAATATATGGTACAAGGTATAATAAGAGATAAAACTGAATTATGTACAATATTAAACAAACAATTTTGACATAGATAAAGATACTTTTAAATGATGGCATTGAAAAAATATATAGGAAATAATCATTAAACATTCCAAATTACCCCGTACCACTTTGAAAAATTAAAATGAAAATACATTAGAATATCATGAGAAAAAAAGGAAAATATATATATTATATATGTAATTTTAGTACACTAACAACAAAAAATTAATAATTTTTGAACACGTCATTTATCTCATAGAGGTAAAATTGATATGTGAAAACACATTTTTTATATTGGAAATAAGTGTTCTTTTGGAAAATCATTTTTATTTATTATCAAATTAGATTATAAACATGTATATCCTTGTAATGATAAGGTAAGTACATTTAAATTAAATTTGATTCATAAAATATGTACTTTTTATGTGAAATTATTTAGGAAGTGTTTATAAGAATCATTAAAAATTAAACATCTTAGTGCGGTTTAAGGAAAATAGTAAAGAGAGTTTAAAGAGGAAATGCATATTTGTTTCCATAAAACCCAAAATGAACAAAGATAGTTTTTCATGATAAACTGAGTGATTTCATAAAACTAATTGTGGATTAAAATAGAATATTGATCGCACATGAAAATAAAAATGAAATTGGAAAGTTCCCTAGAATCTAGCTTGTTTATCATGACAAATTGAGAAGGGAACCTATTTAAAACACGTATATTCCCATAAAAGAAGGATGATATGATCTGGATATATGATTTTGTGACATAGAAAATATAATATAGAAAATATATAAAAATAATAAATAATTACATTTGAGTAATGATGGAGAAAGAGTAACCTAAGGGAAACAGGGGTTTAGGTAGAATCCATTACCACTTTGTAATCAATCAAATCATATGAGGAAAAAATAATAATCATAAAATGATACATTTAATAAAATTAAAATAAATATATTAATGATATTCTACATTAATGGGAAGTATATGTAAACCATACAATAAAAATAGTGGTGAATAAGAAATATCTCACTAAAAATGGAAGGGAGATGGGAGGACCCTTACCAATTTGTAATCAATAGAAAAGTATGTACAAAAATTAATAATCATCTAATGAATAATTTAATACCATGAAGATAAATACATTCATGATTTTTATGTCCAATTTTAGTATACATACAACACATACAAGAAATAAGTTGTGAATATTAGAAATCTTAAGGAAATAAAAGTGACATGGGAATCCCCTTACGTTATGTATGAATGAGTTCAGCACTTGACCTTAAGGTATAAGAATATGAAATTAGAATTTTTAATAATTTAATTAAGAACCTACTATAAATTTATAAGGTTTATCGTAATTTTATTCAGCTCATTTATGTACTTTTTGATATGTAATAAAATTACACTATGTCATTCTTGAGTGTTTGTTTACTTGATTTTCATTATCATTGTTCTTGACTATATGTAACAGAGTTTATTTAAAATGGGTATAATTCACTAGAATTTGAATTATATATTATTAATAAAAAAATGATTTTTATTATGTATTATTTTGTTTCCATGTTTGAAGATGATTCATTAGATATCATTTTAATGATGATCAATTAGCTTGATTTTAGTGGTTTTTCAATCAAAACGAAATTGTTTTGTTATATTATTTAATATAATGTATAAATAATTGTTCCAAAAATTTAAATAATATATAATACATATTTTTTAATTTTTTTCAACCATAAAAGTTCTTTCAGGACTTGGATTGCAGGATAAATTTAAAAAGGAATGTTCATTGTCTATAAGGGTTTTAAATTAGCACCTCCCATATAATGATTTCATTTTATAAAAATATATTTGAGAGAGTAAGAATATTTATGATGTATATTCCACTATGATGATATAATTCTACAATATAGATGATATTGGAGTTGTCTTTATCATTTGGACCGAGCGGGAGAGGTTAGGATGAGATAAGAAAAATAAATTGAAATGAAATTTTAAGAAAAGGGAAGAGGCATTACCTTTTGAATTATCCTCCTTGAGAACCTCCTTAAGGAAAAGGGTACTGGTCTTTTAGAAAGACCAAGAGATCCTGGATGTGAGGGGGGTACTAGGTAATAATATCTGGGCAGAATTTTTAAATTTTTCAAGGCTTTGTAGTGTGAGGAGAAGAGGTGGTGTGGGGTGGATTTTATAGTGGATGAGAGGGGTGATTTCCCATTATTTTATTCATTATTTCATTATTTTTCCCAATACGAGAAATATTATTTATTTTTCCTACTTAATATAGTTATGAGTGCATGTTATTTCAAACAAATGATGATTACATCAGCCAAACGTCATCCATGACCCTAAACGTCATATATTTAGCATTAATTGTCAATTATAGTATTTTAATATTCACAAAATTCAAGTATTTTAGAAAAATATAAAAAATTCACCCTAAAAATTTCTATTTATTTAGAATTAAAATAAGAACTCAATTATGTGACAATAATTTCATAAATATGATAAATTTTTTTAATTAAAATCACCATTTACTTGAAAAAATATAGTTTTTAAAATTATAACAAATTTTATAATACCCTGAAAATAAACAAAAGTCTCATTAAATTCCCTTAAATTCATAGGATTAAAAATATTGATGAAATAATAATCTTTTAAATCAATTTATTAATTTTAAAATTTTCATTAAATATTTATTACCCCTAAAAATACTAACACTTAATTATTAATTATATAAAATATCAACTTACTAATACTGTGATATAACTATACCATACCTTTATTTATGTGGTTAATAATTTTATTTATACGTTAATGATTTAGGTTACAATTCATTTGGATAATTTAATATTCATAAGTGTCATATTACTATTCATAAGGGAACATTAATATTCCAAAGGGTCAGGTTACTATTCACTAAAAAGTTTTTAGATCCTATTAGATTATAAATATCTTTCTGATCACAAGCATGTATTTTCATTTTATGAAATTAAATTAAAAAAAATTCTGTATATTGCTAATCCAACAAGTGTGGAATGAAGGCGGGTAAAAAGAACATTCAGAAGTTAAATAATTTTTAATATCTAATATCAACATAAAAAAGATTAAAATGACTTACATTGGATTAATATATATATATTAGAGATATTGTAACTTTAAGAATCAATTTAAATTATAATAATTATTTAAACTAGAAACATAATTTTTAACTATAATGAAAAATTGTTCATTATTCATCTAAAAAATAAAACTTCTTATAAAAATAATAAAAAATCCCCACAAATTAGTTTTGACATTCCAAATATAATAATTATATTTATTTTACCAAAAATTATATATTTCAATTTAAATATGTTTCATTTATGTGAAACCATTTTTGAAAAAATTTAACAGTAGTTATTACTATTAATATTACTATGTTTAATGACTAGGTTATAACAATCTTATTTAAATAAATATAATAATAAAGTGTTGTTTCATAGAGATTCAGTGTTGTGTGCACTATAATCTCTACTAAATTTATTTTTAAATCATTCTGGTGTTACATTCAAACCTCTTTTAATAAATTGTGTCCTCTAAATTTGAAATTTCACTTTGAATGTTAAAGGGTAGTACTTGAAAATTCTGTTGTTCGAAACTCACATCAAATATAGGGTTAATAAAACATCCTCCTTAAAAGAGGGAAAATGAAATTCATAGGTTACCATAGAACTATGAATTATAATTGGATAACATTAGTTTGAAGTGAAAATATAGACATTAAATAATAATATAAACATAAAGTTACGATGAATAGTGATATAAAACATGGCCTATAGAAAAAATAAAATAAATTTTTAATCCATTAAAAGAATATTAATTTCTCAGAAAGAAAACTACACAGAAAATATTTTGGTTATGAAATATTTTTCCTATAATTAAGGTATTGCTCTACTATCAAGAAAAATCTTGGGAAATTAAACTAACTTGATTACTTTCCATGCCATGAGAATAAGATAATCCTTTCATTGTTATTTGATCTATTTTTTCTTCATTCCTTATGCCTGGAATGAATTTTTAAGATGATTTTTTCATTTCTTAATGATTTAAATCAAATTAAACAGATCATAGAACCCACAAAAGTATAAATAATATACACCTCTTCTCATTATCCATTAACCAAAACCAAAATGATTAGGGTAAGATTAAATAATTCCCCTTTACATGAAAAAAACATCAATCCCCAAAATTCAAATATAAAACTCAAAGTTAAAAATATATCATTTTTCAAATTACAATCATTTCTAAAAATCATTCTAGACTATGACCCCAAATTTATAAGGATGTGTTAATATAGTCTTCTAAATGGTATCAATAACTCCTAATATCTTATTTAAAAAATCTAATTTCCCCCATCAGGTTATCTCCAAGATATTGTAACCATTTCAAAAAATAACTTGTATCACCATATGTCGACAATAAAATCATATTTGACTCCAAAATACAATTCCACATTAATTCCTCAAAATATTCTATTTACAATAGTCTTATGAGAAACCAAAAATTAAGAATGTTTTCTAAAATAACATTAATCACTTAACCAATAAATAATTTTCCAATCCCAAAGTTATCTATTATATAGAAAAAAGTCCCTATAATATAAATAACATTTATCCATTAGATTTTTTTACAAAAAATTCAGTATAACCAGAACATCACATAGTCTAGTGGAAGGTGTTGCACCCGTTTTTGATCTTTGGTTATGGGTTTAAAATCTGCAGTGATGCCAAACATGGTGGGTTGTCACATGATACATGGGTTCTCCTTTATCTAAAAATATATAACATCCAAAATAAATATTATAGACATCCTAGAAATTAGGTCAATCAAAAAACATTCTTTTAACTATGATTTTAAATATAACCTCAATACATAAATACCTAATACATTTACTCAAACATAGGTCCTTCTTCATCCTAGAGGTTGTCCTATAGAATAGGGCATCGACTCAGGTAATGTCCCCATCTCTTGCATTTAAGGAAAATAACTAAAAATTGACTCTTAGGATTAGTTTTATTTCCTTCCATTGTACTCAACATTTTTCCTCAGTAGTTGTTTTCCTTATGTTCATTTATCCCACACGTAATGTATTTCTCCATTCTTTTGATACACTTTCCAATGTGTATCCTTCCAAATTTGTTGCATGATTGAAATAGATTTTTTTTCTCCCTGGTATTAAACACTAGAACTCTTATGAAACTATATTCTTTTCTTCTTTGGTGGTATCAAGAGTTGGTTAAGGTATATATTCTAAATAACATTTCTGGAAAACTGATTGGAAATGAACATGAAATTTTTCGCATCTATCAATATCATATTAGTTTCTCATCACCACAAATTTTTCTATCATGTTCAATTTTAACATGAAACGTTTGGGTTTCGCCCATTGTCTGAAACTAGAAATCATAGTCTAAGTAATATTAGTCATAATGTGAAAAATGCCTAATCATTTATAAAATACCATGACACCATATTTTCATCCTAAAACACCTTAGGTTTAACCAATATTAGTCTTTTGAACTATATTTTCAAATACAAAATAATGACTTTTAAAGAAAATGAGATTCATCCTTATAATATACCCAAGGAGTGTTAAACTAGGTGCACAAAAAAGCCCATTTTCAAGTACAAGGTTACCCTGAGATAGGCCCAGGACACCTTGTCTGAGCTGTTACCCTAAGGTACATATGTTTTTGAATGATTTACACTTTTACTTTCCAGATATGGTTTTATTTATAGGATTATAAACATAATATCTACTGTACCAAAATTCTTGGATGTTCTTATACGATTATCCACAAAGTCTATCTTGGTGTTTTTTCCCTTGTATACGTTTTCAAAATCTAGTTCTAATGTTTTCTAGTAGACACCCTTTGATACCAACTATAAGACCATAAACCCAGGCTCCTTGATAAGGTGCCTTATTTTATTAAACTAGCATATAAGAAAGTAATACACATCACAAAGGAACAAATATTTTTGTATCTTTGTAAAAAAGGATACATACATAAGTTTTGTATCATACCTTTGAATGGAAATTCAATATATAAATTCCATCAGAAACATCCATAACTCATAGATTGTCCCTTCATGTTATTCCTAATATTCATCTTTGCATCCTACGGGAAAATAAAACATATGAAATGGGAAATCCCAGCTTCTCAATAAGGGTAAATAGCATAGGGAAAGCATAATTAATAATTCATGGTAAATAAATAAAAGTAAAAATGCCATTAAGAAAAAATCTTGAGCATAATATGGCTTGAATAAAAGATGAATAAATAATTGCAAAATAAACCATAACCATGGATATTCTAATATCTGAATGGTTAAATGGACTATCACTTTCTAGTTTTCATAATGAGGTAATTCATAATGCGAGATATGATAAACATACTGTAAAGGCCTTTGCCAAGACACCAGACATAGTGGGTAAAAACCATAATGAGTTTATATTATGAGACCTACCAATGCATAAAGGGTATATAGTGATCCCCAAAAGTCACTTAATATTTCTAATACATTACTCAAATGAAAAGGGTGAAACAAAAATAATATAAATATTTCTATTGAGAAACTTGGATATGAAATGAGAATACATTCACCATAAACCGTGGATGGTACCAAATGAGCACATCCAGAGTCAAAATGATCATCAAAAAATAAATAACATTATATGGTATCATATAAGATAAAAATCAATGAATTAAAGGATTCAACATTGAATGTTGACATAGATAAAGACATTGTTAAATTAGACTATTGAAAAATCTTGAGGAAATAATCATTAAACATTCCAAACTGTCCCATACACCTTTGAATCCTTAAAATACAAATCCATAATAATATAATTAGAATAATAAGACTCATGATATCGTATATCAAAAGAAATTATAGACACCACACAGAAGTAATATGTTGTGAACAAGACATATATCGCACAAAATTAAAATAGAGACGAGGAAATAACTTTTTTTAGTTTGAATGGAAATGTTCTTTTGGAAAATCATTTGTTTTTGTCATCAAATTATATTTTAATAATTTATATCCAATAAACGAGAAGGTATGTACATATAAATTATATTTGAGCCAAAAATAAAGTACCACTTAAGTGAAATCATGTAAAAATGGGGTTTAAGTAACTTTTGAAAGGAAACATTTTATCCCAATTTGAGGAAAATATTAAAGAGATTTTAAAGTAGAAGAGAATTTTTGTTTTCATAAAACTAGAAATGAACCAATATAGTTATTTATGATAAAATGAGTTATTTTTTCAAAATTATGGTGGCTTAAAATATATTCTGGAGTGCACTAGAAAATGGGAAAGAATTCTAAATGTTCCCTTGAATCAGGCATGTTTTCTGGAAGAATTATGAATGGAACCTTTTAAAAAAATGTATATTCCCATAAAATAAGGATGATATGATATGGATATATGCCTTTTGGACATATAAACATAATTTAAATGTAATAAAAAAATAAATTATCATTACATTTTAGTAAATATGGATAAAGATAAACTGAATGGAAAAATAGGGGTTCAGTTAGAATCCCTTACCACTTTGTAATCAATCGAATCATATTCCCCAAAATTCTATATAATAAAATGATATATTGAATAATAGGAAAAATAAATAGATTCAGGATATTTTGTATCAAAATGTAGTATACATACACCATACACAAAAATTGTGGTGAATAAGGAATATCTCCCAAAAATAGATATGAGATGAGAAGACCATTTCCACTTTGTAATCAATCGAATCATCTGTATATTAATTAATAAAAATTGAATGAATAATTAAATACCCTTAATATATAGATATTCATGATATAATATATAAAATTTCAGTATACATACAACTCTTACAATAAATAATTGTTGGATAATAGAAATCTCATGGAAATAAAAGTGAGACAAGAAACTCATTAACTTATGTCTGAATGAGTTCTACACTTGATATTAAGGTCATGGAATATGAGATGAGACTCATTAATACTTTAATTAATGACCTATTATACTAATATATAGTTTATTATAATTTTTTAGATCATTTATGGAATTTTTGATACATTATAAAATTGAATTATGTCATTCGAGAGTCTTTGTTTACTTTATTTTCATGATCAATTCACTCGACTTTAAGTTAAATAGTTAATGAAAAATTGGTATATTCTACAGAATTATATGTAGATATTATAAATGATAAAACAAAAATTTAATTGGTATTATTTATTATTTATTTCCATGTATGAGGATGAATCCTGGGATAACTTGTTAACGATAATCGTTTTTCTTGATTTTAGTGGATTTTCAATCATAAAGAACTAGTTCTGTTCAATGATTTAATAAAATGTATACATATTGGTTAAAAAGAATTAAATAACATATAATACATATTTTATAATCTTTTTAAACCTTAAAAATGGGTTTAATACCATACTTGAAGGATAAACTGATGAATGAATGTCCGTCGTCCACAAAGGTTGTAAATCAACACCTCCTGAACGACGATTTCGTTTAAAAAAATAGAAGATGGAGAGTGAGGGATTGATGATGTATCTTAAATTAACAACATATTGTTCCAGTATATAGATGATATAAGATTTGTCATGATCGTTTGGATAGAGGAGGTGAGGGGAGAATGAGAAAATAAAAATACATTAAAATAAAATTACAAGTAAATGGAAGAGGGTTTACCACTTGAATTATCCTCTTTTCAAACCTCCTTAGGGAAATGTGGTTTTTGTATTTAAAAAATTCTAAGATATCTTAAAAAAGGGGGGATATTGAGGAATAAGATTTGTGAATAATTTTGATAGGCTTTAAGACTTTTAGGTGAGAGGATAATAGGGGGTTAAGGGTAGTTTTTATTGTTGAGGAGAGGGGTGATTTCTCAATATTTTATTCAATATTTTATTATATTTCTCAAGAAATCAATAATATTGACTATTGTGACTAAATATTGTATTTAATGAATGTGAGTTCTAAAAAATAGTACTTAAATCTTCAAAACATCATATGTGACTTTGTAATTCTATAATTTAGCATTTATTATAAATTATCATATTTTAGTATTGATAAAAAATTCAATTATTTTATAAAAATATAAAAAATTCCCCCAAAACATTTTCAAATTTTTGGAATTCAAAAATGAACTCAATTTTATTAAAATAATTTCCTAAATATGGTATATTTAATTTTTAATTAAAATCACAATTTACTCAAAAAATATAGTTTCAAAAATTACAACTGATTTTATAATACAGTAAAAAATTAAATAAGGTCTCGTTAAATTACCATAAAATCAAAGGAAAAAATATTGACGAATGAATTATCTCTTAAATAAATTTATTAATTATAAAATAGTAATTAAATATTTATTTCCCATAAAATTCCAATACATAATTATTAGTTTTTTTAATATTCACTTACCTATACTTAGATATAATTAAACCATACCCTTATTAACAAGATTCCTGAATTTTATTTATACATTCATGAGTGAGGTTACTATTAATTTAACCAATTTACAACTCATATGGGTCATATTACTATTCATAGGGTTACAATACTATTATAAGTGTCATTTTACTGTTCACCATAATTAATTTGATCCAATTAGATTATAAATATCTTTGTTATCAAAACTGTGTATTCCAATTTTTCTAAATTGAACTCATAAAAATGCAAAAATTTTGTTTAATGTTAATCCTGTAAGTTTGGAAGGAAGGTAGGTAAATAGGACATTAAAATTTTCAATAAGTTTTTATCTCTAATTTTATGTATAGAAAATATTACATTGATCAAAATTGGAGTAATATATGTATAATAGATATATTATAACATTAATAAACAATATAAATTATAATAATTATTTTAACTAAAAACCCATTTTTAACTATAATGACACATTGTTTATAATATTCATCAAAAAATGAAACTTCTCAGAAAAATACATAAAATTCACCCCAAATTATTTTTGACATTTCAAATTCAAATATGATGTTAATTTTAATGAAAATTATATATTTCAATTTAAATATGTTTCATTTATGTGGAACCATTAAAAATAAAATTTAATAGTAGTTGTTATTATTTATGATACTCTGTTTAATGACTAGGTTATAAATATATTGTTTAAATGAATATAATAACACAATATTGTTTCACAGAGACTCAATGTTGAGTGCATTACATACTTTATCAAATTTATTTGTAAAATATTGGGGCGTTGGAACTTTTTTATATTATGTTTTTGGGGATTAATTTTAAATTAAAATATATGGTTGATTTGTTTTAAATTGGATTCCATATTTTGAATCGTTGGGTCAATTTTTTTTGAAATATTTCCCCTTTAGTTTTGTTTAATATGAATATTAAACTTAGAAATATTATTACCACACTAAAGGGTAGATCAGCTAGTTCAGGTAAGGAACTAAATTATAAGAACTATAAAATGACCCTATAACATTCCATGAACATAATGGATGATTATATCTCTAGTTTAATCATTTAGGGGTCTAATTATTGAATTTTTTATGCCACTTAGAAGATATTATGACCATTATACTATTTTATTTAATGAAATTTCAAACACGTTAATCTCTTATTTTTAATGATTCTAAATTTTATTAATATGGTATTTTCCAAAGGATATGTTTGATTATAAATAATATTTTGAAATCGAAAATATTTATCTATATCAAGGTAATTTATTTTTTATTTTGAGTTAAGAAATAATTTTATTAAAAACCTACACAATGTTGATGCATTAATTATTCAATTAATGGAAAAATCAAACAAATTATATTAAAAACTTTCATTTTTTTTAATTTTTGATAAATAATGTGACCAAAAAATTTTATATATTACATGATATGTTGGGGATATATGTTTTCCAAATTATAAAAATATTTTGATATTATTAAAGTCACAGTAATGACTAGTGATAAAATTGAAATTATTGATAATTTTTAAGAAATAGAATTTTATTAAATGATATAAAATTACTAATAAAATTATATTAATATACATAAATGGTATGTGGTTAACTACATAATCAATTATCCATTTATGGGTATTTTATAATTTTTTGTGATGTCATTTACCCTTATAGAGTAGAATTTTAATAGTGTGATAGTTGTCAGATGGGTTAAGGAGGGGTTAAAATAGAAAGATAAGGTTGAAAAAATATCCCAAACTCATCCATATTTTATTGGAAAAAATTATTTTGACTTATATTCACCATATTAAAATTAAATCAATTTTGTACAATTTTTATATGATAAATAATTTATATTAATTTACTTTTTTTAATATATTCCAATAATAACCCTTCCCTCAATTATAAATGGGAACCCATTAATTACCTTATATGTACCTATTTTATCCATCTATCATGAAACAAACAAACCCATTACTCTTATAAAATTCCTTATACATGTTATGGCAGTCTTGTTACTTCAAAAATATCAACCCTTGGTACCTTAAGAAGATATCTAAAGGCAGTCCACCAAAAAGAGGTAATCATCTTTACATACATTTCATGTTTATTTATTATTATAATTCTTATTAAAATAAAATTATAGTATCATTTATAAAATTATATTTTATTATGATTATGGGGAAACCATATTCCGTCTCTATTCCATCCGATGAAAATAAAAAACATTGCTCGTGTGTATGTATGACTTACTCTCAATGTATAGTGGTGTAATTTGTTTTTCATCACAACTTTACTAGGTTAATTATAAATATTTAATTAATAAATATTTAATTAATAAATATATAAGATATATATGAAATAGTAATGATTATGTATAGGTTAATTATTCTTTACCATTCTTTCTTTCCATTCATCAAAAAATGAAAATTGCTTTTATGAGACCACCTCCATGAACAATGTAATTCATTTTTCTATCTCTATCATAATAGATGAATATATATATATATTTATTAAATATAAATAATATTTCAACCATAAAAAATATTTTTATGAGGATTTAAATATGATAAATTTATAAGTATCAGAACTATTGAATGAAAACATGCCTGAAAAACAATGTATTTACCCCCCCAAACAATGATATTTACCAAAAATTGATAATAAACAGGTGATAAAGTATTTTAAGTAAATAAAAAATAGTTTTATATATTTTATTGTGGATTTGGAATATATTTATAATGAAACTATATTTATTATATTGTAGTTTCAAACATATATTAAGAAAGTCAATCTTGAGGTAGGATTTTGTCATCACACTTTTACATCTACGAGATATTTTCCATATTCACCACTTATTTCTTTTCCAGGGTGTATATAATAGCCCTTTGATATATTATATCATTAATCTCATTATCTTAAGGTTATTTAATGTTTCATTTAATTTTATCTCATTCATGGGGCTTATTATTCAAAATAAACCCAAGTGGTAAGGTTTTATTTCAGAATAACATCATTATTAGAGATTGTTTATTTTTGAGAGTGTATGGCTTTGCCATCAGTTCCATTCCCAGGAAGTCATGCACAATACTGCTTTCCATGAAGCGATGAGTGGGGGAAACTAATTTAATGTTTATGATGTTGGGTATGAGCTCTTATATGTATGATTGAATGATTTTTTTCTCTTTAATTTTTGTATCATGGTGCTTTGATTGTTTTTTAGTCTATGAAGTCGTATATGTTTTCTCAATTTTTCCTCAAAAGTGACTAAATAATAAAAAAAATTATCTTTTAGTCAGTCTTCCTCAGTATTAAATCCCTTTCTATGCATTAGAGATAAACCCTTTATTCTAGTTTCTTTCTGCTGGATTCAATGAATTGTATTATGATTCATATGAAGGGATATTATAAATGGAATAATGGTGTACTAAAAGAAAATATTGTCTTGTATTTTATGTTTTAAATTATATGGTGAAATTAAAGTATGTACCTAGATTACCATATCTACTAAACTATTCAGTCCTTCTGTATTCAATTCCTTAAAACCAGTTCCAATCTAATAACTTAATCATTGACTCGAGGATTATAGGGTTTTGGCCATTATAGAAGTAATCAGAGGATGTTTAGAAGAGTGATTGAGAACTATATTTTAGAAAAAATATATTGGGAACATAACCCTATGATTTAAATTGAGTATAAGTCTATCTATAAGATAATATACTTAGAATTTTTTGGGTAAATATACCATCTTTATTAGAGAATCATCGGTAGAATAAATATATAAACAACATCCTATTGATAATAAATAAAAATCAAGATAATAATATAATAAACAATCATCCAACATCACATGATGAATCCAAAAGAGAAGAATATGACCATAAACCAAAGAAGTAGATATGACGTGCCTTATATTATTAATATTCAAATGAAAACCCAAAAAAAAGACACACATAAAACTCCTTGCTGGGGTCTGAATTCATGTCTAGTTCCATCATACACATGTTATCTAGAATCCCAACTCCTCTATCTAATATATGGCTCTTACCCTTATCCTATCCTATAGTCATGAATTCTATTCAGGTACTAATAAATAATCCCAAGTAGGGTGATTATAAATTAGTTGGGAACCTCCCATGATTTTTAAAGTAATATACAATCTATAATAGTGTTTGAATATGTATAAATAAATAA
Organism: Viscum album; assembly: GCA_963277665.1. Lineage (NCBI taxonomy): Eukaryota > Viridiplantae > Streptophyta > Magnoliopsida > Santalales > Viscaceae > Viscum > Viscum album. Next base: position 133,682,210 of record OY728152.1, on the reverse strand, counting down.
TGTACTAAATATAAAGTAAACAGGTTTTACGTTTAATACTATTTAAGTAACAGCATTGGCCCTGTATTCATGGTGACCCCGAAACCAATCCCACATACTCTGGTTCATAAAAGATTATGAACTATACACCACAATAATACCACAAATGATTCTTTAATTGGATGTTATTATTCATTTATTTCTAATTTTCACCATTATACATTGGGGTTCTAGAGTAGAAGCCTCTCACCCTATGTGTATTTAGAGTTGCAGTCTGTGTCACATATTTCAATGATCACATGAAATACGTCAATATTTTTTTGTGGATTGGAAAAGTATTTTGGATCCCTGATGGTACATAGAGCATCTTTCCATATCCCACAACCGAGTTTTCTCATCATTTCCATATATCACAAAATATAATTGCACATTCATAACCCATTAAACAACCACCTTCATAACAAATTATTCTACAAAATTCAAAATCCATTTTTCAACCATATTTACAATCTCATTTGTCAACTGTGAATAATTTATTAGTCATCATTTCAACTATATTGGAACACCCCTTGGTTTTCCATAATGTCCAATTTCAAAATCATGAATGGTACAATGTGACTCATGAAGGGTTTCATAATCATAATGAAATTAATTAATTAATTCAATTTAAAATTCAATTCCCCAAAGTGGAAATTACAGTTTCACACTTACATAATCAAAAATATAATCAATAATATTGGAATTGGTAATTTGACAACTTACCTCATGATCATTTATGATATTTATCCAAACCATAAAACTCAATTTGATGTCAAATGGTCCAAATAAAAATTGGTGAGGAGGTCTAGGACAAAATACTAGGACTAAGATTCAAAAAAACCTGACCCATAAAAACCTAGATCTAAAACATTTATTATGGATGAAAAATAATCACAATCTACTAGGGAAGAAGATGGGATATAGAGGAATCAGAATGTGGAAGAAAAATACATACCAAGGAGGAGTCAATTATTCAACGAGGTGATTGACTCACACTAGAAGATGGTAGAAGGGCCATGTAATCCTCCTAGGAGCCTCAAAAAATTATTTTGGGTAAGATAATGTTGGGATTATTGGGAATGAAAATGGGTGTTTAAGAATTTTAAAATAAAAAATCAGGGTATTAATTTTCTACCTGCATGGTTTCCTATGTGGAGGCACATGATTTGTCAAATCATGATGCACTACTCATTGGGTCCACATTTCCTCTTTAGTGGTTCGTGGTTTAAGAAACTATGTTCTAAAAATGAAAATCCCTTATATTTGAGGGTGCACAATTTGGGGTTGGAGGCTACAGATTTTTACCACACCATGTACGACCTCTTATGGCTCCAAACTGGGATCCTCATTTTCCCAGGGAAATCCACACATGTTTCAATAACCATGTGCTAACCATCTTTATCCCCATAGGAATATATATTTTCCAAAATTTACTCTAAATAACCCCAAAAAACCCAACCAAGGTATAACTAAATAAGGGTAAAAGAGTACATGAAAATGAGCATGAGGCATCTCCAGAATGGTCAGGGTCTTAAAGTATCTTCATTTTATAATAACTTGTCCTTGATCTATACTCCCAAGTATCTCTAATATTATGAGGCAACAAAATTTCAGGCCACGATGCCCATATATCATCTTCTCTCTCCCATGTTTCCCCTTGAACAAGACCTTGCTTCCATAACACTCGGACTATCGGCATGGTTTTTCCTTGGAACACCTTCTCATTACAACCCACTTCACGAATCAGATGCTCCTCACGAGATGCAACAACATAACGTTCAATATAATAAACCAAGATCCAAAGATAATATTCTTGATGATACTTTTTATACATGGAAAACATCTTGTATAACACCATACCTATGTGATAGAGCCAAACGATACACCACTAGTCAGATTCTATCCACAATCTCAAAAGGTCCATTAATCTTGTGCACCAACTTAGCACACCTCCCAATCCAATAGAGACCCAATCTTGGTGAAACCCAATGGAAAACATGATACCCCACTGAAAAATTAAGGTATCAAATATATCAATCAACATATTAATTCTAATAATTATATATCGTAGCTATATATTTCCATATCGACTGAACATACTCCAATATATCATGTATGAGACTCATTCCCAAAAAATCTGAATCAAATTCCATCATAAAACATATATTTTTTCAAGAAGGACTACCATAAAGTGCCACATATATTGCCATTTAAATAGTTTAATGATTATTTTTGTTGTTGTAAAACTCAAATAGGACTAAGTTCTTCTTCCTAAACCCACCAAAATTGAGAATATGTGATCTTATCATGTACTATAGAACCTATATATTAGGCTCTTATTTACCATCTATCTGTTTATAGAAATTTGTACGAAAAAACACCTCATACCAAATGCCCTCTGTAAGACCTGGTAGAATAATTAAGTAAACCACGAGTCATGATATGAAAATATACTATGTGGAACCCCATGAAAATTGATTATCTACTAAATATACATTTCACCCAAATGGTCTAAGAAAAAATTTACCTAGATTGGAAATAAATGGGCTATATTTGTCAAATAGTCCATAATCAGCCAAATTGAATCATTCTTCTATGGGATCTTCAGAGGAAACACACCAAAGTCCATGGAAATATCATCCCACTAACTTTTTTGAATAAGAAATTACTATTATAATCCATAAGGTCATTGATGATTTTTCTTCACCTACTAACTGGTGTTGCTTCATGTTACTAAACTTGTAATCTCCCTTTGCATTCATGACAACAAATACTATCAACATAGGTCATAATACATTTTTTTCCATCTATGATGTACTGCCCACCTTGAGGAATGAAAGTAAAACATCATCTCCTTATGAATATATGTAATCACCATAACATTCCCCTAGACAAGGATGATCTCATCCTCATCTATAGTCCAATTGGAAGTTGACTCCCCACCATCAAGGATTTCCCTCAAGGTTAAACACTATGGATACCCATAATACCTCTCCCCAATCTAGAAGAAATGTATGGACTCAACTAGTAAGGATGTGAGGGCCATTTTCCTCCATCCCTCCTGAACCTAAATATTTCCATCATCTAGAAAGGTCATTATATTCAACTCAGAAAAGTACTATTGAATTGGATAAGTCCACGTATTCCTTATCAAAGTACCAAAAACACTATTTCCCTTCCATAGTGTATAATCTAGATCAATATCAAATAAATTTATATACTCTCACCATCTATACTACTGGTGGTCCAAATAAAAAAGTTGAAAAAATGTATTTCAATCTTTTGGGGTCAGTATATATAGAATTTTTTTCTTAATATGTAATTCCACCATCAATTTAAGGAATTAACCCCATATATAACTCAAGATACTGAGTTGAGTAATTTCATTCTTGTTGACTCAACTTTCACAACCCATATGCCACAATCCAAACTCCCTAGCTAAAAAATTCTCCAAGTCCTACCCCAGATGCATCACAAATCACTGTACATTCCTCTCCCATCTTGACTAGGATCAAAACCAATGCCATAATAAAATTCATCATAAATTTTAGAAAGCATTATCACATGATCTATACTAGAAAAAATTGATCCCCTTCTTCGTCATTCCCAAATTTGGTGTTTTAAAATTGGAAAATCCTAGATAAACCTCCAATTATAACTGAAAAAACCCAGAAAGGTATAGATATGAAAAAAATATTGGACTTCTCTCAAGAAACCACAACCTATACATTATTTGGGTTCTCTGACACACCTTCCTCAGAGAATATGCAGCTCTAGAATTGTACCCTGTCAATCCAAAATTTACACTTAGATATCTTTTAATATAGTTGATTCTCTCTCAGTGTACACAAGATGATATTAAGATGTTAATTATGATCATCTTGAGTCATGGATTAAACCAATATGTACACAAAACAACCATAAAATGATCATTTTGTGGGTCGAATATTTAGTTCATCAAGGTTATAAACACATACGGAGTGTTTAGAAGTTTAAATAATATCACAAAAAACTCGTATAGGCCAATGTGATTTAGAATGAAGTCTATGGCATATACAAAGTTAAACTCTCTACTAATGATACCATTACCTCAAGTCAATCAAGATGAATACGAAATATCCTATCAACTAGTAAAATATATCATAGATTTGTGAATGAGGTTATCGTTTCTTCGTTATCATTCGGTTCAACATCGGATTATCAATGCATAAGTATAAGGTATCATCCCCATTATTAGAAAACAAATTGTAGAATCCTTAGTCTAGATACTCATATGTACAAATCCATAATCCATCTATTCTTATAGTAGAGTATTAATCTCCGGAATATCAATGGGTTCTATTCTATAAGATAGAATAGATTCTAGCTCATATCTAAGAATGAGATCTATTAAAAACTCAATATATCTCTTAGTTCGAAGCCCAAAAAAGTACCCAAGTAACCCATCCTAAAATCTATCCATATTGGGTGGAATGGAACAAGGATCCACACCTCCATCATCCATTAAAAGACTTGAAACCTAGGGTGTTCTCCCCCAGTTTTTTATTGATTGGACATATATGGTTTTCCTAGATATCCAATTCTCCTCGATGAATTTAACAATCTCCCTTAAGAGATGTGAAGGACACTATCTGGTGGAAAAAAAATTATGGGATTAGTATTACACCAATTAGTACATACCCAAAATCATGAAAAAACCTCACAAGTCAACTATATAAATATCTGAACAGAAACAATACTCCCAAGCCTCGAGAGAACACCCCTTAAAAAATATATGTCCATCAAATATACTCCCAATGTTGGGTAAATTACTATTATCCCACCCAAAAAATCCTCCGTCAGACTCAATCCATTCACAAGTTGAGAAAATATAAAAAAATTTAAGGCTCCTGTATCAAAGAAAGCACTAGAAAGCATTGAATTTATAAGAGTATCATATCTAATTGTCAATGACCTAAACTCACTATCCAAAAGTGTAGGTAGAACTACAAAAAAATATTATCCCATTACCATGTTCAATAGTCTTGGTCCATTGATCTATACAATTATTTCGGTACATGTACTGTTTCCTAGACATACTAGGTCTGTAGCCTCAACCTCCATGATATGAAGAAATCTAACTTCCCAACAGATATGGGGTTGGAGACCCCCTTCAATTACATTGATTCATCCTATATCCTCCATCATTATTTATCAATAAAGGGTTTCTACAATTCCTATATAATTGAACCTTCCTTTAATAAGATCGACACTCCCTTGGTGGTTTTGGAAACTTGTTACGAATGTGAACTGACCTACCACACTAGTGGATGTATACTCAGTTACAACTCTGGTTAATTAATTATTCTCAATGGATACTCTATTTTATATTTCCCTTGTCAACATTCTCATAGAAATGTTTAATAATCTTGGAAGACATACCACTAGTCATCAAGAAGAAACCACCTAAATTCCATAGGAATCCTATTTCATTTTCCCTTCAGAAATCAGAGCCTAATTCACCACCTTAGAAAAAAATTTAGTTGATATATGTCAACGTGGGAGTTAATATGACTTATATGTTCATCCTAAAAATGTTTCTTTGAAATTGTATAATATCCTTCCAACTTTGGAATAATTTGTTGTAATTTATTAAACCAAACAGTAATGTCCATCATAGATATGCTACCCTAGGTCGACCTCAAAAAATCATATGATCTCTCCCACCTAAGCATGTCTATGAGAAATTATTCTAGGAACTTCTCCTGAATTTTTTCCCACACTATGTTCTCTAGATTCTCATGCTGAGAATGAATATCCCACTAGAATTTCATTGAATCGTGCAATATATTGGCATCCAATTTGACTCTCCTCTCCAAAGGAGTCTCTAAATGGTTGAGGATCATCTGGATAAACTCAATCCATAACTCATCTACCTTAGTTCCACCCTCTTTGGTAAAATTCAGAGGGTTCATCAATTGAAACTCCCATTTCAGGTTGGACGTATTCCACATAGCCCGACCTGGGTCACATTCTGTGAGCTTCCTAAAATGAGAAAATTTGTCTTTGAAAATATATCCCACTCCTACACGTAGAATTATTGGAGCCTTTGGATACACTCGTAGAGGCATATTTCCAAAAATCTCTTCATATCGCCATATCAGCAAACATCATCAAGGAAGAATGTCACTACAATTAAAAACACATGTATTAGGAAATATAATACAACATTGACACATTTTCATAAGATTTATTTTAAAATCTATATCAATTAGCATTTCACACATCACCACATAGTCAAAATCAAGAAATTACCACTACCCTCAACCATCCCTCTATTAAGTGCTGACTAACATTGTGTAAAATACTTCCACATTTGAGGTTTCTCAGTAGTCACCCTTGTCATCCATTCCAATTTACCATATTCGGCATCATTTTATCCATTTAAATACATCAATAGGCACAATTTATTTTAAATTACACAATTAATGGAATATATTTTCATTTCAATAACACATCGAAAACAAGATTTTCCGTGCATGCCTAAAATGATTAATTTAACATAAAATTATAATATCCTTGAATGATAAAAGTATAATAAACTATCTTTCCATGACATAGAATGGAAAAAATATTGGAAAAATAATAATATCACATAAGAAGTTCATTTCCCAAGGTCAAATAACATTCAACTATAGTAGAAAACTCTAAGAACTACAATCCCACCCAGGGTAATTGGGGTTTCCCTCACAAATGGATTAACTACTTCCATGAAAGATATTATTACCATGGACTTAATCTTCTTAGACTCTAGTATACCATTCCCAGTAACCAACTACAATGAAATTAAAACTTTCCTTTGATACCACTTTGTGATGTGTTGTCCTGAGTTCTAATTTCTAGTGTCGTGAGCTAGTTTTACACATGACCTCAAGCACACCACCCCATCTTCCAGAGGTAGGAGAATAGAAATTATAACATTATAAATATTTTGGGGAGATGATATCCTTTATATCATAGGTGAGCAACATAAAAAATAAATCAAAAATAGTCAAATGATAATAAACAACAACCTAGATAATGAGATAATAAATAATCATCCAACATCACATCATGAATACCAAATATGAAAATTTGGCCACAAAATAAAGTTGTAGATATATCATTCCATATAATTGTCACATTTTTGAAAAAAGCCAAAATAAAGACACACTAAAAACTCCCATGTGGGTTCAAACATCAGGCCGGGTTCCCTCATATTTGCCCTATCCTAAATCCCAACCCTTCCATTTAACATAGGGATATTTCACATATCTTTTCCAATAAACATGAATTCTATTTGGGTACAGATCAAGTAGATAGATTATGGTGTGAGTATAAATCATTATGAAAAGACCAATTACTTCTAAGGAAATATCAGTTATATAATAGTATATGATGTTTTTTAATCAAATTAATTTTAAATGATAAATTAAACACTTTTCACATTTAATATTCTTTAATTAACCACATTGGCCCCCCCAATTTCATAGTGACACCCAAACAAATCACATATTCTTCAATCCATGCTGATGTCTGAACCATTAACAATATGAGTTTCAGAATTCATTTTTTCCTGAACTATAATTATTTATCTAATTACTATTTACACATTCAAACAGTGGGGGTCCGAAGAAGCAGTTTAGAACCAGTAGGTATTTAGAGAAATAGTACCTATCTCAAAACTCAGATATCAAATGTCCTAAATATGTATATCCTATGGGCCTAGAGTAGTTTTTTAGAACCCCTTGGGTATTTAGAGTTGTATTCCTTAACACACAACTCATTGTTCTCATCATTATCAAATATCATATAACATGGTTCCACATTCGTAACCCATTTTTCAACCATTTCAATAACCTGTTCTCCAACTGAATTCATAATCCTATTTTTCAACCATATGAACAATCTCATTTATCAGCCATGAAGATTTCAAAAATCATCATTTCAAAAATATTTGCAGACCCCATGGGTTTCCATCGATTTCAGTCTCAAAATAATTAATGATCCAACTGGATCCATGAATGGATTCATAATATCAAGGAAACAAATTAATTAAATAAACTTTAAATGTAATTAGACAATATAGAAATTGATTTTACACAATTACATACACATAATTATTATCATTACTTTGTAAATCGGATATTATACCACCTACCTCAACATTTTTGATGATAATTCTCCATACAACAATGCTCAATTTATTGTGGAACAGTCCAAATCAAAATAGAGGAGGAGATATTGGATCAAAACCTAGGACCATATTAAGAAAACACGATCTATTAAAACCTAAATCTAAAGAAATGTGAAAAAAGGAAAAATAACCCCTCTCTACTGGGGAAGAAGACAAGAGATTTAGAAATAAAAATGAGGAAGAAAAATACATACCAATGAGGAGTTGATACTTCAACCAGATATTTTATTCACACTGGAAGAGGTTTTGGGGGCCTTCAAATCCTCCTAATACCCTATAAAATATATGGATTTTTGGATTAGTTGGGCTGTAAAAATTTGGAATAAAAATTGGGGGTTTTGGAATTGGAACGAAAAATTTAGGCTATAATTTTCCATGTTCATAGTTTCTTGGGATGAGGAATAGAGTTTTACAAACCATGTACCCCTACTCATGTGGTGCACAATTTATCTCAAGTGTTGTAGGGATTAAAAAATCATACACCAACCATGAAAAAAACCCTCTTTTTTAGGGTATATTGTTTGGGGAGTTAGGCCACGTAGTATGGAAAAATAGTATTCCAATTACTTTGGCTCCAAACTGGGGTGTATAATTATTGGGGGAAATTATACAATTTTCCCAAATAGTGCACCAACAATGCTCATCACCATGATCTTCCAAATTTCTCCAAATTCACTCGAAATAAACACAAAAAAACCAACCATGGTATAACCATAAAATTTTTAAAACAATACCTGAAAATGAGCATGTGGAATCAGTAGATTATCTTAAATTTGGTGATAAATAAATTGATTAGCGATTTTATGGTTTAGGTTATCACTACTGGAGTTTAAACTTTATGTTCTATTATATTACTTATTTTAACCATTTTTTTATCGGTAAATATCTAAAGATAAGAGAAATTCATATTCATTCTTTTATTACTATAATGATATTGTAAATGTTAATTTTAGTGCTTCAGGAATAAAAATTATTTCTTATATTCATTTATTAGAGTTAGATATGAATTCAGAATTGATCAAATAACATAAAAAGGATAAAATTATTCATATTAAATAAAAATATATCAATTCGCAATAAATTCACACATTATTAGTATAAATGGTAAAGGAATTATAAAACACTGTTGAAATGATATTGAAAAAAATTATCATATTACCTACATATTTTCTAAATCAATATTATTTTTCCTCATCATAGATTTATAGGTTTTTGGTTGTTTACTATCTCTTGGTCATTCACTTTGTTGTGATCAATGACCTCTATCACCATCGTTATCTTTTTGGGAATTACAATCTTCTTCTAGGACCTTATCTTCAATTCCCACCTATGTTTTCCTACATAGAAATATAATTATGTTATTATTCTATATTTCCCTCATTTTCTCTTTCTCTTTTATCAAGAGGTTTTCTATTGACCCTTCAAATGATGTGGGTTTTCCAAAAAGAAATTTTTAAATGTAGAACCCTTAATTACAAATCCAAATTTTAAATTTTGACAATTCAATTTATTTATGGAAGGGAGAATGTAACACCCCTATATATTAAAAGAACACTATTTTTATAACATATACAATATGTGACACCAAGCATAGACACACCCCAAAATATTATTATTTAAAAATAACCATCATAACATAACCTTTGAATTTGTGGGTATGAATATTATTGACTAAATCATGAAATATATATATGTATATATATATATATAAATTACACTCTCAATTCAAATTCATTGATAAATTGTTATAAAATATATTATCATATTTTAGTGAAGTTATTTTATGATTTTGAAATACATTTTCTTCAAAAACAGTTTTTTTATATTTATTAGTGAATATTATATTAAAATTATGGAAAATATTTAAATTTTATTTGTTAAAAATAATTTCATTTTTTAAATAATCTTAATCAAATTATCTTAGTTTGAATTTTTTGGATTTTTCTGAAATGATTGATTTTCCGATGAATATTACAAAATACTATTTTTTTATAAAAAATAATTATATATATATATATATTAAAAAACACTTTTTTTATTTTAGTTTTTTCTAAAAATAACATTATTAACATTTAATACAATCAATTAAATTTTAATCATACTTATACTTTATTTTTATATTAGTACTATTTTGGGCTTGAAAAACCTTTTTTCGGAAAAACTTTTTCTCATTGCATTTTCTGGTTTTAATTTAAAATTCATTTATCTTTTTTGAATATTAAAAAACTAATTAAATATATAGAATACATGGTTCCAAATATAATAATTTTGTTTCTTTTATTTTGTTCAATATGAATTGTAAACTTAGTAATTTTAATAAAATTATAAAGGGTAAATCAGTTAATTTAGGTTTAAAATAAGATGATAAGGAGTATTAAAAAATAAATAAATCATTCAATGGTCATATTTAATTAGTATATATATATCATAATAATCCATGTGTCTAAATTAAAACCTTTTGGGACAATTTGGATGATATTATGACTTTAATAGTATTTTATTTAAAGAAATGTCAAAACTGTATGACTATGGTTTTTAATATGTGTGATATTTTTAAAATGGTGTTATATAGAGGATATGTTCCACTGTGAATATTATTTTTAAATATAAAATATTTATATACAACATGGTAATTTATTTTTTAGTTTTTAGGGAATAAATAATTTCTTTAAAATCATACGCAATGCTGATGTAGAAATTATTCAATTAAAGGAAAAATCAAACAAATGCTATTTAAAATATTAGAAGTATTCTAATTTGAGATAAATTATGTGATAAAATAAATTTATATATGAACATGAAATGTATGTTATATAATAAAATATAGTTTTTATAATTAAAATTGTTATATAGACATTGTTAAAATAAATGTAAATAATAGTTGTAACAATTGACATTTCTGATATTTTTAATATATAATAATTTATTAAATGAGATAAAATTTATAAAAAAAATTATATTCATCCATACAAATGGTATATGGTTAATTAAATACATCATGGTACATTTACATTTCTTTTTTAAGTTTATAATAATATTATTAACCCTTGGAGGGTAGAAAATTTTAATAGTTTTGTAATTTTCAAGAGGGTTAACAAGAGGTTAAAAAGAATAGATTAGGGAGAAAACGTATCCACATCATGAAAATGCATTTTTATGTGACTATTTAGACATATATTAACCATATATTTTAATTATATAAATTTGTATTTATTTTTAAATCATAAATATGTTTTATTAATGTACTATTTTATGAAATACCGAGAATACCCCTCCCCTCAATTATAAATGGAAACACCTTAATTCACTTCATTAAAAATATTTTTTCCAAATATTTCGATTAATAGTTACCCATTTCTGTTATAAAAATCATTATCCAAGTTTTTGAGGTTATGGACCTTCCAAAATAGAAATCTCTTGTCCCTTAAGATGAAATCTAAAGGGAGTTCATTGAAGAAGAGGTGATCATCTTTTCTGACTCTTTCAAAATCATTTCTTCTTGTACTTCCTCATCATGTGGTGTAACCATACTAATATAATATCTATATCATAATAAATATATTAATATTCTATAATTATTGTGGTAAAACCATATTCTATCTAATTTCCAACCTATAAAAAGTGATAACATCACTCGTGCTTACATACAAATTTCCCATCTCCACATGGGGATATAATTCACTTTTCACCACCACTTTACATATATGGTTATAAATATAGAAATAATGAATATATATTATATATATGAAATAATAATGATTATGAAAGGTTAAGTAAAATTTACCGTTATTTTTTTTCTATTAATCGAAAAATGAAAACAAATTAATGCATACGTACATCCTTACATATCCATGAATAATAGAATTAATTTTTTATACATATATTTAGTTATAAATATAAATATTTATATTTTTAGAACATAAATAATATTTTTATATTATTTAAATTTTATAAATAAATTAATTAGAAAATAGATACACCATTCGAACTAAATCAGGGTGAATTTTAGGAAATATGTCTCACGGGGTTAAAATTTTAGATAAAAAACCCTTAGATCAATTATTGATTAGTAAAAAAGAACTCTGAAGTCCTATATAAAATATTTTCTATCATAATATCCCAAAATATAACCATTTCATTACGAATAAATTTTCATAAACCTCATTTATAATTATTCACCATGTAAATTTTGTTTAGTTATTATATATTTTTGATATTGGGTGGGATTAATCTTGATCGTTTGGCCCTAGTTTCATTATATTGAGTTTTTTATTTATTGTTATGCCAAATAAAATCATTAATTGATCATAAAAGTTACATGAATGATTGTTTAAAATTATTTATATTTTTATAATTTAATTTTATGGTAATTTAGGTTACAATACTTAATGATGAGCATGTTTCGATGATTCTTGGTGAACAAAGTGGGTTTTCTTAAATGATTAATTAATTATTTTGTTTTACCATAAATGAAACAAATATTATAATTATTACTTATTTATATTAAATATTTCTATAAATTACAGTCCCATATCCATCCACGATATAAATTTACAATATTCTTCAAATAAGTGGTTAAACTCACCAAAATAAGAAAATACCATATTTAATTGATGAATATAAAGTGATATAGTTATAATATCATTATAGAATAAGTATAATGATCATATTTATTGATTACTGGTGTGATATATCCCAATTGGAATCAATTATAAGAATAAAATAACCTAGACAATGTTATTACAATAGATAAAGAAATCATTTTTTTTTCACATCGAATACTATTTTGGATGAATGAATTTAAAAGAATATTTTTTGATTATATTGTTAATATCTTGTCATATTTTTAATTAAATATCCTTAATAATTTAATAAAAAATCATATTTAACCCTTAAAACCATTTTCATGATAATCCATATAAGACATTGATAAATGGAGAAATGAAAATCAATTGTTCTTAGGATCCATCATTCCACACATACACATGGATGTTGAATTTTTTTAATAGAATGTAGAAACATAATAATACAGTTTATTAGTTCACAATATAAAATATTTCCAAAATATAATACTCATATATTAAATTACCTATTATATCTAACCTTGTAGGGTGGTGAAGGAAAACCGAACACGTTGCGTTGTCGAGGAGATAGTTCGCACAACTCAGGAATGATAGTTTCGTTTTTCTTGAATGAAATTAGATTGGTGATTAATGTATATAACATTATAATAAAAAATACCAGCATACTAATGATAATGATTTTTTTTAAATTTTAATATTTTTAAATTTAATTCAGAAAAAATAAGTGCACACAATGAAATATAAATGAGATACAAGCAGTTAGGAATTTCCCCCTCACATCTTCGATTATATCCTTTGAAAAGGGGGCTAAACCATTAAGGGATAACATTTTGAGAATACCATAACCTATTTTAAGTGGATATTAATGTTAAGTGGAGGTTATATTTTATTTTTGGATAATATAATGTGGGTTTTAAGGGTAAGTATGTAGAGGAGTGCCACTCTTATTAGTGAAAATGGATGACATTTTTGTAAATACACAATTTTTTTCAAAAATGGGAAGTAACTCAAAAGAATGATGGAATATAAATTTATAAATAAAAGATAATGGAAGTGATATGTTCTATATAGGTATCATCCACCAATTTCTACACATGTTTTAAACATTTTTTAACTCGTAACCATTTTTTAACTTTTATCGTTTAAATTTTACTATGATAAATCATTTTTACCCAATGTTACTTATTATATTTTCCTGAAAATAGAATTTCACTTGTTAAATAATGTAGATCCACTAATCCAAAATTTTAAATACATTTTAAAATATTAATTTTCTAAAAGTGGTAAAAATTTATTTTAAAACACTAAATGAATAATGTATTAAAGGAAACATTTAAAAATATATAATTTACATTCTAAAATGTAATATATGGGTAGTTAAATAAAAAACAACATTTTTAAAATTATAAAGTTACTTATAAAATAAATATTTGGTCAAAGAAAAAGTGTCATTATTTTAAAATTGATATTTATAAACTAAATTTTTTATAAAATTCATGTTATTTATAAAAACATTACTTTTCACTATTCACTAAAAAAATACATTTTATAAAAAAAATCATATTAAACTAATATTTACATTTTAAATCCAAAAATGACATTTAGTATTTCAATATAAATTTACATAATTTTATATTTTAACTACTAATTAAAATAATAAAATATTAAGAGAAATTATTTTTGTTGGAATTTTTTTTTGAAATACTAGTTATTTGTTATTATTAATATCTATAAACAATAATAATTCTAACATGAAAAAATTAATATTTTATTTTATTCGAATCATGATTTTATAATAATATACTTAGTTTTCTTTATTAAAAAGATCATAACATAAAAATTTTGATCCTTAATCATAATAAATAACTAATTATATTTTTATAAAATAACTTGTATATATAAGTATATATATAAATATAGTTTGTAATTTGGTCACTCATATTCACACATACTAATTCAATGATTAGTTTTTAATGGTTTAAATATTTAAAAGCTTCATTTCATTTCCGTAATTTGTGTTTAGAAATCCATCAATCACATTATTTATTTATGGAAAATGTATAATGGAATCTATGATGGTTATAATACCATACTTTTGAAAGTAAATATATGGGTTTAGACTAAATTTAATGAATATGTGTTTAGGGAATTTCATACCCCTTAGTGATGTATCATGGAGTTGTGAACATATACTAGGACATTTTTTGGTAGTTTTATTGGGATGGATAGAGGTGAAGTGTTGTTGAGTTTGTTTCTCAATGCCTCACCTGTAAATAGGTGAAGAAAGAGTTCCAGGTTCAATAATTGTTTACTCGAACCCTTTAAATGATAGAGTATAAGTGGGATTATGTATCAATTGATTTTTTTGATTTGTGTTCTACAGATAATGAGAGTACACTACTCTATATGGTTTATTTTTTATAGAATTACCATGTCAGATAACTTCCTTTCCATATGGGGAATAATTTTGTTGAGATTTTGGGGAAATGGTATATACATGATATGTTTATGATTTATAGTGTACCATTGGTTATTGTCTCTAACCATGATTATTAGGTCATTCCATTGCTATGGAGGGGTTTGTAATATACTTTTAAGACCTGTTAATAGGCGATAATGAAATTTCACCCCGAAGAAGATATGCATACTAAAAAACCATATAGCTTTGGGAGAATATGTTGGGAGATTTCATGTTTGACTTCAATCAGATTTGGGAGGATGACCTATCTTCTATCATGTTTTCTTATAATTATAGATATCACTCTACTATCAGTGTGAAACCATTAAAATATCTACAAGGAAGGCCCTATAATTCACCCTTATTCTATAAGTAGATACAAAAGTCATTGATTATGGGATAAGATATGGTGCAGGGTATGAAAGATAAATTTTATGTGATTTGTGAGTGAAAGAAGAACACTCAGATTCAGTGAAAGACTTATAATGAATGATGTTGTAGACCCTAGAAGTTCGAGTAGGGAGAACATGTTTTCTTGAAGATCTCCATATGATGTGGTTTTAATAGGTTTGGTTAATTTAGAGATCTTTCCAAGAGTTTCATCAATCCATTATAGATATTGAACAAGGTTGGGGAGGTCACATAGCACTTCAATTTAATCTTTCTATTGAGCCGAGTACATGAAGTCCTCCACTTTATACATCTAATAAGATATGTACATTCCCCATCACACATTCTTGACTGGGGAGAGATGATCATCAAAAAACGATTATCCTATTTAGTGTACTCAATGGAAATCAAGGATCAATAGTAAATTATCATTTATAGGGGAACTATAATTATTGTAAAAGTTATTATGAAACATAGGAACATCTATGAGATCTTTTGGAAACATGAGAGTTTTGTGCAGTATCATTACCCTCAAATTTTTTAGTATTTTACTCATTCCATAGTAAAAATAATTAAAGGTTGTAAAAATATAATGAATTTGATTTTCAATTTTGGACCCTTTGAATAATGTAAATTATTATCATGTGGATTTATTCTGAGTTAGTATAAAATTATAGGAAGAACATGACCCCGTATTGATATATTAAAAATATTAAATACATTACAATTCACACACACATCATTTTAGGATTAATGGAACTCCTATTTAATGGGGTATTTGAGATGAAATATGAGACCACCATTGGGTTTTGTACATAAGGTTTATCTTAGATGTCATATAAGTTCTTTACAATATATATTTTAGGATAACATGTAGTCATGAACATATTAAAAAATAGTTTTTTAAAATAATTTAATTCATTTAATTAATATTGTGATTTTATTCTTCTCCGACTTGAAAATTTTTCAGAAAAATAATTGGAGTGGGTTGTGTAACATTAATTTATTCCTAGAAGAGAGGGAATTCACTCATTGTGGTGGTCTCTAGTGACAAAAATATAGATTCCAGGATCATCTAAAAGAGTCCATAGGGTTTTTTCACCAATGAAAAAACTCTTGGAGATCAAAAAAGTCAACATTATAGATATATTTTCCACCAAAGTGTAATCCAATAATGATATAGGGATAAATATTTAGGGATTATTACCCCGAAATTTTCATATTTCAAATACTGATCTTGATTACTACTTGGAATCATTGATTTCTCCCCCTTGGAAAGATCTTATTGATTATTTTAATCCTTTGGCCATAAAATAATTATTAGGCTTGATTATATTCTATTTTTTATTTCTACCATCATGGTTGATTGATTGGTGCACAAAAACCATTTATGATTTCACTTCTTCTATTATTCTTTTCTCTCCTCATTCTTTATATGTTTCTTATTAAATTTCAGTATGTCAATGAATCAACTTATAGTACTGTTTAAAAAGAGATCAAACCTCAAACTTGAGTTGTTTTGTCTGATAAAAAATGATTATGTTTATTTATGAATGCAATTAAAATCCACAGTGGATTGTAGACAGAAGAAAAAGGTCCAAAACCTCATACAACAATGAACTGCACTATGCACTTCATATGATTTGACCAGAACCAGGGATTTTGACCACCATATGTTAGAAATTGATGAGTAGAACATTCAATTTCAGAGAAAAATATGAAGATAATGGTTATATATATCTTGGGACTTACTGATATATGAAATATTCATTAAGAAGAAAGACTGTATATGTAAAATCATTCCATAAAATATGTGTTTTAGAAGAACAAACATCGTGTATTCCTCTTTTCATGGTGGCTAGGTTTTCCAGCCTGTGTTAAATATCACTTCCCCATATGGAATGATTGCATGATAAGTGAACCAAATGAGGTATCCAAGCCATGTACAAAGAGTACATTCTAAGAACCTTGAGTTTTCCATCAAACCTTGTCCACTGATAGACACACCACATGTGTTGTCATAAACAATTCCATGGAGGTCCTCCTTAGTTGCGAGATAAGTTAGATGCCAAAGTTATATATTACATGGTTATATTGTGGTCCCCCATTAAATGTAAACCTACCTGGGTAGTCAATACATCTACATAGAGTACACACCGAGGACCCTATGTGGTTTTTCAGGCCATGTACACCGATGGACACAACATGAAGTGAAACCCAGCCTACTGAGCCTTGTTTATGGGGTATATGCCCAGGTAAATGAGGGGTCTGGAAAAACATGTGGCTTGGACCACACATTGTTTGTTGTCCCATTTTACACACTAAGTAGATAGGTCAGAATCGTACAGGTTAGGACAAGGAAGTACACCTTATATACCCTAAATGACACACAATGTACTTCATATGGAATTTTTTAGCAGTATTATATCCTTCTTTAGGACTCATACTTGAACTAGTGAGTAGTAATTCGTATTTATATCTATACATTATATATGATGGTGGATTTTTTTTGACATTAGATATATGATGGGTTATGGTGAGATCTAGTTTCTATTACCTCAGGGATGGTTAAATAATGACATGTCCCTGGTGTGATCCTAAGAGTTGATACATGGATCTAAACTCCCTTGATGTGGATCATTCTCTTAGGGTTTAGGTTTACAATATTATTTATATAGGTAGGGTTGGTACTCTAGATACAATTATGGGCACAGGTCTTGTATCTGCATAAATGATACTCCACCATCACTAATCTAGAGTGGGGAGAGGACCAAATAGTAGATTCTATACACCCACAACCTTAGAATATCCGAGGATGGTGTAAGTTATACATTATATTTTCTAGAGGTTATGAATGAGTGAGGTTTGGATTTATGATTAGTGTTTTTGTAGTAGGACATAGAATTTATGATTATCTTTAGTGACCATGATGTCTTTCTCTCTGTGCCTTAAATTCTTAATTTTTATATCTGTTTACTAGGTTTCTTCTCCAATATTCTTGGTTGATTTGAGTTTTTATTTATATTTCTTATCATTTGGTTTTTTAGACATCCTATTCGGTATTTATATACTCATCCGGAAATTATTTTTCCCACATGTATCATGTGTTATGATGATGAAAAAAAATTAGATGATGAATTCATTATGCCTGTTTTTTTGGATCGTATCTGTTCTCGATGATAGTGACCATAGGCTATGTTGTGTATTTGAATTCGGGAGTAGTGTTCTTCCTCATTAATATTTTTTAGGTTGGTAATCCCGTTCATTTATATTTGGGCATTTATTTTTCACCTTTTATCCATTGAATATATTTATGTTGATTCACTCTAGTTATTATAGAGATCATTATATGCATTTATTTCTTACTAAGTTTTTATAGTTTTATTTATCCTCCATGGTTGTGATGTACATGATTGTGTTCATGTATATAGGTTCATTAGGATATATCCTACTATATCATTGATATTACTACTTGGAACTAGTCTCTATCCCCTCACCATTTAGTAGTGGGGTTGGGGTGTCGTTCTCACCTTTCCTCCAGTCTAGATGGGGTCCCAGTTGGTTAGGTCATGAAAAAAATTCAATTACATTATATCTCATACCAAAACTATAAAAAATATAACTATTTTTTATTGGATTCGATATATGTTATAAATTCCTTGTGGTAAATGTTTCATAATTTTGAAAATTACTCACCTTGTTAACTTGAAAGGAATTTAAATTTCTCTAAATATTATAATTTTGAGGAAACATTATAATGATCAAGAAGAAGTTAGTCATTACACCTATCCTAATACTAATCTTCAGTAGAGAATGGTTTTAGATATATTATTATTATTTAAATAATGGATTAGTTTGTTTTATTATTTATGATGACATGGTGATAGCTTATTCATCATGTCAATTAATGATCCAAGAGGAAATATCTTGATGAAAGTTACATATTTATTTGTGTTAACATTTTTATTAAATATTTTGAGGAATTATTTAAATTTATGGATGTGTTATTTATATATTGATTATAAGATATTGAAATATATATTAATATATAAGGATTTGAACATGTTCCAAAGGTGATGATCAACGATGATAAATGGTTATCACTATTCATTACATTAGTATCAGGGGAAGGAATATAGGGTGGTTGATGATTTGAAATGGGAGGATAATTCTCTCTTATCCCAAATGAGGACTAAGAAAGACCCAATATTTATGAATATCTAAAAATATATGTAGAAATTTAAATGCAAGGAATTCTATCTGATATTTTCCAAGTGACTGATAATATATATATATATGTGTGTGTGTGAAGAAAAAGGGGGAACATAAGAATGATATGGTAGTGAAAAAGAAAATGGGAAATATTAAAGATTTAAATATTGATAAATATATTGTAATATGATTGGGAACTTAAATATGTTACCATTATTTTCTAGAAATAATTAACATTTAGTTGTTATTTATAGATCATTATTCAGTATTCACCAATGAAACTTAAATATATATTGAGATCTCAGGGATCACTCTTAGTAAAACAACATAGATATTAATACTTCAAAGTATACATATTTAAATTTGGTTTTACTACAATATAAGGTTCGAAATAAAATTTATAAGGTGATGATATATATATTATTTATAATCATCTAGAATTTGGAGAACACCGCTTTGGATTTTATCATTGGTGATCCAAATAAAAAATGTAAATAATTCCCTTTGTGTTATTGCTCATCATATAATTTTGGAACACTTCAATTCTATTTGATATTACCTCTCACTTGATCATCTGGATAATATATATAATTAATGTGTTAGGGATTAATTCAATTCCAATTAATTTTATATTATTAGAATCCATGGTTAGTATCTAATTCTAGAAAACTATTTAACAATCATTCAATAAAATTTAAACTTAATCACTACATATAATCCTCAAACTAATAGTTAATCTAAATAAAATATTAATTATTTTTAATATATTGTAGGATCATTCTCAATAGAATTAAAAGGATATCTGCAATAATAAATTATACTTGCCAATCTGCTAAAAAAAATTTCCACTCAAGAATTAAAATAGCACTATAAGGCAATAGAAGACAAGAGATACAATACTTTGACATTATTGGATGATGTATGAGAGATGAATTTTTTGGAACTATGTCTTACTCAAGAAGTGATAAATAAGATTCAAACCACTTGTAAATATATGAAAGTATAAATTTTTTAAATAAATTCAATTTGAATAATTATCAATGGGATAAATAATTTTATTTCCAGGAAAATTTATTCTTCATATTATCATTATTGAATAGGGTTTTGAGATTTGGGGAGAATAGAGACTTAATCCCTAGATATATTGTCCCCTTTATGATTCTTGATCTCCTAAATAATTTTTCAAATAAATTATTGGTTCGACAAAACCTCTCATATGTTCACACTATATTCCATGTATAACCTTTGAAGTTGTACATAAAATCTCCATCACATGTAATAGATATAGAGGTTGCATGAATAGAGAATGAGCATAATTAGAAGTAAAAAATGGCAGAGATCATTGATCATATAGACAATGAACTATGAATTTTCTCCAAAGAATGGGATAAAAATATATGTAGAAATCATAAGTATGTGAAAATGGTATGATAAAATAAATATGAAATGAGGAAAAATTGACCTCATCTATTAGTGTTGAAATTTTGATGGTGAAATTTTATAAGGATTGTATAAATAATGTAATTCCTCAAATTTTTAGTATGATTTTATTTTAATATAATTATGCCTTCTATTGAAATACTAGACTAAAATTAAAAGAAACCTTATATATTTAAGGTAGAATATTATAATATTAAATAATATAAATATTATTAAAATAAAGAAAAATGTAACATAATATTGAATATCACAAGAGGAATAAACTTAATAAAAAATAAAAATAATATAATCTTAAATTATTATTCATCATCTTTTCCCATGGAAATCATAATGGAGAGTATAATTATAGAAAGAATACAATATACAGGAAATATGACAGATATTGTTTTGTAAGTGGATTATTTTTTGGCGAAGTTTATAAGGATATATATATATATGAATGGAAAAAAGGTAATGTAAATATTATATATCTACTAGGAATATATATTCTTTGGGTATATAGATAACCCCCATTTAAAGGTGAGCAATTAGATAAATTATTTCATTACGAAGTTGGATAATAGAGTATTGGATACTCAAATTATGTAATCAGGGGATGTGAACATTATAATATAGTTTTTGGTGAGTTTAAGTATGAGTAATCGAATTTTAATATATATATATATAAGACATAAATTTGTTGAAATCTTCCATATGAGGTGTATTTGTCTAGTTATTGGAAGGGGGTATCATTTATAGGTTTTATCACCGATCAAGACCAATATGAACATAAATATATGCATCTCGTGTGAAATATTATCTATGATAAAGTCATTATTGTGGAGGTCTCTCTGAGATCTATACTAGTTGAATCACCACGCAAATTTTGCCACTATTTTTAATGTCCCCCTAATTTCTTATAAATTTTTATTAATGGGGTTTTTATGTTGAAGTTAGGATTCAATAAATATGTAATTATTAGAGTGTGTTTATTTTGGTTAGTTTAACAACACACATGAGTGATGACATACCATTTTTATAATTTAGGATGTTAAAAAATATAATATTGGTATTACATGGTAATAATGATAAAATTCTAGAGCGTTCAAAATTTTCAAGTATTATTATATAAAAAGTACCTATTATTAAAAATAACTCTTTTTTATAGATCAAATAATCAAATAAAAATGAATCATAAAATAATCATTACAAATCTTATTTCTAAAATAAATGAAATAATATTACCAATTCATAAATCCATCAATCACACACACACATATATATATAAACACAGACACACACACACACAACCAATTACATTTTCAGAGGCAATAAACATACAAGAAAGGAGTAAGGACTGATATCTCCATATCAAAACAAACTAGAAACAATTTGAAAATATTAACATGAATTGATTAATTTAAAAAAATTAAATACTATTAATTTGGGAATAAATGAATATAAATATTTTAGAGAAACAAAATAAGTAAAAATGAAGTTCTCAAATGATTAATTAATTATTATTCAATACACTGGGAGTTAACACATGTTAGATTAAAAATTAATTTAAGTTATGGAGATTTTAAAACTCAATATCATTTCATAGATTTTTACTCATTATTCTATAAATTTAATCCTTTAAGTTGGGATTATTTCACCCCTTCTAAAATATTTTATTTTATTTCCACTTATTTTTTTGGTGAATTTATATTTATTTTATAAAATAATAATTTTGATTAATTTTATCCAAAAAATATGATGTTTTAAATGGAAAATTCCACTAACTAATTATTTTATTTTTATTAGATATACATATCTATTCTTTAAAAAATAGAATTTAAATATATTAAAATATTAATATTTATTTTCTTCTATTCATATCATATTTATGTATAATTCAAAAAGAAATATTATACGTATTTTATTGACGTGGGTTACATGAAATATTTGAAAAATGAAAAAATAATTTATTAGAGTTTTTATACCATTTCTTATCTTTCTCCCAGTGTTTTTACTAAACTATTATTATTTCATTACAAAGATTCATTTTTAAGATTTTTTATTATTAAAATAAAATTTCAAAAGGATTTTTGTTACATTTAATAAATGAACTTGAAAATGAATTATAAATTTGTTTTTAGAATCACATTTCCAAAACAATAATAAAACTAATTTCATGATTTCTATTATTTTTCCCTATTTTTCTATATCTTATATAATGTCTATGAAGACTATATTTCATGCATCATCATCTAAATTGTCCAATGATACATATTTTTGGGTGACTGATATTTTTAATCATTCAATATAATTTTAGACTACTTCTATTGTTTTAGATTATGAAAGTGTTTTTAACCCATTTTATTTTCTTTGGTTAATAAAGAATTTACTTTAATATATGTTTGATTATTTCTATTTGGAACACATATGTATTGATAGATCATTTTATGTTGGATGGTATAAGAATTATATATCCCAATAATTCATTAGAAATGTTTACATCACACGTGATAATATTTATAGGACATGTGGGGTTATCTCAATCCACTATGTTATTCAATTTTTTTACTATTTCATTATAATGGTACTACAAGAGAGTTGAAACATATTATACAGTTTTATAGGCTTATCCATGATCCACATGGTTATTAAATTTCACTATAATTAATTATTAATGATTTATGATTATATATTCCTAAATCATGGTACATAATCTATAATGACCATCATTTTATGATTCTATAATTTAATTCCATGATTTAGGATTATGTTATGATCTACCATGAAAAATATTTCGATTTCATGATATTATTCACTTAATAATTTCATATCTATCATTTTAATGTTTATGATATATATATGATCAATTTATAAATTGTCTATAACCTTTTTACATTGGTTTATTCCTTACTGAATGTTTGAAATCATATTTATCTTAATTTTCAATTTTACCAATTTAATATTAATTAATATTATGTATGATGTAAAATAATTTTATGTAATTTTTGGTCTTATTCAAAGTTATAAATAAGAGACTATCACCTATGAAGTTGATGAAGATAAGTCAATGACATCTAGTTTATATTAATGTTTACCCTTTATATACGGAAATATTCAAGCCTTTGAAACTATGGTTTTGAGTTGAATAGTGAATGAGTGATGATGATTGGAGTTTTGTTAAATTATAGTGAAAAGATACTAGACTCCTTAGGGTAAATTTAGGATTCTTATAATTTTATTGGTGTTTTTAAATTTATGGTTGAATAGATTGTTACTATAGTAGAAAATAAAAATAATTGGGTATTAAAATCCAAAAATTAATAATTTCATATGAATGTGACCACTAAAATAGAATGGAATGATTTGGGGATGTATTACTTGTGACTAGTTAATAAATTAATAGATAATTTAATGAATTCTCATATGTATGTGTGATGTTCATATTCAATTTGATGTAGTGTTAGGTGGAAATTATCCAAGGTCACTTTCATTGAGAAATATTTAGTTACATTGTAGAATTGAATGTTTCAAAAGCTGACTAAGGTGTTAATCCTTGTTTCAGATATTTAATATAAATAATATATATTAAAATAGACCATGGTTTAGAATAGAAAATGTTTTATGATGTGGGATAATCATTGAATGGGACATCGTGTGACTCGTGGCCAAAGTGCATGGTTTTAGAGACATGTCTATGAGGATTGATGATTGAGGCTTGTGAGATAGGGTACTTATGTAATATTCTAGTTTAGGATAGTTATCATTATTTGGATAATGTATAGTAAATACTATGGTGATGACATCCTTATATTTTTTAGGGAGTTACAACCACTAAGGGTGGAAATTTTTTTAGTTTGTGGAAGGAGGAGTATGATTTTGGAAAATTAATGTGTTAATAGATTAATGATCTACCTTTTCCACTCATTTTGTAAAGACCATGAAAACTATGAGTTAAATGGACAAGGACACAATTAGAGATGCATTGAAATAACTAATAAATAATTCAATATAATTGAAGTTGATTATTTTGATTTTCATTTATAATAAGCAGAAGGGTGATTGGTTAATGTATCTACAGTGACATAGAATAAAAATTAGTATATTTTACATGGAACCTAAGAAACATCTAAATTAAAATTTATCTATTATTATTGTTAAACAGAAGTTCATTATATAACTAGTAGTAATTGAATTATTATTATTTATCAAGTGTAACTCCAATTATAGAATGTCTATTCTCTAAAAGAGATAACATTGATGGAATTATTATATCTAAATTATTTATAGATGTATAAGTCTTATGTGGGAGAGTTTGAGTTGGTTGTGGATACTCACTTCCATTGGTGTGTCTAACTATGTTTGAATAGTGTACTCACCTGAACTAATGACATTTGAATATTGATGTTTTAAACCAGTGATCAGAATATTATAAAATTTTCACTCTGGATGGGACATCAATTATATAAGTGGTTGCAATAGTTGAATCCACAATAAGTTATATAAATAAATACATTTAGATGTGGGAACTATGGGGTACTAATTGTTGTAATTCATATTTTAACATGTATTGTAAGATTAAATTGTAATTAAAATAACAACATAGAATATTATAGGTCTATTATATAAATTAGAATGATAGGATTTAAATGAATAAGGCAATGGTTCCGGACTAGGTGAAATGATTCATCCAATTGGAATGAATTATAAGTTTGTTTATTAGAATAATCTGAAAAAGAAAGAGTGTTATAGCTTCAAGATCTTGGTGAAATTTAAATTTGGAAAATTGTACTAGAGTAAGTGGTTTATATATATTTTAGATTTTTCAATAGAGGTTTCATAGGCTATAAATAAATGAAAATTTCCTGAGATAAATTATGAAGTTCATGTTAGTGGATGAGATATGGCAGTGTATACCAAAACGAATTTAGATTTTAGTGGTAGCCTATTAGGAGTCTAGTAGGTTGGGTTGGTGTGATGTATCCCTGCCCATCCCATTAGGTATTTGTTACCAAGGCATTGGGTCCGTTTTCCTCTCATTAGGAGACTTTTGAGACTTACCAAACATAAAATGGGGACTTTGTGGTTTTTAAAAATAAATTACAAGACCACATTTTCATGGTCTTCCACATTGGGTTTTTTCAGAAGGGATCTTATAAAGATGGAAATTTAATTTGATACTACCCATATTTAGGATGGGTTTTGGATGATTTATTGAAACATAATCAAAACAAAAAAATGATCCTAAAATCCCATGATCCCAAATTATAGGAACTGAAACTATTCATATAAAAATAAATAACTAGTTATATGTTCCTTGAATCGAAGAAAACTAATAAAGATGTTGTATTGAAGAGCATTCTTAATTAATAATACTATGTGGAAATAAAATTAATCCCTCATCAAGGGTGTATCCATGAGTTTATGTGAAGCACTCATCGCATGTCCATGGATCTCCTTCACTCCATGTCATATTTGTGCATCTCATGGAAAAGAAGGAACAAGTAAAGAACATTGGATATTCAGATATTAAATAGTTTATCAAGTAGAAATGATCCATAAAATTTCTTTGAAATTTTCTTGTTCTATATCCCTTTAGGAAACTCCAATAGTTTTCAATAATTATCTTATACATTACAAATTCATGAGTTAATTCATGTGGTTACAAAACATTTTTGTAATCCATGACTAAAAAATAAATAATTAAATAAATACATTATAAAGATACATTAATTAAACATATTTATGATAGATAATTTGGGGGATAATTGAAATTAAATTACTTTGAAATTATTTCATATCACTGTATTACAATATCATCTTATCATATTGTAAGATATGGAAAAATTAGTAGTGATAAGATATAATATATCATAATAAATAACTTTCTCTTCTATTGAAAATTCCATCATTATTTTCACTTATAATATAGTTTTACCATACCTTTTAATATTGGATAAAATATATCATTCACATGTTAGGATTGAAGGAATAAGTTATTCAATCTCTCACTTTTACTAAATCCACAAAGACATAGTGCCTCTCCTCAAATTCTATCACATTTAAAAGCATATGAAATCAAATAAAAATATCCATTTATATATTTTTCCTAAAACATTTCAGAAATATATCATCAATGAAAAATATTTTTTATAATATATTTCATTTTTATGTTTAAGAGGTTTATTTTCAGGATTGAGTGGTGTCATACATGAAATAGAGGATTTTCTTAAGAACATGGGTTGATCTGTGGCAATAAAATTCATCTCATAAAAATAATGTATATTCATGATTTGAATATATTATGTGATGAATCCATGATTTTGTGTTTAGGATATGAAAATTTATCCTTATGTTAGATATTATTAATGTTGTGAACATGAATTTTGGAATTATAAGAGAAGGTGGTGTTTTTTGAACATATTGACCATTACCATAGTTCACAACATGGACCAATGATTAATGGTAAGAATAATATATGTTCACTTAGATTAAATATATTATTCACAGATATATTTTATCTTTTCACACCATTCTCCAGTTTCAAAACCCTAGGCATTTTCCATGTGATTGGGATGATCTTTCTCTCTCAAAACTCTGACACTTGGTGTTTTGATTCCAAATAGATCAGCTTTCATTAGATCAATAAATTCAATTGAATCAATTTATTTTATTATGAATCTATTGGTTCAGTAGAGTTTTTGGGATGTTTTGGTAGAACCTGTTGATTTTGTTATTATCTATCTCAATCAATTATTGATCTGTCATGTGTTTGTCTCATGGTGTCTGAATCTCATGTTGGTTGGGTGTGATGTCTGCGGACAATGAGGCATGTGAAATCTATCAACTTATACAAAACATTTTATTTAGGAATCATGCTTCAATGTTTTGGAATAATTTTTTTGGAATCCTATTGATTTTTATTGATTTTCCATTATTTACAATTGGTGGATTCTATTGTGTGGAGGAGGGATCTGAAATAGATGTAGGTGGTTCTATCTTTAGCTAACTTTTTTTGAACTAAATATTTTATTTTTTGGAATCTATTTCTTAAAGAATTTTCATGTTTAATTATGTATTTATTTATTTGTGTAAAATGGGGTTTTAGAAAATTGGTGTTTACCCCCGTTTTGGTAAAATGAAGGTGTTTTCAAAGAACTGTGATATTGGTTTTCAAGGAACATTATTTATGAATAATGGATTATTTTTTGATTTTTTTTGTGAAATGTGATAAATTTTTTGATATTTATTTGATATATTAGACACATGGGATCCAAGGGAACCTAAGAGGAGGGTTTAGTATTATTCCTTTTCCATTATAATTGTAAGGACATTCACTTTCTAGGGAGATCCTTCATTATTATATTATAGATAGATTGGATATATGAACTTGGTTGACATTGTAAGTGTGTTAATTCTTTGGGGTGTTCCTCTATAATTATTTTACTAATTCATTGAATCTTGGGAATTAAGTGTACTCTATTTGTTAATTGGTTATTGAAGTTTTACTAACCAAGCTACCTTATGTCTTTCAATCATAAGTTTTTTTTCTATTTTTATTTTGAGTTGTACTATTTTTGGTCTAATATGATTTGAAACATGAATTGATAAAGTCAATTATTTTTGGAAATTATTCATTGAAACTATATCACCTAATTTGTGAATGATTTGGTAAAAGGGGAAATTTTTAATTGGATTTTTATGTAAAGCTGTATAACATAATATGAATCCTTGTTTTCTTTAAATCAAGAAGATTTATATTATTCTATAGATACTTGTTATATAAAAGATAGGTGTGATATTTATGATAATATGTATATAAATCCCTACACACTTCCTCATGGGTGGTAAAAACATGTTTTTTCAAATACAGGAATGTGAAATGAACCATTGTGAGGCAGTGATGCTTAAGTCAACTGGGTATGGGTGTTTGTTAGTGATACAGTGGGAAATTTCCCAAATATTACATGGAGTAGTAGTTTTTGGTTTTGATATCCTTTATGTTTATTATATTTTATCACTTGTACCTTAGTGTTTATCTTGCTACATTTTTTGTATCACTTCCGTTGTCTCTCTTTCGTTACCGAATATTTTATTTATGGCTTTATATATATATATATATATATATATATATATATTCCTTTCATCTATTATAATCATTGCCACATTTTTTCTTTGGTTTTTATTGGTTTCTATATTTCATATTCTTATCTAGTGGGGTTCATGATTTCCCCTTGGATATTATCTAGGTCTAATTTGGAACCTAGTTTTATGGGTTTTTTAGGTTCGTCATGAATACTTTGTATTAAATGAATGTTATCCCCATAATTTGAAGTTATTAGATAATGGATAGTATTTTTGGGACCTATGTGGTATATTTATGTGAGTTACTGTCTAGATATTAAAGTTATGAGCCTTAATTTTCCATGGGATATACATCTTTTGAATTGGGATTTGACATTGTGCTCAGTTTCTCTTAATTCTCATATGGTTTAAACTGAGAATGTTCAATCGTCTGATTATTTCTTCCTAATTTCAGTTTGTAGAATCTTTCATCCAATACATATTCCATGGGTTTCTATGAAGGGTTTAGTAGGTGTTTCTCTTCAAGGGAATCCTTATTTGGGTCAGAATATCTTAGAGGATATCAAATAACTGATTCATTATATGGATGAAAATATACTGTGGGTTTAGAAAAATGATATAGAGGTGAAACTTGGTTATGTAGGAGAAGAGGATAAAATGAGAGTGTTCCTATGTGAGAATATAATGTACTTTAAATGTATGAATTAAACCCAACAGGTAAATAAATGGTTGGATAATATTGACTATCTCTTCAACTTCCTTGAGACACCAAAATATTTTTAGTTGAAATATTCAATGTTCAAGCTTGAGGTTCCATGCAAGCACTGGTGGGATTCCATAGTTATTGAAAATTACCAAGTGTGATTAGATTAGAATGGATTTAAACCCCATTTTAGTAGTTCTACCCTGAATATCTGATGATAGTTACAAACCTTGAGTTTTTAATTTTGAATCAAGGAGAGAGTTCGATGTCTAAGTACAATAACTATGACAACCCCAACTCTAGTAACCTAGATATGGAGTCTAATTTGTTGCATCGCCATTGGTACAAGAATATTTTATCCCGAAGGACCTAATATTTTAGTTGTCTTCATAAACCATATGAAAATATTGTTCCCATTATATATTGGAATTATAATATAATCAAATCAAAAGTAAACATTTTTCATGCTTGAAACTCATAAAAATTCCTCCTCTTCATAAACTAGGGAAATGAAAGAAAATAATGTCTATCTTATGATCAGTAAAATTTTTGTATAAAGGATGCTATCATGAGTAAATAATGCATAATAAATATGGAAAGGAAAATAACTTAAAAAATGTCATTTAATCAATAAATTTTTTAAAAAATAAATACATTGATATAATCAATGTAATAAAAACGTTTATAATAACAACAAAAGTATCAAAGAACGAAACTAATACTATTGGACATAATGACCTCAAACATAAAGAAATCACTACCATCAATACATTTAAACAAGATTGTATAAAACTATTAAAAAATAACTATATAATTTAGAAAACCCATTTTTCTTATGAGAACTATCTTTGAATTGATAGGATATATAATTCTAGTCCCCACCCACCATAACATGTCAAAAAAACTCCTCATATATCCAAAGATCGATTTAATTCATGAAAAATACGCCTTATCAAGAAATATTCATATTTATTAAATAATATATATTTTTCATTAATTACCCATTAAATCAATTAATTTAAATGTATAAGACCTTATTTAGAAATGTTTTATGGTTTAAGTGATAAAATTGTCAATGATTGAAATAATATGGATATTTATGAGAGAGGTAATATCCAATAATCACATGTAATTGAGTTTTTCAAGGGATTATATCGTTACAGTATATCACTAGTGGTGAATAAGTAAAATAATAGGGGTTTTCATTTATTAATAAAAATTTGATTAAAAGATTATTTTATCATTTTTGGGGAAAATAACCTTTCCATTTATTAATTCATTTATTAAAAAAACCAATGAAATTATAAAGTATTTTTTTTAAAAAAATACTTGTAAACCAATAAAATAATCTAGAATGAAAATATTATTCATGAAGGTGGAATTTTTTTTCTTATTCCATATAAGATTAAAAATCATTCCTTATATATTGTTTTTGGAAAATTCACAAATTACTTTATTTGGTAAATTAAAAAACATTCCACTCAAACCGTTTTGTAAAAACTAAAACTTTGATAATAATTTTTTTTATAAATAATTTTAGAAGTATGAAATCATTTTTGATGATATTTTATGAAAAATATAGATATGGAATGAACGTATATCGAATAAAAATAAAATTATGTTAATATTTTCATTTAAACATTTCTTTTCTTAAATCATGTTCCCAAAGAGAAAAAAATTTAGGAGAAAATATGGAAAACATTGAAGAGAGTAAAATTGAAAGGAACTATAATCATCAAAAATAATTATATATTATTTTAAATTAACATTATGACGTATTATATACACCCTATAAAAATAAACAGGTAACTAATATCAAATATGACTCAATAGAGTGTAAATTTAGATAGAATCACTTACCTCACATTCAACATTACTCATTTGTTATTTTAAACACATGTATAATAAATTTAGATTTATTATAATTATATACCCAAACCATGATCATATCCATGATATCAAATGTGTTTCATTTATTATATTATCTCACTTTTTTGTTAATAATATTTTATTTTTTTCATTATTTTGTGTGTTAACCACATTGTTCTTAAAATATGTTGTGATTCAATAGATCGAATAATTTTATAGTTGTTATGGTTAAATTATCAATAGAATTTTATTAACAGTACAAATAAAATTTATATTCAATAAGTATATATTTTGAGTTTTACAATAATTATAGAGATAGAAAAATGAATAACACCATTCATGGAGACGGTAGACTATATGTAAAAATAAATGCTATTTTAACTTTTATACAGATGAGACGAAAGAAATGTGAATAATTGTTAATAATTAGGACTTAATTATTATACCATATATATCATATATAGTCATTAAATCTATCCTTATTACCATCTATGTAATACATAAATGAAAAATTTATTTCATAAATGCACGGATGTTGTAGTCCACACGTATGCATGATCAACATTATCATTTTCAAGAGGATTAGAGGGTAAAAACTTATATATGATAATATAGTTAAAAATCATATATTTTTCAAAAATATCTTAAATATTAATTAGTTCTATGTTTATAACCATCAAATTAAAGTGGTGACAAAAAAGGAATTACACCGCTATTTAGAGGCAGTAAGTCATATGTATGCACGAGTGAGGTTTTCATTTTTCATAAGATGTAAATGAGATGGAATATAGATGGATGATAATTATAATAACATCTTAGTATATTTATTATATTTTATTTACTATCTTATAATGGGTACGATACTTTTAGATGAAGTACAATAAGAAATACACTGGAAGGACGTGGTAAATACGATTACCTCTTCTTCCGTAGAATTCATTTATATGTCTTTTTGAGGGATATAGGGTAGGTATTTTAAAAATAAAAAAACCTCTAAAACTTAGTTAAGAATGTTTAGAAGATATATGTTTTGGGTTTTTTTGGGATATATAGCTCAACATGGTGTATATAAGTGAGATAGTAGGTTCCCTTTTATAACTAAGGTGAGGGGTAAGTTTTGAATTTATTAAAAGATTAAATTATAAAAAAGAAATTATAATTAAAAATAAATCCAAATGTATAACGATTATAATATATGTTAGGATAATTTTAAAATATATTCAACAGGTTAAATGTTTATAGGTTTTTTTGGTGTTTTAAACATTATATGTTTGTTTAACCACTTAGTTAAATTACTCAAACATTGATCTCGGTAATGTACTTTTCACTCTTAAAGATTTATAATTTTATATATAAGGAAACTATTGAATCATAAATGGACATGGAATGAAATTTTAGACCATATAATACACCATATCCTCTTTCAAGATATTAATTATTTTTAAATAATGTAATGACACATTTTTTTGATAAATTATCATAAATGTCAACTTTGACACTATTCGTTTTATTTGACATGATATACGTCAATATATATTTTTTATTTATGATATAATTTAGTTACACATCACTAATATTAAAAATTAATTTATAAAATTCATGTATCACTATTAATAACTCAAATTATATAGCTTTTAATATTGTTAATATCATATATTTTATTTTTCTATTAAATAAATAAATGATGTGTTTAGATTTCTCAAGAATTTGAGGTAATTATATAATCAATAAAAATTTATAATAAATTATAACCACAAAAATTAGATCATAATTAAGAAAAATATACATTTTTATTATTTAATAACATTATTTTGGCCCAATTTTGACACATAATATATTTTTAACATGATTTACCCTTATAGTGTTGATAAATTTTACTATAGTTACAATTCATATTTAAAAAATAAATGAGACCTATTTACCAATTTTGAACATCAAGATTTCATATATAGAGCATATTTTTTCAAGATTCTATTTCTATAAATTTCAAAAATTAATTATAAAATATTTGTGAAAAAATCAATGAAAATTTCTTTTTTGAATAATTCATATTTTGAGCGCAAACATGATTTATTATTATCCTGTGCCTAGTAAAAAATCTAGATGAATTGAAAATTATTTGATTGAATATGTAATATGTATGTTTAAATAATATAATAAAACAATAGTTATTAATTAAATATATTGGAATAAAAACACATTTCATGTATAGAAATAGTGTTTTAGGAAAAAAATTCCATTACATTCAAACAATTTTTATTTTTATTGACAACTAAAAATTTATTTTATAAATGTGTGGACACGATAAATTTCATAATATAGTTAGTCATATTAATACCATATAATTTTAATATCATGGTTATAATGGTCACATAATGTTATTATTGTTATTGATCAAGGATTATTTAAACTATGTGTTTCGTCCAATATAGGATATTGAAGAGATTATTTTGATTTACAAAGAATCGTACAATAAAATCACGGGGTGCTAGAACAACCATTTTATAACGATTTTTTCCCTATAGGCAGTGATGAATAATCATATCAATGTTCATAAATTCTAATTGGGCTTGCGACCTAACATCCAATCTCATGTATACATGTTGAAGCTCACCACCTATGCTGAGATGGTTGATATACATATAATGGTAGAAATGAATATATTAGTGTACCCATAATTTTATATCAATGTGAGAAGGTAAGGAACCCCTTCATGTATTCTCCGACACCCAAAGAGATTTGCATTACTTTATCCCATTGAGTCCATAGACAAAGGTTCTTCCCGGATAATTGTATTCCCTATTATGGATATGGATAATTTTTTCAAATGAAAATATTGATTAATTAGAAGTTTTAGATGCCATAAGGCTATAGACAAACGCCTTTGAATCGAATCACATTCAAAAAATGGATGATTTTTTGGTTGATGTTGATGCAGGAAAGACTATAGTTACTGGTACCATATTTGTTTCCTCTGGTATAAAAATTGCATTATTTGATACTAGTGCCTCAAATTCTTTCTTATCTTCCCATTTAGATGATTTTTTATAACTTATGATAAAGAACATGTCCAATTTTATAGAGTTAGATACTCTTAGAAAGTTTAATGATAAGTGGTTTGGTTGTCTATCTTATAATATTTTTATAGTTGATATAGCACTAACCTAGTATTTCTTAGTTTCTTATTTGGATAATTTTGATTTCATCACGTGGATAGATTGGTTGGTCACTCACTATGCTAGGATTGATAATTATCATTTGGGTGATTCATTATCTCTTACAGATGGGAGCTTTTAGGTGTTCTAGGTAGATTGGGACCCATTTCATGGTCCCAAAAGTCCTTTTTAAATAGATATCAATAGTTTTTTGTCTACTATTAGAGTTGATCATGATGATGCTTTACCTATTTGTGATGTAACCTTAGATTCTAGGATTTTTACAAGGTTTTCTCAGATGACATCTATGGGATTCCACTAGAGAGGGAGTTAGAGTTATTGATTGTGCTAGTTATAGGTATATAGAATATTTCTCTACTATCTTACAATATAAAACCTACTGATCTAATAGAGATCATGGTTTAGTTAAAGGATTATCATGAGAAGGGATTTATTTTTCCCAGTGTTTTAGTGTGGGTGACCCTAGTGGTCTTTTCTGAGATGGATGATTGTTCTTTGAATATCTTTTTAGAATAAAAAATTATAAACTAGGTGAGTTTTAAGAATACATTCTATATATCCAGAGTTTATAACATGTTTGATATATTAAATGGGGTAAATATGTTTGAAAAGATTAATATTTAGCCTGTATATCACCAGTTTGGAGTTCAAGGGCCAGATATCTCAAAGAAAATATTCTAGAGAAGGTATAACTGTTAATAATATCTTATAAATCTAATTTTACAAAATAACACTACATTAAATTTTATGGTTCTTTGAATGTAATATTAATAAGTATCTCAATAGGTTTTCAATGGTATACAAGGATGATATATTGGTTTATTCAAGACCGGAGCATGTTCATGTACACCGTCTAAATTTTATTTTTTGAAGCCTATGGAGCCCCCAATATTTCGAGAATCTACTAAAATGAAAATTAGAGATCCAATAAGTAAATTAATGGTGGAATACAATTTCATAATAGGGTTATTTATTTGTCCTTATAAAGGTGAATAATTTCTTTTCATGCGAGGAACCATAGAACATATTCATGATATGGAAGTACTTATATATTTTGGGAAAATATTAGTAGTCTATCAATGATTTCTCAAATATATAATCATATTTTACTACTCTTAAAATGATAGGGTTAAAATACACTTGGTATTATAAATGTATAAATTATTTTGAGTAATTGAGATAACTTCTTACATCAAATGATATTATGATATTATTGGAACCTGATATAGGATTTTTTGTATAATTTGATGCTTCTGGTGTGGGTTTGGGGTGTATAATTATACATTATGATCTTGTGGTTTTATATAGGCCCCATAATCATGGCACACATGAGAATAATTTCTCCAATAATCATGGTTTCATCTTTTCTCAGGACCTAAATCTCAGGTAGAGATGAAGGGTGGAACACATAAAGGAATATGAATTAAATACTTCCAATATACAGAGAAACAGAATCTCATTGTGGATGATCTCAACAGGAAATACCCTTCATCAGATGTTTTGGAGTCAAAATAGGAGTGGAACCAACTGACATCATTGATAGGTTACATCTAGACTTGGTGGATAATGATTATGGTATTGTTTGGGAATGTGTTTCACTATAATACCCCTTCCTCGAGTCTATTCCGAAGGTAAAAAAATTTGATGATGAGTTAAAGGAATTAGGGAAACCTTATATCATGGGGTGACCGTTTCTGATTGGAATCTCCATTCTAATGGAATTATCCACTTTGAGTATTGGTTTGTTTTCCCATTATATTTCAGAAAATTTGTTTTTGATGATTTCAATAGTACTTCATGGGCTATTCAACTTGTAACTATGAAGATCTATTATGATATGAGATGATTTTTCTGGTGGCTAAGTATGAAGTGCGATGTTACTGGTTATGTGTCCCACTATTACACTAGAAAATGGATAATCTTAGTGCACCTAAATCCTTCTATTATAATCCATACTCTCCTATTTTTGGTTTTAATGTTGGGATTATGTGTCTATAAAACATATAATTGTATTAATATAGACTCTATGGGGAAATAATTATTTTTCGGAGGTGATTCATCATTTTATAAAAAAATATTATTTTAACCCGAGCTAGGTCATCAATATGTTTCAAGATATTTGTAAGTTGTATGTGCACACTCTGAGGTTTCATTTGGCCCCTTATACTATTTTTATTGATAGGGATATTAACTTTTCCTTATTATTTCGAAATATTATACATGAGAAAATTAGAACGCTTGTTATATTGAGTACAAGTTACCGTCCAAAAATAGATGTCTATATAGAGTGTTCTGTAAAGATTCCCGAATATTTCCCTTTGTCTACATCTTAGATTTTTGTAGATCATGGGATAAATATCTTGGACTGGATGAGTTCCTATATAAATATTTTTAATTTTTCAATCATAATGGAACCCTTGGAGGATTTTTTGTCCACCCGTTCCAGTCACCTATTTAGTAGGAATAGGATTGTGATATCTCTCTTATGGGACCATGTCTCATTCAGTATATATGTCAACTCTTGGTTTCAACTCAGAGTAAGTAGAAATTGTATGTGGATCATTAATTTTGTCATTTGGATTTTTCAATTGGTGGTAGAGTCTTCTTGAATTCTTCTCCTTGGTTGGGTCCACATTGTCTTGGGAAACTAGGGAGGATAACTATGATATATGTTAGACCTTTTGAGATAACTAAGTGGGATGGACATGTTGGTTATTGGTTATAACTAATAGCTCATCTGGTAGGTATTAATTATGTTTTCGACATATCTGAGCTAAATAAGTGACATCATGATCATTCACATATTCCATGTTAGGAGGATTTTGAGTTGGAGCCAAATGTTTTTGTTTTAGAGAATTCAGAAGAGGGATTTGATTATTAGAAGAATCTATTTCATAGGATGTCTATTATATTGGTCAATGTGTTATGGAAACATACATTAGATTCTCAAAATATATGGGAGTGTGAATTTTTAGTGATAGAGGAATGGATTCACCTCTTTCTATACCATGATTCTTCTTTGACATTTTAAGGATATAAAATCCTATAATAGGAATAAATATAATATCTTATTATGGTATTCCCATTTTTTACATTAAAGAGGTTATTTTGTTTGACTAGCGTCAACGGGTAACCTAGTTTTTATTATAAACATGTAATAATTTGTGGAAATAGGAGTTGCTTCCCACCATGAATGTATACTCATGATGTAAATATATTGACATTATAATCCATGATTGTTTATTAAGTGCATGAATGTTTTTGTTGATGTGATATATTATTCATTAATTAAACTATAATTGTGGGATTATAAGCCAAAGAGAAGGGTTTTTCAATATATCATCCATTTTTAATGATCACTTCATAATCCGAAGATTCATGACATGAATCAAATATTTTAATGAAGATTAATTATTTCAGTCACTAATCTATTCTCTCATCCACCTCTATTATCCTTTAAAAAAACCTTACGTATTTTTTAGTTTATTTTTAGTGATCCCACTCTCTAAAATACTTCTATTAGTTATTTTATTCCTCATAAAACAATTTTCATTAAATCATTTTTTTGATTGAATCTATTCCATTCCTTCTTGATTTATTATTTTTATAGTTGTTCAAGGATATATTGTTGGAATTTATTGATCATGTTATGGTCCATATCCTTAATAGCTTATAGTTTCATTTTTCCCTAAGAGTCCAGATCGAGTGTCTCTTTTTTTTGACTTGTGTGAACATAATGGTATGTCCTAATCTATCTTCTCTTCTAACAGTTTTTATTTTGGAAGAATGATTTTATGTTTTTCGAATAACTTTTTCAGGGATCCACTAATTTTTTTTGATTTCCATTAATTTCTTGTGTGTGGATCTTATTTTGGTTGTTGTGAAACCAGAACATGTGGAAGGATGTTATGAATCTAGCCTATGTTCTTTGTATCATTAGTGTTATTATTTTATTAAAAGGGTTTTGTGAATACATTTTCAGGACTCTTGATTGATTTATTTTGATTTTCAA
This sequence comes from Viscum album, assembly GCA_963277665.1. NCBI lineage: Eukaryota > Viridiplantae > Streptophyta > Magnoliopsida > Santalales > Viscaceae > Viscum > Viscum album. The sequence goes on along the minus strand of OY728152.1, from coordinate 133,643,073 downwards.
ATTTGTTTTTTGATAAAATATTGGTATTTCCCTTTTTTGGTAAACATTTTTCTTTAAAAGCATTGCTAAATGGATTGGGATATGGGTTTTCAAATCAAAATTTTGGTGAGAAAAGTGTTGTGTCATTTTTTTTGAAATGTGTTAAGTCATTTCAAATTGAATTTATATATACCCTATATGGGAGCCTTGGATACCTAGGTGGAGGGTTTTATGCTGAGCCTTATCCATTGGAATTGTAAGGGGTTTCACTTTTGGTGCTATTACTACACTCTTACATAGTAGATATGTTGGATATTGTATCTTTTCTGACATTAATTGGGTGAATTTTTTTGGATGTTCCTCTATACCTTGTTTGTGGCTGCATTAAATCTACAGACTTGAGTATGAACTAGTCATTGATTGGTTATTGAGATATGAGTGACCCAGATATCCCAATCTTTGTTATATGAGGGGATTTTACCATTGAGATTTTTATTTTTACTAGTTATTCTCTAATATTATATGCTATATGATTTTATAAAGTTAAATTTGTTTTTGATATTATTATTTCAAACTGTATATCCTAGTTTGTGAAATATTTTGGAAAATGGGATCTATTTAAAATGATTCTGATATAAAACAATTTAAATTCTTATCAAGTCATTTTTTCTTTAAATTAAAAATATTATGATTATTTTATATATAATTTTTATGGACCACGTGGGTGGGATCCTATTGTAAAACCATGATATTTTAGAAAAGCAAACGATATTTGATGATGTATTCGAGAGACAACACTGATTTTAAACGACCTGTCAAATATATCTACTTTATAACCTAACCATTAAATTCGGGGGTATGAATAATTTTCACTAATTTATGATATATATTTTAATCTCATACTAAATATAAATTATTAATAATTTTTAATAAATAATTAATCATTTTTTAGTAAATTAATTTATTTCATAAAAATATGTTTTCTTCAAAAAAGATTTTTATTTGTTTTCATGAAAAAACATTATAATTAATTTTTAGGAAATTTAGAAAATATATTTAATAAAATTAGATTTTTTAAATAATCATATGAAAATTTAACCAAAGTGAACTACTATTATATTTTTTAAAATCTTGATTTATTTTGAAAAGTGAAAAATACCTATTTTTAAGAAATGCAATTTTTTTATTAAAATAAGTAACATTAAAAGTCTCAATTATGTATTTAATATGTATTAAAATTAAATAATTATTTATATTAATATTTAATCCACTTAATTACATTTAAATCATCTTTATATTGGATTTTAGTTTTAGTAAATTTTTTTATTGAAAAAAGGAATTTTCTGAAAACAGTTTTGAAGTGCATAATGTTACTATTATATAATTAATTAAAAAAATACATAATGAGGAATTATTAAAATTAAATTTATATATTATATATTAATAAATATTAGTTAATATTCAAAAATTTATTATTATTAGTCATAGTGTTAATATAAAATAATCTTTTTCTGGAAAAAACCACTTCTTGAAAACCCGCATTTTCCCCACATCATTGAGTTTAATTATAAATAAAAAAATTCAGCTATATAAATATAATTTGGTAAAATTAATTCCATATTTTTAATAATAATTATTTTTATTATATAAGATGTTCAAATTAATTTTTTACAATAATGATTAGTGAAAACGGTAAAAATTAAATATTGCGGTTAAAGTTTAAATGTGTTTACCAGGGTTTAAACTAATAGGATAATGCTCAAAAGGACCTATAAAATGTCTACATTAATTTTTTTCCTTATTTATATCCTTGCATCATGTGAAAACATGGGTATACGATTTTATTTTCAAAAGAATTACATGTGTGCCACTAACCTCCCCTATAAAAGGCCACCCCATATCCTTTCCTCTTCACTCTATCAAAACCATTTAAATTGTCCAATACTTGTAATTTTTTTATTAATTCCCTCCCCATATCATAGATCCATTAGATTTATTATAAAACCATCATAAACGGTCATTTGGTTCTACCTAAAGATATTGTTTGAAGAATTGGTATCTTTCTTATCCGAGCATTATTATTTTATTTCATCTTGTAAAACATTGAAATATTCTTCAATTTTGAATATATAATAACATAAGTATCACCCAAATATATATGTAATTTTTTTAATTTCATTATCTAAATCCATCTCCTCTATGATCAAATGGTGTAAGAAACCATCATTTATGCATTCAACGAAATAGCTCTTTGAAAAAACAATGTCATACATTTTCCATCATCCCCACTCACAGATTTATATAATGACAGATTAAGAGTATATTTTTGATATTTAAAACAGATTTATATTTCATTAAATATTATATCATATATATCATTTTTACTTTCATTGCTGTGTTGGGTATGATAATGTCGCTCGTGTGTACGGTAGACCATCGCCTCACGATGCAATGTGATTTCTTTTTCACTAATGCTTCACATGGAATTAAATAAGAATAAAATTAATGAATATATGTTATATAAATTTTAAAATAATGATATTAATGATATATTTATCATTCATAAAAAATATTTAATCCTCTTTTTTACAATGAAAAATGATAAAGTCATTCGTGCTTACATGTGGACTACAGCCTACACGAAGCGATACGATTCTTTTTCCATCACCAAAAAAATTGATGATATGAATTATAATATTAACTAATATGATATTGTAATTATTTTTAATGATGAAAAATTACTTACATTCTTTCTATAATGACCATTGATAAATCGAAACTATACTCCTATATAAGTATGATCTACCATCTCTAAGATTGTAACTTATTACATTTTGAAAAACTATATTTAAAGATTGTTTTTAAAAGTAAAATTTGAGTTATATTAATGGAAAATATTTAATTATTATTATTCTGTATATATTAAAAAAATATAATCTTTTACCGTGGGCAACATACCAAATCCGTTTTTAAATAATGAACTGAACATCCCCAAAACACGCAACATGGACTTAACTACTTTAGTATTTAAAGATTACATTAAAAATAAATACAATAGTTGATTTAATTATAGGTCATTTAACCTGAATTTTTTTATTAATTAATAAAATAAATTATATAATATTATTATACAGGTGTTAAAGCACATGCATGAAAAGTATGGACTCAAGCTAAGGGTTTTCTCATCTCACTATTTTATATCTCTGTTTTATATATCATTATCACCACTTGTTTTTATTGTTTGGTGTATATACTACCAATTATAAATTTACTAACATGAATCATTTATACATCATGGTATCAATTCATTATTTTTTAAATATTTCCTTCAAGTGGAGTTGACTGGAAATTTTTGAAGTGGTAGTGAATTTCTTAACTCAAAATTTTTTAATGGGTAATAATATTTTTTGATTGACATTATAATGTCATGATTAAGTTTGTTATAATTTTATTTATCATATTTTGTATTTAAATGATTTTATATGGTCTTTATTATATACACATTATCTATTTATCTATTAATTATAAAATTCACTGGTATGATTTTTGTAAGGGATATTCGTCTCAAATTCTATTCCTTTCAGGGATACATTTATGATATTCATCTATATTAATTTATGAGGTATATATACTTCCACTTGAAATTTTATATAATGAAAAAATTTATATTTGGGATATTTAAATTATCATTTTTTAATCTTTCATGGGGCTTACAATTGAAGTGTTAGAATCGTGCAAACACATTTATATTCTAATATCCTTTCTTTCGATATTGTTTATCTTAAAGGTTATTTGGAAGGAAATAATGATATATTATTTTATTAACCAAATATCATTTATTATCCTATATTTATGAATGTGATTCAGATCTTTTACTTCAGTTTCTTCCCATATTGGTCGAAGAAACATCATTAATTTATTTTGAAAGTGATACTGATGTTGTATTTTTCTTTAAGATTTGGTATCTTTATCTTCCATTTCCATGTTTTCTAAAATGTTTTTAAAAATTTAGATTTATTAAAACAAAATTATTTCCCAAATATATTTTACATGATATTTTACAATGTTTTAAAATGTTTTAAAATGTTATTTCTTAATTTATTTCAAATGAGTTACATTTGACAAGTTTTTTGAAAAAAATATAAAAATAATGATATTTTTTAACACTTATTACATGAACAAATTTACCACCATATTTTCTATTATATTTATTTAATATTACATTATATATCTATAATATTGTTCTAATTATAATTGATTTTCAAAAAATTTGTGATTTTTTATATTTTGAATGTGATTATCAAAATGAAAAGTTTATTTTCCTCAATTTTTAAATGATCATTTAATGGTATATCCATTCATGAAAGTATATAAAAAAATTTATTAGTTATGATCTATTTGGTATATTTTATAATAATAATATATTCATTATTTATATTGATGGATTATGACTTTTTCAAAGATATTATTATAGAACCCATTTTTTCTATAGGTTAATAAGTTTTCAAATAGATTTATATTGAATCCATTTCATTTAAGTGGGTTAATCATGATTCAAAGATACTGTTATGGAACCCATTTATTTTCCAGATGGTATTCATGTTTCAGAAAGCATTTTATAAAAATTAATTCATTTTTATGATCTAATAATGGTTCAAAGATATTTTTATGTGCCATTTTTTATTCTATGGGTAAATCACGATTCAAAGTGATTGTTATAGAACCCATTTCTTTTCCATGGGTTTATAATGTTCTAAAAAGAATAAATGTTATTTTTATGAGTTTATGATGAAATAAATACTTTATTAATTAATGGTCTATAGAAATTATTGATGTTCATAGGATTAACCATATTACAATTGAAGATTAGATTATATCTAATAAAATGGGTGCACCATGATAGAGTCGGTTGATCTTGATATAGATTATACAATTGGTTTACCCTTCTAGTACTCCAATGCATTATGTATAGAAGTTGACTGTATAGTTATTTCATTTTAAGGGTTATATAAGGGTTCTATGAAGATCATTACCCATGATTCCAACATTGAAGATACCAAGGTTTTTTCATTAAGACTTGGAAATATATATATATATATATATATCAAGATCTATGCACTGAGATGAGGTGCGATTCTAAGGTGTGGTGTGTTGGAAATGTGATTTATAAAAATATTAAATATATTTTTTATTGTTTGTAGACATCTTCTTAAAGAAAATGAGATAAATCTTAAATGGTTGATCATATCATAAATCCAAGACCATGGTTGAGTATAGAAAATAACTTTTTCCTTTGAGTGAAATAACATGAGTCAGCATGCGATGTTTAGACCCCTCACTCGTTGACTGTGAACTTAATGAATTAAATGATTTAATAATTAATATTTTTTACCATAATGGATACATCTATAAATTTATTTTTTTGGACAACCATTCCATGGCTACCCCATAATTATATAAATCATGGGTAAAGCTCTCCTTATTACATCTATTAGTGAATCATGACAAAATGATGACTGTACTATGAATCAAATAAGATTTATAAGGACCCGACCTTATAACATTACATAATGTTTATTAAATGAATAATTCACATTGAGAATATTTTCAGGTTTATAGTTTTAGAGAATTATGACATAACTATTACATCTCAAAATATTACAAGGTAAACACTTCTACACAATTTCCATTTTTTTAAATAAAAACTCTTGAAAAAAAGAGCCATGTCTAGTCCCATGTTTTAGACAGCGTGACTTTTCCTTGATCCCATCCTTGACCCTATTCATATTTCAGTCCTGTGAAAACATTTCAAAACATGGTAGGAGCATAAAAATCTCAGTAAGGGTTATAAAAGAGAGAATGAAAACATTTGTTCATAAATACATACAAATCATGAAATATTTTTATTACCTTGTGAAATTATATGATTTATTAAAGTCACATAAAAATCATAAAACATAAATGTAACTTGTGGAATCAATATCATACTTACATTGTAGATATCATATCTACATAGGGAGTTACTTTGGAATACCCATCATAGTATATTCCCTAAATCTCTTATGAGAAACATTCACTTTTTCCTACATCACGTTACCCAATGCATTGGAGAGCTATCTCAGGCTCACCTGCCCTAGGTTTATCACGGAACCACCCGTATACATAAACAATGCCCAATAACCATAACATAATAATAACATATAACACATGTATAAAGGAAATATAACATTTCCACATTCCAATATATCAAATCAAGATATTGAAATAAATAATGTTTTATCAAATCATTTTCAAAACCATTTAAAAAGAGATTTTTTGAATCAAAGTGTCCCATACCACCTTGAAGATTTTAAATGAATTATCATTTGAAAACATTAATGTCCATATAAATAAATACTAAAACCCATTTTGAAAACATGGACATTAATGACAAATATTTAAAAGAATAAATCTTTAAAACAATTAAAACGACATTTTTGTTATTGAGTTTTTTAACAAAAAGGGAGATGATTGAATAAAAATAAATGAGGAATAAAATTTAATCATAACATTATAATATCATGATAATAAATGGATTCATGATATAATATGTCAAAAGATAGTACAAACACCATATAAGAGTGAATTGGTGCATAACAACAACGAGTCACTATGGAAATGTAAATTGAGATGAAATCCCTTATAAAGATGGTATCCCTTAATTAAAGATAAATCAATCTCATAATTATGAGCAAAAAATATATATATAACCAATATAAGTGGATATAAAGTGAAAAAAATCAGAGGACATTCACAAATATTCATTGGTTTACATATTCTAGAAGTACAAGTTGAACCCAAAGAATTGAAATTGGGTTAAGAAGTTCCCTTGTAAAAAATTTGTCAGCCTATCAGCGTCACTTTAAAATTCAAAAAACGAGTTTATGAGATATAAAAGGGAATATCATAACATGGATATAATATTAATATCAATAAGGATATATAAGAACATATCCAAACATAATAATATGTAAATTAAAATACATAACAAAAAGAATTCTTTTAAAAAGAGGAGGGTGAATAGTTCCCTTACCGATTTGGTAATTTACAAAACATATGCCACATGAAAGATGGATCATACAATGAAGATGTAAATACTCATAAATGAATATATGTTACATAAATAGTACAACAATGGGAATTACATAAACCACAAAAAGGAAATAGTGTCAAATATAGCATGAATCTCACGGGAATAAAAAGTGAGATGAAACCCTTTACCACGTTGTAATCAACTGAGTCGTATGACCAAAAGTTAATAAACACCAAATTAATCACAGAATACCCTGAATATAATGAGAATCATGATAATATATATATCAAATGGCAGAACACAATACACCACATTCAATAAATTAGTGGCGAATAATGGAAATCGCACGGAATTGAAAGTGAGATAAGAAAATCCCTTACCTCGTGTCTGACTTGACTCGATCATTCTTTAATCACATGAATAATAAACTAAAGATAATTTATACTTTCTTAAGAACCTTTTTCCAGTTTATTCTTCATTTTATATCACTTATTACCATGTTATAATCATTATGTAATCATTTAAGTTAATAATGTTCGTTTTGTCGATATTTGGTACTTGAGTAAAAAATGGACACCTTATATTACAAGTTGTCCATGTGGTCAATAGTCCATTATATCCAGAATGATATTCATTATTTAGATATCATATATATCTAGTATATACATGTATTTATAATAGTACATAACATTTAGAGGTAAGGAATGAAATGCACCATTCCTGGAGACGGTAATCCGTACGTACGCATGAATGCTACTTTCATTTCTGTTTCATATTTTAATGGAAATAAAACATGATGATACATAATTATATTATAATTACAGTATAATATCATGAATAATATAATTAAATCCATCTTTTATACATCCCACATAAGGAATTAACGAATCACATTACATTGAGGGGGCGGTAGTCCGCACTTCCTCAGATGAGATTATCGTATTTCCCCACTATTGAAACCATAAAAGAGTGCTATAAATGGAAAATACAGAATCATAAAGAAAACATAAACATAATATATATCATATATAAATTCAGTGCCATAATAATGGCCACCATGAGAGGCAGTAGGAGATAATCGAACAATCATCATTTCGTGAGGCGTTAGTTTTCCATCCACAGAAAAATTATGTTCTTCACCCATTCGATGGAGGTGTGTGTAAGTTTAGTTCAAATAATTATCATAACAACATACTAGTATATTGAGGATACTGGGGTTTTTGCAAAAGAAATTAATTGTCACGACCCATCCTCGGGGCCCGTGCCGTGACTACCCCAAGCCCTCCTTCCATAGGCCAGGGGCTGGCAACTAGCACCAAGGCGTAAAATACCATTAAAAAGGGAAGGCATTGCCTTTGTATAGTAAACTAACACTACAGAGTAAACAAGTAGTAGAAGTAAACACTAAGAAAAAGCTGGTACACGAGTAAAGTGCAGAAAATTAAGTGGGCCAGTATAAAAACCCAAACTGAAAGTAAAGTACAACGTGAAAGGGAAAACAACAACTGAAAAGTAAAGCCGCTACGCCAAGCTTTCCACTGGAAATCCCACCTGAAGGGTGGGTACAGATAGCTCCACTGCTCCTCGGGTCCCGCCATCCGCTCCGAGTACGTCCCGCCCAGTGGTCCACCTCCAGGTACCGTCCTGCTCTGCAAGCCTCAACCACGATCAACGCTGTCCGTCGTCTGCAACCAACACAACGTAGTGCGGGCATAGCCCGTGCAGGGGTGATTATAAGCTACTCAGTTTGGACCCCGAGACCCCCAAAGGTCTCCCAAAATCCACAAAGGATAAACCACAAAGGAAAGATACAATCACGAAGTATCAACCGACACTGCTTAGGTATATGGCCATACATATACCTAAGTTGTCAATTCCAAAATGCTCTAACATCCGAGCACAAGTAAAACCCAGTCCACACAGGAAAGCATACGTATTCCACACAGGAAAGCAAAACGTAATCCACACAGGATAGCAAAACACAATCCACACAGGAAAGAAAATAGGATTCAGCTCACACAGGTATACTTCTTCGATAGATGATAGAGATGATCACTGATCTATCTAAGTCGTCGGACCCACAAAGGATCGATAGGTACTAACCCCCGCAAAGACCCACACAGGATCGGTAGGAAACTAACCCCCGCAAAGACCCACACAGGATCGGACCCACACAGGATCTGTAGGCGCTGGCTCACACAGAACCATTGAGCGCTGACCCACATAGGATTGGACCCACACAGGATCGGTAGCACTGATCCACATAGGATTGCTGAGTGATGTAGTCGTCACCGTCGAATCCACTGAGGATCTATGTACAGTAGTCGTCGTCACAGTAGCAGTCGCAGCCAGCTCTAGGGTTCCCGCACACAGCAAGCTCGTTCGGGAGGGTCCGCTCCACGAGCAGAGAGGCTGATACATCAACTGACACATAGTCCAGAGTTGATGTATCCAAAAGTTCCATATCGTCAACAGGAACTCAACGTCGCAGAAGGCGCGTCAATCGGACGCCCGGTCTGAGAGTTATTGGCTTTTTCGTCATAGGGGCCCGGTTGGTTTTTATGGAAAAACCAACCCAACCGTACTCCACCTGTGTCCAAACCTTGGGCGGAGTAAGCCAAAAGATCCGTCTCACCTAGAGGAAAACAACAATGTTGACGGCACGTCAATTGGACATCCGTAGCTCAAGATTTGAGTGTTTCCACTCCGAGGGCCCGGTTGGTTTCGAGTACGAACCAACCCATCCTAAATAAAAGTATTCTGAAAACTTGAGTGCTATATTTCGAAACGACCGTATCGTTCCAAGGATCGTGTCGCCGCTGACAGCGCATCGATCAGAGGTCTGTAGCCCTAGTTATGGGCAATTGAACCCAAATGGTCTGAAAACGGGGGGTTTCGGGCCCGGAACGGCCCGGCCCGGCATGGCCCGGCTAGGCACAGCGCGCCCAGCACGCTGGCCAGCTCGGCCAGTGCCTGGGTCATTTCGGCAAGGGTGGGGGGGGGGCGCCTGCCTCCCTGGTGAAACTGCGGCCCCCCTGATTAAGGGGGCCGTTTTGCATAGCCGGCCAGGGGAATTAATTCCCCCATATCCATTTGTCTGGCCAGCCCACACTGGCCGGCCGGTTCTGCCGACAACGACCGCAAACGGCCGGTCCTTCCTCCATCGCCAACACCGGCAGCCCGGTACCGACCGCTGGTCACCCTGCTCCGCCGCAGCCCGGAACTGGCCGCGGCCTATTTCGTCCAGTGCGGTGCGATGACACCGTGCTCCTCCTTCGTGGCCCTGCACCAACTGTGGTGTCTTTGGTTTTCTTCGACACGGCGCGACGGCGTCGCGTCCTTGATCTTCTTTTCACGGCGTGGCGTGATGACGCCGCGCATCTCCTTGTCTTATGATTCCACGTTGTGCGACGCCACCACGCCTTCCCGTACCAAACCACAAAGGAACCAACAGGAAATAAGGAGGAGGGTCAATCGTGATTTTGTGGTCCGGCCCCCTCGCGTTATTCAATAACTATTGGCTTTAATCCACGAAGATCGTCAAGTTGGTATTCACGAAAAAAATAAATAAATAAAACCCCTACCTCGGCTTCATGAACGGTGCACGTCAACGAGCCGCGAAAGACGAGCGTCGCAGAGGTCGGGCATCGCAGAAAATGAACGTCAATTCCATTGTCGTCGAGGTGCGCCCGAAGAGGAAATGTTGTTGGTGAAGTTCTCCGCGTTCTTCGCCGGAGATGTACTTCGTTGAATAACGTTGTTCTTCGTCGGAGTCCGAGGTGTTCTTCACATTCATCATCGAAGATGTTCATCATTGGAGATGAAGAAGATCATAAAGCTTCCCAAAACCTCTCAACGTGTCATAAAATCTAACAATAATAAAATAAGCTCAAGTGTTAATTTATTAACACAACATAACCTTTTGAATTTCAAGAGTTTGAAATTCAATTAACCACACTTAACTCACCTCATTAAAATTACACAAGTTGTCAAATTAAATGAAGGGGAGTTAATGGGGAGTTGAGTTTAAGAATATGAAGGGGTGGGGTTAGTGTGGGCCCCACCATCCTCATAACCTCCCAAGGGAGTTTGGGTAGTTACCGAACTTCCACCCATAGCCTTAAAACACAAAAGGAAAATGAAAATTGTTGAATAATAATAAGTTAACTTCCACAATTTTTATCATCCACATCCGTGATAACCCAACTCTGGAAGAAGAGTTCTTAAGAAATTACCGGCGTTGTGGTTCCATTGGTGCCCTCAGAATTCGATTCCGGGCATCGGTACAAAAGTTAGAAATTTCCGCTCATTCGTTCACTGAAAGTACCCGAGCTAGACTTCATATAGAAATTCCAGGCACTCCGGGCCTCGGAATCAAGTGCCGTCTGAAACCGCGTTCTTGTAAAATCCCAAAGAAAATTAAGAAAAATTTTCCCTTTAATTTTACGGGTCGTTACATTACTCCCACCTCAGGGATTTACGTCCCCGTAAAGATACATCGAAAACTAGTGAAACAAATGAGGGTACTAACCACGCATCTGAGCCTCCCGCTCCCAAGTGCTCTCCTGGAGGTTCCCGTACTGCCATCTGATGCGCACCAGAGGAATCGACCTTCCACGTAGTACCCGCTCCTGTCGATCCTCGATCTCCACTGGGACCTCCGTAAATGTCTCCCCATCATCAACGTCTAGCTCCCCATGGTCAATGATGTGCGTCGGGTCGTGCACATATCTCCTCAGCTGAGATACGTGGAAGACGTCGTGCACCCGATGCAATTGAGGTGGTAGAGCCAGACGATAAGCTACCTCTCCAATCCTGCTGAGGACCTGGAATGGTCTGATGAAGCATGTAGACAACTTGCCGCCTCATCCAAATCTCCGTAATCCATGTCGAGGTGAGACATGCAAGAAGACATGGTCGCCATCCTCGAACTCTAGTGGCCTCCACCTCCAGTCAGTATAAGACTTCTGTCAGCTCTGAGCTGTCCTCATATGCTCATGGATGACCTGGACCTTCTCTATCATGGCCTGGACCATCTCTGGTCCCACAAGTGCTGACTCCCCAGGGTCTGTCCGGCCCAAAGGAGATCTACATGGTCGGTCGTACAACGCCTCGTATAGTGCCATCCCGATGGTGGAGTGGAAGCTGTTGTTGTACGCGAACTCTACAAAGGGTAGGTGGTCCTCTTAGCCGTGACCAAAGTCAAGGACACATGCGCGGAGCATTTCCTCGAGATTCTGAATGGTCCTCTCCATTGACCATCCGTCTGTGGGTGAAAGGCTATGCTCAGACGTAGCTACGTCCCGAATGCCTCCTGTAACCCTTTCCAAAGCCGGGATGTAAAGAGAGAATCTCGATCGGAGATGATAGATGATGGAACACTGTGAAGCCGCACAATCTCCTGAATGTAAAGACGTCCCAAGCTCTCCACCGAGCCCTACTCTCTATTGGGTAGAAAGTGTGCCGACTTGGTGAGTCGGTCGATAACCACCCAAATGGAGTCGTGACCTCTGGAAGTGCATGGATGTACAGTCACGAAGTCCATAGATATCTCGTACCACTTCCACTAAGGGACCTCCAAAAGATGTACCAAGCCTGCTGGTACCTGATGCTCTGCCTTCACCTGCTGGCAGGTGAGGCATCGAGAAACAAACTCTTCCACAACCTTCTTCATGCCCGACCACAAGTGCCGTCGTCTGAGATCCTGGTACATCTTCGCCACTCCAGGATGTACCGCCAAAGGAGAAGTGTGAAACTCTCTTAGCACCTCCCCTCATAAAGTGACTAGTACCAAGGTACGTCATATGAAAAGGATGTCGTGCTCTGCTCCAAAGTAGAAACCATCAGGTGCTTGTCCTGAGGATATCTGTGCACGCCGTGTCTCACAGTCAGCGTCCCCACGTTGTGCCTCTCTGACCCGCTACAGTAGTGGAGGAGTGACTGTGAGAGACTGGAGGAAGGCTACTCCATCTCTATCCATGAAGGATATATGCAAAGAGGCTAGCTTCTCTATCGCCTCCTCAAGTATCTGAATGCCCGTCCTCCTGCTTAGAGCATCGGCTACTACGTTTCCCTTCCCAGGAGTATAGACTATCTCAAAGTCATAGTCCTGGAGGAACTCGAGCCATCACCGATGTCTCAGGTTCAGGTCCTTCTGAGAAAAGATGTACCTGAGACTCTGATGGTCAGAAAAAATTGTAAAGCGCTCGCCCATCAGGTAGTGTCGCCATGTATTCAGAGCGAAGACTACTGCTGCTAACTCCAGGTCATGGGTAGCGTAGTTCTGTTCATGTGACCTCAACTGACGTGATCCATAGGTGATCACGGCCCGTTCCTACATTAGAACACATCCGAGTCCGGTCACTGATGCATCGCAGTAAACTACGTACCCTACTCCCTCCTGAGGCAACCTCAAGATAGGTGCGCCGGTCAATCTCTGTCTCAACTCCTGGCAGCTCTACTGACATCTGTCTGACCACACGAAGGGTTTCCCCTTCTTCGTCAAAGCTAAGAGTGGTGCTGCAACTCTGTAGAAGTCTGGCACAAATCTCAAGTAGTATCCAGCTAGTTCCAAGAAACTCTGCACCTCCGTCACGCTCCTGGGTGGCTCCCAAGCTAGCATTGCCTTGATCGTCGCAGGATCCACAACAACTCCCGCCTCAGAGATGACGTGCCCCAAGAAGTGGACCTCACATATCCAGAAATGACACTTCGAGAGCTTTCCATAAAGATGGCGCTCTTAGAGTCTGTCTAGTACAACTCGTAAGTGGTAGGCGTGCTCCTCCTCAGTCGTCGAGTAAATCAAAATGTCATCGATGAAGACCACGACAAATTGATCAAGGTATGGCTGAAATATCCTGTTCATGAGGGCCATGAACACTGCTAGAGCTTTGGTTACGCCGAATGGTATAACCAAGAACTCATAGTGGCCATACCGACATCTGAAGGCCGTCTTCTGCACATCCTCATCTCGAACTCTGAGTTGATGATAGCCTGAAATGAGGTATATCTTTGAAATCCACCGTGCTCCCTGGAGCTGATCAAAGACGCCATCAATCCTCGGTAACGGATACTTGTTCCTCACTGTCACCTGGTTCAGGCGACGATAGTCGACACAAAGTCGCATGCTCCCGTCCGCCTTCTTGGAGAACAAAATCGGGGAAGCCCAGGCTGAAACACTGGGTCAAATGAATCCCTTGCCCTGCAAGTCCTCCAACTGTACCCGCAGATCTCTAAGCTCGGTGGGGGCCATCCGATATACTGGAGTCGATATCGGGGCTATCCCGGGGTACATGTCAATATAAATGTCTACCTCTCTGAGAGGAGGTAGCCCTGGAACGTCGTCGGGAAAGACGTCCGCATACTGATCCACCACTGCAGGAAAACCAGGACTATGCACGTCAACTGCTCCTAGGATGAGGCTAGCCAACTGATGAGTGATGGGTTGTCCTCTCCTCTGCCAAAGTCCATCCTGTGCGGTGAAGGCTCCCTTTTCGCATGTGAAGGTGAACCTACTCTCATCGGTGCGTACACATCGCACCTTACGCCTAAAACAGTCAATCTGTGCATGGACCGTAGACAACCAATCCATGCCCAAGATGACGTCGTAAGGCCTTGAGGCCGCTACAAGAAGATCCCAGCCGAAGCTCTCGCCTCCTACAGTAAGCTCACACTGCCGGCACAAGTGCGTAATCGTCGAGTTTACTTTTGTAGGAGTCTCTAGCCGTAAGGATCGAGCCAACAGCTCTGTCGGAATTTCCGAGCTCCAAACAAGGGCAGCGACTATGAAAGAGTGACTCACTCTTGTGTCTATAAGTACTGCAGCAAGGGTGTAATAGACACAGATAGTACCTCGAATCATCTCGGGTGCACCGTGGTCATAGGCCTCTGCTGCCTGGAGCTGTGCCTGTCTCTGCCCGCCAGCTCCCTATGGTCGGGGTGGACCTCTTGGTTGTGGTGGTGGTAGAGCCTCAAAGCGTCGCCCACCACCTACTGCTCGGCCAGCTCCTCTGCCTCGTCCTCCCCCTCCCTACGGATCACCACGGTCGACCGTCTGCCTCTGCCTCGGTGGTCCCTCAACCATCTGCTGCTCCTCGGCACGGCGGGTTTGGCAGTCACGAGCCATGTGGCCCTGCCCGCCACATGAATAACACTACCTGCCTCTCTAAAGACTGGCTCCGTGCTGTGTGCCCCGCACTGCTGAGCCAGTGTCCTGAGGTTGTCTGCCTGAGAGTCTGGTGTACCTGGTCCCAAGAGTCATCCGTCGACTGCCTGCTATAGAAGACTCTGCTACGTGCCACCCTGCAGTGGGTCTTGGCGCTAGTGTAGACTCTGTAAGAAAGCTCTCGATCAAAAGAGCTCGCTGCAGTACTCATGTCTAAGTTGGAATGCTGAGGGAGATCAGCGATGCCCTGATCTCATGTCTCAATCCCTGCTCAAAAGACCGGGCCCGGAAGAATGGGTCCCTTACCATGTCTGTAGAGTAGAGCGAGAGATCGGTAAATCTCGCCGAGTACGGGGCGACCGTCTTGCTGCCCTACCGCAGCTGAAGAAGCTCCGAAATGCGCACCGCACGGAGGGTGGCTGAGACGAACTCCGAGCGGAAGAGGCTCTAAAAGTCCGTCTACAGAAGAGATGCCTCATCGTGCACCTGGAGCATCAAGCTCCACCACCGGCCTGCTGCCGCATGCAGTAGGCTCGCTGCAAGGATCACCATGAGGTCTGCTGGTGTCCTCACTAAACGAAAAACTCTTACCACTGCCTCCAGCCAGTCCTCGGCTGCCTGGGGGTCCGTCTCCCTGCGGAACCTGGGCGGTCGCTGGCACTGGAACACATACAGTTCACTGAGGCGATGTGCATCGTCAGTGGCTGGTGCTGGAAGCATCGGTGGCTCGAAGGGTAGATCTACCACCGGTGCCACAGCTGACAAAGGGCCCTACACCGATGCCACGTCGCTTGGTGGGCTATCGTCACGCTCGACTCTAGGAACCCTAGCTGGTTGCCGTCTTGGGGCCATCCTGAAAAGGAAACAGGTGCGCCATGGTCAGAACAGTATACCTGGTGTGCTGATACAAAGTAATCAAAAAGAAAACTTGAAACACACATGAAATCAATGTTTTCATGCATTAAGTCAGAAATCCGAAGTCAGGGTCCTGGTGTACGGATACGTCGGCCGCCACACCAACACTGGACTCCCTGGACTGATAACCATACCCAATACACTAAACACTATTGCTTCACATAGAAAAGATCATAGTCCCTAGTTCTGCGGTAGAACCAACCTCCCTCTGATACCAATTTGTCACGACCCATCCTCGGGGCCCGTGCTGTAACTACCCCAAGCCCGCCTTCCATAGGCCAGGGGCTGGAAACTAGAACCAAGACATAAAATCCCGGTAAAAAGGGAAGGCATTGCCTTTGTATAGAAAACTAATAGTACAGAGTAAACAAGCAGTAGAAGTAAACACTAAGAAAAAGCTGGTACAAGAGTAAAGTGTGGAAAAGTAAGTGGGCCAGTATAAAACCCAAACTGAAAGTAAAGTACAACTCGAAAGGGAAAACAGAAACTAAAAAGTAAAGCCGCTACGCCAAGCTGTCCACTGGAAATCCCACCTGAAGGGTGGGTACTGATAGCTCCACTGCTCCTTGGGTCCCGTCGTCCGCTCCGAGTACGTCCCGCCCAGTGGTCCACCTCCAGGTACCGTCCTTCTCTTCAAGCCTCAACCACGATCAACGCTGTCCGTCGTCTGCAACCAACACAACATCGTGTGGGAGTAGCCCGTGAAGCGATGAGTATATGCTACTCAGTAGGGACCCCGAGACCCCCGAAGGTCTCCCAAAATCCAAAAAGGATAAACCACAAAGCAAAGATACAATCACGAAATAACAACCGACACTGCTTAGGTATATACCCATACATATACCTAAGTCATAAATTCCAAAACGCTCCAACCTCTGAGCCCAAGTACAACCCAGTCCAAACAGGAAAGCATACGTATTCCACACACGAAATCAAAACATAATCCACACCGGATAGCACAACACAATCCACACAGGAAAGCAAACAGTATTCATCTCACACAGGTATACTTCTTCGAAAGACGATAGAGATAATCCCTGATCCATCTAAGTCGTCGGACCCACAAAGGATCGATAGGTACTAACCCCTGCAATGACCCACACAGGATCGGTAGGAAACTAACCCCCGCAAAGATCCACACAGGATCTGTATGCGCTGGCTTACACAGAACCGCTGAGCACTGACCCACACAGGATCAGACCCACACAGGATCAGAAGAACTGATCCACATAGGATCACTGTGTGCTGTAGTCATCACCGTCGAATCCGCTGAGGATATCTGTAGAGTTGTCGTCGTCACAGTAGCAGTCGCAGCCAACTCTTGGGTTCCTGCACACAGCAAGCTTGTTCGGGAGGGTCCGCTCCACGAGCCGAGTGGCAGATACATCAACTGACACATAGTCCAGAGTTGATGTATCCAAAAGTTCCATATCGTCAATAGAAAATCAACATCGCAGACGGCGCGTCAATCAGACGCCCGGTCTTAGAGTTATTGGCTTTTTCGTCCCAGGGGCCCGGTTGGTTTTTAAGGAAAAACCAACCCGACCGTACTCCACTTGCATCCAAACCTCGAACGGAGTAATCCAAAAGATCCGTCTCACCTAGAGGAAAACAAAAATGGTGACGACACATCAATCGGACGTCCGTAGCTCAAGATATGAGCGTTTCCGCTCCGAGGGCCCGGTTGGTTTCGTGTACGAACCAACCCGGCCGAACTCAAAGTATTCCGAAACCATGAGTGTGATATACCGAAATGACCGACTCGTTCCAAGGATCGTGTCGCCGCTAACGGCATGTCGATCGGAGGTCCGTAGCCCGAGTTGTGGGTTATTGAACCCAAATGGTCCGAAAACACGGGTGTCGGGCCCGAACCGACCCGGCCCGAGACCCCCCGGTTGGCCCGAACCGGGTCGGCCCGGCCCGGCGCGGCCCGTCCCAGCCGGCGCGGCCTGTCCCAGCCGGCGCGGCCTGGCCTTGCGGACCGGCCCGGCGGGGTACAACGAGCCCAGCGCTCTGGCCAGCTCCGCCAGTGGCCGAGCCGTTTCGGCAAGGGGGGGGGGCGCCTGCCCCCCTGGTGAAACCATGGACCCCCCGATTAAGGGGGCCATTTTGCATAGCCGGCCGGGGGAATTAATTCCCCCTGACTCTCCTTTGTCCGGCCGGCCCGCACCGGCAGGCCAATTCTGCCGACAAGGACTGGCGACGGCCGGTCCTTCCTCCATCGCCGACACCGGCGGCCCGGTACCGGCCGCTGGTCACCCTGCTCCGCTGCGGCTCGGAACCGACCGCGTCCTATTTCGTCCGGTGCGGTGCGACGACACCGCGCTCCTCCGCCATGGCCCCGCTCCGGCCGCGGTGTCTTCGGTTTTCTTCGACGAGGCGCGACGGCGTCACGTCCTTGATCTTGTTTTCACGGTGTGGCGCGACGGTGCTGCTCATCTCCTTGTCGCATGATTCCGCGTGGTGCGACGACACCACGCCTTCCCATACCAAACCACAAAGGAACCAACATGAAATAAGGAGGAGCGTCGACCATGTTTGTGCGGTCCGGGCCCCTCGCGTTATTCGATAACTATTGTTTTTAATCCACAAAGATCTTCAAGTTGGTATTCACGAACAAAATAAATAAATAAAACCCCTACCTCGGTTTCAAGAACGGTGCACGTCAACGAGCCGCGGAAGACGAGCGATGTGGAGGTCGGGCGTCGCGGAAAACAAACGTCGATTCTGTTGTCGTCGAGGTGCGTCCGAATAGGAAACGTCATTGGTGATGTTCTCCGCATTCTTCGACGGAGATGTACTTCGTTGAAGAACGGTGTTCTTTGTCGGAGTCCAAGGTGTTCTTCACGTTCTTCATCGACGATGTTCTTCGTTGGAGATGAAGAAGATCTTCATGCTTCCCAAAACCTCTCAACATGGAATAAACTCTAACATTATTAAAATAATCTCAAGTCTTTATTTATTAACACAACTTACCCTTTTGAATTTCAAGAGTTTGAAATTCAATTAACCACACTTAACTCACCTCATTAAAATTACACAAGTTGTCAAACCAAATGAAGGGGAGTTAGTGGGGAGTTGAAGAGTTTAAGAATATAAAGGGGTGGGGTTCGTGCTGGCCCCACCATCCTCATAACCTCCCAAGGGAGGTTGGGTAGTTACCGAACTTCCACCTGTAGCCTTAAAACACAAAAGGAAAATAAAAATTGTTGAATAATAATAAATTAACTTCCACAATTTTTATCATCCACACCCGTGATAACGCAACTCCAAAAAAAGATTTCCTAAGCAATTACCGGTGCTGCGGTTCCATCAGTACCCTCGAAATTCGATTCTGGGCACCGATTCAAAAGTTAGAAATTCTCGCTCGTTCGTTCCCTGAACGTACCTGAGCTAAACTTCGGATAGAAATTTTGGGCACTCCGGGCCTCAGAATCAAGTGCCGTCTAAAACCGCGTTCTTGTAAAATCCCAAAGAAAATTAAGAAAAAATTTCCCTTGAATTTTACGGGTCTTTACATTAATAAAATGAGATTATGGGTTGGAGATGTAAAATAATAGAAAACAATTTAAGAGAAACTGTTACCTTTAATTTGGGTTACTTCCTTTGGTTTAAACCAAAAGGACTCCTTGAGGTGCCTTCTGCCTAAGGTAAGGCTTTTAAGGGGAGTATAGGGATGTAGGGAACCAAATTGAGAAGAGTTTGGACGTGAAATATGGCTTGAGAGGTGTAAGGAATTGGTTAGAAGTGGTCTCCTTTTATAAAGTGGAGGAGGGGCTCTTTTGGAAAGTGTGAAAATAACTTATCTTCAGTTTAAAAAGGTCCAAAAATAATTAAAGATGAAGATAAGATGACTCATGGTTGAAATAAAATCATCCAATCATAATTGGACATGTTTTGGATAATATTTTAATCATTATAATCTTATTTATTTAAATCAATTATTAATGAGGTAAATGATGCATCGTTATTGTGTCATAAATAATTTAATTTATTTGATGTATAAAAATTATAAAAAAGTATCATGAAGTAGGAAATATTTTTAGATTTCCAATAAATATTTATAGTAGAAAATATAATTTATATAACCCCTTATAAAAATTAATTACTAAATGATTTTTGTTAATGTCAATTTTGTCTTTATATTAAATTAAGTAATCCAAATAGTCATTATCACTACCAAGTAGCTCAATGGGGTCCCAAAATCAACCTAATGATTCCCATGGTCAAAAAATACTCATTAAATAAGGTTAGGACAAGTGTTATGGTAATTTTGAAATATTATAATATTATTTTAACCTTGAATTACCATATTTACCTTTAATTGCGGTAAATAAAAGTCACAAGATACTATTCCCCAAAAATTATTTTCATCTTATTAAACCAAATTTTACTTATTTATAAAAACCATGTATGTAATATTTTCTAAATTCAATTCATAGAAGTGGTAAAATTTAATTTAAATGAAAAAGTCAGTTTTTTAACTACCACTAAGTGGTTTCACTATTCATCAAAAATTGAAGTTTTTTAGAAAAAATCCAAAAATTCATCCTAAGCTATATTTGAAATTCTGAATTAAAAAATGATGTCTATTTTTTCAAATTCAAAACATAAAAGAGGAATTAATTAATTTTAATAATAATTCTCATTATCAAAACAAATAGCATGTTTTTAAGAAACAATAACTATCAAAAGATTAATACTTGTTTATGTCCAATTTCAAAGTGAAATTAATTCCAATCACCAACATTGGATTAAATGGTAAATATTTATTTTAATTTCACTTTTAAAACCAATTAAAAGGATAATATAACCATAAAAATAAATTATATTAAAAGGCACATTTGAATTAAAATACAATATTTTTCACGATTCATTAAAAAATGAACTTTATCGAAAAAATTCCAAAAATTTAAACAAAGTAAATTTTAAAGTCCCCATTCTAAATAAGGATTTTATTTGGTCCAATAGAATGTATTAAAGTTACCAAAACTTGATTTAAAAAGGGTTAGCCATTAAAAGGTGATAAATCAGCCTTTTAATGTAAATTATGCTTAAAATTAGATTCATTCAGATTTTAAGCCTTTAATATTAATTGGATAAATTTAAATACATTTAAAGAACATTTATAATCATATTGTAGTTAGTTTCTTTCATTCCTACCAATACAACAGCCAGGAGTTAACTACTGTTTAAAATAATAATATATTATTAGTGTGCAACTTAAGATTTCAAAGAAACCCATTGTTGCGTATCGGGTACGCTATCGAACATAGAAACCCTTTTAAAGTAAAATTAATATTTTTTCAAAAATTAATAAATATAAACAAGTAATATTCTTTATTTACCTGGTATGTTACATCTTTCCCCCTTTTGGGAATTGCGTCCTTGCAATTTTAAAATTTGGGCTTCGAAACTTTGTTGAAAGTCCCATATTGGAAAAAGAGTCAGTAAAACTATATCTTTAAAAGAAAGAAAGATAACTACAATGGTAACCCGAGTTAAACCAAACTAAGATTCTATGAAAATATGGATATGGATGAGAAAAAAATGGTAATGTTCTAATGGAGAGTGGTAGAAAACATGATTAGGAGAAAGTTAACCACAAGAAAATCACAAACTTATGATGTGTGTAAACGATCTTTGGTTACCCAGTAGAAAATGTAAACCAAAAACGTTTTTATTTTATGTTCCTTTTCATAATTTTGTGGAATTTATCTTCTACATAGAATAAAAACATAAGGAAATATACTTACCATCATGTAGAGTTTCATCTTTTGATATGTTTCTAACAAAACTAGTCATTTCTCTAAATGATGAGAAAACAAAAAGACTTGGTCACATCAAAAGCACAAGAATCATATTCAATATAATCACATAATCCACAAAAGGAGAACTATTTATTTCCCTTGTATTTAGACATCAACTAAAACCAAAATTTTTAGTATAAGATTAGATAATCACCAAAAGGATAATCCTTTATAAAATTAAATACTACTCTTAATCTCCAAAATTCAAAAAAAGAACCCAAGGTTCAAGACATACCATTAAATAAATAGTTATCCTTAACATTCTTCCAAGTAATCCAAACTAATATTAAATCCCAAATCTCTAAATGATTTAATCACATGGTCTTCCATGGTAAATCTTAACATTTATCTCCAAATAACATCAGTTACTCTTAAAGTATCATACTGAAAAGTAATTAACCTAATCACATATCCTCCATGATAGGAAAATCATTTCCATAGATAACCCAAAATCAACTTATTCCTGATTCATAAGATCATCTAACTATAGTGAATTAGTCATACTAACCAGAGACTTCACGTAGTCCAGTGGTAGGTGATAAATACCAGTCCCACTTTTGATGTGGGTTCGATTTATGTAGCTTCGTCCGACGTGAAGGGTTATCGCACGATTTGCGTGTTGTCCCTTTTATAAAAGTATATAATTTTATATCATTCCTCAAAAAGAGATAAATTAATCAAATATAACCATAACATAATTTAACCATGATGGTTATCTAATAACTTTGATTTTTCATCACAAAATGTATTAACCGGTAATTGCCTCAAATTCCAGGATCATATAAACCCAAATTGTTCTTTATAACTATATCCATAATAAAGAAGATAATTATTCCATGAATAAAGTTTTCATATGTCAAACATCAGGGTTACACAGACTACAAAAAGTCTTCTAATGTAATATCATCATCAGAAGAGCTTTAATACTTTTATGCATTTCACCATCCTAAATTCTACCATAACTCTTAAATCCCTTATATTTTGACTTCATACCCATTCAACATTCTTAATGATGCATTAACCATTCGTCTCTAACTTATTTTGAAATACATATTTCCTACAATCAAAATCACGAATCATATCCTAAGATTTCAATAATAGGAAAACATATGTTAATAAATAATCTATACCTTTCATTGTTCATTGTTCGTTTCTTCATCCTCAATCGGAGTGGCATTAGGTATTGGTAAATAAATATTTGTATGATCTTCGTGATCCCATTCCCAAAAATTCTTTGTAGGACATGTGTTTTCATAATGACCATGCACACCACATTTAAAACATTTAATTGATCCCTTAGAACGGAATTCTTCCCCTTTCTTAGAGTCAACTAGATGCTTCTTTTTTCCATGGTAGGTTCTTGCTTTATGACCTTCATTTCCACATCTATAACATCTTTCTGTCCCTTTGAAACATTTTCTGAGGTGTTTCTTTCCACATATTTGACACATTGGGTTTTGAACACACTTACCTTTATGATTCTTACATGAACGTCTGTAGGGATTTGTTTCTCGCATATATGATTCCTTATACAAATCACTAAGGTTTAAGTGGTTAATCATTACTCCAGATATATGGTTGAGAATAACCACAAGATTTTTCATTGAAGCTCCCATATCATTCATTTGCTCGTTCAGAAAATCATAACAGTTTTCTTCACATCCACTATTACTTTGGTTACTACTAGATCCAACCATTTACTAAAACCAAAAAGGTCAGTGTGAGTATATCAGTAAAATCACATATAATACTAAGATATAATTATTCATGTTATATTAAACTCATTTAATTTATCTAAAAAAACTATGACTCTTTCTGAAATCCTAACCATTATGGTAATGTCACTTATGATTAAACAATACCCTAACCTCTAAGGTTATCTAAATCAATCTCTGATAACAACTATAAATACCTGACCTTATAACATTACATAATGATGAATTAAATGAAGAATTAACATTAAGGATCTTTTCAGGTTTAGAGTTTTAGATAATTAAGACATAACTATTATATCTCAAATGATTACAAGGTAGACACTTCTACACATTTTCAATTTTTTTTAAAAAAAACACTTGAAAAAAAGTGTCATGTCTAATTCCATGGTTTAGACAGATTAACTTTTCCTTGATCCTATCCTTGACCCTATTCATCTTTAAGTCCTGTGAAAAAATTTAAATACATGGGATGAGCATAAAAAGCTCAGTAAGGGTTATAAAACAAAGAATGAAAACATTTGTTCATAAATACATATAAATCATGAAATCTTTTACTTACCTAGTGAAATCATATATTATTTATGAAAGTCACATAGAAATAATAAAACATAAAGGTAACTTGTGGAATACATATCATAATTACATTGTACCTATCACAGCTACATAGTAAGTTACTTTGGAATACCCATCATAGTATATTCCCTAAATCTCTTATGAGAAACATTCACGTTTACCTCTGTCACATTACCCATTGCATTGGAGAACAATCTTAGGCTATCCCTCCCTAGGTTTATCACGGAACTACCCGTATACTTAAACAATGCCCAATAACCATAACATAATCTTAACATATAACACATTTATAAAGGAAAGATAACATTTCCACATTCCAGTATATCAAATCAAGATGTTGAAATAAACAATGTTTTATCAAATCATTTTCAAAACCATTTAAAAAGAATTTTTTTAATCAAAGTGTCACATACCACTTTGAAGCTTTTAAATGAATTATCATTTGAAAACATTAATGTCCATATAAATAAATCCTAAAACCCATTTTTAAAACATGGACATTAATGACAAATATTTAGAAGAATAAAACTTTAAAACATCTAAAATGATATTTTTGTTAAAGAGTTTTTTAACAAAACGAGAGATGATTGAATACAAATAAATTAGGAATAAAATTTAATAAGAACATTATAATATCATAAGAATAAAGGGATTCAGGATATAATATGTCAAAGGACAGTATACACACCATATAAGAGTAAATTGGTGCATAACAACAATGAGCCTCAATGGAAATGTTAATTGAGATGAAATCCCTTATTAAGATGGTATCCTTAAATTAAGGATAAATCAATCTCATAATTATTTGTGAAAAATATAAATATACCCAATATATGTGGATATTAAGTCAAAAAAATCAATGGTCATTCACACATATTCATTGGTTGAAAAATTCAATAAGTACAAGTTGAACCCAAAGAATTGAAATTGGGTTAGGAAGATCCCTTGTAAAAAATTTGATAGCCTATTAGCGTCACTTTAAAATTCAAAAAATGAGTTGATGAGGTAAAAAAAGAAATCTCTTCACTTGGATATAAAGTTAATATTAATAAGTATATATAAGAACATATCCCAACATAATAAGATGTAAATTAAAATACATAACAAAAAGATGTCTTTTATATAGAGGAGGGTGAATGGTTCGCCTATCGATTTGGTAATTTACAAAACATATGACACATGAATGAAGGATAAAAAATGAAGATTTAAATACTCATAAATGAATTTATGTTACATAAATAGTACCATCATGAGTAGTACATACACCAAAAAAAGGAAATAGTTGAAAATATATCATGAATCTCACAGGAATAAAAAGTGTGATGAAACCCTTTACCACATTGTAATCAACTGAGTCGTATGACCAACTGTTAATAACCACCAAATTAATCACATAATAACATGAATATAATGAGAATAATGAGAATATATATATCAAATGGAAGTACACAATACACCACATTCAATAAATTAGTGGCGAATATTGGAAATCTCACAGAATTGAAGGTGAGATAAGAAAATCCCTTACCTCGTGTCTGACTTGACTCGATCATTCATTAATGTCCTAAATAATATACTAAAGTTAATTTATAGTTGATTAAGAACCTTTTTTATGTTTGTTATTACTCTTATATCACTTATTACCATGTTATAAACATTATATAATCATTTATGTTAATAATGTTCATTTTGTCGATATTTGGTACTTGAGTAAAAAATGAACACCTTATATTACAAGTTGTCCATGTGGTCAATATTACATTATATCCAGAATGATATTAATTATTTAGATATAATATATATCATATATATCTATTATATACATTTATTTATAATAGTACATAACATTTAGAGGTAAGAAATGAAATGCACCATTCATGGAGACAGAAAGTCGTACGTACGCATGAACGCTACTTTCATTTCTATTTCTTATTTTAATAGAAATAAAAAATAATGATACATAGGTTTATTATAATTCCATTATAATATCATATATAATATAATTAAATCCATCCTTTATACTTGACACATAAGGCATTAACGAATCGCATCACCTTGAGGGGGTAGTAGTCCGCACTTCCTCAAATGAGATTATCGTATTTACCCACTATGGAAACCATAAGGAGTGATATAAATGGAAAATACAGAAGCATAAAGAAAACATAAACATAATATATATCATATATAAATACATTACCATCATAATGGCCACCATGATAGGTGGTATGAGATAATCAAACAATCATCATTTCGTGAGGCATTAGTTTTCCATCCAGAGAGACATTATGTTCTTCACCCATTAGATGGAGGTGTGTGTAAGTGTAATTCAAATACTTCTCATCCCAACATCCTAGTATATTGAGGATACTGGGGTTGTTTCAAAAAAAGTAATAAAAAGAGTTTAGGGGTTGTAGAAGTAAAATAAAAGAAAACAATTTAAGAGAAACTCTTAACTTTAATTTGGGTAACTTCAATTGGTTTGAACCAAAAGTACTTCTTGAAGTGCCTTCTTCCTAAGGAAAGGCTTATAAGGGGAGTTGAGGGATGTATGGAGCTTAATTTTGCATATTTTGGACGATCCAAACGGCTTGATAGGTTTAATTAATTGGTTAGAAGTGGTCTCCTTTTATAAGGGGGAGGAGGGGCTCTTTTGAAAAGTGTGAAAATATTATTTTATTATAAACATATCAACAGTTTCAAAAGGTCCAAAAATCATTAAAGATGAAGATAAGATGAATCATGGTCTAAATAAAATCATCCAATCAAAATTGGAAATGTTTTGGATAATATTTTAATCATTATAATCTTATTTATTTAAATCATTTATTAATGAGGTAAATACTGTATCATTGTTGTGTCATAAATAATTTAATTTATTTGATATCTCAAAATTATAAAAAAAATATCTTGATGTATTAAATCATTTTATCTTTGAAATTAATATTTGTAGTTGAAACGATATTTTATATAACCCCTTAGAAAAATTAATTACTAAAAGTTTTTTGTTAATGTCAATTTTGCCTTTACATTAAATTAATTAATCCAAATTGTCATTATCACTACCAAGTGGCTCAATGGGGTCCCAAAATCGATCCAAGGATGCTCATTGTCGGCCAATAATCATCCAACAAGGTTATGACAAGTGTTAAGGTAATTTTGAAATTTTATAATATTCTTTTAACCTTGAATTACTGTATTTACCTTTAACTGCGGTAAATAAAAGTCAAAAGTTACTATTCATCAAAAATTATTTTCATCTTATTGAACCACATATTAATTCTTGATAACAACCTTGTATGTCAGATTTTCAAAATTCAATTCACATAAGTTGTAAAATTTCATTTAAATGAAAAAGTCGGTTTTTTAACTTACACAAAGTGGTTTCACTATTTATCAAAAATTGATGTTTTTCAGAAAAATACCAAAAATTAATCCTATGATATATTTGATATTATGAAATAAAAAATGATGTATTTCCAAATTCAAAAAATATAAGTGAAATTAATTAATTTTAAAATTAATTTCCGTTATCAAAACAAATAGTGTATTTTTAAGAAACAATAACTATCAAAAGATTGATACTTGTTTATGTCCAATTTCAAAGTGAAATAAATTATAATGACAAAAATTGGAATATATGGTAAATATATATTCTAATTTCACTTTAAACCCAATTAGAAGGATAATATAACCATAAAAACATTAGATTAATAGGCACATTAGAATTAAAATACAATATTTTTCACTATTCATTAAAAAATGAACTTTATCGGAAAAAGTCCAAAAATTTACACAACATAAATTTTAATTTCCCCATTATAAAGAAGGATTTTATTTGGTCATATATAATGCATTAAAGTGACCAAAACTAAATTTAAAAATGGTTCGCCATTAAAAGGTGATAAATCGGCCTTTTAATGTAAATTTTGCTTAAAATTAGATTCATTCATATTTTAAGCCTTTAATTTTTATTGGATAATTGTAAATACATTCAATAGACATTTATACTCATATTCTAGTTAGTTTCTTTCATTATTTCCAATACAATGGCTTGGAGTTAACTACCGTTTAAAATAATAATATATTATTAGTGTGCAACGTAAGATTTCAATGAAACCTGTTCTTGCGTATCAGGTATGCTATCGAACATAACATCCCTTTTAAAGTAAAAGTAATATTTAATTCAAAAATTAATAAATATGAAAAATTCATATTCTTTATTTACCTGGGATGTTACAAGATTAGGTCGCATTGAACATAATAGCTCCTTTTAAGTCATTAGAGAATGCGTTCTTCATTATTAGTCGATATGAAAATGATTCAAGACTCGTTATATATGGTTCTCATCTCTTATAATTAAATTGATTGTGTAAATTGATTATATTTCTTTGATCAAGGCCCCTATGCAGCCTCCACATCTACCCAAGTATAGATGAAAATTTTCTTTTCCGTCACTTTGTAATAGGGAATCTCTATTCTTGTTCATTGGCCATGAATACTTGGTCAATGAAATTTAAAATTTATTTTATAGAGATCTTCTTGTTTATTTGTTCACATTATTCCTCAATTGTATCATCATGGGGCCATTTGACATTTCTGGGTGGTACTGAGCTCGATCGTACCCCTAGATTCATGTTGGATCAAGAAAAAAATAATGGATCGACGAATGAGGCACTGATCTGGGATCGCTGTGAGGCGAGGATGACTGATATAGTGGGTTAAGATAATGAAATCAAACATACAAGTTGTGGAGGCATTTTTAGTGAGAAGTGGAACCCTCAAAGATGATTGGAGGCCATTTTTCATCAATGACATAAAAGATTCAATTTTTCTAGCTAGATATATATGTTTCAAATGAGATCAGAGTGGGATATAATGTAGAATGGCTTGAATCATGGAGAAATGTTCAGATCTAGGATTTTCTATAAAAATACCGACTAAAAACTGTGTTCCAATATGAGAACAAGATGTGTATCCTTTCTAGGGTGGTGGCTAGGGTTTTGAAAACTAACAAAGATTAAATAGTGTATACATATATAACATATCTAGTACCACCTTACTAAGTGATTAAGCCATGGGAAGGATCACTTAGACTGATGTACTTTTGCATACTTCAGTAAATGGACACAATGAGCATAACTAGGACCCTGTCCTTGATTAGAAAGGACACACCATGTAGTCCACCTAAATGTTGTGTACTACAACATGTGTAGGAAACCATGAGATAGATAAGGAAATGAAAAGATTTTGAAGAGGGACCACATGCCATGTGGGTCCCCTCACACACTGTCTACCTCTTATGTTTTTTAAAAAAAATTCCATATTTTGTATCTCCAACATTTGAACATGGTGATTGGTTCGTGAGTATCCTATCCTGAGTGTTTATATGTGTATAAAATGAAGGTTCCCTTAGTTGCATATTTGATTATATGATGTGGAATTTTTTAGGCATGACGCTTTTTGAGGTGATGATCAATAGAGTCTGTCATCAGGAGAGATAAATAGAGGTTGAGTTCCCAGTGTAAGCCTCCTATAGTGTAAGGGATGGTTCCTTAATGATCAAAAGTGGAGCCCTCTGAACAGGCTGGGAATATGTCCTCAACCTACTGGGTATAACCCTCTTGTCGGACATGGTATGGTTTCATGATGACATGGAGTGGAATCCTCCAATCGGGCTAGGCAGGGGTCCTTAACATTCTGAGTGGAAACCTCTTATAGGGTAGGGAATGTGTCCTTAATAATCTTGAGTGGAACCCTCTAGATGGGCTGGGAATGGGTCCTCCACCACTAGAGTGGAACCCTTATATTATTCTAGGGAATGGTCCATCTACATAGAAGTTGATGCCCCTCGACTATGAGACACATTGACAGGATGTGGTTTGACGTTCTTTTGACTCAGAAGGAAGTGTGATTCTTTCCCAACTGAGATGCGTTTTTTAGACATGAGAAAAACAATGCAGGTGAGTCATTTCCACCAAATGAAGATAGTACTATGTTGTGGTGAATGATTTCATTATACTTGTGTGTTCATGGAAGACGCGTGAGATACTAGGAATCATTGTTGGACTTTTGGAACTGTTGGATACCCTTCATCTTAGGATGAGCTGTGAGATGGGGGTCCCCTAACACCCTTGTTTGTGCTTATTTTGATTGATCATATATAGATTTATCCCTATTTTTTCCACTCCATGTGTTTGGTTACTCTCCTCCTTGGAGGGGAGAAGATTCTTGGGTAATTCCATGTTATTTCTATGATTAACTTCATATGTTTGGATGAGTCTACCCTCCTACTATAGGGGATGACGAATCGATTGGTAGTTCATCTAATTATAGTGTTTAGTCTCTTATACTTGGACGATTTTACCTTTTCTTTTTGTTGGGATGATCCATTCTCTTTAAATATATATTATACCTTTTCTTTTTCTTCCCTTTTTGTCTCATACAACTCCCTTATCCAAATTTTAGGTCATTCTAAAACATATGTATATACTCAACCATGAAATGGATTTTCCTGTATGTGTCATGTCTTATGAAGATGAAAAACTGGTCCTCCATGACTACAAAGGAGCTTAGGGATATAGGGTTCTCAGACCATGTACAATGGTCGTAGATTTCAATTCAGGAGAAGAATTCTCTTTCAGTTTTTAATATTCCATTTTTTAGGGTGGGACATAATTTATTTGGGTGTGTATTTTTAGTTTTTATGTTTCAATTTATACTTCCATAATATTATACTATATGGATGTTCATTCATTCCGGGATTAATATATAAGTGTGTTCAATATTTCACTCTTTCTGTCTACACATTTTCATTGAGTTGGTTTTTATTGTACCTATGGGTACTTAGGAAAAGGCCTCCCAAAGTTAGTTATTCCTTCAGCGCTTGTCTCAACCCATGACCTTTGGAGGTAAGCCTGAGGTAGTTACATATTGAGCCCTGACTTGGGTTAGGTCATGAAATAATAGTATCAATTAATGTTCATTACATTGGAAACTCATATGTATCCCCTTAAGAGTATGGGCTGGGTTTGGGAAAATAATGTCAATGTATCATGAGTGTGGATATCATGAGAGGGAGTCTAGTGATGATGTAATGTCCGATGTCTCCATTCACCGGGATGTTGATGACCTAGTTATCAACTCCTCATACTGATACATTTTTTGCACGGATTAATTGTTCATACATCATAAAGGATTTAGTCCTTAACTATCCTTCTTGATTTGGATCTCCATTATTATTGATACACACACATATATATATATATATTCATCTAACTAAAAAACTCGTTGATATTTTTTAAGATTACTTCACGAAAACAACTATATAGTACAACAACCCTGGTTTGTGACAGACACTATGAGTGATGAGGAATTAGTTCAGGTTCTATCCCATGATCCCATTCATCTAGGTGGGAAGGTTGTAGCGCATCCCATTGTCGAGAAATAGATCATTCCGGAAAACCAGACTGAGTACGCAAATGAGCATAGCATGCTTTGTGAGTTTGAGCCTCAGAGACCGCTAAAGTTCCACAACGATCCATATCCTCATGCATTAGAGTATTTTCTAGATTTTATGGTCCGTATCTTTTGGATTCTTTAAACCCTAGTGGATAAGATAGTTTCTCTTGAATCTATATTCTTCCAAAGAATAACTTGTCATTGGTGGGGTCTTGTTACATAGATGCATGATGAGTCGACACAGTCGTGGTCTGAATTCCAAATATTATTTCATTAGGAGCATCAACCCTCCTTTTTTCACATAGTACTTATCTTTGATCTTCTAGATTTGAAATAAAGAAGGTGATAAAGGATGAGTAAGCAATATAGTTCATATAACTTAAGTGTTACTCCCTTGACATAATCCGGGGCAGCTAGTACCAATCACAAAAGTTTGAATAGGGACTCGACAGAGAGATATGATCTAGAGTACTGACCATGTGCATTCCAACCTATAACAGAGTGCTATAGTGGGACCTAGTGACAGGGGGATTCCTATTAGAGGGATTCCAGAAAACTAGAGCTGGTAGTGTGCACTGTAGAGCTGAATCATCTACAGTAGCTACAAGACACCAGGTTCCAAGATCTCAGTGTAGGAGATCATTACAGGAACTGACTCAAGCTCATGGTCAGAGGTAGTGTGGAGTTATATGGTATCCCATATTGGGTAAAATATTTACTTGTGATGAGATATTCAACATGGAATGAGACTTCCTAACTAGGCATGCACATTATCCCATGTAGATACCTAATAAACATCAAAGGAAGAGGCAATGCTTTGACTAGGGATCTCCCATGCATGGAGGGGGTTGTCCCCTATGAGTTATAGATGGAGGAGGTATGAGTGGTGGATGCCAATATGGGATCCTTCCCCCACCACCACCATGTGGCCCATGTCAGGCTCAGTAAGCTGAAAACTGGGGCCACATACAACTGTTATAATTAAATGTCTTTAATCCCACAACGCACGAGATGATAAGAGGTATGATTTGTGTTAATAATAAACTTTATTCAGATTTTGTAGAAACATTTTCCATCCATTCATTTATCTATATACTTGTGGTGCTAGAGTTGGAGCTCCCAATCGAGGTGCTAGCCCAACATCTTTATCTTGAGATTCCTACAGGGAATGATTCTCTCTTATCTTTCATCTACCATTTGTTCGAGCTATCTCTTGGAGAGTAGAGGTTCACAGTGGAAATTTTGGTCATCACGATGGAACCCTAAAACTTAATCTTCGGTATAGATTAGCTATCCAAGGTGTGATCATAGATCAATATTCTATGTAGACACGTAAGATGCCTACTCCATTATGGTACAAGATTCAAACCTTTCAGTTAGAGATATCTCGTAGTAGGGTAAGTGTGTTCTACAAACTGGAGTCCAAGAACTATCATCCATCATCTAATGATTTTAGCCTTTGGTGAAGTAGGATCATCAAGATTATGATTTCCTTTAGTTGTGGAGGATTTCATTAGAGTCTTCCTAGAGGATGTTTCGAGATCTCCTATGAGGTAATAGATAGAGTTTTTCATTGACATTCATCCTAGGATTACTATGATATCTTCCTCAGCATATCATATGGAACCTACGAAGCTCCAGGAGCTATGGTAGCAGTTTGAGAACTATTTTGGGAAAGGCTTCATCAGACCTAGTGTGTCCCCCTAGGTATCCATAATCCTGTTTGTGAAAAAGATAGATGGAAGAATTCTTATTTTCATTGGTATTCATCACCTGATCCATTCCATGATAAATAAAAGTACCCTTTTTGAGGATTTGTGAGATCGTTGATTAGATATAAGGTGTGAGATGGTTCTTGAAGATAAATCTCAGGTCTGGATATCACCAGCGGGGGGTTCATTAGAATGATATTCAATAATTGGAATTCCAATGTTTCTAAAGACAATATGAGTTCCTAGTGATTCCCTTTGGTGTGATGAATTCCACAGACTTGTTTATGTATTTAATGAACCTATTTTTCCAGCCATATTAGTACCATTTTTTGAATTCTTCAGTAATGGAAAACTCATTTTCTCTATAAAAGTAAAGTATTACCTACCCTTGATAGTGTTTTATTACTAGAAAAACTGCCACTCTACTATTAGATTGACATATTTTGAGGCCCAGTGTGGGAGACCCTTCAGGAAACACTTGTTTTGGATAGAGATCTGTGATACATCTCTTATGGGTCATGATATGGTGTGGGTGACAACCGGGAATGTCTAGGTCATCCGTGAACAAATGATAATCGCTTAGATCACAATAAAATACTACAAACATCTCCGTCATAGTCCCATATATTTCTTATAGGGAGACCATGTTTTTCTAAGAGTCTCCTTACAACGTTGAATGAAAAAGATAGGTTGGGTATGCAATATATCCCTGAGGTTCATCAGTGAAATCGAGATTGTGCAGAGGGTCAGTAAGGTTTATAACCACCGTTCTTTACCCATACACCTAGAGTCGGTGCACGAATTCCCCAAAATTTCATTGATTAGGAGATATATGGAAGAACCCACACATGTTATCGATTGGGGTGAGATAGACATAGAGGATAGAGATAATTTTCTAGATCTTGTGGTGGTGATTGAGGATTAACAAAAGTGGACCCTACATGGATGAACCATTCCATTGGTTTGTGTATAGTGGCAGTATTGGAACGTACAGAAGATTTCCTAGGAGCAGGAGATCCATGTGTGGGATCAGTATCTCGTGTTTTTTCTAGTTTTTTTAGAGATGAAAATATTTAATGGGGAAATGATATAGAGACACAATTTATTCATTTTAAGACTTCGAAATATTTATATATATATATATTTCCAGAGTTAGGAGTTGAGACAGCGTGCAATTATGAGACCCATTATACCCAAAATTTATAATATAAGAATATTAAATATATATTCTATGGAACAAACACAACTTCTTAAACAAAATTGGTTACCATTTAAATAGTTGATCAGATCAGAAATGTAAGACCATAGTTCATTCTAGAACATAGTGTTCACCAGTTGTATCCCTTCATTCCTGCTTTGAAAATTCCGGGTGGTACTAAGATCAATCAGATCCCCACATTCACAGTAGATCGATGAAACAATAACAAGCCTATGAGAGAGGCATATATCTGGGATAACTTTGAGGTGAGGATTAATGATTTGGTGGTGTAAGAGCATTAAATCAAACATGGAATGCATAGTAGTTTACTGATAGAGTGAAAAAACACTTGACGGTGAATAAATGTCATTTTATAGTGAATGATGGTGAAGATATAATTCTCCCATCTATATACATAGGCTTTAGATGAGATTAGGGTTGAATTAGATCCAGGAAGGCTTGAATCAAGAAGTAATGTCAGGATATGGTATTTTTTCAAAATCTAGACTACACACCTTTTTTTAAGATAAACACACATCATGTAGCCTTTAAGTGGAGGATTATAGGGATTTATAAACCCATTAGGATGTCAGGGAATGTACATCTATAACATTTCATGTATCTTCTTCCCTGTTAGTAAGTCATGTGACGGTACACATGGCTAGGTACATAACCATTTTCATTGGTACATGGACACGACGAGCATAACATGACCCCTGACCCCAGTTATCTAGGACATGCTATGTAGTAAACTAAAGCGGTGTGAACTGCTACACAGTTAGGAAGATGTGTGTTGTCCAAGGGCATAACTAGTCTATCAAGATGGAACACATTCTATGTGGTTACCCTCACACCCCATGTACCCCTTAAGCTCATACAAGTAAAATTTTATTGTTGGTATCACTAATTTTAGAACTCAGATGATGGATCTCGATTATCCTATCTTGTGTGATTTTATGAATTGAAAAATATGTTTCCCTATATTGAATATTTCTATAACAAATGTGAATTTATCTTGGAATGATTACTTATGAGGTGTTGTGTGATGACAACTGTGACTAGGAATGATTACTAGAGGGGTTTTTAGAGTAGAACCCTCCTATGGGGTAGGGTATGGGTCCCTGGTGACCTAGAGTGGAACCCTCTATCCAAGATGGGATTAAGTTCCTGACCTTCTAAGTAGAAAACTCCAATGGGGTAGGGCATGGGTCCTTGATAACCTAGAGTAGAACCCTCCAACCGGGATAGGAATGGGTCCTCTACCTTCCATGTTGAACCCTCTTACAGAGCAGGGAATGAGTCCATGATGATATAGAGTGGAACCCTATAGTTGGGCTAGGCTTGAGTCCTTAACCACCAGAGTGGAACCCTCATATTTTACCAGGGCATGGGTCCTATACATAGACACTGTGAACCCTTTACTATGTGAGACAACAACGAGATGTGGTTTTATATATCTTTAGACTCATTATGAAGAGGGATTATTTCCACACTAAGAAACGTTTTTTATATGCAACCAAAACTGTGTGAGCAAGTCCATTCCATCCAAAGAGGGTATTATCATAGTGTGGTGGATGTGTTCCTTAGTGTTTGTGTTCATGGAAGATGTGTTAACTTTTGGTAATCATTATAGGAATTTTGGACTGTTGGATAATATTATTCATGGGATGAGCTATGAGATGGAGATCCCCTCACTCTCTCTATTGGTCTTATTTTGACTGAGAATATATATATGTATATAATTATTTTTTATCCACTCATTGTATTTGGCTTCTCTCCTCCTAGGAGAGGAAAATAAAATCAAGGTATGGAACATGATTTCCATGTTTATCTTCTCATGCCTGGTTGATTCAAATCTTCTACTATAGGTGGTGAAGAAGCGATGGGTAGTTTATCCACAGACTATGTTTATGGACTTATGTCTGTAATAGATTAATTTCACCCATTGTTGGTCTGAGCTATTCTATTTCACAATATTTTGTACCTTTTCTTAATCATCCCTTTGTATCTCTGACTTATTCCCTTCTATCTTTCATGGCATTATACTAGGTTGGTATATACTCACCCATGCATGTTATTTGCCCGCACTAGAAGTGTCTTATACAGAAGAGAGACATGATGACTCTGACTATAAAGTAGCTTAGGGATATTGGGTGCTTGAATTGTGTGGGACAGTTATAGCTTTGGATTTAGTAGTGGGACATTTTTTTAGTGGATTGATTTTATTTTTTTATCTATTTGGGAGATATTTATGGTTTGGTGTGTATTTTCCCCCTTTCAATTCAGTTTACACAATCAATTTTTTTTGCTCTTTGGATGATCATGAATGTTTGAATTACATTATTAGTGTATTTCATCATTTACTCTTTCCCTCTTCACTTTTTCCTTGAGTTGGTTGTGTGTGTGCATACATGTGCTTAAGAAAAGGGCTCCCTGAGTTAGTTATACATTCAGTGCTTGTTTCCCCTATCCTACAGAGGTGAGCTTAGGGTAGTTTTGGATAAATCCTCACGATGGGTTAGGTTAAGAAAAATAAATTTTTTGAGATGCTTGATATTGTTAAAAATGTTTACTTTGATCAATATTGATTTCATGAAGATCAGTATTATTGATTTTATTGAATGTTTCATTTGAAAAATCTTAATTCTATGTTTTAAAATTTGGATGATCCTTGTATTGAGGTGTTTTAAAATTCTTATATTATGCCCTTACACATTGATTTTGGTATCACACTATAATTTTATTCTCAGTCTAACTGTTGAAATTCAATTATTATTTCATAAGTTCACCATTATTGAGAATTTGAGCTCACCCTTATTATGTTTCAATTTCCCCAAGTTATCAAGAATGATGTTGAATTAATTATTTCAATAATGGTTTCATATGGATGATGATGACCTAATTTGGAATATTTAATGTTGGGTATAGTGAGAGATTATGTTCATCCATATGAATTATTTTTTTATGAATACATGTTTTTAAGAGTTTATCCAAATCATCTAAAACTCCAAAACTAAATGTTCCTTGAGAATATAAGTGATCCTATATTTTATTTTGATGTTGTAGGTGTTGGATTGTGCAAATTAAATCACCTTAATTAGTATCAGATACATAAATGTGATGTATATGTTTTCAACATCGGAACCAAGAGTGTAGTTTTAGGGATTTACAGTTAGTTTTGAATGAGGGTTAAGATAAATTTTCTGATGGTGATGTTTTCATGGGAGGTTATTTTAATAGTTATGGATACCTTCATTGGTCAATAAGATAATATTTGATCATAATTTCAATGTATTAGTGACCCATTTAAGGTAATAAGTGATTAGATCTCAAATATATTAATGACACTTTAAGGGATGTTTTATTAGGATGAAGTATATGTAAATATTTGGTTTAATGTGAAGTATTAATTTATATTTTAATTGCATATTTTTTAATTTATTGTTAAAATTTATGTTTTATATTATCTTAGATATCTAGGTAATTATAGGAAAGGAATTTTTATCTTATAGATAACCATGAGATTGTAATGTGATTTTGTGATCAAGTAATTAATGTTATTTTATAAGAAGATTGATAAATTTTTTGCCTTGTAAGATGAATGGTATGACCTATCATTTGATATAAAAACACTATTTAATGTCAAGGTAATTATGTTTATTTGTAATTTAGGGTGAATTATTTATGGAATGATTTAGTTTTAATGTGGGTATTACTATTACATAATATTGATTAATGCATCATTTCATCACATGAAGGCTTATTCATTTTTTGAATTATCTTACCAGGTGCTAATTTTTTTTCATTAATATATGAATATATATTAAATATATTTATTATCCATTTTATGTTTATTATTTCCATTAAATGTAAATTTTGTTACTTCGGCAAAGAAAACATTCATCTTGAGTTCCCAATGTTTGAAAAAATTGATGATAATATGGTGTTTACTGATTAAATGGTGAAATTAAACATATTAAGTATGAATATTTCATTATGAAAATAACATCAATTTAAAATTAATTCCACAATTCAAGAAAAAAATGATCTTGAAAAAATATTTTGTCTTATTACTATCATTTATGATGATATCAGTGACCATTTCACACCTCTTTTCTCTATGGCTTTATGGTTACAAACATTATATTGAACATTCACATTATTGTGATTGATGATATATGTCACTCTATATTATTATTTTGGAATTAAACTTTTCTTTCACATACAAATATTTAATTTCTACCTATGTTATCCTATTATTAATCTAGTATGTGTTATTCTAGATGAGCTCCATACACTATTTTTCACTTTTTATGAGGTTGTTTTACTAACAATTTTTATTATATGGGTTTCCAATGAAGGAATTTTAAATTTTTTAACCATTTTTTAACATGGTAAATTTAAATCATTGATTATGGTTTTTATTAAAGTGGATGGGGTGGGGGTGGAGGATGTAACACCCCATTATTTTAAGAAAGAAAACTATTCTCAATAGCATATTCGACACACAACATTGAGCTTAAAGAACCCATAAAATATAATAACATTATAACCTAGATGTTCAATTTGAAGGTATTAGTAGTATTAAAAACTTTATTAAATATCTATATATACTACTGAATATAAAATATTGAAATGTATTTAGTAAATAATCTACCCTTTTTTTGTAAATTAATTTTATTCTTCAAAAATATGTTTTCATCATCTTTTTCCATTTTTTGTGAACCAAGATTATAATCAATTCTTGAAATTTGGAAAAATGTATTTTATAAAATTAATTTCATTTTTAAAGTGAAGTATCAATATTTAATTTGAGTGAAATTTTTGAATTTTTCAGAAAATATCAATTCATCAGGGAATAATGAAAAATATCGATTTTTTATAAAAATATCATTTATTTTAAAAAATTATGTAATGTTATATGTCCCAAAATGTTTTGAATATTATTTAAAATTAATTAATAATTTTTTATTTATATTTAATACAATTAATTATATTGTAATTTTATTAACTTAGGATTTAAGTATATATAATTTTTTGGTTAAAAAACTAGCTTTTCAAAAGATTGTTATGATGTTCATAATGTTTCTAATTTGTAATTAATTAAAAAAACATAATTAATATTGATTTAAATGTTATTTATACATTATATATTAATATATAATAATTTATATTCATACAATGATCATTATTAATCATAGTGCTAGTATAATATTTTTTTGAGGAATAATCTTCTTGATAACCGATTTTTATCGATTTTATAGGTTT
Organism: Viscum album; assembly: GCA_963277665.1. NCBI lineage: Eukaryota > Viridiplantae > Streptophyta > Magnoliopsida > Santalales > Viscaceae > Viscum > Viscum album. The sequence continues at coordinate 133,603,209 of OY728152.1, read as the reverse complement.
AATTTTAAATTAATATTTTCCACTTATATGACCTTAATTTGGTAAAATTGATTAAATATTTTGTATAATAATAATTTATATTGTCTAATATGTTTAAATTAATTTTTTTTATAATAAATAGTGAAAATAGTAAAAATTAATTACCACGGTTAAGGTAAAAACCTTTTTACGAGGTGGTTAAACAAAAACAATAATAGTAAAAATAGACTAAAAATATTTCTAAAATCCATTATTTGGATATAATAAAAACTTATGATGTCTAAATAGAAAATATTGTCCATTTTGGAGCCATTTGGAAGGTGAAAAATATGGGAACACCTTTTTCTTTTTAAGAAAATTACAAGTGTGCTACTCACTTTCTTTATAAAATTCCACTAACTCTGCTTTCCACTTCACACTGTAAAATACATTTCTATCCAAAAATAAATTCCAAAATAAATTCCTTGCTTTCCCAAAAAAAATCCTATATCCATTATTTTCATTATAAAAACATCCTATGAAGGATTTTGGTGCTTACCTAAGGTGGTTGACTGAATAAGGGATATCATGATTAACTGCGAATTATTAGTTTATTACTTCTTCCATCACCTTAAAATATTATTCAACTATGTTTATATAAGAATAAAATTATATAAATTATTAGGAGATTTTATTTTTTTAATGGAATAATCTAAATCCATACCCTATTCAATCAATTGGGATTTGAAATAATCATTCTTGTGTAGGACTGACTACCACATCGCAAACCGATGTCATTATTTTTCCATCCACACCTCTCACAGATTGATGTAATGATGTATTAAAATTATATATATATATATATATATGTTTTTTAAATTTTTTTATCTTATTTAAATATAATTTCATATATAAAATTTTTATCTTCTATTCTATGAGGGATATGATAATGTCACTCATGTGTATGGTTCACTACCACCTTATGATATGATGTGATTCATTTTTTACTCACTCTTTACATGGGTGTTAATAAGGATAAGGAGAATAAATATATGCGAAGTAGATGAAATAATTTTGATATTCATGAAATATTTATCTTTATTAAAATATAACATATCAACTTCTTTAGTACAATAAAAAAAATGAGAACATCATTCATGGAGACGTGTAGACTACTACCTCTAGGATGGGATGTGATCTTTTATGATCACCAAAACACATGGATGATACATATAAGTACGTATAAATAGATATTATGTTATCTATAATATTATTATCTGACTAGAAATATTAAATTTTACTTTCTTTCTTTCTATAATGATCTTTTAAAAATGGTGACGTTACTCATGCATACATATGACCTACCGTCTCTATAACTATAATGTAGTTAATTTTTCGAAACCAAATTTAAATATTGGTTTTATGGTATAATATTTGTATAAATATTGTTAATATATTATAATTATTATTCTGAATATATTGAATTAATTAACTCTATGACACTCTCAGTACACCCAATCCTTTTTGAAGCAATGAACTGAACATCCTCAAAACACCCGACGTTGATATAACTGATTTTGAATTTAAATATTTAATTAAAATGAAAGAAAATAATTTTTTTAAGTATAAGGTATTGAACCATTTAAATGTGTAATGTAATTAAATAACTGATACAATCTTATAATACAGGTGTCAAATGACATGTATGGAATGTCTGGGCACGATGCATGAGTTTTCTCATATCAATATTTATTTATATGAGAAATATCCCCTATTGACCACTTGTTTTTATTTTATGGTTTATATATGACCATTTTTACATGTAATAACAAGAATAATACATAAATGTTATTGTTTTATCTTTCTATTTTAAATATTTAATTCATGGGGAATTAACATGACATTTTCCAGGTGGCAAATAATTTCAAACCTCAATTTCTTATCATTAGGTTATAATACTTTTTCATTGATATTATTATTTCATGATTATAAATTTAATGAATTTTTATTATATTATGTTTTATTTAATATTTTTTTATGTTTTCTGAATTAGATATATGTAATCAATTGATCTATTAATTCTCAAATTCAATGGTATAATGTTTATAAGGGTTATTCATCTCAAATTACCTTTTTTTTGCGAAAAATATTATTGATATGGGCCTATATTATATTGTGAGGTGTAATTAAGTCCCTTTTAAATTTTATATCATGGATCTCCTTCACTTAATTATTTTTAAATTATCATTTAATTTTATTCATTCATGGGTATTACAATTTAAGAGTTACCAAATTAGATAAAGATTTATGTTACAATCTCTATTATTTCAAAATTGATTATGTTCAATGTTATATTAGATGAAATAATGTCATATTATGTTTTTGACCCCATATATTTTATTCTCCTATGGTTATGAATTTTTTCTCATGTCCAATTTCCATTTACTCCATTATTTATTAAAAAGACAACAATAAAGTCAATTATAGGTTATACTGTTCTTATATTTTTCTTTTTAAATCAGGTATATTTCTATTATATATCCATGTTATCTAAATTTATAAAAAAAAATTCTTTTTATAAAAATTAATAATTTCATATGAACATTTTACATGATCATTTTTTATCTTTTAAAATGTTTTAAAATTGAATTTCATAAAATTTTCAAAATGGGTCACTTTTATCTCACTTTTTCCAAATGTTTTGAAAATAATGTGTATTTTTAACACTTATGACATGAAAATGCTTTCTCACCACCTATTAAATTTTTTTCCTTGAATTTACAATTATATATTTCCACTTTTTTTAAAGGAACATATTTTCAAAACAATTTTCGAATTTTTAGTTTTTTAAAGTGATTTTCAAAACAGAAAGGTTATTTTCCTCAAAAATGTTTTATTGATATTTTAATGGTATTTCTATTATTCAACATCAAAAAATATTTTTATTAATATGATCCATTTGGGATATTTTGTAATGATACAATCCTCATTCTTTCATTGGTTGGATTATTATTTTTCTAGGATGTTTTTATAGAACCCATTTTTTTCCATAGGAAAATCATGTTTCATTGTTGTTATTATAGAATACATTTAATTTAAATGGGTTAATCATGTATAAAAGTTATTTTTATAGAACCCATAAATTTTCCACTGGTTAGATATTTTTCAAAGTGATTATTTTGAAACATGTTTCTTTTAAATGTGGAAAATATGTTTTAAAGTGATCATTATTGAATCCCTTTAGTTTCCTTGAGTGAATCATGTTTTGATTACTTTTTTAAAGAACCCATTTCATTTCCATGGTTTAGTCATGTTCTGAATAGAAATGTGTTCTTATATGATTATATAATGAAATGAATTATATATTTTTGAATGATACCTAGACATTATTTTTGATCATATTTGTGTTTAGATAGCGGCTTGTGAGCCCATTATAGATTATATGATGGGTGTGCCCAGATAGTATAGGGTGAGAATGAGATTGATAATATGATGGGTGCAGCCTGATAGGACTCTAATGTATTGGTTATGGAATTCTACCACATGTTTATTCCATTTGTAAGGGTCCTATAAGGCATTGATAAATGTTATGTTCCAAGATACCAACACATTTTTGTTATGATTTATATGATTATAAATATTTCTTAATATCAATATTGATGTCACATGGCTCATGATTATTGATTATTGATGACTCTTATAATTTTTAAATCCCTATGAAATGTTTTCATATTTTATTATTTGGGTATTTATTGGTATGAATATTCCAATTTTATTATCATGCGCCATGATTTTGTCATCCGACCCTAATCCTATTATTATGTTAACTGATGAAATTAAATTGTTAATTTATATTTTTAGCTATACTGGTAATTTTTTGTCACCCTTATTGGGTTTTATTTTCCCTTTATTATCAAAAATTATCTTAATGTTTTTTATAAGTGTGTCATATGGATGATGATGATAAACTAATATGGAATATCAAAATATTGTTATAGAGGGAGATGATGTTCATATTTATAAACCAGTTGCATATAAAACCATGATGTTAAGAGTATTTCCTAATTATATAATAATTTAATCCGAAATGGTACTTGATAATGTAAGTGACCCAATATTTCCTTTGGATATAGCATGTTTTCGATGAATAAAATTAGGTCAACTTCATCAGTATCATTTCTAGAAGTTTAATGTTTACATTTTCAACATCAAAGTTGGGGTTTGGATTTTTGGATAGTTACAACTTATGAGCATTTTGAGCTTATAAATTGCTCACTCCCTTGCTATTACATAAACCTTGTTTAATCTGATGCAGGAATAAAGAAGGAACTGTAGTGAGGTAGTGAAATTTGAATTAGATATGTGTGGGTTGTTAGTGGTGTGATGGTGGGATGTTTCCCATATGCCACATAGAGTAATATCTCTTAGTTTTGGTGTCCTTTCAATTGGTTGTTTTTAGGACATGTACCTTGGTTTCTATATTTCTATATTGTATTTTATGGCTAACATTGTATAAATTTTATTATGGAATATTTATTTTATGTATATAGATAAATATATTCCATTAATTTTGTTTTAGGTAGTGAAAATCATTCAATTTGGTTGTTGTTGGATGCCTGAGTGCTAGTGACCAACACATGGGGATCGATAATTCTATTTGGGTTTTCCAAGGCCCGATTTAGTTCCTTTCTACGTGGGATTTCTAGTCTAGATCATGATAATAAACTTCAACATGTATTACATCATATGAAATACTATATATATATATATATATCCAAATCTCACCTTGGATAAACATTAAAACAATTTTAAACTATCTCTATGAGTTAAACTCAATATTCATTCAGTAAAGAAAAAGTTGTGTCCCTTAGGGCCTTTATGTAATTGATAAAAAAAATATGAATCTATGAATTAAAAAAATGTATTCAATGTGAATAATCTAGAAAAATAGTAGTTTTATATAATCAAATTTTTTTCCTACATGAACTTTATCTAACACCTCAAAGTATATTCTTCTGTCGATCTATAAATTCATACATATGAATGAATTTATGTATGAACCCTTTTTTATAGGACATAGAGTTACCATGGTATAAAAATAATGCGAATATGGTATATCCAACTCATATATTCTTGATTCTCTGTGTATAGAATTTCATGGATGAGGAATAAATCACATAGCATTCATCATAAATGAATAGAACATAACACACCCCTCACCTAAAAAATATAAAAACATCATAATTACTATCTATGTATAATAAATGATTTTATTATTATATCTTTCATAAAGGATTAGTTTTCATACACATCACATGAGAGGACCAATATAATCTTAGTAAAAATCCAACCAATGACCAGATCAAAAACATACTCAACCACTACTAATTATCTAGGCCTCTAGTCTTGTGTAACATGGGTATCAAAGTATAATGGTCTCCATGCTTGGAATATTTACAACCTTAGTAATGAATATCCAAAATATCAATAATACCAACATAGTTTACCAAATAAATATTGAGAAACACTCTATTTTGTATATATGGAAGGTCGTCCCATACACAAAACATGTTTTATTCATTATGGAAATATTTAGTATTCAAATAAAAGAAATATAAATATTAAACTCCATGAAAAAGTATTAATAAAAACAGATTAACCTGGAAATAATAAATATTATACTGTGAGTGACATATGTTATTTACATAGAACCCTTTATATGCTTATAATCATAATTCTGGGAAGTCCTTACCTCAAACAATTCCTAGGAAGTGATATTCACTTTGTACTTTTAGAGGAACAATCATTTATTTTTTAAATTCGAACTTTTGAAAGTATAAATATACTCTAAAAAGACTCTTAGACACTACATTATCATTATAATGTCATTATATGATTCATAGAATCTTTTATTTTAGGAAATAACACTTATTCCATTTTCGTATAAATATTTTATAAATGAAAATTTTAATCCCACTAATATATGGTATTTTATATGTTTGGAGCATTATTTTGAGAATAAAAATTTATTATTAAAAATAATATATTTATGGGTGGTGGGATCATATCCATCATTTTTTGAAAAACATCATGATAAATTCTTTTGTAAGAGAAAACAATTTTTGCTAGCCATTTTACCCTGTAAAAAAATGTTAAAAAATTTTAAAAATTTAAAAACGTGCTTACTAAATCCAATAAATTATATTGTTAATTTAAATTATTTCTTAATAAATATATTATATTATCACACAAGAGAAATGAGTTAAATATTCATATAATTTACCAATATAAAACAATTTTTTAATCATTTAAATGAAAAATACATGAACTATTAATTATTTACATGATTTTGAACTCTTGTATAATTATAAAATTTATAATTTATACATTTTTTATCACATACCCTGCAAAAATAAAGAATTTAAATCTATTACATTGGTAAATGGAATGAATATTCTATCGAGTTTCTAATAACCTTAAGGAATCCATGGAGATTTCATTATATAGAAAACATAACCATCCCATCTAGATTTAACCTTTAGGTTTTAATATCAATGATTGGATATTATAAATTTGAATTTTTAGACTCTCTAACTGCCTTTTCCCCTTGCTCTTTTAACTTTTACAAACATGAACTGAGGATACTACACCATAACTATGAAATATCATGCCCTAGTTAATCTTTCATCGACATAGTGAGAATACATGGTAAAAATATCATGAACTCATTTCTTTTTCCATTATTGTTATAAAATAACATCAAAATTAATTATATAGTTGTAATAAGATTTGTTGAATCCTTTAATGATTCATTTTATGATTTCTATATTCATTTACATTCATTTTTTTGAACTATATGACATGTTTTGACTAATTAATATGAATATCAAACACATAGAACATTACATAGTTTAAAAAAATATTATGTTTATACTAGAGTAAAAGGTATATTAAATTAATATTTTACATTAAAATATTTTTTTCATTATTTTATCAGAAATTGAGGATGTTATTTATTTATAAAAAATCATTTTTCATATGATTATCATATTGTAAAATCATTTAATAATGAATATAATTAAATTTTATCCCATAAATAGATTCCACCCCTTAAATTAATCATATCAATTAGTGGGATAAGATCCCTATTATTATCTGATTTTTTCAATGAACTATGATTTTAATATATAAATATTACATTGTTTATATGAATATCGAATATAATTAAAAATTACATATCCAAAAACTGTAATTGTTTAGTGTATTTTGTGACTATAAACAAAATATGCATATCTTAGGAAATATCATTAAAATATCTTGAAATTATATTTCCATTTATTACACTTTAAATACATACCCTTTTTAAAACCATTGTTTATAACCAGAATATAGGAAATATAAGAGTAGTTGGGCTCAAATGCATATTATGGGTAGTCATGTGAGATATCAATCAATGATCACATGAAAGTATAATATAATAATAAGTATATAAGATCATGAATATTATTTAAATAGTTCATACCCCATCTATCATAGAATGCAATCGTATGTTATAGCATAAAAAATTATAATTTCAAAAGATTGGAAACATAAGTGTAAGAAATCATCAAAAAGAAATCATGATGTAAATGTTCCTATCATATGAGTGTGTCACGATCTTATGTATAGAATGAATTTAATATTTCATTATTAAATTCTGAGACAATAAAATGATAATATATTAGACATCAACACCCATTTCACATATTGGATCAAGAACAATGATTTGTTTCCTATAGTGTATCAAGAAAGTCGACTTATTTATAATAATTATCTCCTTAGATATAGTACATTACCCAATACATTGGAGGGTTATATAATTTTAGGCCCCTAATCACATAATGAAATGAATATATATGTGTTCCATAAAATCATTAGCAATTAATTATAATATCATATCATAACATGTTAAAATAGATAATCTTCCATAAGCATTTCATCAATCCATCATATTATAACCCATGAAGAATAAATGGGTCTCATAAAACTCTCATCCTCATAGTCATAAAATATCAAATGACTGAAGAAGGATGGTTACACTAGATTATATACCTAGTAAAACATAAGCTAAACCAATGTTTTTTATCCTTAATGTACATATATTCCATAAAATATCATTAAAAATGTACGAGGAAAATATCCCTTTCTATTTGAAAATTAAATTTTTATAAAAAAAGTGTCAAAATATTGTTAAAAATATTTTTTATTTGAATATAGCCATGGAAAAATATAAAATAAGCTACAAATAATTGAGTGTTCATGATAGGGAAAATTATATTCATTAGATTCATGTTAAAATAAAACATTCCTTTCAAATTATTTTAAAAGAAGTCAAATGGTTCATTATTTGGAAAATGACAGGAAAATTAATTTTAAACTATTTTGTAAAAACTCATGAATGTGTAAAAATTAATTTAATAAATCATTAGAGAGTAGTAAAAACAATCTAAAAATCATTTTTAGAAAAAATTACTATGGATGAGAATATATTTTTTGATATAAGGGAGAAATAATGTTGATTTTCCAAAAACACATTAATTTGGTATCATCAGTATTTATCGATAAGAAAATAGATGGAAAAATTTATTATATTTTCATATCTAGTTGAAATGTAATTTCACGATATTATTAATATGTATATTAAGAAATTTCATCATCAGAAGCGTAATAAGAAACACAATCATGATAAATAATGAGTTATAACCTAAATCCCTTACCACTTGTGAAACATTTAAATCATAATCCCACTAAAAGAAAGAACCTTATATTGATTTTTATATCCTAATAATCTTCTATAGAAACAAAATACAATATTTTCATGGGAACATATGCACCTCATAAAATATAGAAGTGGTTTATATGGCATGTGTCTCACAGATGTAAAATTGAGACAAAATCGTTACCTCAATTTTCAGCAGTCATCATATATCTTATAAGCACATGTATAATAAATAAAGGTTTATTATATTTCTATTTTAGAACCATAATATTAAATATCATGGCATATATGATTTAATTATAACCTTTATCACCCTTTAACTAACATTTTTTTGTTAAAATAAGTATTTCTGGTTATAACTAATTTGTTTTTCATGCATTTTTTGGTTCATTAGTTTTTTCCTTGTACGTTGATCAAGGATCCATATTCTACAGAATGTTAATAATGATATTAAAGTCATATAAATTCTTTATATACATATTTAGAGTTATCTATAAAGGTATAGATTAATATTAATTTCATCATTCATGGGGATGGTAGACCATATATGTTAGGATAGAATAATACAGAGCAACACAAAAGGTTGGGGAATTGTGTATTTTCAAAAATCATTCATAATTACAACATTTAATAAAAACTGTGATTATGAAGATATTTAGTGTTTTCTTATATATGAAAATATATTCAAGTTGTAAACAGAAAGAAAGAACACAACTTTTTATAGTGGTTCGAGGTACAAGGATCCCCTAGTCCCCTCCACTAATCACTCTCTCTATATGCTTGGTGAATTTCACAAGAATGGTCCGCTTATCAAAATACCAAAAATCCTAAACCAAGTGTAGGTAGTTGACACCTTTATAATAAGGCTAAATGTAGATCTTCATAGTTATTTAATTGAACCTGATTATCCAGATCAAAGATTGAGAAGCTGATACTCCACTATAACTAGGAACGAGTAGTTGATAATCAAATAAATAGAGTTTGGTTTTTTGATTCAGTTTAACTACACAGTTGTAGCAGAAGAAACTGAAAGTAGATGGATCATATTCTTTATAAAATAATGTCTTTAATAAAGTGTAGTTCTTAAGCGATTCGGGATTCAAATGATTTTCAAAAATTATAGAACCACATAACAGCAGTAATCATACAACAACATGAAATTGAAAATGTATATCTTTAAAGTTTTGTTTCTTTAAGATTCGATCATTCATTGCATTAAAAAAAGAAATGGTTTTTCTAGAATATAATTATATATTATAATATGTGACTTATATATCAATAAATTGAAAAGATACACTAGTATAATATAGAGAGCATAAAGTGTGCTTGGGCATTCTATATCCAGGAAAGTCTCATGGTATAATGCAGAAATTAAAATAAAAAATAACCATGGGAGTCGTAACATCGCTTAAAAACATGACTAATTTTATCCAATAATAATGGTTTTATGAATTGATCTTAATGATATTTGAATCTGTAGAAGATATTATTTCAATCATCTTGATATTTTTCCAAGACCATTGAAAGTAACTTGGATTAAATCTCAGTTATAAAGGCTCTGATAATTTTTAGTCAAACATTGTGTTAAACCATGTAGCTTAGGGTTCCATCCAACATATGGTTCCCTAACCATATATTTATTTGCACGTAACATAGGGATCAATGTAACATAGGGATGATGATCCATTGTTCATCCTTTTCAACAAAAGAACCCAAAAAATTTCATTGATTAACCAAAGATTGAAATTCTGGAATGTAGCATTTTAACAATAAATATAGAAACCAATGCGGAGTTTATATTCCATATGTTTGTTGATTCCCAAATGTAGGGTTGCTGATACATAGGCTAAATATCCAACGTAGGGTTGTTTTTCTATACACAAACTGTTTAGAATAGTGTAGGGATGAAAATAATATAGGGGCGATGATCCATACATTCATTCACCTAATGTTGGGTTTCAATAGTGTTTCCATAACACATCATGTAGCTCGCATTCCATAAAAAATATAAATATAAATATATTATATATTCCTGAAACATTCTTGACATAAATTCATTTGAAAAAATACAATGGTATTTATGAGCATTAAAATCAACATTTAATATAGATAATTAGTGAGACAATACATGGTCAACATTATCCACCTTTTTGATGATCACAAAAACAATAAAAAAATTAACAGAAAATATTGGAATCATAAATACTAATAAAATATTTATATTTCACAATACAATTTCAATGTATTAATGTGTCTCCAAAAAATATCAAAAATATGAAAATATTCTAACCAAAATGAGAAATTTTTTGTTTTTGAAATATCAAAATAATCTCCACAATATAAAAAATGTAGTGGTTTTAAAATATTAAAAAATTCTCCCCAAAATAAAAACCCAAAAAATGAAATGTATTAGTTTTAAAATATTCTTTTCATCCTTCTGATATTAAAAAGAATGATTTAAAAGAATAAATGACTTAAATCATAGTAGTTATCACACTGAACTATAAATGAAGATTATAATCTACTATATAGAAAAAAATAAGATATGTGACTTGGTAGTAAAAAGTTGAACATTGATTACCCAATAAGGATATTAAGGTAAAACATAGAAAATTTATAATTACACTAATGAAAATTCCAAATAAGATCAAATTTTAGAAAAATTAATGAGTATATCCAAACAATAAAATCATGAGGTCTTCAAAATGAGGGGCTTCTGTTAAGTTGATTTCCTTGTTCAGAATCTCCACGTGTAGTAGTATCTATAGCTTTATGAGGATTAATCTTTCCAATAATCAAAATTTAAGGAAACTTTAGGAAATGACATGGAAAATGGTAGTTTATGATAGTTTTCCATTGTTATATAAGATTTCTTTAATCATGTAATACCATTAAGCCTTCCAATAGATTAAATTTAAAGAAATCATTCAGAAAATCTCTTGATTGACTAAAGGATGTTAATTTTTCCCTCACATGATGAAAGACTGGTTCCAAACATGATTCATTAGAGGTTAGATGACAAATCAACTCTTTTTGATTGTCCAGAAGTATTTTTAGAGGAATACTATCACACTAGAGAGTTTTTATCTTTTTTTTATATTCATCTACCATAAGTGTTTTCATTTCAAATATCTCTCCCAGGTCAGGAGGTGTTCATTAATGGGTAGAGGACAAAGCCTGGTGACTGTCCTTGATAGAATAAAATTCTCTCCCTAGTATATGTTTTATCTCATCCAATTTATACTTTTTACCAGGTTCATTTGTTAGAGATCTGACATCTCAATCCATTTTCCCTATAAAGCCTTCAATATCTTTCAATGAAATTAAATTTTCATGAACATCTTTGTGTTGATTTTGAAGGTATTTAAACTTATCTCTTGGAGCATTTGAAATTCATAGATAATCTATTTTATTATTATCATATTTTAAATCCTATATCAATGATATGTTCTCACATTCTAAATACATTCTATTTCTAATAAATGTATTATCATATGTGTTAGAAGACTCTGGGGTGATATGGCTTGTGGATTATCCACCATCCACCATATCTAAACATGGATATCTAGGAATTTATGATCTATTTCTCAATATATGTACTTATCAAACTACCAAATCAAGTGCAATGAGAGAGATGTTATCAGGGGAAGGAACATTATCCCAGGGAACTTCACAACAATGAACTTCATTCTCAATATTGTAATTCAATTAATTCTACTGATTACCCACATTTGCATCAATATCCATGATATTAAGAATTTTAATGGAATCCCTTTTTCTCAGAACAAGATGACCCTTTTTAGGTCTAGATTCAACATCTTCATCTAACCTCTCTCATAAAAAACCAACAAAAGGAATCATCCGTCAATCCCATTGAGTATCTTCCATCAACCTTGGTGGTTGTTCATCCCCAATAGGTAAATGAATATTGCAGGAGTTAATCCAAACGTATCCCAATTTCATAACAGTCCCATCATTGATATTGTTAGCATGAAGGCATCTATATGAATGGAACTTATTTAGGATTCTTTCTATTCCTTGAAACAAAAAGAAAATGATTCTTCTATATGGGTAATATCCCATATTTTTATTTCTATATAGAATCAAAGACTTAAATAACTCACTATAAATTTAGGGAAACTGAGCTTAATTTTATTTTGAATCAAAAAGAGAATATACATATCTGGGTACAAAAAATTTTATAGCTTTGCTGTTCTATAAGAAATCCCAATCTGAAAAGTGTTCATAAGGTTTCCTCTTTCCTGAGTAAGGTCCTTGTCCAAAACATTCATGGTGTTTCTTATTCCAAACCGAGAAAACATAATTTCATCTAGCTTATACGTCTCATCACTAAGGCTTTTTAAATCAAAACGAAAATTCCCCACCTGGGGACATCATAAAAACATTACTATATCCATTGAAGAAAGAGTAAAATAAGTACCATGAATCATAGAAAATATCAAATCTTCATCAATTCGAAAATTGAACTCCTCATTCTAATAGAATTATATTACTTCTATATCAGACATCATAAGATTATTATCATATCTAAAACCAAAACATAGTCCTTGATATTGAATCACTGTTTTTTTTATATAAATAAAAGCTATCACTTTTCCTTGATGTAATTTGTGATACTTCACTAGTGGACACATAGACACACCAAAGTCAGCATCTTTAGATCTTCTAGGATTTTCCTTTTTATGAATGTTTTTCAATTTATTTTTTGAAGGTTTAAGGTTTCGATCAACTGGAATGAGAGATTTAGAGAGAATCAGTAAACTGTAGAGATGTGAAGGAGAAGAGCTGGTGAAAGATGAAAGTTTTCTCCTTTCGTTTCGGAATGTACTCATTAAATTTTTATTTTTGGAAGAGAAATAAAAAAATTGAAGCTAAATTCATTTTAAATTTTATAAATACATAAACAAAAAAAAAATAACAATAAATAAATAAATAAAACATATCCAAATTATTTAAGATAAAAATATAGAGACTAAGAATAAAATAAATTAAAAAATATTAATTTAATATTAAAAAACCTAACTCCACCTTAATAAAATCAAAAAATTCACTCAGAAGTGGTTTAGTGAAATTATCAAATAATTGATATTCGGTGTTAAAAAATTCTAAATATATATCGTTTTTAATTGCATGATCTCTTAGAAAATGATGCCTAATATCCATATTCATAGTCATGGAATTAAATATAAGATCTTTTTAAATATTTAATTCACTATTATTCTCACATAAAATAGGAATACTATTAAAATTTAAAACAAATCCCAGTTGATTGATTTTTATCCACAATACTTTTGCACAAAAACTGCCTGTAGAATCATATTCTGACATAGCTAGTTATAGTGAAACTGAGTGTTGTTTATTAATTGACCACGATAGTGTGGATTTTCCTTAAAAGTTATATGTTCTTGGGGTCATTTTTCCATCTAATCGAAACCTCCAAAATCAGCATATGAACATGAAATTAAATTAAAATTAGATGTTTCGGGGTAAAGGAGATATTGAAAAATAGTTCCCTTTAAATATCTAAAAATTATATTAAGAGAAATAAGATTATATTATTTTGGATTTGTATAAAATCTTGCACATAAACATACGTTATACATAATGGCTGATATACCTGCTGTAATATTTAACAAACAACTATTCATAACTCTATTAAACTGGTTTTCAACATATTTTCCAACATTAAACAAATCAAGTTTATATTGGTAGTTGTATATGTATTTTTGTTTTAATGTCTAAACTCTTTCAAAAAATCAACAATATATTGAATTTGATTTAAAAAATTTCCATAATTTTTTTTATAAATTTTATGTACTTAAATGAAATTAAATTCTCCTATCATAATCATCTCAAATTCATTTTGCATTAATTTTGAAAAATAATTACAAAATTCACTATTTGTTAAAAAAAATAAAAATATCAATATATATTTGTACAAATAAAATATCTTAACAAAAAGTTTTATTAAAATGTGTTGTATCTACAAATCCAATAGTAAATCCCTTTTTCAATAGAAAATAACATAATATTTTATACCAAGATCTTGGTTATGGTTTAAGGCCATATGGAACTTTAGTTTGTTTAAAAACAAAATTTAGTTTTTGAGGATTTGTAAAAATAGGTTGTTGTTCATCATAAACACCCTTCATAAAATATCCATTTTAAAAAGGAATATTTAACATCTATCTGATATAATATAAATTTCATATGTGATGCATAAGCTAAAATAATGCTAGTGTCTTCCAATATTTCTACAAGCGAAAAAATTTCATCATAATATATGTCTCCACCCTGATTATATCTATTAGATATTAATCTCTCTTTATTCTTTATTTATGGTTACAGACCCCTGATCATCCGGTTTTTTAATGACCCACATAGTTCTAATAACTAGATAATTGGATGGACTTTCTACTAATTCCCAAAAATCATTTCATCTAAATTGGTTTTCTTCTTCTTACATTTCCAACATAGAAATTTCAACTTCCAGGGATTCTCCAATAGACACCGGTTCTAACTGAGATAGAAAGGTTGAAAATTATGTTAGGTATTCTATATTTCTTCAAGTTCTAATTCTTATGCTTAGGCCTCCTATTAGAGTTTCTATAGGATAGCTCATTATGGTTTTGACTGTCTAGGAATGAAAATTTCAGCACCTTATATTTAATGTACATATATTTCATGTTCTTATGAACTATACTATATTTTATTAAAATCATTTTAGAAAACATGTTTAGTGGTTTCAAGAGTCATGTCGTATAATGTGTTTGTAACTACATCTGTTTGAACTTTAACTTTAATAAAAGTGATAGTTTCATCAAACGTCACATGAGCTGATTCTTCAAAAATCATTGAATTTTTTACTAAACAATATCTATTATTTATAAGTATCAGAATATCCCAAAATATTCCATCATAATCTTTTTGATTGTACTTAATAAGGTTGTAGGTAGTTTTCAAGATATAAACCTTGCATCCAAAACTTTTTAATGTACTTTACATTTGGATTAATTTAATTCTAATGTTCATATAGAGTTCTATTAAATATAAGCCTTATTAAAGCTGTATAAATGATATAGAAAGCTATTATTACAGCTTCTACACAAAAATTTATAGGAAGACTATATTCATTCAGTATATTCCTTGAAATTTCTTGAAGAGTTCTGTTTCTTCTTTCAACAATTCCATTTTGTTATGGTTTTATTTGTGTAGAGAAGGTGTGCTTAATACCAAGATTTGAGAAAAAATAATTAAATTATTTAACCACAAATAATCCACCAAGATAACTTCTCACTGATTTTTTTTTTAAAAATTTTTTATTTTGCACAATTTTACCAAAACATTCAAAAATAGTGATAACATTACTTTTGAGTTTTAGAATACAAAAAAAAGTAAATCATGAATAATCATATACTGAAACATAGACATATAATTTACCATCCAAATATTATACTGTTAATGGTACAAAAATATCCATATCAATAAATTCTAAAGGTTTAGTTTTAGAAATTGTGTTAATTAATTTGAGAGAAGATTTGTTATATTTGACAATTTGGAATGCATCACAGAATCTATTATTATAAAATTTAGGACTTAAAAATTAACAAACTGGCAAATTCATAGACAATTTATGAAAAATTATAAATAGTACAATGTCCATGTATTCTATTCCAAATCCATGACTCATTTCTTTAGTAGGTAAACACTTAAGTTTATATTAATATAATGAATTTAAATCTAAAGTATAAATATGATCATATCTAAGTTCTCTAAATTTATGAAATTTATCTTTAGACACAAAGCATAAATTGATAGAAAAAACAAAATAAGAACAATCATAAAAATGTTTATAAATACTTATAAGGTTGTTCTTTATCCCTTGAAAAAATAATACTTTATTTATGGATATAGTTTTTTGGATTTCTAACAGTTCCAACTTCAACAATTTTTCCTTTCGCATTATCAACGATGGTGACTAGACCTCCATCCATTAGAGTGAACATATAAAAACTTGATCAGTCTAGAATCATGTTGCTAGAATAGACATTTTCCATATACCATATGTGTATTTTTATTTCTCTGAACAATTTCCTACAAAAGAATTGAAACAATTGTTTATTTGGTTCCCATATCTTCTTGGATCCTATAATGTTTGGGTGTAATGACTTGGGAATCCAGATCTTATTTATTTTTTCATAATTCATATCACACTCTTTAGTAAAATTTTTAGAAATAAAATATGTTCAAAAACACCAATTTATTGATTTTTCAAATAACAAATATGTGTGTAATGAACTATTATTCAAAAAAAATTCTGGTATAATTTTTTAATTTGGGAACAAAATAATTTTTATACAATTTTTATTTCTCACCCTTACTTCCTATTCCAAATATTTATTTTTAATGATATTTTTTCCATGAATTTCATATTAAATTTCCTTTAGAAATGTAATTGCAGTACTCCTATAAGATTCTACTTAATATACCAATTCTATATTACTTTTTTCATGATCAATACAGTTTGATGTAGAGGAATTAAATTTTTTAACTAAATCCCGATGTTGTTTTAGCATAATATCCATTTCTCATAACGAATACTGTGAATATTTTTCAATGATTTATCTCTATTAATTAAAGAATCAAATTTCACATCAATCATTTTATAATATACATCTATTGTACAACTCAAGACACTATTAGTAATATAATCAAAAGAGTAATAGTATTGTACCTCTTATTCATCTTTAGCTATGAAGGACATTTGGGATGGATATTTTGGAGGTTCTTCCTCTGAATTAGATTGTGGGGAGCTACTGGAGTCTTCAGACACACTCCACATACCATTCATTTCCATTTTTCCATTATTCTAATAACCAAAATTATTTTTATATTTCTTTTCTATCCTATCTCTTTCATATATCAATTTATAGAATGAATCTATAATGTAACCATATTGTTTTCATTCATTACATTAAACTTCTCCATGTTCATTCTCATTCTTCTTGAAGGACATTATGAATCCTCTTTTGTTCTTGTAGAATTTACTAAAATTTTTGACTAGCTGAGACAGTTCTATTTTAGAAAATTAGGAATCTGAATATTTTTCAATTTTGAATTCTTGTTTAGATTTTTAGTTATGATCTTGAGATGTCACTTTAAGAGAAGTATTTTACTTTTTCACTACATTCTTATGATCTTCAGTTTTAGGTAGAATTTAGGCTTCAAACATCATAAGTGTCCCAATAAATTATTTCTCAGTTAGATCATTGATAGATTATAATTGAGTCATAGTAGGAGATATACCATTCCATTTTGAGGGTATTGTTATAAGTACATTTAGAACATGATCATATTTTTTATGGGTTCTTCGAAGGATATAATATTATTGAAAATTTCATTATGTCATCTATTAATATGTGTGATTATTTCACCATCATACATTCTAAAAATGTCAAACCTTAGATTTTATGTTGTATAACTCATCTATCTAACATTGTCTATTCATTCATAAGAAACTGCTATAGTTTTCAAAAACTCCTAGGATATGGGGAATTTTGATACACAATTAAATTCATCAGGACCTATTCCATAGATATTAACATTCATTTTAATCAAATTTATTTCATACTCAGCTTCTATTGCTACATCACAAATATCTAGTTTTTCAGGAATCTTATAGAGAGTGATGATTTGAGAATAGACTCTGAATACATGATTCTTCAGGTATATTATCATTTGAGATTTCAAGATTCAATAATTTTTCACCATTAATGTATGGGTCACGTAACACAACCATTCATTCTCTAGGATCAGCCATTTTTATCTTTTTATTGACCATATATTTTTTTTATCTTTCTATATCATTATCCAAAAGCTCAACTCTAATAATAATTGATAGTTTGGAAAAATTAAAAGTAACACAATTAGGGGGCGTGAATTTTATATTTTCAAAAATCTTTCGCCATTCTAACTTTTAACATCCTTTGTGATTATGAATATATGAAATATTTTTTCAATAGGAGAATATATACAGCAGATAAAGAGAAATACTGAACATAACTTTTTTATAGTGGCTCAAGGCACAAAGATCCCCTAGTTCACTCCAACAATCACTGCCTCTATGATATTATTGAATTTCCCTAGAATGGTCCTCTTATCACATGTACACAAATCTATAACTAAGTGCAGGTAGTTGACACCATTACAACTAGGATAAAAATAAAGTATTGTAGTTGTTTAACTAAGATTTGATTATCTACAACATAGATCAAGAAGATGTTGCAGCAACAACAAATGACTGTCTATGGATCTTCTTCTTCAAAAATAAAACTATTCTTCAAAGAGTATTTCTAAATTGATCTAGGTTTAAAATGATTGTAATAATGGTAATAAACTCACAAAAACAATAATTTTACGTTAGTATGAGATTAAACATAGGTATCTCCAAAGTTTATTTTCTTTTAGAGTCGATCATTCGTTGTAGCAGTACTGTAATATATTTTTAGTATAATGTAGTCTTATATGATTATATGTGTCTTTTATATCAAAATATTGGAACGATTCAATGGTAGAATATATTTAGAATAATTTTTACTTCAGTATTCTATATCCAAAAAATTTCCTTTTAGAACGTGGAAATTCAAATCTGAATTATCCAGGGGATTCGTAACTTCCCTTAAGAACCTGATTGTTTTTCTCTAACAAAAAATTGTCACTTGAATTGAACCTAATCCGATTTGAATCAGTAAAATATAATCGTTCAATTATCCTGATATTTTTTCATATTTTTTTCATGGAAATCAGATAAAATATTGGTTTTGAAAACACCGATAAGGTGTAATCAAAAGTTGGGTTGAATAGTGTAATGTAGGGTTCCTTTCAGCATACATTTCCTTAACTATAATTAAAATTTCATATAATATATGGATGAAAGTAACGTAGGGATGTTAATACATACATTCATCCAATGATGCATTAAAATCCAAACATAACATTGATTTACTATAAGTTCCAATTCCCGGATGTAGGATATTAAAAGTAAATCTAGATTCCAACATAGGGTTGATATTCCATCTGTTCATTGATTCCAGATTAATGGATTACTAACCCATATAAAACATATCTAGCATAGGATTTATATTCCATACTAAAACTATTAATCATAGCATAGAGATGAAACTAACATATATATGGTGATCCATAAATTCATTTACATAATGCATAGTTAGAATAGTGTTTCTATAACACATTACATATGCATAAAAACTATTTCCATTTTTTAAGATGGATGAATTGAATGAAATATAAGTAAAAATAAACATTTTAGAAACATTTTTATAATATATATATTATATATATTCACTAAATCTATCCATATTACTATCCATTTCAAAATAAAACCAAAAATTATTAACATCGCTTTGTGGTGGCCGAAATTCAAATGTATGCATGAAAAATGTTATTTTATTCCCATTAATAGGAATCTAAGAAGTTATATTTGGTATTGTAATTTACGAAGTATCATTACATCAAAAATATCATATAAATATAAATATATATATTTATTTATATGTTAAAACCATCATTATATCCAATCGAGATATGTGGTGATGGAAAATGAATTACATAGTTTCCTTAGGTGGTCGTCCATTATTCACATGATCAAATGTTTCATTTCCAATTTCACGTAATAGAAGATTTATATAGGTCATTAAATTAAAATAATAACCTCTTAGTATATGTAAAGTATATTAATTTTTATTTTATTAAGGTAGAATAAATTTCAAGGTGTTAGAAGAATAAATAAAATTAAAACATGTGGTTAAGAACTATACCTCTTCTTCAGAGAAACTCTTCAGTTTTATACCTAAATCCTTCCAAGAAATATTTTTTGATAAATCCGAAGACTCTAAGACATTGTTATGGATTAATATAAGAGATTTTTTATGTATTTTCAGATCCAAAATTTAATGATCCTGAACCCAGTAACCCGGATCTGGTGTCTTACTTTATTACATTATCATTGATACAAGAATCAAATAAAAAAGGACAAAATATTTTTGAATTTTTGGAATATTATATCACAAATGTGACACCTAATTTGCATTGTGAATATACAATAATACATATTAGTTAACAAAAACTAATAAAATACATACATTAAAATGCAATAAAATATCTCTTCGTTATAAACTGTATAAAGAAAAAATAATAAGGGTGAGATTAAATTAGTAGTAAGGGTTATGTAAATTGAATCATTCTTGAATTAAATTTTCCGAATAAATACAATAAGGTAATATAACGTAACACACATTACATTCAATTAATAAATTTTGAAAGATCATATTCCCTAGATAATATCATAGGGAAAATATGATGATGAAAAAAACTAAATTTGCAATGAAATGCTTAATTATTCGACCTAATGTTTCCTAACAACATAAAACCTTAACCTTCATGACCATTCATAATATAATTTAATCTTTATTTGAAAAAATCCATTTAATTTGGCCAATTTATTTGTCTGAAGATGATACCAAAGAATCAAAGGGACTTTCTATATAGAGTCCCAACCCATTCATTCATGTCCAATGAATTAATAATATTTCATTTTACTAATTTAATTTTTCAAGAAATATCCATATTGAGTAAATGATACTGATTTAACATTATTTCCCTAGTATATAAAAAAAATACAAAGTAAAAAACCATATATAAAAATGGAATATCACTTAGGTAATAATCATATCCATGATAAAAGAAATATGGATATTTAAGAGAAATGAGATTTTCAATGAATGATAATAATAAATAAAACAAGGGGCATCTTGTACAATATCGAATATAAATAAGGTGCATAATATTAAAATATGCCTTAATGAAAGAAAATTGAGATGTGTCCCCTCAGAAAGACCATATCTTTGATGTGATCTTTAATCAAATGAATAGATTATATATATCCAAATTAAATCCACATAAAACAAGTGGAAATAATACATAAGGTAATCAAAAGTCATTTTCTACATATTATTATTATTATATAGTCAATGAAGTAGGAGTTTAACCCAATAAAGGGAAATTGAGTTACGAAATCCCTTACCACTTGTAATTAGTTGAATTGTAGGCTCAATAAGATTAATTTATTTCAAATGAAACATTGAATAAGATGAATAAAATTAATATAATGATATTAATGATTTTATAAAACAATTTTCAGTATACATAAACCATGGATCAGAAATAAGTTTTGAATAAGGCTTATATCTCACAAAAATAAAAGTGATATGATAAACTCTTACCTCATGAATTCCTTTAGTGGTGAATATATTAAACTTCTGTATAATGGTTTAAATAATGATATTAATTTATTACATAACTATATGAATATTTATAATAACTTATAGGATAATTTTATAACATTTTACTACCTTTAGATTAATATTATGTCATTATTTCCACTGTTTTGGGGGCATTCATTTAATGGTTTCATGATCTGTTCATTTTTTTATAATAACGGATTTTATTTTTAAATGAAAATAAAACTCCAGTATTAAATTAAATGGTATTATGGAAAATCCAAAATTATAAATGGTCCCATAAATCATATTTTAGACATGAGGATGATTTATTTAAATAAATATAAATGGTTAATGTTTAGATTTTTGGTGGTTTTTTAGACCATTAGGAACTAATTTCAATTTATTTAATATTATGTCTATATATTAGTTCCATAATTTTTAATAGGATATAATATACTTATTAAAATATCATGTAAATATAATAATACATTTATGACTATCCATGAAGTTGTTAATGGAATAAAAACTAAATCCTTATCCACAAAGGTGATTAACGAGTATAATAGGAAATGGTTTCATTTCTTTTAATAAGAGGAGGTAATGTATTAGTAATCTTTAATTACAGTATGTAAATTGTTATGGAGTTTTTAAACCTTGGTGGATGAAGTAGGTGAGTAGAATGTAGAAGAAGAAAATAAATTAAGAGAGTTGCTTTGTGAAAATTACCTCTTGAATATCAACTCCTTTAAGGGTCCTTTAAATGTATTAATTGTTTGTTATTTTAATCATTTAACTTTTAACATTATCCGCTTTCATTATTTTTACAATAACATGGTAAATCGTTTTTGTTTTACCCGAGTAAAATGTTTGAAGTATAAACATGAAAATTTCCTTAATGAATATTTTTAACTTATTATAATAAATATGAAAACCATTTTCTTAAATTTAATTTGAATATCTAAAAAACGTTGATTTAATATTAACCCCGTAGACGCAATAAGAAAGCAGTTTTTTAAAGTGAAAATGTTCAAATGTTCAAAATATTTTTAAATCCAATTTAATTGGGAAATTTATTAAAATAACCTAAATTGTACTTATATATTAATTTTTTTAACTAATTATAATTTAACCCAATTTTAATTATAATTTAAAAATGAAACTAAATTAATCAAAAAATCAGTTTTTAATTAAAATGTAGTATTTTTCCGTATTTATAAAAAATGATCATTCTATAGAAAATGACAGAAATTAAACCTAAGATAATTTTGACATTACAATTTCATGTAGAGTGTTATTTTTCAAATAAAATTTAAAGTAGTGTCAAAATTTAGTTTTAAAATGGGTTCTCCCTTAAAAGGAGACTAAACTTCATTTTAGAAAAAAATTGCTTTTAATGATTAAAATTAGATATATTATTTTCATAATCCTATAAAACTTGTTGAATGAATCTAAAATATTTTAATCGAATATATAAAATATAAATTTCATTATTATCAAAAAATAATAGTGACTCATTTAATTGTTAAGGATAAATTTTCATTGTGGGAATAATTTGTTTTAAAAACACATCATTTATGTTTTATAGGTTTTTATTTTTGTTAATAATTAGTTAGTAACAAATGAACTCATTTTATTGAAATGTGAAAACTATATTTTCATGATATAGTAAATCTCATTCATTCAGTTCAATCCAATGACTAGGTGATAAATACCACAATTAAGTACTAATATTTTAATCATTTTTAAGCTCGATGTTCTGTGAAATGTAAGCTATTGAACATAATGTTCATTTAAAAATTATTTGGGTGTGACATTATCCCCACTATAAATAAACTAATCTTAAAAATTTAAACCTTCTTATTGATAATAATTAAGTCGAAATTCAAAAAAACCATTATGGAAATCCGACATCATAAAAGTGGTTATTAAAAAATCCTATTAAAAGGAGGGAAAGGAAAATGCAAATGTTACAGAAAAATCAGTTTTTAAATAGGTGAAATTTACTGGGAAGTGAAAAATGAAGATAAAACTATCATGTTATGATGGATAGTGATAGAGGACATGGTCATCATAAAATCTACCATAAAAAACTATAAATCTCACATGCGTTAAAGAGGCCATTGATTTCTCAGTATGAAAATTAATTGAATAGAATTTTAATTAAAAAATATTTTTTCATGTTTCAATGAATCATTTTACATACTAATGTAATAATTTATGGAAATATACTCACTTTAAAATTATAATTTCATCCTTTAAACTAAATCCTCTAAATAATCGTATTTTTCTCCATAAGACAATTCCTTATTTTTCCCGTAAAAATATACCAAAATATTATATTTATCTTAAACATATAGGGTTCTAAAAATGAACCTATAAACCGTATATCATAATATTTATATAAAAAAACTATGTTATAACAACTAGGACATCATATAGGCTACTCATAGGTGATTCACCATTGTCACCCTACAGTTGTGGGTTCAATTCACATGACCTTGATGAATTCAAAGAGTTATCGTATGACCTGCGGGGTGTCCTTTTTATAAAACTATATTAATATAAAACTTATAATATCCAAAAATTATTAAAAATATATTCATTATTAATGTAGTGTTTAACATCATTGGTTATCTCAAACATTTCATTCTGCATTCCCAAAATGCATAATTATTTCTTGGTGTCTTCGGTACATCATTGAAAGATTCCATAGTAATTTCATCCATTACACCCAAAAATGAATAACAAAAAACGAATTTTTTATGCCCAAAGCACTAAAATTTACTTTTTATGGACTATAAGATTCATAATGTGAGATAATACATGTTTCCGCCACAACCATTTTCTAAAACCAATATGGTTGGTGTATGTAATCCAATATTTCTGAACACAATAATCTTTAAACCTCTTATGAAGTTAAACATAATGTATTTCATAAATGTTGAAACTAATAATGCTTATAATAGATTAAAATCCAATAATTTTAAAATAAGGTCCATAAATTTTCAGAATCAACTTCTAAATAATTTCTCAAACGACAAAATGTAAATATATGTTTTGACATACCAAACATGTTAATAACTTCATCATGTATTGTCTTGAAACATGGTAATATCTTGAATTACCATGAAAAATTATTGAAAATAATCATGATTTATTATTCATTATATATAACACATGTTATTGGATATATTATTTTATTAAAAAAATATTATAAACTCCATCACTGAAAGTGTAAATTACTTTTTCAAAAATCAATAATACATTTATAGGATGTCAGAACTACCCTTTTTACCTTATCTATATCAATCATCTCTTTATCCCAAAATAGTTATCAAAACATTCCGGATCATATTAATGGATATCATTCCCTAGACAATGCAGTTTCCAAGAATTTAAAATATCCAATGAATTAATTTTTTTATACCATTGAACAGACACATTAAAATCTATAATGAAAATTACTATAATATAATCATTATGTATTTCATAATTCTGATAACTAGGAAATCATTGATAAAATATTGAAATAACACAATTCCTGAATCCTAACACAAGCACATTAATAATTACTCCTTGTCTTTTTTAATAGAATAATCTTTACAATTATCAATTATCTACTGTTGAATTTTATTCTTTTGACACTTGGGAAATTCATTTTTGTGTTGCCCCATATCTCTATAGTTGAAGAAATTCACATTGGGAAACATTTTATTTCCACTGAAATAAAAAATCATGGTGGCCTTCTCTCCACAATTATTACAAAATCATAATCCCTTTAAAAATGTACCAAGGTGTTTCGTTACATAATTATCATATGTGGGAAAATACTAATTTCCCTTCTTCCATTTATCCATTTTTTTCCAAACTATCATCTTCCTCCCTTTCTTCCCTGTTAATGCATATGACTTGGATAATTATTTCTATTTCTTCTTAGGTAATGATATTATATCCTCATATGATGAAAATGTTTTGAAGACTACATCCCTTGAAAAGATTGTGTTACTCTAATAAAATATGCTATCATTCTTACTCTTTGGATCACATACATTGGTGAGTTTCACATCCATTTTTATAGGAACTATTTTTAATGAATACATACACTATATTTGATCATATCATTTTAAAACATAATATACCATACAAAAACGACTGAAGTACATAATATAAATTGAAAAATCTATGCATAGATAATCTATTAATCATAAACATTTTTTTTGGGATATTCTTCTATATTTTCCTCAAATTCCATATTATCACTACAAAATATTTTACTTTTTCCAATAGGGACATATCTATTGGAAAAAGCACATTTTCTATTGGAAAAATGTTTTACCAGTAATTATGTCCCTATCACTAAAATTTTGGTAAAAACTCTATTACTAAATGTTATTGCAATAGATAAAATGATTCTATTCCAATTATAATAATACCAACAGATAATATATAGGTTGGTCAAAAAATTTAGCAATATATTTATATGACTAATATATCTATTTCTAATATTATTAACATTTATAAACAATAGTAACAATTAATATTTGTTTGTAAATTATATTTTAAATGTTGGAATTCAAATATTTATTGTCAATATTTTGTATAATATTTATTAATACAAATATATATAATATATTAGTATATTTTTTATATAATAATTTTAAAATTAGCTTATATAAAAGAAAAAAAAGTGATTTCATTTGAAAAAACACATTCAAATATAATTTAAATACATGTTTAAACTTGATGAAAAGACAAGATGCTACAAGAATCATATTAAAAACATGTTCAAACTCTAAAAACATTACATGGAACTCAATGAGACTACATCTTCGATATATTTCTCGCAAACATCAGGCATCGCTGTCATGGAATCCCCATCACTTCACTTAAACAACCATCTCGTTTAATGGATTTGAACATGCATAACTTCACTTTCATCCCTTAGGACCACCCATTTATATTTGAAGCAACACCTGTCCACTTTTGACATCACCATCACCTATCCACTTACAAGAAACATTCATAAGCATCACTTCTTCACAAGAAACATTCAAATCATAAGAAGCACTTGACCACTTACAGTCACCTATTCAATTACAAGAAGCACATGTCCACTAGCAGCACCCATCCACTCACAAGCATCACCTGCCCACTAGCAGCACCAGTCCACTTACAAGAAACCATCACAAGGAAAATTTTGATAGAAACCAGTACCTGTCCATATCCAACTCCGATCACAAGCAGTACATGTCCAAGAAAAACACAAGTAGTTTTCATTTAAACACATGATATAAAAATATCATCTAGTGACCACAACATGAAGATTATATAACATGTGGATACAAAAACCATAAGATGATCAAAAAAGATACCACAAAAACCAAAATATTATCCATCCAGTGATCACAAAAAGAATATTCAACTAATGATCCCAACAAGAATATCTAACCAATGAGAACAACAACTTCCATAATATACGATAAAACGATAACCAGTGAGAAAAATAATAGATAAATGACTAGAAGAACCATTGATTCCAAAAAAATAAAAGCGACCACATTAACAAAAGATAACTAGTGAACAAAACTAAAAATAACAATGCATGTTATAAAAATAACAATAATATTATATATCATGTGACCCAAAACCATTTATAATGACGCTAATTTCGATTAAGAGTGACACATAACTCAAAATCTATAATCTAGTAACACTAAATTAAATTCCTTAATCTAGTAACGCAATATGAAGTTTCGCAATCTATTAAAGCTATAATTAATAGATAATTAAACTAATTTTTGATTGATAATGATTCCTAATTAAACATATGAAACCCCATTTAGTGAAATAAAATACCTTAGGAATTACAGATAGAGTTACAAAGATAGACATGAATAAAATTTTCAAATTGTATGAACATAACTAGGAACTTATTGTCTCCTAGAGGTTTCAATTAAAAGTAAACACACATGTTTATGTTAATTTATTCATAGACAATGTCCCTTGGGATGAGGTTGTGGAGGTGTTTTCCATGTGAGGGATAATAAAGGAGGACCCCAAAATAAAAATGTATCAAGTAAAGATCTATATTAAAAAAAGGAAACCAGGAAAAAATGGTGATTCACATGTTACATATTTGAAGGAACCTTTAGTTTCTTTGGATATATAGATCATGGATGGGAAAACTGTTTGACTAGGTTGCAACACCCCCATGTTAGTGACCCAAGCCAACTTAGAGAAAAAATGGGAGAAATTCATAAAAAACAAGTGGACAAGAGAAGGAAAAAGAAACATTGGATGAGTAGATGATGCTTGGATGGGGTGACTATGATGATTCCCATGCGTTGATTCTGGATATTTTTATCCTTATCCATATGTTTAATACTACTAAAATGAGATCTGATATGAATCTTCATTCATAATTAGATGCTGAAATTGAAGAGGAATGTGCGAAGCTCGGTGTAGTTGATTCCATTAATGATAGTGAGAATCATCCTCGAGTGTTGTCCTTATGAATTTTAGGGATAGTAAAAATGAATAAGAGAATATAGATAATGAATGGATGATGGTTTGGTGGAAGGTAGGTTGATGAAAGCATGGATGATGTGGGAGGGTCAACCACACGATGGTATAGGACCTGGATGCTGACGCTGCCCAGCTGGAGATGTTCAGCACTGAGCTAGAGGTAGTCGTGTAAATTAGGAATCAAAAACAATTTTTCACACAATTTTTTTTTCATTATATTGAAGTAGTAATTAAAATCATTACACATTTATATTACATTTAAGACCCTAAAAAATTAGGAACTTATTGAGGATTTTTTTTACATTCTTCTCTTGCATTATTATTATTAACAATGGGGAGGATTTCACCTTCACCTATTAAAAACTTCTTCTTGAGAGGAAAAAATGGATCACATAATTTCTAGATTCCATTAATAGACCTACTATTTAGAGGAAAACAATATTGGATTATAGATCATGTGCATACAAAATAAGATGATCGAAAAAACACCATAAGTTAAGGATCCATTATTTATATTAATCACATTTATATTTTTATTGGCATATGGTTATTTATCATTGTTCTTTTGTGCAATTTTATTGAATATTTACTAGAGGTGGTTATGTTTATAGAGTATTAGAATGATGTAACAGAATGAGATGAAAATAATGATGAAACAAATAAGTGACAAGCATATAGTTTTCATGATTTAGAGGCAAGGGTGATGTTGGTGAAACCTCAGCTTGGTGCTATCAGATATGGAGGCAAGGGTGAATGCGGTAGGTGTACTGGAATCATGATACTGGGCGAAACATCACCCCAAATAACTTTCGTTGATGTGCTATGCCAACAAGCAACAAAAATATAAGACAAAGAGTTACAAAGAACATAAGGGATCCTGAAATTGGCATCACCATTCATGATATAAAATACAATGTTGCCAAAAAAAATCACTCTATTGAAAAGATAACCTTTCTCATGCCTATTTTCAAAAAATATAATTTAACATTTTAGAATTTTTTTTCATGTTACATTTTCAAGATCGATTCATTATGCACATTACAAAATCAGTATACAGATAGTTTCACACCCATCATAAATGTAGAAATAGTAGGAATCATTGGGAATTAGTGGTCGAAATCAGATGGTAAAATGATATATTAAGTAGGAATGTTTATATTTTACCTTTCCCCCACATTTATATTTTAGCATGTGAGAAGAAATTAGACATTTAAAATTAATAGGGTGTTAGGATATGACATAGATGCTCAATTGTTGAAGTGGATAACTACTTGAAGGTGTCATTAATATGGTGGACTTCATTTCTCTGTTTATTTTACTACTAAAAAAACAAGAAAAAACATTAATATAATTAAAAACCAACAAAATAAATACATACCTGAGGGTTTTATTTCAAGGCGAATAGTTGCTCCATTGTATGTACATGGCCAATCAATCATTATTTCTGAAACCTCTCTAGTAATCCACTGGGATCAAATGGTACTAGAATCCATACATTATGTTTGAATTTCTCTCTATCTTATCTTATACAAAACATATAATACATTTCCAAAGCAGTACACAAACAGATAGAGTTCATGTTTGATAGTGGTAATCAATAAGAAAAATATCAATTTTATGTAAGAAATAATTCCCACTTAAATATTTTATTTGAAAAATGAATGTTTTGAAATTGTTTTTATAAAAGGGAGTGATATTATCATTGATTCTCTCAACAAAATCACCTGAATTCAATTTTGGTGAAATTTTTAGGTGCATGTTCTCTTAAAATAAATATTCAACACTGATTTCATCATTAAAAACCAATTACCCTTTATCTTCTAAAGGTTGAAATATTATGTTTGTAGAATGGGGTAACACAAACATTATGTTCTTTACACTAAAAAAGAAGTCATTTATATTTTAAAAAGTTTTCAAATCATTACACTATCTCTTTTATCACATCAAAACAAATCATTTCAAAATAAATTTCATCACTAAAAAATCTATTTTATCCAATTCAACATGTAATTCAAAGTATTCAAGTTTATTTTCAATTTCAAAATCATGATCAAATTAGTTTTGTAATTTATCTTCAAAATGATGAATTTCCAATTTAAATGGATTAAAATAATTGAGTTCGGTATCAAAAAAATGTGTTCCACAATTTTTTTTCACGGTGGTAAAGTTATATATGTTCAAAAGAAACTTTAGCAAAAAAAGGTTTACTTTCAGCAATGAAGAATTATATAGATTTTGAGTTGAAATAATTCATTTCATCGTTTGTTGGAAAATAAAATGTTGTAAATAACCCCTCTAACTGTAAATCAACACGATCTTCTTCATTTCCCTTTTTATTTATATCATAAAAATTCATCCCAAAAAATCTAGAATTAATTTATAACCACTGTTTTTTTAAATTTCATAATTAAATTCATTAGAAACATTCATTTTAGAAGATGTAATATCATGTCAATGTGATTTTCCATTTTAATAAGAAGCGTCAAAGGATCTCAAATTACTGTTTTCACACAAAATGTAATTTTCATTTAAGAAAACATGAGAAACAACATGACCATACTCAAAAGATATTTCAATATAATTTAAAGTATACTCACAAAGGACACACAAAACAATGGTTTATTTTCTATTTTCAAATTCATAAAAGTTATGTAAAACCTAGTGTGTCATTTTTAAAAAAATAATCATGTTACAAAGGATACATCCACAAAAACACACACACACAAAATACACGAGACAACAAAATGTAGACAAAAAATCATACTCAGAAAAACAGAAGAGTTCTTCTCAAGACACATCAATGGATTTCAATGAAATAAAGTGTATAATCCTCAATTGTAACATCTTTAACATCCAATATGGATGGATTTTTCTCATTGGTATAAATTGACATGTTAGTTTTTAATTCATAAAAATTAGGTATGATATACATTAACATCTTCAACTATGATCTATTCCTTCAATTCAGGTATAATATATTCTTTATCAAAACCCAAGTGTAAATTTCAAAGCAATAAAAATATAAACCAATTAATTTTCAATAATAAATAGATTGAGGTAGTGAAAAGAATATATCTATGATCATGAATAAATTGACCTCAATATGAATTGACAAATAAATCTAATAAAGTTAGTTAAATATGGAGAATCTTTGTGATGCTCAGGTTGTTCAACAACAATATGAAAAGAAAAAATGTGTTAGGAATTGAGATGTAAATTTTCTTATAGAAATAAGGGAAAATTTCTATAGTTTATGTAAGATAAATAATTATTATAATCCAATTTTATGTTATCAATATATGTTATATCTAAAGAGGTAACTCCATGATTGCAGTAATAATCATCACGAAGGGTGGGATCCCAATTTTATTTCACAGATGTTAAATATTTAAGCATCCTAACCAACAAAGGATGGCATAAAAAATTGAATTTTGAAAAAAAAATAACAAAAAGCAGCACTCATTCAAGCATATAATTCCTCAAATCTCTTTATAGATGGCTTGGTAAAAATTTTACATAACCATACTGATATGGGGATATCATGGATTACCATCATAATATTTATTAATGATGGAAACAATTATGATGATATGATGTTGGACTAATAAATTGAAGCGCCTCATCAAAGCTAAAACTGATCTATAGAATCACTCTCCCAGGTTCCACACCAAATAGTACAACACATTTCAATTCACCTGATCACTAGCTTCCGACACTATCCACTATTATAACAACATTTCAGGATGTCTAAATCATAAATCAATGCATATTAATTACTAGAATCCATTTCAACCATCCACTTGAGAAAAATCAATTCAATCCAGTGAATTTGTTGCCCACATAAGAAATAGGAAAAAGACCAGTAGCAAACTGACTCCAAACAATCAGATAGCTAAGAACTCTAATTTGTCAGAATGAACATCAAAACAATAGAACCACCAACATAATGAGTGAGAAATCAGTCCCACATTAAATAGATTCAATGAGAAAAGTAACTGAATATCACTATAGAATATCTTCTAGATCCTTTACTCCAAACCCTTCAATCCAATAGGTTCCATTCCTGTAAGGTACCAAAATCACTATCGAGCAACACCCGGACCCCAAGACGCGTCGCTAAGCTTCACCACTGTGAAAATTATCCATCAAAACAACATCAACAGGAACTTGAAACCACCAAAAATTCTACTGAAGCCAAACAAAGACTTCAACCAACATGAATTGAAATACCAAAAATTTAAAAGGTTTGATTTTAGGATGATCCGCCGAGACTGGAGATGAATCAAGCCCTTCCCATGCAGCTGGCCCCTTGAATAATGGGGGGGTTTGGCACAACCATCACTGATTAGGGATTAAACCATTCTAGAGAGAATCCCGAATATGAAAAAAAAAAAATAATTTATTAATTTATTAATTTTTTTAATATATAATTAGCTTTTTAAAAATATATATATAAAAAAAAATTGATGTATAGAGATTGTAAAAAATATATTTAAATGTTTATTAAATGAATTACATTAAAAAATATACAGTATTGATATTTACAAAAAATTGAAAACTAAAATCCATTAATGATATATTTTTAATAAAACCGAAAAACTGAATATTGAATTTGGTGGAAAATAATAATATATATAAAATTTTTAGTTTCTTTTGATTTTTTATTGAATAAATGTTGGTTTTTATCGATTGGTCTATTATAACAATTTTTATTGATAGAAAGAAGTTTTGTTTGTGATAGTTAATATTGATAACGAATTTATGTGTTCGTAAAAAGAAAATGTTGGTATTAGTATGATGGAGAAAAATATCTCACTGTTGGTAAATGATTTGTTGGTATTGAATGATCAATATCGACAAATATATATGTTGGTAAAAACATGTGTTGGTAATTAAAAATAAAACCAATAAAAATTATTATTTGTTGGAATTGATCACTTATACCGAAAGATATATTATCTGATGATAAATTTTTGTTGGTATAAGTCATTTTTTTTATTGTATTATTATGTTCCTTAATCAATGAATTCCTAAATCTAGTTCCCAAGGGTTGTACTAAACTTATTTTGATACATAATATAGTGAAACCAACCCCAATAACTCAGATACGGTACATCAATTTATTACAATAGCATAGATACTTGATTATAATCTAAAAGAACATAAATTTTTAGTGGTTTCATAAAATTAGATTACTTACATGATACCCATTTTACATTGGTAATAGAGAATAAAACATAATACATAACAAAAACTAATAAAAAGCTTATGTGAAAACCCATTCAATTATATCTTATTAATAATGCGGGTAAAGGAAAAAAATAACAATGAGCTCTAATGGATAACATGGGTTAATTACACAAGAATATAACTTGAATAAAGATTTCTCAATCAATAGGGAATGTTAATATAACTAAAAACAGATGACATTTAATAAATAACATTTGAATTATCTATACCTATTGATAATATCATAGGTAAACTATAATGAATAAATAATAACTAATTTTCTACGGAAATGATTAATTATTGGAGGTCATGTTTCCCAGAGACATTGTAAGAACCCGGATCTTCATTCTCGATATGTCTTTCCTTTTTCTAATGTTTTTGAGAAAAATGAAGTTTCTGGAAACTATTGAATTACAGGTCATGTACTTTCTGAGTACACGCCTTGTACTTTCTGAGTACACACCGTGTACTCTTTTCCCAATCTAATCCGTTTGCTGGCCATGTCCGGGCCACACACACGGTGTGTAGGGGTGACGTAGAGGCCGATTTTGGCAGAGTACAGAAAGACCTAGTACACGCAGTGTACTCTAAAATTACCCGCCGTGTATTTTTTTTCCATTAATCAGACCGAGGTCGTGCCTGATGCATAAAAAGGCCATCTTCTAGGATCCGTTCATCCGAGAGCACCAAGGATCCAGGAATCTTCGATGAGCCACCCCTCCTCTATCTGTTATCGGATTCGTGCATGGTCAATTGTGTTGGAATCGTAACGGTGAGTTCATCCTTCTTCTTGAGCCTTATTTTCCAATTCCTCCTCCTTAAGTTATCGTGGTTTGAAAATTTTTGGGAGTTTTCTCAGATCTTCGACATTCTAAGGAGAATCAGTTATCGTGGTTCATGTTTATTGATCTCCTAGGATTGAGGTAGGTGGTTTGTGCCTTACCGTTCGATGTCTATGAGTATTATGTGAAAATTACACCAATACCCATGAACGGGGTATTGCGTGTTTACCTTTTCCCCATGTAGTTTTCCTTCCCTTCTTGTATGCTTGTATAGAGGTAATTTAGTCATGTTAGAGGATAATTTGTTGTGCATGGATGTTTACCCTTGCTTTTCTCTATTTACGACCATTGGGTCTCACTTTCCTTTAGCTGTTACACCTATTTCCATTCCTTGTGATTATAGGTTGGGGTGAAGTTTATAACATGTTTGTTGCCCTGTAGACTATTTAGCCAAGTATCTCTATAGGTGTACTTTGGTTTTCTAAGTAGCTCTATAGGTGAAATTTGGTCTTATAGCATTATTATGCACTGACTGGCTTGGGACTGTGAGAACCTGGTGCTATAGACTAAAAGGTATTGACCTAGTGATCTTCCTAGAGAGTCTTAAATATTATAGACTACATGTGGGTAGAACAAGAGAGCTTCCTCAGAGAGTCTTGGACATTATAGACTATATGGGTTGGACTGAGTGAGCTCCTAGAGAGTCTTGGATATTATAGACTATAGGAGGGTAGACCGAGTGAGCTTCCTCAGAGAGTCTTACCTTGTTTGAATCTTTTTCAGAACCTTCCCAAGAAAGAGGAAGAATTGACCAAGTGAGCTTCCTCAGAGAGTCTGTGGTATACCTGAGGCTATAGGAGTAATTTACCGAGATAGCTTCCTCATAGAGTCTCCATACCTTTGGGCTAAGAGGGTTAGACCGCATGATCTTCCTCAGAGAGTTCCTGACTACCCTAGACTATAAGGGGAATTAACCGAGTGAGCTTACCCAGAGAGTCTCATAAATTTTTATGACCAAGCCATAGGGGTTAGGCTGAGTGCACTTCCCAGAGGGTTGTGGTAGTTCTTGGTTAGGACCAGAGGGGATGGGTGGAGGTACTTCCCAATGGGTTTCTTGTTTGTGTCGGCTGATTGCTTTACTGCTATTTTTGTTGTGGTTGATTGTTTTTGTGTATCATCCTACTTCACCACTTACTGTTTACTGCCTACTACTTGCTCTTTCTGTTTACTGCTTATTGTACTTTACCTGCCATATAATCACTGACTGTTAGGCACAGATCTTTGGGTGGTTCCCTACTAGGATTTTATCTCACACCCTGTTTAGGCCATGCTTTTGGGCCCATGCAGAATATGTTGTTTCAGGTATAGACAAGGTAAATTTCCCTTCGACTTCTAGAAGTTGATTTCTTGGAGCAGGAGAGCAAGAGACCAAGCTTTAGCTTGTGATGATGAGTAAATGTTTACTTTTATTTTGTACTTGTTTTGGTACTGTGTTGTTTTCAATATTGTGACTTGTTTGGATGCTTTACTAGTTTTTTATCTTCCATAATTTGATATATTCATATGTGCTCCAGCTTATTGATTTAGTTTTCCCCTATTTTTTATTGTTGGTCATTTACTGCTTCCGCTATTGCATGTTTATTTATTTCCACTGTGTACTCTGCCAATGAGGGAATAGTTTCCCCACTATCACACTCAAGGCCCTCACTGCTAGTTGACAGCCTCTGGAGTTTTGGGAAATGTGCTTGAGGCCATCTGAACAACTGTGTACGGGGCACCTTTTGGGGGCTTCTGGAACCGGGATGTTACAAAGTGGCATCAGAGGCATTATTTTCTCTTAATTTACTGTTTGGATATTTAGCCAAGGATAGGATGGATTTGGTACATGGTAATAAGCTATGCCCAAGAGTAGCTAACCCGTGTATATGGAAAATCCATACTACCTCATTTATTGTAGTTTTCTGGTATGGGATTTTACGGTTGATATGATTTCACCTTGAGTGATTCAAATGCTTTGTGGTGTTATTGTTTTGATATTACGGTTCTATTTTTGTCACAACTCGATGAGATGAGGGTATGTCGTCTCATGCATCATATAGGCACTAGTTAGAAATCACATGCCATGCATTATTACCAGGCCATTTAGGGTGAATTAGCGATTTCATGTTGTTTTGATAGATGCTGTGTAGATTATGCATGTTGTTCTGATAGATGTTTGATAGAATCCATGTTGTTGTGATAGAGAAATTGATTGTGTAGCACTTTGCTTAAATGAACGCCAAATTCTGATTCTTGAGGTGTTATGGGCCCTCTTGAATTAGAAATTGGTGGATCATTGCCCTATTTTCTCTTGAACAAGACTATAGGAGATGCAAATCATTGATTCGCAGGGAGTATGGGCCCTCACGGATCCAAATTTGGCACCTCTTTTCCTGGTTTCCAGTGTTTCTGGGATTCTGTGCAGTTTCTAAGCTATTGCCCAGAAAAATCCAGAATACACAGTGTGTAATTTGTGGTTACACACCATCTAGTTTTTTGACCATGTCACTAAGCGTGTGAGCAGAAACACGGTGTCTTGAAAATAACTTTAGGAACATGCCGTGTACGGTAGGTGCACGCCATGCAGTTGAAAACTGTGTACTCATCCATGTCACTAACAACACGGGCCTGGGAAGATTGAGTAGAACATGCCATATTGGTGAAGAACACACAGTATATTTTTGTCCCAGGTACCCGACCGTGTCACGAAAAAAACAGGTCGGTGTTATCTTCTCCTATACGCACCGTGTTTGTTCGGAACATGTCGTGTAAGGGAAGTCATGTAGACAGCTATGTAACTAACAACATGGGCCACCGAGACCATGTTTAGTACACCCCTTGTCCCTAGGGAACATACCGTGAAGTCTAGGGTTAGTTTGGACTGTGTGGGTTAGCCATTTAAGGAGACTCAAGCAGGGGTTTAGAGATCACGTGCACACCGTGTGTGGGAACAACACGCCGTGTAGTTTGGGGTGTTACACGACCAGTAGTGGTAGGAGTACATGCCCGTGTTAATGGCTAAAAGTACAAGCAATGTAGTTTTTATACATGTCGTGAATTCGTATTTTGTAAAATGTGATAGTTTCTTTCCCCTATTCCTGTTTTATACTCATGTGTTTTCATTCATTGTTATCCGGATCTATGGTGTGCATTTGATCTTTCAGAGCTATGCCTCCAAGACATCCTCCAGTCGTACGTCAGTTGGCGGGCGGTGACCAGACACTGGATATAGCCGATCAGGAACCTCCTATTGATCCTCCTGTTGTGCCAGCCTTGGCACTAGCAGTTATACCCCTCATAGGAAGCGATACGCAGTTCATGGAGGACTTCTTAAGGATGTTACAGACTTTTTAGGGAGCACCGCCTCCTGCCCCGTCGATGGCTGAGTTGATGAGGGTTTTTCTGTAGCAACATCCTCCTACTTTCTCAGGGGATGGAGGACCCTAGGCTACAGAGTCGTGGTTCGAGTCCACCCTGACTATCTTCAAGCATCTGGAGATACCCCCAGAGAAGAGGCTAAATATGGCCCCCTATATGCTCCGTGACACCCCCAAGAGGTGTTGGGAGGTGATCTCGCATTCAAGACACCAACAAGGTATGTCATGGGATGTTTTCTGATGCACCTTCTATGACTACTTCTATCTCGAGACCCAGAGGGCCGATCGATCTCGGGAGTTTATGAGTCTACAATAGGGTACTATTTCTGTCATGGAGTACCTGGCCGGTTTTACTGAGCTGCAGCGTTTCACACCGATCTCGGCAGGTTATGAGTTTTTCCTTGCTAGGATGTTCGAGGACGATCTCAGGCAGGAGATATATTCCTAGGTGAATATCTTCCAGTTAACATCTATATCCTCCATCTTCAACCTGGCTCTGATTACTGAGCACAATATGAGGGATTCTGGAGTAGTGAGTCAGGGAAGTTCTACATCCAGAGCTGGTGTTCCTCCTACGGACAGTTGGAAGCATTGCAGAGAGTCTTCTTGAAGAGATCGGGGTTCGAGGGATGTGTCTTTTGGATGCCAAGTTTAATGCCACCAGTTCGGTATGAGTGGGCATACCAGACCTCAGTGCCAGAGAGATCCGATGGAGTGCCGATCTTGTGGCAAGATGGGCCATCTTCGGCGCTTCTATCATATATTCTCACCTTCAGATGGTGGTAGGGGTTCCTCTATGACCCTGTGTTCTGGAGATGCTTCGCCAGTTTCCCACCAGTCGGGGAACTAGATTTCTTCCGACCATTTAGGCCGAGGTAGAGGTCGCGACCGTGTTGTTCAGTCACTAGGTCATCAGAGACAGCAGAGTGGATTAGCTCAAAGCGGTCAGCTAGTTGCGTAGGATCACGGTGTAGGTCATTATTTCGCCGTGGAGCAGACCTACCAGGAGCAGGATCTCGGGCCTTCTACAGTTTTAGGCAAGATCTTAATAGCCTTAGTTTTATCTTCATCCCTTTTTGATACTAGTGCTTTGCATAGCTTTATCTCTATTGTGGTTGTGGAGATCCTGGAGCACTGTATCTTTTCGTCTTCCGACTTGTTGGCTCTTAACACGTCGTTGGGAACAAGGACGTCTAGCGTACGTTAGTGTAGATAGTTTCCTCTTAAGGTTTCAGGGTGTCGCTTCATATGGGACTTCTATGTCCTAGAGATGTCAGGCTATGACCTCATTCTCAGGATGGACTGGTTGGTTCCCTTCCAGGCAGTCGTCGATTGCTATCGTCACAGGGATAGCTTTGTATCACCAGAGAGCAGATCTTTTCTTCATAGAGGTGAGTGGGATTTCCAGGCGGGTAGAGCTGGATCAGAGAATCATGGGCTAGGGGAAGTTACATCCCAGATTTCCAGTCGTTATCTAGATGACCAGGGGTCTTCACAATTATACATTCCCCCCAGTGGTGGATCGTTTTAGGGATTTTATTCTGGAGGAATTTTTAGGTTTTCCTCAAGAGTTTGAGGTAGACTTCTTGATTGAGCTCGTGCTGGGAGCAACACCGTTGTCCATTCCTCCTTATAGGATGGCTACACCTGAGTTATAGGAGCTCAAGAAGCAGTTGGAGGAGTTATAGGAAAAGGGTTTCATCTGACCCAGTACTTATCTGTGGGGTTCACCTGTCCTATTTGGGAAGAAGGCATACGGTACCCTTAGGCTCTGTGTGGATTATCGGAAGCTGAAATAGGTGACAGTCAAGAACTGATATCCCTTGCCGAGGATAGATTACCTCTTAGATCAGCTTCGAGGAGCCCGAGGGCTATCAAAGATCAACTGGAGGTCCAGTTACCATTAGTTGTAAGTTAGACCATCAGATATACCTATTACAGCCTTCAAGAGTAGGTATAGTCTATACGAGTATATTGTCTGCCGTTTGGTCTCACTAACGTGCCAACAGTTTTCATGGCACTGATGAACCGAGTGTTCCAGCCGTACTTGGACTCCTTTGTCGTGGTCTTCATGGACGATATCTTGGTGTACTCTCACACTCAACACGACCATGCCACACATCTTGAGATCGTTCTGAGTACACTGAGTGTATTGGTAGTATGCTAAAATCTTGAAGTTCCACTTTTGGATGGACCATATTCAGTTCTTGTTTCAAGTTAACTAAGAAGTAGGAGTATCTGTGGACCCAGAGAAAGTGAGAGCTATTTTTTCATGGGAGCAGTCGAAGAACATCATTGAGGTAAAGAGTTTTCTAGGGCTGGATGGATACTATAGGTGTTTCATTCATGATTTTTCATGCCTAGCAGCACCTTTGACAAGTCTGACCAAGAAGGGGGAAAAGTTTTTATGGTCAGATTCTTGTGAGTATGCCTTTCAGGAGCTTAAGGGGTGGTTGACGTCAGTACCAATACTAGTCTTTCCAGAGCCAGGCAAGAGCTACACTGTTTATTGTGATGCTTCAGGTATTTGTCTAGGAGTTGTGATTATGCAGGGAGATGGAGTCGTTGCGTTTGGGTCGTGGCAACTGAGGCCACACGAGAAAAATTACCCTACACACGATCTGGAGATGGTAGCTATTGTTCATGCCTTATATTTTTGGAGACACTACATTCTGGGAGAGCACTTTGTGGTTTTCACCGAAAACAAGAGTCTCAAGTATATCTTCACTCAACGTGATTTGAATATGAGACAACGCAGGTGGGTCGAGTATCTTCACTCTTTCGACTTCGATATCGCCTATACACTGGGAAAGGTCAATGCAATGGGGGCGTGTTGAGTAAGAGAACTTAGAATCAGGTAGTTCAGGAGGCTAGAAATAAGTGGCAACTTATGGTTATGTTCTCTAAGATGAACTTGGATGTTCATGAAAGATAGGGACAAAATTTTCTATCTTCTTTAGCTGTTACCTCTACACTTCTTGATCGGGTACGAATGAGGCAGCTATCATATTCAGAGGCCTTAGACTTGCAGGAGAGTGTGTCAGGAGTGGACCCTCTTCTTGGATGGATAGTGGGTGAGGATGAGATCTTGTGTTTCCAGGGATGCATATGGGTGCCAATATACATATGCAAGGAGCTGATGTAGGATTTTCATTCCTCAGTTTGGGCAGTTCATCATGGCATCACCAAGATGTACCATGACCTACACCGCCAGTACTAGTGGCCAGGTATGAAGAAATATTTTTCTGGTTTTGTCAGGAGATGTTCTACTTTTCAGAAGTTGAAAGTAGAGCATCAGTGACCAGCAGGTCTTTTGCAGCAGTTACACATTCCCAAGTGGAAGTGGAATGATGTCACGATGGATTTAATGACCGGGTTACCAAGGTCACCTTGGGGAAGTGATGCTGTTTGGGTTGTCATTGCAGGCTTACGAAGGTTGCACACTTCTTGCAGATCAAGAAGACCTTTAGTGTTGATGATCTTGGATGACTGTAAATTCGAGAGATTCTACGTCTACAAAGAGTACCACACTCCATTGTTTCAGACAGGGATGCGCATTTTACCTCTCGGTTCTGGAAGGGAGTTAAGAAGGCTTTGGGTACACATGTACTTTTGAGAACAGCATACCATCTCCAGACTGATGGCCAATCTGAGAACACGATCTAGGTTCTTGAGGATATGCTCCGAGCTTGCATTCTATACATTGGTGGTTCTTGGAAGAAGCATATACCTCTAGTGGAGTTTTCCTACAACATCAGTTTTTAGGAGACCATTCAGATGGAAATTTACATGGCTCAATACGGTAGGCCTTGCCGATCACCCTTATACTGGCTGGAGGCTGGAGAGGAAGCCTTGCTGGGAACTTGTCTTGTTCAGGAGACCTCAGAGCAGATAGAGTTGATTCGGAAGAGGATGGCTACTGCACAGTCTCGATAGAAGTCTTATGCTGATCAGGGGAGATGACCTCTGAAGTCCAAGGTCAGAGATCGGGTTTTCCTGTATGTCGCACCAAGGTTGGGACATAAGAGGATTCGAAGACATGGTATGATTTCACCATAGTACGCCATGCAGTTTGAGGTTTTGAAGAGAGTTGGGCTGTTTGCCTATCGGTTGCAGTTACCCCAGAGGTATTGAGCCATGCACAGCGTCTTCCACGTCTCTCATCTCTGAAGTTACTTTTCAGACATGTCACATGTCTTTCAGCCCGAGGAGGTTGAGCTCGAAGCAGATGCATCATTTGAAGAGAATCCCATCCGGATTGTCGATCTTAGTACGAAGGTTCTCCATGGGCGGTCTATTCCTTTTGTATTGGTGCTTTGGAAGCATGGGCGAGTACAGGACGAGACATGGGAGAGGGAGGACGATGTACGATCATAGTGGCCGAAGCTGTTCGGGTTTTCTTCTTCTACGGGTTGCTAGGGAAATTCGGGGATTAATTTCATTAATGGTGGAATTTTATTAGAACCCGGATCTTCATTCCAAGTAATTATTTCATTTTTCAGTAGTTTTTGAGAGAAATGATGTTTCTGGAAATTTTTGAAGTACACGCCGTTTACGTTCTGAGTACACACCGTGTACTCTTTTCCCGCTCAAAGCCGTGTGCTAGCCGTGTCCGGGAGACACACACTATGTGTAGGGGTGATGTGGAGGACGATTTTTGGTGGAGTACGAAAAGACCTAGTACACACCGTGTACTCTATAATTACACACCATGTACTTTCTTTTTTTTCATTAATCGGACCAGGGTCACGCCTGATGCCCCGAAAGGTCTTCTTCTAGGTTCTGTTCGTCTGAGAGAATCGAGGATCTGTGAATCTTCGACGAGCCACCACTACTCTGCCCATTCTCTGATTCGAGCACGGTTGATTGCCTTGGAATCGTAACGGTGAGTTCTTCCTTCTGCTTGATCCTTGTTTTCCAATTCCTCCTCCTTCTCAAGTTATCACGGTTTGAATGTTTTGGGAATTTTCTTAGATCTTCGACATTCTAAGTAGAATCAGTCATCGTGGTTCATGTTTATTGATCTCCCAGGATCGAGGTAGGTGGTTTGTGCCTTACCGTTCAAAGTGTTTGAGTTTTATGTGAAAATTCCACCAATACCCATGAAAGGGGTATTGCGTGTTTACCTTTTTTCACTTATTGTTTTCCTGCCTTGATTGTATGCTTGTGTAGAGGTAATTTAGTCATGTTAGAGGATAATTTGTTGTTCTTGGATGTTTTCCCATGCTTTTATCTATTTACCACCATTGGGTCTCGTTTTCCTTGGCTGTTAAACCTGTTTCCATGCCTTGTGATTATAGGTTGGAGTAATGTTCATAACATGTTTGTTGCCCGGTAGACTGTTTAGCCAAGTAGCTCTATAGGTGTACATTGGTTATCCAAGTATCTCTATAGGTGTACTTCGGTCTTATAGCATAATTATGCACTGACTGTCATGGGATGGAGAGAACCTGGTGCTATAGACTATAAGGGATAGACCGAGTGAGCTTCCCAAAGAGTCATAGATATTATAGACTACAGGAGGGTAGACTGAGAGTGCTTCATCAGAGAGTCTTGGACATTATGGACTATAGGGGATGGACAGAGTAAGATCACTGAGAGTCTTGGATATTATAGACTACAGGAGGGTAGAACAAGTGAGCTTCCTTAGAGTGTCTTACCTTGTTTAAATATTTTTAAGAACCTTCCCAGGATAGAGGAGGAATTGACCGAGTGAGATTTCTCAAAGATTTTGTTGTATACTTGAGGCTATAGGAGGAATTGACTGAGATAGCTTCCTCAGAGAGTCTCTAGACCTTGGGGCTAAGAGGGATAGATCGCGTGATCTTTCTGCGAGAGTACCTGACTACACTAGACTATAAGAGGAATTGACCAAGTGATATTCCCCAGAGAGTCTCATAAATTTGTATCACCAAGACAGAGTGGTTAGGCTGAGTGCACTTCCCAGTGGGTTTTGGTTTTTCTTGGTTAGGACCAGAGGGGATGGCTGCAGGTACTTCCCAGTGGGTTTCCTATTTGTGTTAGCTGATTGATTTACTACTGCTATTGTTGTGGTTGATTGTTGTTATGTATCATCTTGATTCACCACTTATTGTTTACTACATATTGCTTGCTGTTTCTGTTTACTTCTTATTGTACTTGACCTGCCATATACTCACTGACTGTTAGGCACCGATCTTCGGGTGGTTACCTACTAGGATTTTATCTCACACTATGTTTAGGCCATGCTTTTGGGACCAAGTAGACTGTTGTTGCTGGTATAGACAAGGGAAAGTGCCGTTCGACTTTTGGAACTTGATTGCTTGGATCAGG
Organism: Viscum album; assembly: GCA_963277665.1. Lineage (NCBI taxonomy): Eukaryota > Viridiplantae > Streptophyta > Magnoliopsida > Santalales > Viscaceae > Viscum > Viscum album. The sequence continues at coordinate 133,558,907 of OY728152.1, read as the reverse complement.
GGATCAAGGGACCAAGCTTTAGCTTGTGATGCTGAGGAGCTGTTTACTTTTTTTTGTACTTGTTTGGGTAATTTTGTGTTTTTAGCATTGTGACTTGATTGGATGCTTTCTTAGTTTTGTATCTTGCATCATTCCACATATTCATATGTGCTCCAGTTTATTGATTTAGTTTTCCGCTGTTTGTTATTGTTGGTCATTTTCTACTTTTTCTATTTCATGTTTATTTATTTCCACTGTGTACTCTGCCAATGAGGGCATAGTTTCCCAACTATCACACCCAAGGACCTCGCTGCTAGTCCGCAGCCTCTAGCATTTGTAGAAATGCGCTTGAGGCCATGTGACCAACTGGGTACGGGGTGCCATTGGGTGTCTTCTAGAACCGGGACGTTGAAAACATAATACCTCTGCTGTCAATAACTTTCACTTCACAATTTAACATTTACAGGTAAAAACACAATTAATTTTTCCCATTTATTCATCTCAAAAGACTACCGATGTGTCGGTTTTTTTATCAATGTACGAGACCACCAACTATTTTAGGTATAAATCATTCATTATATATATAAAAATAAATTTAATTTAGGAAAAAAAATCTGTATTGAGTAATAAATATATATTTAACATTATTTCCCTAGTTAATCTGTCCACATTCAATGTAAACACTGTATATAAAAAATACTCTATGGCTTAGGTAATAATCACATCCATGATACAATAAATATGGATATTTAAGTGAAATGAAATTTACATTGAATTATGATAATAAATAGAAAAAGGGGAAGTATGTACATCATTTAAAATAAATAAGGTTCCTCAAAGACATAAAATTGGGGTAAATTTCTTTAGAAAGACCATTTCATTGAAGTGGGCATTAAAAATCAAATAAATTATGTGTATCCAATTTCAATCTATATAAAATAGATGAAGATACAAAATATGGTAATTAAAATTCATTTCTTACATAATCAAAGAATTATAAATTCAATGAAGTAGGAGTTTAACTCAATGAATTGAAATTTAGTTATGAAATCCCATACCACTTGTAATTAGTCAAATCGTATTCTCCATGAGAGTATTTTTATCAAATGAAACAATAAATACAATGAATATAATGAATTTATTAATATAATATATCAAAAGTTAGTATATATAAACCACACCAAATAAATAAGTGGTGAATAAGTCATATATCTCAATGAAATAAAAGTTAGATGTGAAAACCTTACATCATGATTCCCATTAGTGGTGATTAATTTATCTTCCTGTATAATGGTTTAATGATTGTTATCAATTAATTCCATAACTATAATCATATTTATAATATATGTTATTCTTTTATAACATCTTACCACACATTAACAAAAAATCTTTCATTATTTTTATTGTTTTTGATGTATTTCTCTCATGGTTTCATGATCGGTTCATATGTGTACAATTATGGGTTTTCTAATCAAATGGAAATAAAATTAAAAAATTAAAAATAAATGGAATTCATGACCATAATTTTTTTAAATGGAATAATATTTTCTTTTTATTTCAAACAAGAGGATAATTAATTTTATTAAATGACGATGATAAATGTTTAGATTATATTTACTGTTTTTAACCCCCAATAACTAGTATGATTTTATTTAAGATTATGCCTTTATAATTTTTCCAGAACATGAAATGGGTTACAATAAATTTAATAAAATCTTATATAATGATTATAATACATTTATTTCTTGTATGATCGAAATAGTATATACATACGATCAATTACAAGATGGGGGGGGTGAATTATAGGTTTAAAAACTTTTGTTATTATCTTTAAGGAAAACAATGTTTAAAAATGTTAAAAACAGTAATTTCAGATACCCTCTTTGGTACTTTCTTAATGAAATAATTGGAAGGGCCTAGGTTCAATTATAAGTATCCTAAATTTAAACAAGTTAAACCAAAGGATAATCTAGTAGGTTTATCATAGGGAAACATTATACCTTAAAGAATATAGAATCTTACTTATTAGTGTAAATGCTTGCACAAGAAAATATAAGAAAGTTAATCTATCTTTTTTTTAAGAAAATATAATCAAAATAAAATATGAAACAACAGTCAAGTAAATAGGTTGCAAATATTTTAACCTAAAGAGTAGGGGATCAAACAACCTTGGATAAAGGTCCCTTGGTTTATTCATTCAGGAAATTCTATCTTACCCATACCTGGGTAAGCCCTCGATAAGAATATCAGAGTCTGTATTGCTATCCCCACAAGACCTTGATCATTAAGGTAGTCAGCACCTCTATCTTCATATCCCTGAAAGCCCAGGATTATACTTAGTAATAATCAGAATCTCAATAATTAAGAAGAAAAATATTTCCACAGTTGAACAAGATGTTTATAAAATCCTCAAGGCATGATAGTCTTTCTCTCTATATAAATCACTTCATAGCATGTAATCTCTAGGATCATCAGTCAATTTCATCAAAATCAATGTTCTCTTATTTACGGGTAAAACATCAATGGTTGGATCCCTCCTCCAATGGTCATATTTTCCTTAAATCTTGGAGGGACATGTACATGTTTCACTCAACCAACAGTGAGTTGAAAAAAAATTGTATTACATAATTTTATATGGTAAAAACATGGGAAGCATTATCAAGATTAAAAATTAGGAAATTGTTAGGAAAATAATGTAGCTTAACCAAAACTGAATAATCATAATCTAAGGAAAATATAAAATTCCATGTCAAATATTATAAACAAATGAATTCTAGAAAAATGGTTATTTGGATTCTTTTCTTCTAATAATTAGGATTCTGAATTATGTTGAATTTAGAGTCGGAATTATAAGGAAATCAGAGTCTGAGTTATGATGATCTGGGGTTATGAATTCTATTGAATTCAGAGTTTGAATTTTGAGGGATTCAGAGTCTAAATTCTTAGGAATTCAGAGTCCAAATTTTAGAGAATTCAGAGTATAAATATTAGATAATTTTGAGTTTGAATTTTAGATAAATATGAGTTTCAATTTAAGAGAATTTAGAGTATAAATATCATAAAATTCATAGTATAAATTTTAGAGAATTCGGAGTCTAAATTTCATATTATTTGAAGTCAAAATTTCAAAGAATACAGAATCTGAAAACAATATAAATCTGTAGCTTTATGAACTATGAGATTCCAAGGTTTTGATAAGGATCTGAATTTTGGACTTAGAAACAAATGGACCTAGTTTTTTGAACTCATTGAATAAGACATTGAAAACCTAGGTAAAGACAAAAATTTCCTTAGAGAAAGTAAATTTTCATTAAGAAAATAATCCTTATAGAAAGATAATTTTCTATAATATAAAGAGATTAAAATTTCCAAAACATAGAGGAATGGAGAAGTCATAAGGAAACCGTATTGACTCAACAATTTTCCCCTTTTGGGAATGCAAAAACAAACTTTTGAGAAAATATATAAGAAATAAATATTTTTCTTTTTGAACAATAAAATAATAGCTTATCTCCCTCAAATTAATAACCCTGATTAATAATACTAAATCCCCCTTAGTTTTTTAAATCCATAAGGATCATATTCTTTTCTTTCCTAGATATTTGACTTTTCATTTTTCAAGAAAATATTTTTTCAGAAGAATCCCCTTTCCAAAAGGCATTCACTTCTTTATACTTAGAATTTTTTTGTTATTATTTTCTCCACCATTGTGATTTTAAAAAAGGAATGGATGGAATTAAAAAAATCATCCCTAAAAGGAGAGTGATATACAAGACAAAAAAATAAAGGATTGAAAAAAAACATTCCTTATGATAGGAAAAATTGTTACATGATAAAAATAAAACAAAATATCATATTGAAAAAAAATCATTAATACTTATTTTATTTTAACATGATCTTTATAAGGGTAGCTTTTAACATTTTGAGCTCTATATGGTTTCCCTCAATCCTCTTGAGAAATAGATCCTGATCCTAATCAATCTTTTTAAGAGTCTTGTTCATTTCATATTAAGTCTTTAACATTTATGACTGAGAGTTTTCTACCTCTTATTTCTAATTTAAATATTCTTACAACTATTCCCTAAGATCCCTTTCTTACTTTAAATTTATGTAAAATGAATTTTAATTCCCATTCAAATATTTATCCTCTTTCTTGCAGGCTACATTCTCAAGATTCATCTTTTCAAAAAAAATTGTTGAATGATTTTTTATTCTATCATATGAATTATCAAAAGCAACTTTTACAGAATCTTGGAATCCATATAATATTCTCATATCATAAATAATTATTTTAGACCATTTTTGTATTTCCTTACATGATCTCCTAAGAGCATCATAACCAGTATAAAATTTTTTGAAATCTATCTCAATATTGATAAAATTTCCCATGACATGGATTAATGAATCTGAATTATGATTGAAGGAATGTTGAAGAAACTGGTATCTCGAATAAATAATCAGTATAAAAAGTATTGTGTTTACTAACTTCTTCAAAGACTGAACAATGAAATCCTAACCCATCAAAGCCGAAAATTCAGAATCTAATTCTGTTCTTGGAGAGGATAAACTTTCTAGCTCTTCAGCTTTTCTATTTGATGAACCACTAGAATCCTACATATCTTTACGTAACATAACCTTTATAGGTGTATCAATAACCACTTGTTTTCCTTTATCAAATTTTGAAATAACCTTCCCATCCATTTGAGACTCATGTTCACCATTAGGGGGTTGAACTGTCTTATCTCCATCAACCTATTCTTTCTAAGAATCTTATTCAACATCATTATGATGGATGAAAGCATGGATTCTAATCTCATCATCAGTAGGTATGCCTTCCTCTTCCTATTCATCATCATCTTTTACCAAAGAAATAATTTTGGTTAACTCAACCAGGGAAGTTTGGGTTGAAAGATTGTATAAAGGACATTCCTTATCCTAGAATTCTTCAACATTATTAATCATATCATCAAATTCACATACTTCCCATTCTTGTTCTTTTTCATCTTTATATTCCTGAATTATTTCTTCATCCCCAATAGTTTCCAAAATTTACATTTTTTTTCCCAGAGTTTCCAAAGGAACTGATTCATTTGGAAAAGATTCTAGTATTGAATCTGTTTAGAAGCATTTTTTGTATCTTTGAGTCAGGCTTGGAAAATTTTATCTTCTAAAATTTTCTTCTTTAGCTTCTTCTCTTTTTATTACCTTTCAAGTTCTTCAACTATTTGGATTTTTAAGGATTTTTCCTCAGTAGGGTCTAACCAAATGCATGGATCTTCCTCCTCCATCTTCTTCTTTTTCTCCCTCTATTTCACTACCACTTCATCAGAGAATGTTTATTCCTTTTTCGGCATTGGTGGAGCTGACTGGATTTTCAGAACTGTATATTTTTCTTTGATTTTCAGTTTATCCCCTTTTATCTTCTTATGATATTTTTTGGATGTTTCTGTTATGTCCCCTTTCCCGACTAAAGTGTGAACTTCACTTGTAGAAAAATCATGAAACTCGCCTGATTTTGGAATTGAAACCAAATTTCATTCATCGGATGGTGTCATCACATAACAACACGATCTTGAGGGTTCTCGGTTTTGAACTATTTGGAAATTTAAAAGATTATAAAAAATCACTATGATCTTTGACAAGATCATAGAATACATGATAATATGAGAATTTAGAGTTCTATTCGTAATGTTGGTGATTGTCAAGAGGATGTACTTCACAGTATTATCCTTTCTAAGGTGAACCAAAAATTCCAATATAAAAAATATCAATTTTCTTCAGAGATTCCTTTCATCCTTTTCTTAGAATGAGGAAACCCTATACTGACAAGGCTAAAAATATAAAGTTCATAGAAAGACGGTATATATTTGGTGATTTTATTATCTTTAGTCAAAGGCAATCAATTTCCCTTTCCTTCTCAAATCTTCTTGACTGATCAATAAATTTGTGAGAGTAGAAAATATCCTCACCTTCGAACGGAATTCATAAGATATTTACTGCCATTTTGAATGACATTGAATTTTTTTCCCAAATCTTTTATAATGAAAACTTATCCCTTCCCCCTTCTTTATAAAAACTTACTGTATCATAGAACTCTATGAGAGGATTAGGGGAAACAGGATCTTGATTCTTCTACTTGGCAATACAAAAACTCTCCCATCCATCCATCTTTACATTCTTCATAATCAACAAATTATATATAGAAAAGAATTATGGTTCAACAAACCATTTCATGTAGATTTTCCCGCAATTTATTAACATGTTCAAAGACATCTGTTTCTGCAAAGAAGGTTTAAGAAACATCTGTATTGAAAGGAAACCTGAAAAATGAACATCCAATTTGAAGCGGAGTAGACCTTTGGAGAATTGAGATTTGAAGAATCAATGTGGGACAGGGAATAGAGGGGAAATTATATAGGTGGTTTGAATTCTCGATTTGATCCAACGGTTGAAATAAGTATGATTTGATCTAACAGTTGAGATGAATTAAAAAGAAGGATTTAGTAGGTTATGATCTTTGGAGGTTTTTTTAAAAAATATGATTTATGGAAGGTGAATTGTATACAGTTATCTCAAAACAATATAAAAATACTAAAAAAATTTGGAAGATTTAAGTAAAGAAGAATACCTTCCGGACTACTTGGAAAGGATTATCGGATATGAAATTGTTCATCTTAGATTTGGAAATTTCGTTTAAGTATAAGAAATATTTGAATTCAGAATTATGGATTCTAAAAAAAATAGGTTCCAGAAAATTTGATTAATAATAACTAATTGATTAAGAAAGAAAAATTTGGGGGGGAAACATACTCACCATATGATAAGAAGTTTCTTAATTCAAGGAGATGGGTTAAAAAAAACAGAATTTGTAATATTAAATAATGGTTATTATTGCTAATTTTTTAATGAATTCAAATCTATTAGAGTGTAATCATTTGGTAAACATATCAACAAGCTGATCATGCATTTCGATAAATTAAAGAATGATATCATATTTGAATGTGTGATCCCTAAGAAAGTGATGCCTAATGTCTATTTGTTTAGCATGAGAGTGACATGAAAGGTTTTTTCTTAGTGAAATAGAACTTGTGTTGTCACATAATATTTGTGTTTTGGTAAAACTCATTTCATTGTCTGTGATTGTGTGTTTCATCCACAACACTCGAGCACAACAACTTCCAGCTGCTACATATTCAGCTTCAATAGTGGAATGTTATACTGAGTGTTGCTTTTTGCATGACCAAGAAACTAATTAATCCCCAATTAAATAAAAAGTTTTTTATGTAAATTTTCTATCCATTCTACATCTACTAATATCAACATATGATTTTTTTTTAAAAAAAAATCATTTCTAGAAAAATAGAAAAATCCTAAATCCATGATTCCCTTCAAATAGATAATTTTTCACTACCTTTAAATGAGATTACTTTATATTATATTGATATCTCGTGTATACGAATACTGTAAACATTATTTCTGGATGACTAGATATTATTTATAATAAATTTCCAATCATACCTCTAAATGAGGTTTGCTATACTCGTTTCCCAGTATTATCAAGATCAAGATAATTTTATGTATCGACTCGAGTGTTTATACTATTTGTGTTTTCATTTCGATACACTTTAAGAAGATCATAAATATACTTGTGATATTTATGTTCCTTCTTGTTTTTGGGATATTTTTAAAACCTTGAATAATTTTAACTCACCCATCATAATCATTTGAATATCAGATTTCTTGAGATTCACAAACAAATTAGTTAAAGATTGTAGAGTTGATCTGAATATAATGTCATCAACATATATCTGTACAATCAAAACAATTTTCTTCTATTTATTTATAAAAATGTTGGATCAGCAATTCCCTTAACATAATTTTTTTATAAAAAAATCCCGAAAGTCCATCATACCGAGTTCTAGGGGCTTGTTTAAGTTAATATAAAACATTAGTAAGTTTGAAAAAATGTTCAATATTTTTGGTGTCTTCAAATCCTAGAGGTTATTAAACAAAAACATCGTATTGAACATATCTGTTTATGAAAGCACACTTTACATCCATTTAAAAAAGTTTGAAATTAGAAAATGCTTCAAAGGAAATAAAAATGTGATTAGATTCAATTCTAGATTCTACTGTATAGGTTTCTTCATAGTCTATTCTTTCTTTTTGATTATATAATTTTGCAACTAATCTATCTTTATTTCTTACTATGATTCCATTTTCATCACATTTATTATGTAAAACCCATTTTACTCCAATTACAGATGCTTCTTTAGGTCTATCAACCAAGGAACATACTTTGTTCATTTCAAATACATTTAGATCATCTTGTATGGATTAAATCCAAAAATCACCACTTAAACCTTCATCAATGCCTTATGGTTCTAATTGGGAAAGGAATGATAGATGTTCCTCCTCATTTATTAGATAACTTATAGTCCTTAGTGGACGATTTTCTTCACCAATGATATTATCACGGATATTATTCTTAAGAAACAAATAATCTGGGTATTGTAAAACCTTTTCATCAACATAATCTAGAAAAAATTCTGGGGTAAACACTTATGAAACATTTTCTATAGTATTTTTTTAATTGAAGAATATTCCCCTAATTGCTGATAATTAGTTTTTGAAAACACATATGAGGATGTAGGTTGGTTTTTAAAAATAAAAAAGGATCTGTTTCAAGAAATTTATCCCACACTATTTCTTCAACTGTAAAAGTTTTTTTGTTAAAAACTCTTTATGTATTAGAAGTTGTGAAATTTCCTATGAAATTTCCTTCATTGGATTTGAGTGAAAATTTAGATAATTTAACTTTAGTATTCATAATGAATACTTTTCATCCATAAAAATTAAATTAATAAAGTCTTAGTTTTTGACTAGTCCACAATTCATAAGTTGTTTTTTTCATAACTGTTCTGATTAAAACTATATTTATGGTATAGAAAGTATAAATAACTACTTTAGCCCAAAATTTTTTATAAATAGAATATTCACTCAACATGGTTCTAGTTATCTCTTGAAGAATTCCATTTCATCTTTCTACAACACCATTATTTTGAGGAGTTCTTAGAGCTAAGGCGTTATGAACAATGCTTTTTTTAATAAAAATGGTTTCAAAATATGAATTTTCCAATTCTATTCCATGATCAAAATGTATAGTTATAAATGGAAGGGTTTTCTAATTTTTATCTTGGGATGTAAAAGTATTAAAATTAGAAAATTCCTAAGAATTATTTTTAGAAAATAGACCCACACAAATCTGGTGTAATAATTAACCGTAACAAATACTTAATATTTTACTCCAATACTTCCAGTTTACGTTGGACCAAAAAGATCCATATGCACTAACTATAATGAATCAGAAGTAGATACTTCACTGATTGATTTAAATATGGACATAAGTTTCTCTCCATATTGATAATGATCACTAAATTTTAAAGAATCAAATCTAATCTTCGGTAGATACTTAACATGTCTTATCATCGAGAGTTTTTATAGGATACTAAGGATACAGTGTCCTAGTCCTCTATTACATAACCAATATTGATCTTTCATTGCACTATGGCAAGGTATGTCTTGGATAATAAGGTTTACTAAGCTTATTCTACAAACATTCTCAATCCTATGTGTAGAAAGAATAAAATCTTCCTTAGAATTGGGTAATAAGAATTTATCTTTCATAAAATTAACAAGGTAACCTTAATGAAATAATTGATATTTTCTAATTAGGTTCTCATTAAGACCTTCAACAAATAAAACATTTGAAATAAATGTTTTTCCACAAAGAACAACATTTCCTATACCAACAATTTCTCCCAGATAATTGTCTCTAAATGTTACTTTTCATCCATTTGTATTTAAAATCTTCTCAAAGAAGTTTTTTTACCAGTCATACATTGAGAACATCTACTATCCATGTACCATATATTGTTGTTAGTAAAATTTTTATTTTCCCAAAAAAAAAAGAGTAAGGCTTTTAGAATCATAACATTCCTGGATCCTGAAATTTCAGAATGTAAAATCTTAGGAACCCATATTTTCTTAGAAAAATAGGCTTTATCAAAACCTAAGTATTAGATTTTATTTAAAGAAAATTTTCTTTCAAAATTTCCAATACATTTACATGTAGTTCATAAGGGAGTACTTTGTGGAAGAAAATAGTTTTTACTAAAAACTAGTTTTGAGTAAGTATAACCAATTCTTAAACTATTACTTAGACGATGAATTTTTTAATAAATTTTATCCAATTCCTCTTTCTTAATGTAAACATTGAAAAAAAATTCTTTAAGGAAAATTTTTCAAATTTTCATCTAATGACTAAATTTATATCCTCAAAGTCATCAGTTTTAGAAGTTGAGTTATTATCTAAAACATTTTTCATCAAAATAATATTATCAAGATCCATAGAAAATTTTTCCTTCTCAGAATTAACTTCCTTAATGTTTTTAGAAACTCTTTAAAAATCAATTTTTTTTTTCAAGAAATTTAGAAAGATCTGATACATATTGTGTTAAAATAGAAATTCTAGAATTTTCTTTCTTAAAATTCACTTTTATATTACAATTTTCATTCTCAAGAAGTTTATAAATTCTAGAAAATTCATCAAATGAAGGTAGGGTATTATCTTCTATTGAGGAATACTCATTATATGAATATTCATAATATTGTTCATTAGTAAAAGTATAATTTAAAGAAATATTGGTTATAGATTCAGTTTTGGGTACCATAGCCATAGGACAATGATTTTCAATGGGTACTTTAGCTATAAGACGAATATTCTTCGTACCATAAGATACAATTTCTAAGTATTCATCTAGAGAGTCACAACCACGGAAAATCTAGGTATCATTTTCTTTTAAGACATTATTAGCCTTAGATTTGTAATAAATCTTTCTATTTTTTTCCTTATGATTTTCATTCCTATCTTTTCTCTTAAGCATATGACAGTCAGGTCTAATATGTCCAGCCATTTTTCATTCATAACCAGTTACTTCAGAATATTTCAGGTCCTTTCTATCTTTTTTCTTATATCTATACTAAAAATATTTCCTTCTCATAATCTTATACACACTTAAAGTAAGATTGGTTAATTCATTCTCAGATTGATCACTCTTACTTCATTTAGATATAACAACATCTTTCTTATCTATAAATATAGTTTCCCATTAAAGAGATTTAGCTTTTTTATAACAGTGAATGCTAAAATTCCATTATTAGTATTTTCTAAAATCATCATCCCTCTTTATTCTCATTTCATGTCGAAGAAGTTTTCCAAATAACTCATCAAGAGTATTGTAAGATAATTTTTTGTTATCGTTAATTTCTATCCTTTTAAATTCGCACTCATTGGGAAAAAAATCAATTGTCTTATCCCCAAGAACATCACTATAAATACATTCCTATCCTATAGAATTATGACCATTGATAATGGTCAACAATCATTGTTTTACTATACAAACAGGTTCTCAAAATAGAAAAAAAATCCATGATATTAAGCTCTTAACATATCTCTTCTTGTTTCTATCACAAATTAGTTACTAAATTTGTAACAGCATGTTTATTCTAAATGTAGTTGGAAGCTTCACAAGAATATATACTACTACATATATTCCTGGACACAGAACACAAAAATGTATATCATACGTTTTAATTTATTTGATATTTTTAATTTTCTCGGTTGGTGAGAGTTTTGACTTCCTTTTATGGAATTTTGTAATACTTTGTGATCATAACATATTTGTAAACTCCAGTGTTGATGAAAAAATTCTTCAACCTATCTCTCCTATAATCATAATCATTACAATTAAATATTGGTGGTCCAAAAGGATTGCGGTTATCAATTGAACCAATATTTATACCTACTATTATATAAAAAAAATTCACAAAATTTATTAACATAAAAATATTACAAAAAATATCTCTAAAGAAAATATTGAATAAGAAAAAATTAAGCAAGAAAAACTTGAGAATGATAACTAATATGCATGAATAAGTATTTCGATGACCACTCTCTGATACCAATTGTAGTATAGAAATAAAATATGTAGATACTCAACTACAAGAGGGGTGGGGGTAAATTTTCTGTTTAAATACAATTATTTTTAACCTTACGGAAAACAATGTTTAACAAAGTTAAACAACTTAAATTAGCATACCATATTTGTTTCCTTCTTAATAAAATAATTGGAAGGGCCTAGGTCCAATTACATGTAACCTAAATTTAAATTAGTTAAACATCAAGAACATTAATTATTATTATCTTAGGGAAGGATTGTACAATAAAGGTTATAAAATATAATTTATTAGAGTAAATGTAAGTATAAGAAACTATAAGAAAATTATACTTTATTCCTTTAGAAAAATACAGAAGAAATAAATCATGAAACAAAAATCATGAAAACTATTAAGAAATATTTTAACCCAAAGAGTTGGGTATTCAACAACCTTGGATAAAGGTACCTAGATATATACATTCATGAAATCCCATCTTACCCATACCATGGTAATTCCTCAATTAAAATATCAGAGTATTTGTTTCTATCCCCAAATGACCTCAATCATTATGGTTGTCAGCACCTCTATATTACAATCCCCATAATCCATCGATTGTACTTATCAAAAATCAGTGTCTCACAAATAAAGCTGAAAAATATGTTCACGGTTGAACAAGATGTTCAAAAAATTCACAATCCATGACTGTCTTTATTTTTGTAGAAATCACATCATATAATGTAATCACAAGGATCATGAGTTGATTTCATCAAAATTAGGGATATTTTTCAAAGGAGCTCCTATTTATTGGAAAAACATCAACAGTTGGCTCCCTCATCCACCAATAACATTTTTCCATTAATATCGATGGGACCAGTACACTTGTTACTCATCCAACAATTAGATAGACACAAATTGTATGACATCAATTTATATAGGAATTACATGGGTAGCATTATCATGCTTTATAATCAATAAAGTGTATGGAAAATAAAGTAGATTATCCAAAAATGAATAATTAGAATATATTGAAAAAATAGAATTTGGAGTCTAATACTATAAGAAAATGAATAATAGAAACATGGATATTAGGATTCTGTTTTTTCAAAAAATTAGGTGTCTGAATGCAGAGGAATTTGGAGTCTGAATTCTAATGGATTCAGAGTCTGAATTCTGATGAATTCAAAGTCTGAATTTTATAGAATTTAGAGTCATAATTTTAGAGAATTAGATTTCTGAATTTTATGGAATTTGGAGTCTGAATTACAAATTATTTTCTATGAATTTCAAAGAATATAGAGTCTTAATTTTAGAGAATTTTGGGTCTGAATTTCAGAGAATTTATAGTCCAAATTTCTGAGAATTCGAAGTCTGACAATAGTAAGAGTCGGTAGCTTAAGGAACTGTGAGATTCTGAGATTTTCATAAGGATCCAAATTTTTTACTTAGAAGAAAAATTTACTTGGGTTTTGGATGTAATTTAATAGGACATTGAAAACCAGGGTAAGGATAAAAGATACTTTAGAGAAAATAAATTGCATAAGAAATTAATCCAGAGAGAAAGATAATTTTTCTTAAGGTAAAGTGTTTGTGGTTTTCAAAATGTAGTGGAATAGAAATGTCATAAGAAAACCTTATTGACTCATCATTTCCATCCACAATGGTCGTAATTGAAAACAATAAAAATAATTATCCATGAAGGTTATTCATTGGCATAATTTGGAGAATGGTATCATTTTATTGAATAAGAGGAGGTAATAAAAGGGTTGGGTAAGATATATTACATTATATATAAAAAATTCCAGTTTTTAAAAGATTTCGGAGTTATTAATCCTTGGTGGTTGAGGTAGAAATTAGAAGATGAAAATAAATTAAGATATGATCTTTTAGAAAATTACCCAAGAAAGTCACCTCCTTGAAGGATCCCTTAAAGGAATTAAAAACAATCACAATGTGATACCGGTAAAACATGGACTTGGGTAGAGTGGTTAGGGGAGGGTTTTTTATATATTTGAGGATATTCAAATCTTGTGAGTACAAATTGTGTGGTGAGGGGTGATATTTATTATTGAGATTGGGTGGTATTAAATGATGAAATAATGATTATTTTATGTTTTAAGAGAACCACATTGAGGTGGATTTAATTTAATAGACTATGGATGATAATTAATATTTTAATCTATTTTTAGGGAAGAGAAACAAATAAAAAAAATTTCATTTTTTAATTTTTTTTGTATTTTAATCCTTTACTCTTTAACTTTAACAAGTTTTAACATTTTACCTATACTGTAGTAAATCTTACTCTTTACCACGGAAATTTTTTTAAATACTAAAAATGAAAATTAATATATAACCAAATTTTGACCCTATTATTCCAAAAATTGAATCCATTTTATGAAATTAAATTCATTGAAATTATAAAATTATATTTAAAATTAATCTCGATGACCCAACGGGAAGTCATGTTTTTAATGTGAAAAGGTACTGGATCTTAAAATGTTTTTATATCTAATTAAAATTTCAAATTTATTAAAATTTCATATAATGTATTAATTGAATTAAAATTTAACTAATTATACATTACTAAAAATTTATAATATACTTTAACAATATAAATATATTAGACATAAATGAATTTTTTAATTAAAATTCATTATTTTCCCCTAATCATCAAAAATTAAACATCTCTGTAAAATAACAAAAATTTACACTTTGATAATTTTCATACTAATAATACAAAAATAAATTTTATATTTTCACATAAAATTTAAAAAAGTTTCAATGTGTAGTTTTAAAATAGATGAGCCATTAAAATTCAACAATTTTTTATTTTTGAAAAATATAGCTTTTTGTGTATAAAACTGGATTTGTTTATATCTTAGGATAATAAAACCTATTAGTTCAATTTGAATTTATTTTATTGAATAAATAATATATAAATTTCATTAATATTTCTCAAAAATAGCGGTTAATATAATTTATTAAGATAAAATGACATTATGAACATAAAAACACTTTTCTATATAAACACATCCTTTATGTTAAATCAGTTTTTATTTTCATTTTTAATTAATTAGTAACCAATGAATTCAGTTTATAAACACTTTTAAATAGTATTTTAATAATTTAGTTAATCTTATTCATCTCTACCATTGTAACAGTAGGCTATCACAATAAAATAATAAAATATACATCGATTTTTGAATCTCAGTGTTCTGTGAGATGTAAGCTATCAAAAATGGTGTTATTTTTTAAAAACCTACGGTGTTATCAAAGAGACTAATTATTTTGGGATAGGAGAGGATATTTTATTTTATAATTTGTGGATAAAGTCCATATGGAAATTTCCTAAAGGAATACAAAAGGATAAATTCAACTTCTTGAAAAATGATTCAAAAAAGGCATTGATTCGATGGTTGGTTATTTTAAGGTTAAAATAAGAAAATACAATATATTTTTGAAAAGTTTATTTGGAAATATATCATTATATTTTTTTTATCCGAGAGTAAACCTATTTTGACCTTAACCATGATAATTAATTTTTATTATTTTCACAATTCATTATTACAAGTTTATAGGTTAAACAAAAATAATTATTATTATTCGAAATTGGAATCAATTTTACCAAATTAAATTCACATAAGTGGTATAATTTAATTAAAAAATTAACCCAAAAGAATATTGATTTTTTTTCAATGTAAATCTTTTTATAAGTATTAAACAAATTTATGAAAAAACATGACAAAAAATATATTAAAATATTATAAACTAAATTAATACATATATAATTGAACTGATATTAATAATATAACCATTTAAATATAAAATCAAAATTTTATAATGATTTAAATGAAAATAATTGTTTTGATAAAAATGGCATTTTCAACTATTCAACAAAGAAATTAACAATTTTATTTTTTTTAAAAAAATCACTATAAGATAATTTTGACATGTTTATTTGATGAATGATGTATTTTTTTCCAATAAATTTTATAAAATTAGAATAAATCATTTTTATAATAATTTTTTAAATCATGACTAAATATTTTTTTTAAAAAACATACAGTTTTTAAGCATAAGACATGATTTGTTATTATCTCATGCTTATAAAAAATATTATGAGAAGGATAAAACATTGGACTGAATATAATAAATAAAAAACATTAAAATAACTCACCAATTGTGAGTAATTTAATGTTTTAAGATAAAAAAAATTATAGGCATAAAAACCATTTTAAGAAAAACATTTCTTTTACTTTCAAATGTTTTTTTATAGTTAATTAAAAACCATTGAATTTATTTTACATATTTCTAAACCATTTCATTTTCATAAATTATTTAATACTATACATGACCACCAATTAAATTTCTGGGTTATAACATTCATATAAAATCAGAATATTTAAATAGTATATCTCGATTCATTTAAACTCAGAGTTAGGTATAACACAAGATACCAAGGAAATGAAATTTATTTGAAAAAAATATTTTATAAAATCTCATGTGGTCACATTCTCCTCCCCCCCATATAAAATTTATTTCTACCTTGAAATTATATTTCTCTAGTATAGAAAACTAATGATTCTTCTACCTCATCTTATTGTCCAGTTCCTATGATTCATCCGCAAGTTGGTGGTTTCACCACAAACCATTTTCCACATAAGTGGTATTATTTCATATAACGTTATATCTATTATATATAATAATCACAAATTTTTCTACATAATAGTGAACATGCAAATGATGTTTGAACTATTTGTTCCATAAATGTGAATGTTCATGTTTGTACTTCCTTTGGAGAGATACATGAAAGGCAGTGTGAACTTGATAAAGGTTTGGGGGACATGAAAAGCGTTAAGGTACCATCAATACTCAATAAATGATCATGATGGGTCTAATATTCCTAGGTAAAATATTTCATATATTCCCAAATATCATAAATTTCCTCCATAGATAGATACATAGAAACACTTTCTCCCCAATTTCAAATTCTATAAAATGATGATGATTAACAGCATAACTCATTTGAAAAATATGAGGTGCCTTGTTGTGTTCTTAAATGGATACGATATTCATTAAAATTTACCTAGATTCTTAAGGTTATAATATTTTTCTTTCTCTAACATCATCCCACGAAATTAGATTTCTACACTTCTTTCCATTGAGGTATTTTTAGGATCCATATGTATTCTTGGTGAAAGTAATTGTTATAAGAAATATTGACAAGTGGAAGTTGTTTATCCCAACCACCAAAAAAATCAATAGAATATAATTTGAAAATATCCTATTGGGTTTGAATATTTATCTTATAATAACCATCTATTTTTGAATGATAGTTTGTTTCCAAACTCAACTCTAAATTATGATATTGCTAAATACTTCTAGAGAACAACAAGGTAAACATCAAATCTCAATCACATCCTGTATAATGTAGTAATCCATGTAACCATACCACATTGTTAATATATATTATCCCATGATTATCATGATATAAATTATTACAAATAATAATGAAGTGTGATGACTTCATCAGATGAACATCTAAAATCTAAATAACATTGTGACCTTTAGATGTCTCAGGTAGTCCGACGAAAAATATCAATGGTGATGATTTACCATTTAAATTATGGTATGGTTAATGGTTTAAAAATCTATATAGACTTCATTATATTAACCATAAAATTTTTACATATCCGGAATCATGATACATAATTAGAAATAACTCTATTCATGTTTTCCCACAAGAAATACTCTTTCATTTATCTGTACATCCTCATATATCTTGGATGAATAGAGAATGATGAACTATGAGATCCATCCCTTATATCCTTCTTCAAATATAGTATATATGGTACACAATCACATATACGGAACCTTATCAGTCCACCATAAAAATGGTTGAACTGAAGAACATTTTTGAAATTCTTTTATTGCTCCACATCTTTCTTATGCACGTCTTTAATCCTCATATTGATAGATGGTTGATCATTACATTGGTAAATTTAATATTTCTCACCTTTCCTAAAAAATTCCAAATAAATTCTCTAAAATACAGAAATATTTGATCTTTTGTGAATCTCATAATAGATATTTTAGCATGATCATTCTTATAAAAATAATTGACCACCTTATTCACTTTCCAAGGGTGCTATTGTATTGAGATTTCATAATATTTATTCACCTACAACCTTCTTCTCTAACTCATATAGAACTATTTTGGAGTTAATATATATGTTATGATTTTATGATTATTATATATATCACATATTTCTCTGTAAATATATATGTTCCATATATTTCTTATAAAAATTTACGCAATTGAATATACATCGTGAGTTGGTTAATTTTTCTCATGAAACCTTAATTTTCATGAGGAATAGGCTATAACCACCTCATTATGTAAGAGAATTTATCCCATCCCTTAATATATGAATCACTATAGGTTATAAAACCTTACTACATATAGCCTAATTTAACTATATATAGACTGATTAATCCTCTATTTATTTCAATAATATTTTACATACAATTATATGTACAAAGGGAGTTGGCTTACATATGAGTAAACTTAGTGGTTGGATTATAAAATCATGAGAAATTCTCCATAATCCATCAATAGTGTACATCCAAACGTAGAAAATTTTGAACTTTAGTAATAGTTGTTGATTTCGGCCAACATTAAATAACATTGATATCTATTTCATCCACATATATACCCTATATAATGACTATATGAATAAAATATGACTCGATTTATCCATAATTCACACTTGATGAATTTTTCAAACAAATTATCCTTATTTAGGGTTATTTTCACAATTATCAAGTTATTTTCATTCTCTTATTTACCCTTTAAATAACTAAGAATATAATATATAAATACTATAAAAAAATTATCATGTTATTATCTAATTATTTTATTCATTAAATCCATAGTGATGGTAGGTGAATTTGTATAATCAAATGGAATCACTATATATTCATAGTGTCCATACATTATATGGAATGTGTTATTAGGTATATCCACCTTATTGAACAAAAATTTATAATATCTAGAATGAAATTAAACCATAGAAAAGTATTTTTCTCTATACACATGATAAAACAATCATTAATATGTGGTAGAATATACTTGTTGTTGATTATTATCTTGTTTAGTACATGATAATAAATGTAGAGTCACATAAATTTATCTCTCTTCATAATAAAAATAATAATTTCACACCAACGTGACACACTTTGATGAATATGTTTTTTAACAATCTCTTAGAGATATTTCTCTAATTCTTGTAACTCAATTGCAGAAGTTCTATAATAATTCATTAAAATATTCATGGTGCCTTGTGTGAGTTATATTGAGAACTCAACATTATGATTTTGTGGATGTCATGGAATCCCTTTAAAAAATACATAAAAAAATCAGACTTAAAAGATATATTTTATAAATTGATTCTCTTCCCAACCATCTGAGATAAATATCATTTATCTAATGGAATTAAGACCCATTATATAGAAGTTGTTTTCATTGGAATTTGGTATTCTATTTTTACACTGATAAATAATCATGGGTTCATTTGGAACATGAAATGATACTTCCCTTCCTTGTAAATTGATATGGGGTCTATATAAATAAATTGAACCCTATCCTAGAATCACATAAAAAATTAATTGAATAATCACAGGATTTATTGAAAACACTTTCCAAAAAATAGTAATAAATGATAAAATACAGACTTGAGAGGAGACCATCCATTCATTATGAGTTTTCTTCACTAACTTGATATATAATTATTGTGATGTTACGTAAATACCCTTTAAATAAATATATTAATTTGAATAATTTGAGTGTGGATGGCACATTAGTAGGACTACCATTTTCTTCCATAGTGTTAATTGATATTTTATTTCCTTTCAATATTCATGTGATTCATGAACCACCCTTTCACATTTAAAGAACCTTCCAATCCATTCAGAGAAGTTCACTTTATTTTCATTCCTTCACTTTTTTCATGAAGATAGATATAATTCCTTTCAACCATGTGATTTATTTGAGTTTTCATGAGACTCAAGCTTCCTTTTCTTATCAAAACCATGGGAATAGTGGGAATATCCAATTTACATTTCTATTGTGAGTTCACATTAAAAAATTTATTTGTATATACTAAATTCTCTTTTAATACTACCTTTTAAAGACATGGTTTTATACAAAAAACAACCGATCAATTTTTTTAGGTATAATGATTAAAATAGATTTATAACATCTATGACATGGAATGTTTTACTTATATGTACCAAGGAAATAATTATTCTTTTCAATTTAGTACAGGGAATTAATTATCCATATTTTTACATAGAATAATAGTAAAGTGTTTACTAAAAAATATCCTAATAAACTCATCCAATTCATTATGGTCAAATTATTTTACTTTTATTGTATTATTAATGGGGATCCAACAAATAACTAGGTTCACCATTTTATGTTCTGAGCATTAGAGAATAGAAAATATCTTCTCAATGGTGCTTCTCCATTGTGTAGAAATTATTTGAAAAGAAGTCCAACTAAATGAAGGTTCATATTGCGTTATTAATAACTGAATTATATCTTACTCCCACCATTCATTATTTAGAATCTCAGTATGATTCATATAAATATAATGTTGTGTGATTATAATAAAAGTATTTTGTATTCTTGATCCTACAAAATTTGGTTTCTTAGGTGGACTACCATTGAATTTTCTATCACATGTTTAGTTACCAGGATGTCTATTGGTTCAATAAACCAACTAAAACTAAAAAAATAGTGTGAGGAACAATAATCATAGTGTAAAACCAGAAAATCATTAATAGTTTAGAGGATGTCACTATCATGAAACCATATATTTAACCTAGTTCATTATAGCTATAAATTATTTAAATACTGTATAATAGATCATAAAGAAAATGTGAATTAACCCAAAAATATCCCAGAGGAGTGTCAAACTAGGAACCCTATAAGGGAACACTCACCATGAACTATATTTATGGAAGATATTCACTCAACCAAATATAATTAGGGTTTCCACCCCCAGATGTATCTATTGGAAAACTATATCTACTTTTTGTATCCAAATAAGGATGTATTTCTACGAAAACCAAATTTTCCTTTGCATAGCAAATATTTAGGATTATATCCTATACATATACTAATCCTCAGGGTTTTAACCAATGTTCTCAAACCATAATAACCAAATATTTACCAAACCATGCTCTGATAGTAGATATAATGACCCTGGATTTTCATACATAAATATTACAACTTTTCAGATGAATATTTGTTAAATTTCAAAAATACTCACCTAAGAACCCTCAATGTTTACTATATTGTGAGACTAGATAGAAAATATTTTTTTCTAATGAAAGAATTTAATCACCTCGCACAATGATCATTCTATTTGTTACCCTTTATAAAAATTCCCTATTAAAAACCATTCTTTATAACATTGTGAAAGGAAACTTAATAATGTGTGAGCTCTGATTCTGAGAATGGTTAAACATAGGATTTATAAATTCATGGCATAAAAAATTATCATATAAATAACCATGAACCATAAGAGTGAGAAATAATCATAAATAAATCATGAATCCTTAGTTCATGTCAAATTGGGGTTGAGCAATCATCATTATAGAATCCTTTTCATATGTAAATGTTAAATACCAGGACTATAAAATTTTAATGGATCAGGATTCAATACATATTTCCCATAGAAGAACGAACACATTAACTAGGTTCACATAGGGATATAATTTAATTGGCTTGTTTCCAATAATTATCTTTTAATATAAAATACTTTAACCAATTCATCATAGTGCTGTATAATTTCAGTACCACCTACAAACTAATTAAAACTATACATATATTTTTTATAACATTATTAAATATTCATCATGTAATCATATTATAACCCATGAATATAGATCATATTTTATAAAAATATCTTGAATCCATCATAGAATAACCCATGGGAAATAAATGGGCTTCATAAACATATCATTTTCATAATGAAAAACCATCTAGAGAAATTATAAATATGGAAATATTGAATCCTATCCCCAGTAAAACATAACTAAAACTAAAGTTTTCTTTTTAGGAATATAAATTTCCTGAAATTATCATTATTTATTTTGAGGAAACTAACATTTCCTCTTTTATAATAACATTTAAAAAAACAAAAAATATTATTGAAAATCCATTTTCATTGAAAACAACCTTAGGAAATTATAAAGGGATATTTAAATAATTGAGTGATCGTGATCATGAAAAAATCTTCTAAGGTAGTACAAGAAAAGATAATACAGCCCTTTCACATTATTTTAAAAATAAAAAAAAATTACCTTATTTGGAAAATAAAAACAAGATTCCTTTTAAACCATTTTTTAAAAATTCAATCAAGGGTAAAAATATATTTAATAAATAATTGGAGAGTAATCGAAACATTTTTGAAAATTTTTTCTAGAAATCATATACAAGTAAGAGAAAATAATTAAAGATACTTTTAAGAGGTAGATCAAAATATTTTATCACCATAAGCATAATGAAAAACAATTCTAATAAACAATGATATTGTAATATTAATTCATTAAAACCTTAGTAACTTTTGAATAATAAGCCGTATGGATGAAATATCTATAAATAGATATGTAAATACCCATTATTTTGAATTATATTCATTATAAAATACATTAATTTGTAGAATATAAAAAATTTAAAAGGAACAAGTGGTGAATATGGAATTTGTCTGATAGATGTAAAATTGTGATAAAAATCTCATACCTCAAGTATTGAATTTCCTCATACATGTTAAAACCTATTGTATAAAAAATATTGGTGTATTATAAATCTATTCATAAAGTATAAAAATATATATCATACAATATATTATTTATTTATAACCTTTTATGACTCATTCATTAACAATTCATTTTCAAAATCCCTATTTCATGTAATAACAATTTTATTTTTCCTATATCATTTGGTTTGGTAGTTTTGGTCACTGTACTTTGATAATGGTTAAATAAATTATAGAAATTTGGTAATGATATTAATATCAAATATATTCACTATATAAATATTAATATTGATCTATAAAAGTAGAGATTGGGAAAATAATTAAACATTTCACGGAGACTATAGACTATTCGTATGAATAGATGTGATTTCCATTTTTTGATAGATGAAAAAAGATAATTCGTAATAAAAAATTAAAAAATAATTTTTATTTAATATATATCATATAAATTTAATTAATATATCTTTTTTTCCAGGTTAATATGAAAAGAAAAATTTATCACATCACTTCATGGAGGCAGTAGTCCACACGTACGCATGTGAAACATTATAATTTTTCAATGGATTGGATTAAAAGATTTTAAATGAAATATTATAATTAAATAAGTATATATATTTCATAAATATTGTATAAATATGTCAAATCCATAATTAGTTCTATCTGTGAATAGTGGTGATGGAAGAAAATTGCATCATTTTGCAAGGTGGTTGTCTTCCATACACATGATCAACAGTTTTGTTTCCCATTTTCTAGAACAGGAAATGGATACAGGTCATTAAATTAACATAAAAATGTACGGAATATAGGGGTGTTATTAATTTATTGTGGTTTAGGAATATTTTTTTGAATTATATGATAAAACAAAATGAAAAAAATGGTTATGATTTATACCACTTCTTCGAAGAACCACTTTACCTTTATATATAAATCGTTCATAGAAAATTTTGATGATCAAAAAAGGACAGGAGGTCATTGTTATGATTTTATGTATCAGATTTGGGAAATAATTTGATGAAGAAAAGGGCTACTGATGTGTGGAGAGGTGGTGATATGGTATTTCCTTTTATTATTTAGGTAGGGATCCCACTTTGAAATTTATTTAAAGAATAAAAAATAATGATTTAATCATCAATAAAAATGATTAAAAACTAGATAATATTAAATGGTTTTATATTATAAGGTCTTAATATTTTCATACTATTGTATATAATAAATTTTCATAGGAAATCATCCATTATTTTTTAAACCTGTAAGCATGATAAAAAAGTTATTTTCTAGAGAAAATGTTTTCATATGTATAAAGGTTTCTTTTAAAAAACTGACCATAATATTTATTCTAATGATTTAAATTGGATAAATAATTATATAATTTAAATAAAATTACTATTAATTTTTTTCTTAATGAAAATAATAATTTTGAAAGATAATTTGTATTTTTCAATATTCATCGAAAGAATGTATCTTTTCATAAAATTCCTTATAATTCACCATAATATAATTTTGAAATGATAATTTAAAAAGTAATTTTAATATTTTCAATTTATTTCTAAAATTGAGATAAATTAATTTGAAAGTATGTGTGAAAAACATGATGAATCAATTTATAGAAGTAATATAGTTTTATGCATAAATGTGGATTTAATCTTATCACGTGCTTAGAAAAAATATTATACGAGTGATAATTTTTTTATTGAATATATAATATATAAGTATCAATTAAATAATTCACCAATAGTGGGTAATTTTATTTTTTTACCATTGCGTGTATAGAAACAATTTTTTATAATATGAGTTCTTTTACGTATAAATGTTTTTTATTTTTTGTTCTAATATATTGACAAACATTGAATTTATTTAATAAAAGTTTAAAACATATAATTTTCCTTTTTTAGTAAATCCTATTTATATACCACAATTTAATTGTTAGGTTGCAACAATTACATTTAATAACAAAAATTTTATAGTATATTGCATTTCTTTATAACTCAGTGTTGTTTGTAACACAAGAAATCAATTAAATTTAATTAGGTTGAATTTTATTAATAAATAATACATGTGTTACTATTTAGGATGAGTTTTGATTTCTTCCATCACCCAGAAATATAATTTTGTAATGATACAAATCATATCATATATGATTCATTAATAGTTAAGTAGAAAACTCCTTGACTAGTCTAAAATATGGATAAAATGAACACAATTCATATAGTAAATTTGTAATATTGGGGTATCTCGACAATGTGTAAACCCAAAAAAAATTCAATGAACAAAACCATATTTCAATTAGAGTAACACACTATTTTTTCTTTATTCATTATTAACCATAGGTCACATAGCATTTACATGGGCTACCAGGTTTGATGATTGAGGTCTTAAAATGTTCTACATTATAAGGTATCAAACACTTGGTATTTGAACATGGATTTAATCTCACCAAATTTATTTTCCATTTAAATAAATTCATTATTCTATTTATTTACTTTAAAATCTCATTACTTCCTCCAAAATAATATTTTTAAACCATATTTACGTGTATGTATTTACAAAACTCATAAAATGTGTTACTAACCCAAATTAATTTCCATGTATATTCATGAAAACCCAAAAGTATATTATGTATAAGTTACATGAACCCATTTCATATAATGGCTTAAAATCATATGAAATTAATAACATCCACCATTGCAATCTTTTAATGATAGATAGATGACCCCCACTTTTTTAGAAAAGGCATAACCCTCATGTTCAAAGGGTATTGCAACAGAAAGTACTACTACCCCATGATTATTTACTCAAGGGATACCTCAATTAGATCATATTTTTAATAACTAAATCATAAAGAATATAATTAAATTATTAATTCATGATCATTACTATATTCAAGAAAAATTTACAGTAGAAGGAAACTAAACTAGTTATCATACTTAGCTTGTAACTCCTTAGATGCATGCTTGATAACACAGAAATAGTAAAGTAACATGAACTAAATAGTACATATATTTATTCAAAAAAATTTATATCTTTGAATAAAACATGTAACAATTTAAATGAATGAAAAATTTAACAGATAAAAAATGAGAAAAACTATTTACATGCAATTCATAAATAATATCTTATTATAAACATTTTATAAATTTCAATGTATTATGGACATGCCAAAAATAAATAAATATATGAACATTTAATTTAATTTTCATATATGTACCCTTTCATATCATCCCTATATATGATATTTTTTAAAAGTATATTTTAATTAAATATGAACACTTTATATTATAGTTTAATTATATAAATAATTAACATAATTTAAATATCACATTTTAAATATTATTTAACCATTGATCATATCTATTGTAAAAAAATTTATATGTTGTAAATAATATTAAAAAATAACTCCTTTAATTGGAAAAAACAAATTTATGTAATTATGAAAAATTCATAATTATAAATAAATAACTTTTAAATATATGTTTTATTAAGTAATTCTAACACAAATTATATATTACCCCTCTTATTTCCATATAATTTTTTTATTTAAAACAAAATTCATGTCTTATAATTTTGAAATGATATTATAAAATTAAAAGTTATTATTAATAATATCTATTCATTTACTATTTAGTAGAAATGTAATTAAATAATTATTAACAAATATTATTTATTTATTTTGTAAAAAGATTTATAGATTGGTAAATATCCCATTATACCTTTTCATATAAATTTTTGACATTTTATTAATTATACAATTCAATTTTTAATTTAACATTAGGAGAAATTAAATTTCTATTGATGATTGTTTTTAACGATAATCCGCATTGCAATCAATCATAAAATATGATTGATAATCATGGATTACATGAGATAAAACATTCATATATGTGTTTAATTGGTCAAATTTATTGTTTTGGAAACTATAACAAAAAAATATTGATAAGTGAGATTAAAATCATAGTTGGAAGCCTCTTGTAATTTTAAATCATGATGCTTGGGCTTGTGTTGAAAAGAGAAGCATGGGTAGTATACTTGGGTTATAAGAATGTTGGTTCTTGATAAAATTTGAATGCTTTGAAATTCAATGTATAATTATCCAACCATGCCCAAATTACTATACAATGTAGTATAAGAGTAACTAGGGACACCACCTTGCATATGGGTAATACCATAAATTCGGAATCCTTGAATTCTAATACCACCATGTGAAAGATTAATTACTATGTTTGAACCTATGCAGGGAGAGTGACTACACCAATAAACCTATATAGGATTAAATTTATTTTGGGATGCATGAGATTAAACCCTTAGGTTCTTGAGAGTAAACATTTATGATTTTAATAATATCATATTTATATTTTGATACTCTTCTTTTCATAGCATAAACACTTTATTTTAAAAATTATTTAAATAAAAAAATGAAATGAAAATGATTTGATACCACTGATGGGTTTATAAGGATTAATTTTCACTCAATTAACATAACTTAAATAATTATAAACCTCAAATACTATGATACACCATGCACTAAATTGAAACCATGTATATAAAAATGATGGAGAAGTTATGGATACCTTACACCAATTATCATTTCAATTACTATGGTATCAAATCTAATGATTTATGAATAAAACTCAGATGTAGATAACGAACCAGTCCACCATGGTGTATCCATAGTTTCATGTGTATAACGCATCACATGTGTGGTAGTCCCATTAAATCAACCGAAGTATGGTGCCCTTTATTATAAAGAATGAATAAGTATAGTTCTACAGGGAGATTAAAAATTTTACATGTAATAGATAGAAAATAACTATCCAAAATCTATGGTTGTGCCTTCTTATAAATCCCTGTATGGCACTATAATGGTTTAGAATAATTAACTCATATGTTACAAAATTTATTTTATTAGTGTTTTTGGTTATAAAATCCTTTTTAAAACCATGAACAATCATAAATTCATCAGAGGAATGGATTAGTATTCTCATTATATTCCATATGTTAGTGATAACTAGTGTAGGTGAGAATTTTATTGTACTACCACTGTTAATTCCTCAATTTCTATGCACTACAATATCAATATATTGTATAGTAAGAAACAATTAAAATAGTGGTTATATGATATCTTATATCAGTCTAATTGAGATGAAAAAACATTTCCAATTCAATGTATATTGTAACATAAAATATCCTTATATCACACCTTATCATATTGACAAAAATGTATCATATACAAGATATGATTTTGAATATATCTCCTATAATTATTTCACTCATAGTTTCCATTGAATTTGTATGTTTATAAATTGTTTTTTTCATGGTGGATTGATGAAATACTCTCCCTCTATTCCCCTATTAATTTCATCTCTATTGCATCTTTGATTTGGGGAAGTTCAATTTTAGAGATTAATATCATATTTCATAGGATTATGGTTAAGTATAACCATGATGATATGGATTTTACATGTTGTGTATTGAGTGATATTAGAATTGATAAAATACTTTCATTTATTTTCATTTTGATGAAGGTAAATCACATAGTGATTATTTATTTTGTTTTAATAAATAATTAATTAAATGTGTTAACGATTTGAAATGCAATTTTGGGGATTTTTGGGAATTTATTAGATGTGTTCCAATAGCTTTTGACATGTCATATCTTTGGGTTTTGGTGAGGAACATTTCTTGGTGAATTTTTAGGATCATTCTTTCTTAATTTATTATGCTATAGTATTTATAAATAACTAGAATTAATTAAATTATGATTGTGGTATAAGATAAGAGATTGTGTGCTTATGGATGATTGAAATGAGTTTGGTCAAAGATGAT
This sequence comes from Viscum album, assembly GCA_963277665.1. Classification (NCBI taxonomy): domain Eukaryota; kingdom Viridiplantae; phylum Streptophyta; class Magnoliopsida; order Santalales; family Viscaceae; genus Viscum; species Viscum album. Next base: position 133,530,285 of record OY728152.1, on the reverse strand, counting down.
AAGGTTATGTTGAGTGTATAGTATATGGTTAATCATTGTTTGGATAATTAACTAACTTCGTTAATTTATATATTTAATTTTACATTATATTTAGTTTATTTGTCTATAATTTTGTCATTTTGTGATTTTCTGTGTTAACTCATTTAGTAAATTATAGTATTATTTGGTCACTGTATTTTTACTATATCTTGAGCTACATTACTCATAATTTTAAAAATATTTTTTCAATATAAATATAATAACATTAGCTTAGGGTTATTAGTCTATAATGATAGATAAATTAGTTTTTAGAAATTCTCATTTTCAGACTAAAGTTGCTACATTAGTTATATAGTTATTCAAGTTATATATTATTATTGTTACAATATTTTAAAGGATAAATAGAGAAATATTTCACATAATTTAACACCAATTATTGAGTTAGGAAGAATACAAGATTAAATAAATTTTAGCCAACTATGAAAAAGGATGAAATTGTCTTTGGGGTTCTCTAAATATTTACTAATATCCCTATTATATTTCAATTATATTTTCTATAGATTTATAATCATTTTAAATTTTATTTTTGTAAGATATTTCAAGTTAAATATGTAATATTTAAGTATTTCTTGATGCAATAGAGAAATTATATATTTCAATAAATATAAGTTAAGATTACGAAATTATATATATACTATTTGGAGGAAATAAAAATGAATTGTATCTTAATATGTCAAGTAGATAAAGATTTTTTGATTTGGAAATGTGTGAATTATATTATTTTAGGATATTATTTTACATGAAATTATATATGTAATAATTTTTATATGCGTAAAAATTATCTATTTCAAATTTATTATATGTGTCAATTCAGTTATATAAGTATTTCATATATATTGATATTGTTATGTATGAATTGTTCTTCATGTGGTAGTTTTGGTATGTGAGTATAGTCACATACATGGTAAATATGATTATATAACTTTCATGTATGTAAATTGGGATACATAGATATTTTTTATATAATATATTTTTTATTGTTAATACCCTTTCATGGTTATTATATTACATGAATAATGGTTATTTATTGGAATAACATATTCCTAAAAGATGATTATGTAAATATTCTATTGTGATAATAAACATCTGGGCTGAATGACTCCTTTAACGATATAGTCATGGATGGAAAAAAATTAGATTATAATGGAATAGGGAATATGAGTAACATATATTAAATGATAAAATGGAAAATAGAGAATTTGTGAATGTGAGAATCATAGAGTACCATTTCAATCACAATACATATGGGGGTAACCTATACTACCAAGTGAAAATGAAAGAGACATGGCCTACAAATATTTAGGTTAATGAAACATGAGGTCTCTACCTTCAATATTATGACATCAACATCCACCCTATAAAAAATGATGATTTAAAAATGATATGGATTTTATGAAATTATCTAGAAGATGAAAAAAATTTTACAATACACAAAACCTTTCTTCATAGTATCAATATTCAAAACTGAGTTTTATGAAATAAACAAATGGGAAGCTGTGATCCTGATAGTATGATATTAAAATTTGAGGATGATTTTATGATTATGGTTAGAAAATTATAAATGCTAAAATTTCATCTTAACTGAAATTAAATTATTGAGAAGGTGGGAAATGATTTATTTTTCATTTTTATTTCATATTTATACATACTACAATGATATATGAAAAATTTATGATAGGATATCCAATGAATAATATAATTTATACTCTAATGAATATATGAGTTGGGGTTGAGAAGAATATTTTAATTAATTATTCCACCATGACCGTATCAATGTCATACTTCATGATATATTTGAAAGTGATATATTTTGAAGAGAGAAATTTTCAGTCACTAATAAAATTAAAATAATCGAACATAATTTATCTAATATTGTATTCAAATTGTATAAATACAGATATTTAAGAGATTTTTCCGGGTGTTGGTTTTGGGGAACCACATTTGCATTATCTCGTATATTATCATGAATGTGGAAGGCCATTAAGGATTTTATTTTAAATGAATTATTTTGGGATAAAATATTCAATTGAATAGATATTTTAATAGAATCATTTATAGTATGAAGATTTATTTATTTTGTGGAAATTTAATGTATTATTTTGGTTTTTTTGTTTTCAAATTTTCAATGAGACAGAAATCTTAATGTATAAAAAACCATAATTTTATTCTTTAGGATGGTTTTTAGAATAATACGAGTTGTGTTGAAACATCCATGACATATTTTAAAGTTATTTTTCATGTAATTTATATTCGTTCTTTTTTTGGTGGTTTCCTCATTATTTTTTGAGATATGGGTGTTTCATCATGATTTTTGAAAAACCATGAGCCCATTTGATGATTTAAAAACAAAATTTGTTTCTTTTATATGTCCATTATTTTTTTATCATTTTTCACCCATTCCACATCCTATTTTCCTCCCCTGACATTTTCAAATGACCATATACATTTACATCCCTAACAAACTCATAATCATGGTGGATTTGGGTGATTTATTTAGGTAATGAGCCAACTTATAAGCTCATTTCCCACTTTTAAAAAATAATGTATTTCTAATATATCTCAATCATTTTTTGATTTTTTTTTCAGTCATTGTACCTCTAAATAGAGCCCAAAAAAACTAGGTGTAACCCCATGTTCTATGTTTCCTGGTTGGTTCTCATGTTCATTGGGTATTAGGGAGAACTACTTAAATTTTTATCAAATATTCTAGATTTGAAAAGGTAATATTTTTTGTTTTGTAAACCGTTCATTTTTTATTATTTTCCCCCATTCCAGTTCCCACATGACCTCCTCAACCTTATTCGAACCTCCCTTTGAATTTTTTATGCTTGGATATTAATCTATTGGTGTGTTTAGGGTTATTTCTTCAAAGTTCCCCAAGTAAGTGATTTCCTCTCTTGTTCTCTCCATTTCCTAAGTGTTTCTCCATATCATCTTGATGTTTGAAATTTCCAGCAACTAGGGTTTCACACTTAGGGTTTTTTTTGAGTTTCTTGATTCTATATTGTGGTTTGAGGTTCGTTTTCACTTCCTTGTGGTATGACAGTGGAATAGTTGAAGATCCTCATATGTATTTGTTGGTTTTGACATATATTGTAGGTGATTCTATATATAAGCACTATAAAATTGGTTATCTTTCTAGATTTATATTTCCTTTATGTTCATATTTCATTATTTTTAGTGAAAAAACTATTTTCAGTAGAATTTGTTAAGTGGATGACTTTTAAGTGCCAATATTGTGGGAAAATGGGTGCCTTAATTGTGGATTCCATGTTGTAATAATTGGTGTTGTTTTATAATTCATGTAATGGATTTATAAAAACGATTTAGTGCTAAAAATTCATGTTTAGTGTAACATTGGTAAGCATTTTTTGTTAAAATAGGGGTTTTAACTAGATTCCAGGTGCAATGTTTTTTTATAACTTGTGTAATTGTTTTATGGAAATTCTAAGTGTTTGTTTGAGTTATAAAAATGGTGAAATGTAGGTTTATATACTGTTTTGAGAGTGTATAACTAGAACTGCCATTGTTGTTTGTAAATGGAATTTGGTTTTATGTTGAATTTGTTTGATCATAAAGAGGGAAACTTAGTGGTCTAGGTGGGCTGATGTGTACAAGTATTCTTGTGATCTGGATTGGGTTTTCCCCAGTTTCACATATAAAGTTTGTCATTGACCAAATTATCAAAACATTTATAGTGATGAAGTTAGGGGCCACTAGGTTATGGTTGATTCCCATACTAGTGGCCCATGCATGAGAAAAAAATATTGTTGTAGTTACATTCACACTAAGACGCGAGGTACTTGGGGCTAAAGACTAACTAGTTCCTAGGGGTGTTCTTGTGTTGAGTGATCATTGACTATTTGACATGTATATTTAGATTATGGCATGTTTTGATGGAAAATATAGTAGCTCACATGTATTGTTTATATGTACCCATTCTTTAATGTTACCCACTTTGAAAACTTATTTCATTTAGAAGGTCATCCTTTAGAAATTGTTTCTACCATTCATTGTTTATAAAACATATAATCTTTTTATCTTATTATGTTTGTAACATCGAATATTTTGGTGGTATCCTATTCGGATTTGGCTAACACATGACTTACTCTATTTGGTGTATGTAGATTTGTTTATGTTTGAAACATGTATGAGAAAGGATTTTGGAGAGGGCGGTTTGGGTTTCTAGTTTCTTCCATTGTGTGGTGTTATGGAGATGGATAATGGGTGATGACCCCCTATCATGTGGTGGTATTTTAGTTGTTTCTTTCTGCTATGTTTTTAGTTTGTTACATCTTTTTTCATGTTAAAAACCTTATATTATGTTCTGAATTTTTAATTCTGGCTTGTTTGGCATGAATTTTCAGATTCAGTTTATTCATTTTTTTTTGGGTTTTCTATGTTTCCTAATTCAGGTAAATAGTTACCCACCCTATATTTATGATACCCATGAACTTATGACCGCCTGTATAGATAAGGAGCACCCTTTGGGCCCTGCCACGGGATGGGTCGAGTTCTGGTTTCATAGGAGACTAGATCTGATTCCTAAAAAAATAGTATTAGAGGGCATGTATATCTTTTTGGGTAATATTATTATTTTTGGGTGATCTGGTTAGAAAAGAAATTAGAATTTCGAGGCATGGAGTTTTGTTTAGGATTAGGGTGTCTGGACAAACCTCTCGTGACAAACCATGAGTTTCCATGGGATGTTGGGTTTTTTTGTTTGACTTCTCTTCTAGGTGGGATGTGCTTTCCCAAGACTACACGTTGACATTGAGAGTGAGTGAAGTTATTTTTTATTTAATTATTGTGAGGTGTTTAACTTATTTATATGTGATCTAATTTCTGAAATGTTTCCTAATTTCTGTAAAAATTATTTCTTTTGTGACTATTTCCTTGTGTATAAAAATGCCTCCATCGAAAGCTCTCATGCTCCCATAGGAGTAAGCTGAAGAGAGTTCTTACTCAATAATTGATCAAAGGATATAAGAAGCTATGGCTAGGGCTATCTAAGCCCTTAGATAGAGAGTATCTTCCACTCCTACCCCATATAAGGAAGAGGAGTCTGGTCCTCGGAAGGAAAAAGCCTATGATTTCCGGAAGAACAAGCCTCATACTTTTTGAGATAGCACATAAACCTATAGTATAGGGGAGTGGATCGAGAATATTTAGAACATGTTATATTTCTTTGACACACCCCAGGAGGTCAGGGTGAAGTGTTCCAACTTTCTATTAGAGGTTTCCATTTACAGGTGGTGGGAATTAATAAATCAAGTTGGGAATCATGAACATATGAGATGGAAGGACTTCAAGGTTACCTTCAACATGAAATACTTCCCAAAAGTCATAGAATATGCTTGAGTTTAGGAGTTTATAGATCTAGTTTTGGGGGACCTTTCAGTGATGGAGTATGCTAACTATTTTGCAGGTCGGGTCCGGTATGCTCCGAAAATGGTCTCCAATGAGAAGATAAAGTCTTAGAAGATCAAGATTGGTTTGCGGCCTGATTTATATTCCCATGTATTCTTGTTAAAGTTGAAGTCTTATTCCATGGATCTGATTAGGATTTTATGGTAGAGATTGTCCAAAATAAGAGGTATGGTTTCTTTGGAGTAGTTTCAGGGATTGTCAGTGGAAATTCTTTTTAAAAGAAAAGGAAGCGATAGTAGCATGGGATAAGGGAGGTGGTTGTTCAGGAAAACATTCTAGGATTTTTTATTTAGTGTATTTTGATGCAATTTCCATTTTGTGCAACAAGTGTGGGAGTCCAGGGCACACCTGACCAACATGTACATCTCTTCTAAATTCCGATTATAACTGTGGAGGTATAGGACACTTAGTAAAATTTTGTTTGATGGAACGTCCACTCCATAGTGGGGTAGGATCAGTGGCTTCCAGGGGAGTGAAAGCTAGGTCAGAGCTATCAAAGATAGGGGGATCTTAGTTTGGTGTCCACGGTGGAAGGGCTAGATCATCTTCTATGAAGATAAATTTTAGGGTAGTGCCATAGGTGAGTGGAAATTGTCATACAAAGAGTTGGAATCTTCATGTGGTGGAGTATGCACCAGCATATCAGATGTGGGGCCTTCAACAGTTCGAGGTACAATATTGATTGCATATTCTATAGCTACTACTCTTATCAATACTGGGGCTTCTTTTTCATTTATATCTGTCCTTTTTGTGATCATGATAAATTTTCCATCTGAGTTGTTATCTTTTGTGACGGGGTCAGTGACGTCATTGGGTAATAAGAAGAATTATGTTCTTAGGTACCCATCATGTGCACTTACTGTGTCTGAGGTAGAGATGGAGTGGGACCTCTTGGATTTTTATATGGATATTTATTAAATAATCTTTAAAATGTATTTATTAGTTTACTTTCATGTTCACATCAATTGGTATATGTGGCAGATGACTTTCATAACACCTGATGGAAGTCCTCAGGTTTTCAGGGGGAATGGGATCCATAGTCGGGTTGTACATGAACTCCACTCCCAGAGTTAGGAAATATTTTCTTCTAGTTGTCATCACTCATGCTATAGGATGATGGTCACGCTCATAAGGGTGGGTTTATTAATGTATTAAATGAGTTTATGGATGTATTTTCAGATGATTTTTCAGGCTTTCCCCTAGAGTATGATGTGGAGATCTTAATCAACTTTTCACTAGGAACCCAACTGATATCTCATACCTCATATCTAATAGACCCCACCGAGATATGTTAATTAATGATACATCTTGAAAATTTGGAATCCAAAAAATTAATTCTCTATAACATATCTCCTTGGGCCACTCTGGTCCTTATTGTGAAGAAGTCCGACAGATCCCTCCAGTTCTGTATTAATTACCGGAATATGATCAAGGTAGACATCAAGAAAAATTATCTTTTACCCTGAATAGATGACTTATTTGATTTGTTGAAGGGTGAAAAGTGGTTTTCTATGATAGAATTATGTTCTAGTTATCACCAACTTAGGGGGAAGTTGAAAGATATCCCGAATATAGCGATCCAAAGTTGGTACGAACACTTGGAGTATTTGGTAATGCCTTTTGAGTTGACCAAAACGTTTCTGGTCTTCCTAGAACTCATTAATAGGGTGTTCCACTTGTATCATTAATCTTTTTTCATGGTAATCATGGATGACATCCTGGATTACTCTAAATCCAAGGAGGAGAGTGATCATCACTTTCAGATCATGTTGGTCAATTTTCGGGATCACTGCCTTTATGAAAAGCTGTCCAAGTGCATCTTATGGATCATAGAGGTGATGTTTATGGGGCATATGTTCTTAGAGGTGGGAGTATATCTGGATCTTGAGAAGATAAGTGTAGTGACTTCATGAGAGTATCCAATGAATGTGATTGAGATTAGAAGTTTCCTTGGATTGGTATGATACTATAGGAAATTTGTTTGGGATTTCTCATTCTTAATTCACCCATGACTGCGCTTACCTAGAATGGGGTAAAGTTTGTTTGGCCCCCAGAATGCCAGGAATTCTTTCGGGAACTGAAGCGGCGATAGACCACAGCCCCATGTTGATCTTGCAAGAATCTAAAAAGGGCTTTGTGGTATATTGTGATGCTTTAGGTATGGGTCTTAGGTTCGTGCTTTTGTAGGATGATCATGTAGTGGCATATGGCTCCCACTAACTCCGAACACATGAATAGAATTACCCAACCCATGACATGGATCATATAGATGTGACACAATATTTAATGGCATGGAATCGCTACCTATTTGGTGATAAGTTTGTGGTATATTTTAATCACAAGAGATTATCCTACATCTTATCGTAGAAAGATCTTAACCTAAAGTAGCATTGTTGGATCATGTACTTATAGGGGTTTGACTATGATATTTTCTACTTCCCAGGGATGGGTAATGTGGTGGATGATGCCTTGAAATGAAGAGAATCAGTACAGGATTTGGGGAATTCCCGTGATGAGAGGAATCTGATGTGGCTCTTTTCTCATATGACTATGGAGACCAAGGAGCATAGTGGAGGTTCGTTCTTTGTGAGTGTTTAGTGGACCCCTTATCTTGTGAATCTTATTTAGTGGGAGTAGCCCGATGATGATCTAGGTCAGCGGATGATGTTGTTTCTTCATGGTGGGGAGATTTCATGTAATTGGTCTTTGTCCCCCATCGGAATATTAGGCTTCAAGGGGTACTTTATGGTTCCTTTTTTCCCAGAGAAGGTGGTGATGTTGGATAGCCTCCAGTCTTAGTGGGTTGTCCATCCTGGTGCCACCCAGATGTATTATGATGTTCGTTACCAGTTATGGTGGTTAGGAAAGAGACAAAAATTGGTGTCTTCATATCAATATGCTATACATATTAGTAGGTGAAATCATAGAATCAAAGGCCCTCTCTTTTACTTTAAACATTACCCATTCCAACCAAGAAGTTTGATAAGGATTCCATGGATTTCATAGTTAGCTTGACTTGTACACCTTGGGGAATGATTTCAATCTAGGTGGTAATTGGTCGTCTAACCAAATCCGCCAATTTCATTCTAATCAGAGATTTGAGTAAAGTGGAGGAATTGGGAAGGTTGTATGTTCATGAATTTTTAAGGATCCATGGAGTGATATAAACCATCAATTCAGATAGGTAACCTCATTTTACCTCTAGGTTTTGGAGTAGACATCAAAAATCATTGGGGTCACAGATTAAGTCGAGTATGGCATACTAACCTCAATTGTTTTTTCTGTTGGAGTGGGATAATCAGATTCTAGAATACATTCTTTAGGAATGTGTGTTATATTTTGATGGTTCATGGGATTTACATTATGGACTGGTAGAGTTTTCTTACAACAATAGCTGCCAATCCTCAATCAACATGGAACCGTTTGAGGTGCTTTGTGGTTGACCATGTCGATCTCCTTTGTGTTTGGTGAAGGTGGGTGAGACCTACCTCCTGGGTCTGAGTATTATGTATGAGACATCAGAATTTGTTCAGTTTAATTGACAATATTTATTGATATTCTAAATTCGAGACATGTCTTATGCTGATCAGAGGCATTGAGCCTTCGAGTTTTCCATGTGGGGCCAGGTATTCTTGAATGTGGCACATTGTTTGGGTCATCGCCATCCTGGTAAGAAAGGGAAGATAACACCAAGGTTTGTGGGACCATTAGAAATAATATAAAGGATTATTAAGTTGGAATAACTATTTGTTTTTTCCTCTTAGTTGACATTGATCCATGTTGTGTTCCACGTCTCCTAGATAAAGAAATACAATCTGGACCCGTTCTATTTTTTGAGTGGGGAAGACTTGGAGTTAGAACATGATCTATCGTTATTGAGTGGATAGTGTATATTGTGGAATCCTGAGAACAATTGATTCGATTGATGAATATTCCTCCAGTTTATGTAATCTAGGATTATGGTACAAATGATCTTGATACATGAGAGAGTAAGTATTGGGTCAAAGAGCAGTTTTCATTTCTCTTATCTGATCTGGCCTCAAATGGACATTCTGTGGGTGGAATGATTATATAGTGGGTATAATCATTTCATCCATGAATGTTTTTGAAGGTATTTTTCTTGTAATTTATTTTCTTTTAATATTTTTGGGGGTTTCCAAGAAATTATTGGTGAAAGCTATGGTTTCATCATCATTTGGGCCAAACCGTATGCCCATTTCCAGAATTAGAATCATAATTTATTTATTTTATAACTACTACATTTTTTAAAAATATTCATCAATTAAACTTCCAACATGGCCTCCACTGATATTTTAAATCCACCATATCCATTTTTACCCCTTAGGAACTCATAATAATGGTTGATTTGGGTGATTTATTCAGGTATTGGTCTAACCTATGAGAACATTTCCAGTTTTTAAAAAATAATTTGTTTCTTCTATATTTCATTCACTCTTTAATATTATTTCGGTCATTCTACCTCTATCATAATCCAAAAAACCCTATGAGAACCTGGATGTTACATTTTACCTCTTTGGTGATCATATTCATTGGATATTAGGGAGAATATCCTCAAGCATTCCCAATTGTCTAGTTTGAAAAGGAAATTTGTTTCATTCATAAATCATTCATTTGTTACTCTTTTTCCCCAATTTAAGTCCCCACTTCACATCCTAAACATTTCAATATCCTACATTTAAATTTTAGATTTTTGGAGATGCAAATACTTGTGTGTATGGGGTTAATTTCACATAGTTCCTCAAGTAAGTTATGTGTTCTCTTGTTACTTCAATTTCCTTAGGGTTTCTCCCCTTCTTCATGAAGTTACAAATGTCCAGAAACTAGGTTTTCATAACTAGGGTTTTTTTAATTTTCTTGGTCCTATATTGTAATGTTATGATCAGTTTCACTCTCTTTTGGAGCAACGATGGGGCGGTTGAATTTTTGCCAAAGGATTTGCGAGTTTTGACATATATGGTAGGTGATAACATAAGTAAGTATTGTAGAATGAGTTATATTGCTCGATTGATATTTATTATATGTTCCAATTTAGCTATTTTTATTGTGGAAAATTTATTTTTTATAATTTTTTATGTGGTTGATTTTTAAGTGCTAATTTTGTGTGAGAATTAGTTTTTTAATGGTCCATTAGATGTTGTACTAATTGGTGTCATTTTATAATTCCTGGAATGGATTTATAATAATTTTCTAGTCCTGAGAATTATTTTTTTGTAATATTGGTATGCATTTGGTGTTAGAACAGGGGTTTTAAATGGATTTTATGTGAAATATTTTTTATAACTTGTGTAACTATTTTATGGAAATTATAATCATTTGTTTGAGGTATACAAATGGTGAAAATCATGATTACAAACTATTTTGAGTTTGTATGACCAGAATTAATGATTTTATGCGTAAATGGATTTTTGTATCATGTGGAACTTGTTTGAGCACAAAGATGGAATTCTTGGCTTCTAGGTGGGTGGATGTGTACTAGCTTACTAGTGATCTGGAGTAGTTTTTTCCCAATTTCACTTAGAAATTTTGACATTGAAAACACTATGAAACCAGTTATGATGATGACTATGATGGGTACCACTAGGTAATGGGTTATTCCCCTACTAGTGGCTGGTGAATTATAATAAATATTGTTATGGTTACATTCACATTGATATGTGAGGTACCTGGGGCTCACAACTAACTAGTGCCTAGGGGTGTTCCTGTGTTGAATGATCATTGAATAGTTGGAATTTATCTTTGAATTATGGTGTATATGGATGACAAATCCCGTAGCTGGCATGTTTTATTTAAATGTTCCCATTCATTAATGTTACCCACTTTGAAAACTGTTTTCATTTAAAAGATGCAACATAGAAATTATTACTAGAATTATTTGTTTATAACACTTGCAATATTATTATCTTAGAATGATAGTAACATGGAATCCATGGGTGGTATCCTTTTGGGTGTCGGCTCACACCATTCTTACTTCTTTGGGTGAAGTCGACAAGTTTTTGTTTGACATGGGTAAGGGAAATGATTTTGGAGACGGTGTTTCGGGTTGCTAGTTGCTTCCGTTGTGCAGTGTTATGGAGAAGGATAGTGGGTGATATCCCCTTTTCATGTGGAAAATTTTTAGGTTGTTTTTATGCTAATAATTTTGTTTGGGATTTAGTTTCAATTTAAAAACCTGTTATTCTATTCTACAATTTTAATTAAGGCTTGTTTGGCATGAATTTTCAGATTTGGTATTTTGATTGTTTTGGGAAGTTTTGTATATCCTACATCATGTAAATTATCCCCAAACCATTATTTATGATACCTCGGAAATTTTTACTACCCATGGGGAGAGGTAACACCATTTGGGACTTTCCAAGGGTAGGGTTTTGTGCTAGTTTTGACGGTGAACATATCTAGTTCGTGACATGTGTATAGGGAATAAAAAATGGAACTATTTCATTATTTGAATCCTAAAATATATTGATCATTGCTTTTAATCAAGTGATTAAAAATAATCTATATAAACATTAATAACTCATCATTTGAATGAAGAATAATATGTTTCCCTTTGAGACATAGTCTATTATTTTTCTACTACCATTTTTCATAGTATGTTTCCTGAGAGAAATAATTATATTTATAACTATTTGAAGATCCGGAATCCTATATTCATTGAATATCATTTTGGATAATTCTTTTTATTATTTAAGATAATTATCATCCTTCACTTATAGAGGAATTTATGCACGAAATCTATTTATATTTATTTAGCTCATCAATTTATTACAAGTTAAAACTACTTATACTCATTTTTTGGGTGAAGTGTTGATTGCGTATACTCATTAATCATGGTGTGTAAGATTCTCATACTATAACATTATGGAGTTATATATTTTAATTCCAATATATATTGTCCATCAATGAAAGGATAAGGAGTCCTAGTTTATATCTTTATACCTAGTGAAAATTTACTGCACTCAGTTTGGATGTCCCTGGGAAAAGGACTTGTTCTTTTAAAAATTTTGAGCTCTTGGAGATTATTTTTGTACCAGGAAAAAATATTTCCTTGACGCAAACTATTATATATCAATACTTCATCATCCCTTTATTTTCATTATATTTCTGTTACTAATTTTATTTAAGGAAAACTATATTTATAATTCAAGACTGAAGTTTGAAGCTACCATGAATTTTTAAATGGACTATATTCATCACCCTCTTGATTCATCATCCTCTCACCATGGGTAAATAGTAGTGTTTCCGACGCTTTCACCGGGGCGCGCGCATCCGTCTGCGGGGGACGCGTGGCTTGTTGCCCCGCATTCCCGCTTTCCAAAGGCGGGCGGCATTCGCTCCTTATTCAGGGACGTCTGCTCCTTGATCGAAACGGGATGATGGGATGTCGGTTCTTCCTCATGTGGATTCCTCCTCATAACTCATCACCTAGTCCGGGTCTCCCTTATAGATTTAATACGTAGTTCGTGAAACTCTTCCCAGTGCCATGTTTCCATGGACGCCGGTTAATTACACTGCTTTTGTCGGGACATTCCAAAGGGTCCAGTCAGGGCAGCAACCTTCGGTCAGGGGAGTAGTCACGTTGAGGCATCAGTAGCATGTCTGGATGTTGGGGTACCTGGCATGTCTGTCTGTTATCCTTGACCACAAGGCTTCTTGAGGGCGTGGAAGCCCGAGGCATCCCACATCGAGTGCGGGGAATTACATGTCATAGACACATGTCTAATGTTTTCCTCAGCTTCCCGTGTTCAACACAGGGTATGCCGCGAGTTTAACGTCCAACGAAGACGGATCAACCCAACCAGAGCATTAGCTAGGATAGATCGGATTGAGGGATCCTCCTTGAAGGGATATCGATGTCGGGGCCAGTCTATGGGCGACTGTGAAAAATAGCGTACCGACCTGGTCTCACCAGGATAAGACGGTCCGGGCAAGAATCAGAACGGGTGGTGGGTTGTTGAATGGAGTGGAAGGAGAGTGAAATGGGACCATCGCAGGGGGCGACAGTGAAGTTGGGCTTGAGCCTTGACGAGGCTTTCTACGTATCCCCGTGGCAGGGAATCAAAGTCCGCGTAGTTCGGGATGGTGCCGGTAAACCGACGTGAAGCTGGACCTTGGCCTGATGAATGTCGTCAGCGTACTGACGTGATGGTGGACCTTGGTCCGATGGGCATCGTCAGCGTACCGACGTGAAGGTGGACCTTGGTCTGATGGGAGTTGGGCTTGAACCTCTGGGAGTATTCCTACGTACCATGCCTTGACATGGATCAAAGACCTCGTAGTTCGGGGTGGTCACAATGGCTTGCCGTCGGACGGGAATTGCAGTTTATCGTCGTGCTGGACGGGAGTGTGCAGTTTAACGTCATGCTGGACGCAGGTGTGACCCGACGTGAAAGTAGACTCGTGAGTCCACTATTGGTGGGCCTGAACCTCGTGGAGGCTTCCTATGTACCATGCCTTGACATGGATCAAAGTCCTCGTAGTTCAAATGGTGGGTCGCAATAGCTTACCACTGGACCGGAATGGGACCCGACGTGAATGAGCGACGGGTGGGCTTGAACCTCGTGGAGGCTTCCTACGTACCATGCCTTGACATGGATCAAAGACCTCGTAGTTCAGGATGGAGTTTGTCGGTAAACCGACGTGAAAGTAGACCTTGGTCCACTATTGGTGGGCTTGAACCTCGTGGAGGCTTCCTACGTACCATGCCTTGAAATGGATCAAAGTCCTCGTAGTTCAAGGAATGAGTCCGTCGGTGAACCGACGTGAAAGTAGACCCGGGGGTCCACTATTGGTGGGCTTGAACCTCGTGAAGGCTTCCTAAGTACCATGCCTTGACATGGATCAAAGTCCTCGTAGTTCGGAATGGAATGTAGTTTAACGTCATGCCAGACGAAGATGGGACCCGACGTGAAGAAACGACGGGTGGGCTTGAACCTCGTGGAGGCTTCCTACATACCATGCCTTGACATGGATCAAAGTCCTCGTAGTTCACTATGGATTTGCCGGTGAACCGACGTGAAAGTAGACCTTGGTCCACTATTGGTGGGCTTGAACCTCGTGAAGGCTTCCTACGTACCATGCCTTGACATGGATCAAAGTCCTCGTAGTTTGGAAGATGGGTTGGGTCGCAATGGCTTACCACTGGACCAGAATGCAGTTTAACGTCGTGCTGGACGGGGGTGAGACCCGACGTGAAATGACGGGTGGGCTTGGACCTCATAGAGGCTTCCTATGTACCATGCCTTGACATGGATCAAAGACCTCGTAGTTCACTATGGATTGGTGGTCAGGGTCGGTGCTCACTCTAAGCCCACGTGAGTCATGCTCGGTGTGAGAAACAAGAGGTTGCAAGGACTTGACGATCACGTCACGAAGGGTGCGTCCGTGAGAAGCGAAAAGGGGCTTACGCGTTGGGCGGCCCATGGTGTTGGGACTTACTCTAGGATGGAGGCCCATATGGGGGTGCCTCGTTCCCTATCACTCCCTCCACTGACCTTGGTAGTGGGGAAGTACAGAGATGCACGGGTGCAATCATCCGTATGAAAGGTTCGGGGCTTACGCTCTAAGGCAGCCCTTTCCCTTGCGAACATACGCCACTCTGACAAGGAGGGTCTCATTCCATGTGCGGAAGAGTTCCATTCCCGTGGAGACGAGTGGTGTAAAGAATGTTCGAGCTGGGGGGGACCCTTCGTGAGGGAGACGAGGTTGGGTCACAGTTTAACGTCATGTGTTGAGGACGTGGTGCTTGGCAGTTTAACATCCTGCAGCTCGGACGAGGTGGGATCACTCCACACCCCTAGGACTTACATAATCGGTACCCTCTGGTCATTGGGGAAGGGAAGGTGCCAGTAAGGCCATGGTAAAGGGGGGTCGTGGGACGAACCATCAAGGGGTCCACGTTAGCGTGGCTATGCAAAGAAGCAATAGCCGTTAGCGTGCCTATGCGAAGAAGCATTAGGCGAAGCAACGCTACAGGTGGTATTGTCCATGGGACTTTGAAATCACATCGTGAAAACCTGGAGGGTCGCACGGAAAGAGGAATTGATAAGCAGAGGAGTGTGCTTTGCGAAGTGGGGTGCCTTGGACTTAGCATGGGGCATAGGTGTGAGTGGAAGGTGCTTCGCGATGTGGGACAGTGTTCGCGGAGCACTGCCTCGCGAAAAAGGGGTGCCTCGCGAAGCAGGGTCCTGCGAAGCAGTGTGCTTCGCGAAGTGGAGCAGTCCTGCCTTAGCATAGGGATCACTCGTATGGGTTGGGTGGTTTGCGAAGAAAAAGTGCTCCGCGGCTGCCCGGGTTCCCTTGGGAATCCCCTTCCTCCGCGAACGCCCTTGAGCTTCGCGAAGGGCATCCCTCCCGGGAGAGGGGCTCAAAACGAGACAAGGCAGAGTCGTCTCGCGAAGTAGAAGTACCTCGCGGAGCTCATGATTCCCGGGGCAAAGCGTGCTTCGCGGTTCGGGAGAGGAGAAGCCGAAAGGTCGGATTGTCCCTCCTCGGGACTCAGGGGGAGTCCAGTATTTATAGGGAAGGGGCACCGCGAAGCAGTGCTCACGCGCCACCTCTGGTGCTTCGTGGCGGCTCGCGAACGTCAAAGGGGTTCGCGGAGGATTACCGCCTCTGGAGCTTCACGGAGGCTCGCGAACGTCAAAGGGGTTCGCGGAGGATTACCGACTCTAGAGCTTCGCGGCGGCTCGCGAACGTCAAAGGGGTTCGCGGAGGATTACCGCCTCTGGAGCTTCGCGGCGGCTCGCGAACGTCAAAGGGGTTCGCGGAGGATTACCGCCTCTGGAGCTTCGCAGTGCCGCCATGGTAGGGGCGCTTCGCGGCGGGGCTTCGCGGCGGAGCTTCGCGACGGAGCTTCGTGAGGCAGTGCGCTGGCCTTTTTCGTTCCTTTCTTTCGGCCCACATTTTTGGCGCCAACAAATGCCCCCCCTCAACTTGGAGCCGCGGAGGGCGAAGAGTTGAAGTCTGAGGGATAATCGCCAAAATATTCGGTGGTTCGCGATGCAGCATCACGAAGGGGCCCCGCGATGCTCGCCGGGGCCGCAGCTCCGGACGCGCCGCGATGCTTCGCGCGAGGGAGGTGCGCCGCGATGCTCCGGGGTTGCCGCCTATAAATAGGGGGTCCGCCCTCTTTTGTCTTTACATGCCTTCCTTTTCTTTTTGTGCTCTCGACTTCGCGAAGCTCCGCATACTCTGCGACAGCCCTCCGCGAATCGAGCTTCGCGGCGAACCGCGGGTCTCTGACTCCGCGTCCGCGCTAGGCGAACTTCTTGTCGGCCTTGGACAGACTTCGCGGCTTGGTCTCGCGACCGATCTTTGCGATATGTCTCCGCGATCGAGCTTCGCGGTCGAGCTTCATGATCCATCCGAAATAATCCTTTTCTGAGGGCCAGAATTAAAATGGCTCATCAAGAAGCTGTCTTGGGGGTCCTCGCAGATGCTGCTCGTCGAGATGAGATGGCCAACCGGCCAGGCTTGGGGGAAATGGTTCGGAGCCACTCGGACCACACTTCTTTGACAGATCTGCTGTCGGAAGGTCATAAGGATTATCCGCAGTGCAAGAAACTGCCGTTGTACGGCTTCGGGCTGAGGGATGACGTCTTCATCCCTGAGGCGAGAATGGATGAACCAGCTTGCTGGTTCAGGAGCACACCGTGCCAGAACCAATGGTTCAGGGCGGCCGATGGTCATGCGCGGGAGGATTTCACACCCATCACCGCTGACTATCTCTACAACCATGTGAATGATATCGATGGGAGGCCACTGCAACCGGAGACGTCCCCTCCTCTCTACCGCACCATGCTGAAGGCAGCTCTACAGGATCTGAAGAAGGGATGGTCCGATGAGTGGGACCTGCGTCAGGGCGGCAACTTTACCGACGACTGGGACTGGGCCTACTGTGTAGGTGCCTCATGCGAGGAGTTCGGGGCCGAGCTGAGGAGAGTGGGATTGTATGAGGTGGCATGGGCCTCCCAGTTCCACATTTACCAACCAAAGCAGCTGATGCCGGAACTGCTGAGTAGATGGTCGTCCAGTACCAACACTTTTCACCTTCATCACGGGGAGGTGGGCATCAGCCTGTGGGATGTCCACTAGGTTTCTGGGTTCCCGATCTTGGGGGCCATGTATGACGAGTTCCTCCCCATTTCCAGCGCGTGGGGAGATGCGAAGCAAATGCCGCGATTGGCGTCGGCGCTGATGGCGCTCATCCCTAGAGAGGACAAGGAGGCAGTGAGGGAAGTCCACTTCAGAAGATGGTTCAAATGCTTCCTGAATTTTCCAGAGAATCGAGAGTTCCCTCCAAGGCCTCGAACATGTCCAAGGGCAGCCCAACGGGGCAAGGGGCACTCGTATTGGCGGGTTTTGGAGGACAGCCAATGGAAGACTTGGGGTTTCAGTGTTAGCACTGAACAACAGCCAATAGTCAGGCTGGCGGCGTTCATCGCGGCTCTCATATGTGGCTGGATCCTACCGGTGAGAGATACAACCATGGGGGTGCGGCCCAGCTCGTTCATCATGGCATCGATGTTGGCCATGGGGCAGCGGGTCAACCTGGGGATCCCGATGCTCCCCAAACTGTATAGAATGCTGCGGCATATTAGCGAGGGCAAGAAGCCGCCAAGGATATGCGGGCCCTTCCACCTCCTGTATGGGTGGATCGCAGCGCACATTAGGGGGATTTACGAGTATCCAAACCCCATTTCGCCACCGGGATCAGACTTTCGCCCCTCCATCCTGAACGCAGTTGGGAGCTTCCCGTTCAAACTGGCCATTCCAATGGTGCTGAATCGGGTGTGGAGGGCGGATGAGTTCAATTTCCATCCCTTCCCGTTGCCGACGGGGATGCTTACTGATGACGGGCGGGGAACGGAAGAACTTCAGGCTTACCTTATGGCCTTCCGAGGTGGAGTTTTGGTGGCTCGGATTGATCGTGAGCCAATCTGTGAACCGTACACCCCGCATCGTTTTGCGAGGCAGTTCCGGTGTCTCCAGCGGCTGACCCCGCGGGTCTACTGGGAGGTGCGCCACGAGGAGCACCCATGTGTGATGAGGCAGCTATGGCTCATGTTCACACGCGATGATGGAAAGATTCGGATTGCATTGTCTCCATCCACCGCCGCCTTCGGATTAGTGAAGGAGTACGCCATCAGTTGGGAGGCCGCTTATCCGGGGGAGATGTTGAAGCAGCCAACGATCCGGGTTGGTGACGGTGGGCCTCCTCTATCTCGAGGTCGGGGTCGGAGGGCAGCTAGGGCCGCTCGCGGTAGCGGGGCTGCCATGGCGGCGAGACCCGCACCGGCCGAGGGTATGGCAGCAACGGTGGATCCGGTGGTTCTGGAAGAGCAGGGCCATTCAGAGGGGCGGCCACCGAGGGGATTCCGTCGGATATCCACTCAGGCTCTGGGGAAGCGGCTGCGTCAAATCGACATGGCCGAAGATGCTGTCTTTCCGGAAGCTTGGAACATTTGGGATGTCAACCGGCAATTCCTCAGCCCACCTGAGATGTGGGCCCACCTGAATCGCCTCGGGATGGAATTGCCGGGAATAGGCCCAGTTCGGGCTGGATTCATGGTGTCTCCGGCGGAGGCAGAGCAATACCTGGACGAGCTGGAGGATTACGTCCACTCCAGCGGTGTTCCTCGCCCAATGACGGATCGGTTGAGGGTACTGTTGAATCAGACGGTCCCCCCGCAGTTATCAGCTGCCGATCTGAGGGAGCACTTCCCCTTGCAGGAGGAATCAGAGGACTCTTCTCGGGAGGATGAGGCTTGCGGAGGGAGCCCGCTGGAGGAGGGCGAGGTCGGGGACCGAGGCTCAGAATCCGACGATTTCGCGGAGGCTCTCGAGGTAGCATTCCGAACTTCTCTCCTTACGACCTATTCTTGGGTCCCCATGGACCTCTAATCAATGTTTGAACCGTGCAGGAGGAAGTTGTTCATAGGCCTCGCTCTCGCTCTTCGGCGGGTGATGATGCGGGACCTTCAGAACCCGCGCATATGGCTGCGTCCAGTTCTGCGTCTAGTGGGACCAGGGCGACTGAGGTGGCTCCTCCAAAATCTCCAGACCTTCCAACAATATACGGAGGGCCTCGCCTCGGGGTCCCCTCAGTACCGGCTCAGGAGCAGCGCTCAGAGGTCGATCTTCATAAGTCTCTCCCACCGGTCTCCTCGTTGTCACATGTAGGCCATGCCAACTAACGTTTATGTCTCTCTGTCGTACAGTTTTTCGGCTGGCGTGGGCCACTGCGGCAAGGCTGGTCGGGATGTCTGGCGGTGTCCCTCCTAGGGGCATGCCGGTGATGGTGGTGATAGTCCCTCCATCTCCTCAAGCTGCGACACACATCATCACTGGCGGGTCCGCCAGCAGGGCCGTACCTGAAGTCATCGAGGTGGACTCTGAGGGAGAGGATCAACCAGTCGGTCCTAGTCCCATCGTGCCTGCGTCGGTGTCAGGTGTCGTACCAGACTCAACACCAGATGCAGATCCTGCTGAGGAATTCCTGCAGGCATATCCTGCGTACGAGCCTGCCAACCGCACGGATTGGGAAGAAACGGCCTCCGATGAGGAAGACAGCAGCATAGTCCGTCGCCGGTCGTGGAAGCTGATCACGTGCTTTATCAGGGACACTCCCCAAGCGCAATGGCTGGCCAAAATGGATAGGCTCCACTCGCGGTTGCGCGAACTGTGTGCCAGGGGAGTGGATTCCCAACGCCCTCACGCGCTCATCCAAGACCTCATGGATGAGAAGATCCGGGAGCATGATCGTGGGCTGAGCGTGGGATGGCAGCGGAGAAAGGCGACCAGTATTAAGAAGCTCCAGGAGGCTGAAGGCGAGGTCCAACAGATGCAGATCCGGGCCAACGAGCTTTCAGCCACTCTTGATGCGCAGTCTGAGTTGATCTCACGATTGAAGGCCCAACTGGCAGAGGCTGAGGAGCATATGGGGCAGACCTCTTGAAGGATGGCTGCCGTCCAGGCCGAGGTAGAAAGGGCTAGGGCCAGAGTTGACGAATTACGCCCCGCCGCTGCTGAAGAGGAGCGGGAGTTGAATCAGCGGCAACAGGCTTTGGACGCCGCAAGTCAGCGGGTGGCGGAGCTGCAACGCTCTTTTGACGGGGTCAACCCGTCCATGGGGGAAGTCGACCCCCGAGTATTGTAACAAACCCGAAAGAAACTTTTATTAACACTTTTGTACTTCAACTCTTTCTTTCTCCTTTGTTTTGAGTGTCGTGGCACGCACGATTTCCACTGTTGAATTTCCTTGTTACATCCCTACAATATTTGCGGGACGTTTGACGACAATTCCCCAAGCCAGTCCAGATTCCTAAAAGATGGGGAAGGATTGATCGGAGGAGGAACTTCCAGGATAGCCGAATTACCGTTTCTTCAACGTGCTCTTATACACGAACGGGGAAATGCCAGGGGCGCTGAAATCGGTTCAAACAGATGAAAATGGGAAGTGTGAATCACGATACCCAAATTCGGAACACTGTGGGGATGTCATGACAATAAAGGGCAACCGTTAACCATGGCGGACAAACGGTATCTTTACTGCGTTAGCCTGAAATAAGGACAACAAATGAGCATCGACCGCTGACCATATTCGCAACGCAGGATTTTATCAATTTGTTGTCGATCAATCCTTCGGGACATTGACCTGTAACGGTAGGAGAGCCCTTGGGCTTAGTATCCAGGCCGTTATTGGGGGTCCCTCCAAACATGAACAGTCTTCCGGAACGTTGGCCCAGGACGGTAGGTGAGCCGATGCGGCATGAGACCAGACCGTTAGGGGGTTCTTTCAGACATGAAAGAGGACGAGGGTCCGAATAAGGGGCACGCAAAGCATGGAACATGGAGTGGTGGTTTGTTCAAATAGAATCCAACAGTTCGGTAGTTGCACCACCATGGTGGGAGTACGCCAGATGGGCGCATCGGCCTGATCACGGATCATTCTTTCTTCCAGATAGGGTCTCTCTGGCGAGGGCTAGAAATGGGGAGGAACAAGATTTCGTGATTCCAGGGGCTGAACCCTAGGCAAAATGCCTGGGTGTCTCGATGTATCCCACGTGATGATGGGAATCAAGCCACACGTAGTTCTGGAAGCGCAGTTTAATGTCATGCGGGACGGGGAGCAGCCTAACCGTGTTGGTACACATCCTGCCAAAACTACTAAGCCCACGTGAGTCATGCTCAGTGTGGGAAACAAGCAGTAGTGGTGGGAATTTCCCGACACAGAGAGGGGATAGTTAGGGAAAAGGGACGATCGGTGAATCCCGGCCCAATGACACTAACACTATCATTTAGCGCACCTAGATGCACGAAGAGAAAGAGCCGAGTATGATGGAATTCCACTTGAACATGAGGAAGTGGAAATGTGTGAATCATGGTGCTCTAGATTCAGATCACAATGATGGAGGCGTGACGACAGAGGGTAACTGCTGACCGTATTCGCAAAGCAGTACCCTGTCGCGTTAGCCTAGAATGGGGACATACAAATGAGCATCGACCGCTGACCATATTCGCAACGCGGGATTTTATCGATTTGTTGTCCAATATCCGTGGGGACGTTGGCCCGGAGCGATTGAAGGGCCCTTAGGTCCAGAATTCATGGAGAGCCCTTAAGCTTAGTATCCACGTCGTCCGAGGGTCCTTTTGGATGTGGAAGAGGATGAGGATCCAAATAGAGAGCTCACGAAGCATGGCCATGGGATGAGGGGAACGTCCCTGTGAAAATCCCATGCTTCGGGCTCTTTGTCAAAACACATCTGAATACGGCAACGAAACGTATTAGAGAGAGGGAGCAGATTCCTTTCCCTTGGGGTGATCTTAGTTTAGGGGCATAGAATTCGGACCATGGATGGGAAAAGGGATCAGGGGACGCATGACATCAAAACCTGACGTGAATGAGGACATAGTCCTACTTACCATGCATTCTCTGGGGAAATACTCGAGTCGAGGGACCGAACACAAGGGTTAGGCTGGGCCCGCGGGGAAGCACCCGGGCGCTCCTACGTATCTCATAAGGATGAGAATCAAGCCATACGTAGTTATGAAAGGTGGAACAGTAAGGTACCAGTACCAGGGGAAAAGGGGAGTGCGGACGTGGCCCTTGCACTAAAAGAAGCGGAATTTGATGTATCTTGTTTGTTCTTTAAGGTGAATGGGTTTTTTTTTGGTGAAGCGACCGGCCTAGAACAGTAGGTCGTGATGTCGCCACAAGAATCAAGCCGCGATGGGTGTTGAAAAATGGCATGGCACGTGACCAATACCCAACGTGATGTCCTCAACAACGAGGTCACCACAATGCGGTGCCGTTTTTTGTCGTGCGGCCAGGACGATAATGTCACAGTTTAGGGTCGTATGATAGGACCAAGAATGCATTTTATCGTTATGCAGCGCGGACGTAGCAGAGACGATGCTAGGCGGGAAATGTGCGCAGTGTTATAAAACACAATTGACAGAGACATGATCCCACATCAAATTGTACGCCATCCGGAGAGGGAAACCTTAGGCCGAGGGGCCTACACAGAGGTGAAACAGGGAGAGAGACTGGCTTCCTGAATGGGTTGTACCCAGAGACAGGGCGTCTGGGCGGTCCTACGTGTCCCATGAGGATGGGAATCATGTTGAACGTAGTCCGTAATGGATCTTAGTTTATGGTCTTAGAGCTCGGACCATGGGAGCCCCGAAGGGCGCCAGATTGCAGCTTTGTCCCCCTAGCATGCAAAGGTGCACTGAGGGATAGCGCCAAAAGTGTCAAGATTCCACCTGGACATGATGGGGTGGAAAATGATGTGAATCATGCAACCAACATTCAAGGACTGAAGGGGTTGGCATGACGACAGAGGATTACTGCTGACCATGTTCGCAACACAGCATCCTGTCGCATTTTCCTGAAATGAGGACTAACAAACGAGCATCGACCGCTGACCATATTCGCAATGCGGGATTTTATCGATTTGTTGTCCAAAACCCTCGGGGGTGTTGGCCCGTATCGGTAGGAGAGCCCTTGGGCATTGTATCCAGGCCGTTCTTGGGGGTCCCTCCGGGTGTGAAAGATGATGGAAGTCCGAATAGAGGGGAACAAAAAGCTTGACAAGTGGAAGGAACTTGATCAAGTTGAATCTGACACTCCTGGTCCTAGACAAGAGTGCTCTTAATACATGGGTGAACCAACGCAAGGAGTCAAGGGACTCCACTTTGAGGGTGACCGAGAGATGGCAGGTCCCCGGGGGAAGGGGGCACGGTGCCCAAAACCTTGTATCATACCTACACACCCCCCTGCTGGAGAGGGATAGACCAAGTGGCCTAGGTGACCGGGAAATCAGGAGATCTCCAAGAGGTGGGGCTGGACCCGAATCTTAGACATTCAGGTGGTCCTACGTATCCCATTAGGATGGGAATCAAGCCACACATAGTTCTGAAGGGTGCCTTTTAAAGTCATGCAGGACAGGGAATAGGAGGACTGAACCTCAGAATGGGGGCATGCGTGTTGCAGCTATCACAAACCCGATGTGAATGAGGATGTAGTCCCTCACTGCGCCACGCAGCCCTGTGATCGGGGTCCTGAAGGAAGGATTAGAGAGGTAAATTTGCTGAACTCAAGCTGGGTCCGGAGATAAGGGGTCCGAGCATCCCTACGTATCCTATCGAGATAGGAATCACGCTGAACGTAGTTCCAGATGAGAATCTTAGTTTACGGTCTTAGAGCTTGGACCGTGGATGGTGACAACTCCCGAGTAAGCACAGATGTCGACCCAATCCCTAAGCCCACGTGAGATAAACTTGGTGTGGGAAACAACGGGGGTATCCTCATCGCAATACTTGGGGCGTCCACCAATGGGGTGTCAGCAGAGAGTTCCGAAGGACACTTTTGATGTAGCTTGTTCCTCCAACGCGCAGACGTGCACGGGGGAAAAGTACCAAGAGTTCCGAGACTCTACTTGGACATGATGAAGTGATGAAGGGTATGAATTGTGTACCCGACATTTGGGATTAATGGGTTGGCGTGGCGATAGAGGAAGACTGTTAACCGCGGTGGAAACACAGCGTCCATATCGCGTTAGCCTGAGGTGGGAACAACAAACGAGCATCGACCGCTGACCATATTCACAACACGGGATTTTATCGATTTGTTGTCCGAAAACCTGGGGGGCGTTGGCCCATATCAGTAGGACAACCCTTGGGAATTGTATCCAGGCCGTTCTTGGGGGTCCCTCCGGGTGTGAAAGATGATGGAAGCCCTGATGCGGGGATACGCAAAGCCTGGAAAGCGGGTGCGGACGTGTCCGAGTAAAGCTTGGCATTCCAGGTAATAAACCAGAGTACTCTTAAGCACATTGGTGAACCGCCGAAAAAGAGGGATCGACGAAACAGCTCAGTAGGGGGTGGGAGCATGGCGTGGTCATCACGAGACCGTCGTGAATGAGGACATAATCCCACACCACACCATATGATCATCTCATAGAGGCAGGATAGGCCAAGGGGCCGAGATGGGATGGGGGTTCCCAAGAGATGGGGCTGGACCCGAATCCTGGACATCCAGGTGGTCCTACGTATCCCATTAGGATGGGAATCAAGCCACACGTAGTTCTTGAAATGCAGTTTAACGCCATACTGGACGAGGAGGGGAATAATATACTCCGAAACAGGGGAGGTGTGCGGTATGGCGAAGAAGCCGACGTGAATGAGGACGTAGTCCAACACCACACCATACACCCTGGGCAAGAGGGAACCTGGGCCGTGGCCCGGAAAGGCCAAAGGGCCTAAGGTCAGGCATCAGTCAGGAAGGCCTGACTGGATTGCAGTTTAATGTCTTACATGAGGACGGGGGGGCCAGAGACCCAAGGAGGCCAAGGGGCCTGAGGCTGGGCCTCGTAAGGGGAGTCGTACGGCATGGTACATGATCCCGACGTGAATGAGGACGTAGTCCTACACCACACCGTACACTCTTATGAGGAATCCTGGGCCGTGGCCCGGAGAAAAGGGGAAGTTATCAGTCAGAAAGGCCTGACTGGTTTGCAGTTTAACGTCTTACATGAGGACGAGGGTCGGGGACCCGAAAAGGCCAAGGGGCCTGAGGCTGGGCCTTGTAAGGGGAGTCGTACGGCATGGTACATGATCCCGACGTGAATGAGGATGTAGTCCTACACCACACCGTACACTTTTATGAGGAATCCTGTGCCATGGCCCGGATCGCTAGCACTACCTGGGGAAATTTGTCACCTCGGGATGGGGCAGAATGAATCACTGTTCTTGATGCATGGGGCATCTCGGGGTGGACCCGAAGATCCAGGACACTATTGACCATGTTCGGAACACAGTGTTCCTATGGTGACCCGTATGGGGGCAACAAATGAGCGTAGACCGCCGGCCAAATTCGCAACGTGGGACTTGTATCGATTTGTTGCTTGAAAACCCTCGGGGGCGTTGGCCCGTATCGGTAGGAGAGCCCTTGGGCATTGTATCCAGACCGTTATTGGGGGTCCCTCCAGGTGTGAAAGGTGACAGAATCCCAGTCCCGGAGTGGGTGAAGCTTAGTTGCATCCATCCACGAAAGGGGCAAACACCTCCAGGGGGGAATGTGCAGCCGGGTCGAGGCTTGATCGACATGGGTCGGGGAAAAAGTGTGCACCCTGCCATGTCTAGACCCGAGGGGAAGATTTTGGCTTTTGGGCTGGGCCAACGGACGAAATGTCTGGGCGTTCCTACGTATCTCATAAGGATGAGAATCAAGCCACAAGTAGTTCTTGAAATTCCATGCAGTTTAGCGTCATGCGGTGAGGACGTGGGAGGATAGAAGAACGGGAGTGGGCACATGGTACGACCTTTACAATCTTTGCGCGAGCGAGGTTGCATAAGCGGGGCCAAGAAAGCCTACTTCCTGCTACACAAAGATCCTCCAAGGAGACTATTCCCAGGGGGAATAACGGAAGAGAAATGTTTGGGGCTGGGCTCAAGACGAGGCGTCCGAGCGTTCCTACGTATCCCATTAAGATGGGAATCAAGCCACACGTAGTTCGTGAGATGCAGTTTAACGTCCTGTGGGACGATGAGAAACACCTTGTTTGGGGATATGTACGGTACAACAAGTAACCCGACGTGAATGATGACGTGGTACTACCCCATACCATGCAATCCCATAAGAGGTTAAGTGGGGAAAAATTAACAAGGGGGCCTGGGGGCCAAACCGCGGTGGAGACGGGGCCAGGGGCCCAAGTAGGCCAAGGGGCCTGAGGCTGAGCCTCGGTCAGGAAGGCCTGACCAGCTTGCAGTTTAACGTCTTGCAGTGAGGACGGAGATGCAGTTTAAGGTCATGCGGGACCAAGTCGCAGTTTAGAGTCGTGCAGGACCCTCTCACAGTTTAGGGTTGTGCAGGACCACTTTTTCCCTAGGCAAAGTATCACTTGAGGAACTTGGCATTGGTGGGAGGGGTTATACACTCTCCATCCATGGTCACCAAAGAGTATGCTCCATTGGGGTAAACCTTATGGATGATATAAGGCCCTTCCCATTTGGGTTCTAACTTGGGCGGTTTCCTACCGGGAATCATTGGCGCTCGAAGGGCCAATACCAGGTCACCCTGTAGAAAAGAGCGGAGATGAACCTTCTTGTAAAAGGCTCTCGCTATCTTGTCCTGATGCCTCTCCAGATTGTGCAGGGCACAGAGCCGGTTCTCGTCCAGTGCCTCTAATTCAGCTAGACGGATCTCGGCTACCTCATCTAATGTCTGGTGATCATAAACTGCAGTGCGTAGCGATGGCAGCTGGATCTCAATGGGTAGGACGGCCTCAGCTCCATACACCAGGGAATATGGGGTCACCTGGGTAGAGTTGCGAGTCGTCGTCCGGTAAGCCCAGAGGGCGTTGGGGAGCTTGTCTGACCAACTCTTCTTGTTCTGACCAACCATCTTCTTCAGAATGTTAGAGAGGGTCTTGTTGAACGCCTCGATCTGTCCATTCGCCTGCGCGTGGTAGCGGGAGGTATGGTTCGACCAGATGTAGTACTTAGCGTACAATTTCTTCAATTCAGCTGCTCGGAAGTTGGTGCCATTATCGGTGAGCACGGCATGAGGGACTCCAAACCGGTGGATAATGTTGGAGCTCACAAATTCAACGACGGAACGAGCCTTGACCTCTTTGATCGGAACTGCTTCTGCCCACTTGGAGAAGAAATCTGTAGCAGTCAGGATGAACCTACACTGGCGGGCTGTTGCTGGCGGATACGGTCCCACTACATCAAGTCCCCATACCGCAAATGGCCAAGAGTACTTGGTGGGGTGGAGGGGTTCTGGCGGCCGATGCAAGAAGTTGGCGTGTACTTGGCACGCGTGGCATCTCTTGGCATACCCAATACAATCGTGGATCATGGAGGGCCAGAAGTACCCTAACCTCCGGATTTGCTGGGACAGCTTCGGCCCAGCTTGATGGGCGCCACAGGAACCGGCGTGAACCTCTTGCATAACTTGAGGTATCTCTACTCCTTGGATGCAACGGAGGAGGACTCCATCGAAACTCCGTTTATAGAGGATCTACTCAAGACTGGGGCCGCTCTGGAGGGTAAATTGAAGTGTGCGGCGTCGGATTCGCTCGCGTTCGGCCCGGTCGTCCGGGAGCTGACCATTTTGGAGATACTCGACAAAAGGTGCTCTCCAGTCGGGGGTGGTTTCAACCACTGCGTCTGACGAACCCGGGACTCCCGATATGGAGGGTCCGGCGGTGTGATGACTTACCCGCAGGCTATCACGGTCCTCTTGGGTGACGGGGGCAGTGACTCTCCGGTGGGCCACGTGTATGACCAAATCATCTTGCTCGGGTTCTGCGAGCGACGCGGCCAAGCCAGCCAGGGCGTTCGCTGGGCCGTTCTGCGACCGTGGGACATGGGTAACCTCTGGCCGAGGAGAGAACTGGGCCATTAAGAGGAGGGTGTACTCCAGCAACGGTGCAAGCTCTGGCTTCCTGACGACGTAGCCGCCATTAACCTGTCTGATTACCAGCTCGGAATCTCCCTTCACATGTAGATGGGGGACATGGATCTCAAGGGCCAACTCGAGGCCGGTGATGAGATCCTGGTACTCTGCCTCGTTGTTTGTACAACCTTCTGACAACAGGAATGAGTATGGTAGGACGGCTTGCATCGGGGTAATGAAAACAATACCCAGACCAACTCTATTGAGCTTGGGGTCGTTGAGCCTTCTACCGGTGGGGCTCCGGGAGGCGCCGTCGAAATACATCTGCCCACACGGGACAACATGATCGACTGAGAGGATCGTCTCATCAGGGAAATCCAGGTGCGGGGATTGATCCGCGGAGGTTGGATGGGCAGCTAAAAAGTCTGCCAACACCTGTCCCTTAACGGCCTTCTGAGGCACTAACCTGATATCAAACTGCTGGAGAATCACCGCCCACCGTGCTAGTCGGCCAGTCAGCATTGGGCAGTTCAGGATGTACTTCAGCGGATCCACCCGAGAGATCAATTGCACCTCGTGGTGTTGCAGGTAGTGTCGCAAATTCTGCATGGCGAAGACGAGCGCAAGCCAGCTCTTTTCGATAGGGGAGTATCTGACCTCCGTATCGAGAAGCATGCGACTGAGATAGTAGAGACTGTTCTCAGTGCCCTCGTTATTCTTCTGGGCAAGCAGCGCGCTGAGGGATCTCTCCAGGGTGGCCACATAAAGGACCAGCGGATTTCCGGAGACGGGTGGCATCAAGACCGTAGGTTGGAGCAGATACTGCTTGATTTCCTCAACGGCGATCCGACACTCCTCATCCCATTCATAGGCAGCGCCTTTCTTCATGAGCCAGGAAAAAGGCTTACACTTGCCGGCCAGATTCGCAATGAATCGGCGTAAATAGGCTAAGTGGCCTTGAAGGCCTCAGAGCTCTTGAATGTTGCTCGGGGGAGTCATTTGGCCGATGGCCTTGATCTTCTCCGGGTTGATCTTGATACCTCGGTATCTGACAACAAAGCCCAGAAACTTCCCGGAGGTGACTCCGAAGGCACAATTCAGCGGGTTCATCTTCTGGTGATGGGAACAGAGGAAACCGAACACTTTCTCAAGGTCTTTGAGATGGTCCTGGCGCTGGCATGATTTGACTACAAGGTCATCCACGTAGCATTCCACCAATGTCCCGAGAATCGGTTTGAATATGCGATGCATGACCCTCTGATAAGTGGAACCTGCATTTTTCAAACCGAATGGCATTACCTGGTAGCAAAAGGTACCTTGGGGAGCCCTGAAGGCAGTGGAATCCTCGTCTTTGGGGGCCATCCGGATCTGGTTATACCCGGAATACCCATCCATGAAAGAGAGGTCTTGGAACCCGGCCGTGGCGTCAATCAACAGCTCCGTCACTGGGAGTGGGAAGTCATCCTTTGGGCAGTGGCGATTGAGATCGCGGAAGTCTATGCAGACTCTAATCTGTCCATTATTCTTCCTGACCGGCACAATGTTGGCGAGCCATTTGGGGTACTGGACCTCCTTAATGAAGTTGGCTTTGATAAGCTTGTCAACTTCGGCCTCAACCATAGCACCATGAGAAGGGTGCATTTTCCTGGGGGGCTGCTTAAACCCACGATGTTTTGCCGGGAGGCCCAGACGGTGGATGGCCACTTGGGGATCCAGCCCTGGCATCTCATCGTAACTCCAGGAAAACACATCACGGTGCTGTTTGAGGAAGTCCACGTACTGTTGCCGCTCCTCAAGGGACATGGCCGCACTGATCAATGTGGGTCTCGGATCTTCCTCGCTACCAAGGTTCACCTGTACCAGTTCATCAACCGTGGTAGAGACGCCTTCTTCAAAGGCTGGGGGCGCATCCTCCAAGTCTTCCTCCCTAGCCGTGGGGGGACTTCCCGTGACGGAAGATACTTCTAGGCTCTCGAAACCCGAGGGGCAGCTGGTGCCGGCTTGGGAAGCAGCGGTCATCACATCAAGAGACTCACTTGTTGTTGAGACTGTAGCAATGAATGCATTTGATCCTATCCCATCTGGCCTTCGGCCTAAGGGGCCACGTTTGATGATATCAAAGAAGTGGTGATGTGTCAGCCTGAGTCAGTTAATTCCAGTCCGGCGGAAGAGACACGTATGGCGCATCGCTGTTGTCATGAGCTTGACGTCCCGGTACCGTACAGGGGTAGGGGGTTTCGGGATGACCTGATCCTGGTTGATGTAGGAGTACGAGGTGATTTTCCGCCGTCGCTTGGACACGGGAACATGCCTTCCTTGCGTACCCGAAACAACAAAACATTGCCCCATGTCGGGGGTCATGGCCTCCAACCGGTGGATCGGGAGGATGTAGGCGTCGTCCATGCTTGCCCATGGATCACTTGTGATCGGGGCGGGCTCATCCTCACTTACCAGGATTTTCTTATCCTCACTTTTGTAATAACCCGCATCTAGATAGCGGGCCTCACAAGAAGCAAAAGGGGATGCGTCTCCTTGGAGCACGCCTACTCGACCGTTGAGCGAGTACTTGAGGCACTGGTGATACGACGAGGGGACCACTGCATGCAGATGGAGCCATGGCCTACCCATCAATGCGTTGTAGGCGGTGTCCTGTGAAACAACCATGAACTCAGTGCTGGCAATTAAGCCACCGAACTGAGTCTTCAGGCGGATCTTGACGACTGGGGTTTGCTCTATCCTGTCGTACCCCTGGATCCTGAGGTTAGAGGGAGTCAAATCACCTTCGGACAGACCCAGCTTTCGCAGCGTCCGGGTCGGAATTAGGTTGATTCCAGAACCCGTGTCAACGAGGCAGCGGCGGACTTCCACGCCGTTGAAGTGGCCAGTGATATACAGTGGGAGAATGTGCCCCTGTATGGGAGGGTCCTCATCTTCACCGGAGAACGAGATAACCGCCTGACATTCGGAGTTTTCACTCGTCTCGGTATGGAAGGCTTCCGCAGCTGCTACTTCCGTCTCGAACTGGAGGGGGCTCCTTAGGGACTCAGCAAGTGCCTCGCACATTTCAGATGACAGGCGCAGGGCCTCAAGGATGGAAAGCCTCACCGGGATGCCGTCCAGGTGCTTCAGAACATCGTACTTTCGTGCCAAACACGAACCTCTTCTTACAGGAGGTCGTTCGGCATTTGGATGCACAATGGGTCCTGTCGGTTGAACTGGCGATTGACTAGTACTGGGTACGTCTTGCTGTCTGCCAGTAGAAGCCTGAAGAGTAGTCGTCGGACTAGGATCGGACAGCGGAGGCTGGCCTGCAACCGGGCAAGACTGACTGTGATACGAACGAGGCGGCTCCCCCCGATCCAGTAGTACGAACGGCGGTGGAGGTAGAACCGAGGGTGTTGGATGGGTCTGCGCGTGCTGAGATCTGCGCTGAGCCTGCTGCCTGGTCTCGGTAGTGTGCACGGCTTGGCCACAAGTGCCTGCTGACGTTCCTCGATGACCGGCGCGATTGCGATTCCTCTGACATTGACGTCGGCTGGAAACGTTGGGTAGGTCGGCCTGGGGTTCCCCCTCATCGGGGGTCATATAGGGCTTTACCAGCTCCACGGTGTTAACCGAAGCGTACCCATGGCTATCGCTCGAAGAGTCATCCACCGCTAGGCGGATTCTGGGTGGAATCCCCATTTCGGGGGGCATAAAGTCGCCGAGAGTGCGGGACGACGACGGCACTGGCGGTGCACGTTGCTTCTTCTTGCGTCGCCGCTGCTTGTCCTTTTGGGCAGAGGTCGACTGTGAAGACGACGCGGAGGCACCGACTATTTCTGAAGGGTCCGACTGCTTTAGGCGCGCCCGGATGATACCCTGGGCACGGACGACGGTTTTTCGAGCCATCCAGTCGTCATATTTCTGGGATCCACGGCTAGAGACCTGTTGCCACTCACCTTCGCTGTCGCTGCCGATTTATGATCCTGCAAAGACGCCTGCCACTTGCGCTGGCGCTGGGCCCAACTTGACTATGTTGTTGTTGACCTGGTCCTGAAGCCAGTCATTAAACACATAGCATCGCTTGAGGGTGTGCCCCAGGATCCGATGATAAGGGCAGTAGTTGGGGTGATCGGTGAGATGCGCCTCTGCCGGCCTTCTGCACTCAGGCAGACGCACAATCCCTTGTCTAGAGCACTTCGGAAGTAGCCAGGGACCTGATTTTCGTTGAACGAATAGGTCTGGTACCTTCTTTACGGATAGGGGGGCCTGGGGGCCTGGTCCTGACGAGGGGCCGGAGGGGCCTGCCGAGGAGGTGGCACCTGGTTGTCTCGCCTAGGTGGCGGTGGTGCATTGCACAGGGGAACCTGTCAGTTCTGGGGCGGTCGCTGCTGGGCAGGAGCCTGTGCTTACGGTGGAGGACCTCTGCGGGGTTGCGGGGGTGGTGCCACCGGCAGTAATTCCAGCCGCCTCAGGGCTTCTATTTGAGCCACCGCGGCGGGTTCAGCCCTGGCGGCCCTCCTGGCTGGGATCATAGGGGGCAGCAAACGTGCCTGACTAGCATGTTGCAGGGCTTCCTTGAGGTTCTGGGCCTTATCTGAGAAATCTCTAAACCCTCTAGGGTAGTTCTGGGTAATCAAGGAGGGTAACAACTCTATCTTGATGTTCCCCACACACATCGTCAGTAATTTCTCCTGAGTCAGTGGCATATTGAGGGAATACGTAAGTTCTTTCCACCGGGTGATGAAGTCTGCAACCCGCTAATTAGGCCCCTGTTTGCTCTTGAAGAGGTCCACAATGCTGGTCTTTCGCGTGGTGGAGCTGAACTGGTATAAGAACTGCCGGCGAAGATCCTCCCAACCTGTCACCGATCCTATAGGGAGCTGGCTGTACCAGACGAACGCCGGACCTTCCAATGTATGTACGAAACATCGGAGCATGGAGACTTCTTGCTGAGCCGGGGTCCCCAGCATGGGGCCACACCTAGAAGAGAAATGAGCCAAGTGCTGGGGTGGGTCCCCTGTCCCGTTAAAAGGTGATAAAGTGGGGTTCCCAAAACCCGGAGGCGCGGGCATATCATCCACCCACGCAGGATAAGGCTTGCCATCCGGTGGG
Source organism: Viscum album (assembly GCA_963277665.1). Lineage (NCBI taxonomy): Eukaryota > Viridiplantae > Streptophyta > Magnoliopsida > Santalales > Viscaceae > Viscum > Viscum album. The sequence goes on along the minus strand of OY728152.1, from coordinate 133,496,792 downwards.
ACCGCCACCTGCCGTGTTTCCAACGCCTCGAGGCGGGTTGTGAGTGCCGCAATAAGGTCCTCCGGGTGGGGGTCCCTGTCTTGACGGGGATCCCTGACCACAAGTGCATTGCCAGGTTCTTCAACACGGTAGATAGCTTCGGCCGCTCGCAGGTCAACTTGCTGGACGACCTGCTGGGCGGCTGGGGGAACCCGGGTTGGATTCTTCAGATCGCCCCGTCGCTCAGGGGGGTTTGGCGAGACGTATCGCGCCCTCTTGCCGTATGTTCCGGCTTCTGTCCTGTCTGCGGCAGTAGCATGATCAGGGTTTCCCGGAGGCATCTCACTGGGGGAAAATTGTTCATGCCCCTGCTGCCCCGGTCTGGGATTACCATAGTCGGGTCGCCGCTCTGCGACGCATTCAGCCAAGAGTTCGTCAACCAGCCTCCTCTGCTCAGCAAGCTGCTGGCGTAACGCGGCTTTCTCAGGATCTTCGTCCGTTTTCTGCACAGAGGCAGATGGGTCAGAGTGCTTTACTGTCCCGACATGCTCCTTACCCTTGCCGGCGTTTCGACTGAGTACCAACGACTCTGTGGGTACGGGGAGGCCTAGAAGGTTCCTCTGCTGATGGGTAACTCTCCCTAATGGGTCGAGTAGTGGCGGCGCGCCCTCTGGGGGGAAGTATCCATCAAGGAGTTCCATTCAGTCCTCCCTGTCCACAATGTCGGCCATGTGGACCGCGATTCCTCTCGAGGGCATGTCCTCGATGTCGCATAGCGAATCGGGTTGTCGTCGAATAGGATCGAACAGAAGGGCAGCATAGTGTCCCCAACCACGGACATGCACATGGGGGGTGGCTTCCCTGACGATCTTGCGGAGTGCTTTGAAACTCTGAACGCATTTTCGTTGGAGGGCACTCTGGTGACCTGGCGACTCGGGTTGCTGGGCCACAAAAAGTGTGGCTGCATCGATCAGGCGGCATTGCTCGCCGATTTCTTCGAAGTGCTCACGACTTCTGGGGTATACCACCCGTTCGCAACGGAGGTGGAAGTGCATCGCCCACAGGGTTCGACAAAAGCATCCCACTTCTTCAGGGGTAAGAGACTCTGGTATGCGGAAATTCAGTGCCGCCGTCGGCCAGAACTTCTCCGGGAAGTAATCCGCTGCAAGGATACTCCAGAAGCTCCTAGGCTCGGACTCAGGGTCTAGCCCTGTGTTTCCCCACTCGTCAACCGGGGGAGGCTGAGGAACCGGTAGCGGTACCGAGGCAGACCTTTGGGATAATAATCTCGGTGGTGGAGAATATGGTAAACGAGCCGACTGGCCACCGAATTCCGGGCCATCCTCCGAAGAGTGAGGTGACCTGGCCACGATGTCACGATACGACGGGCTGATAATCACAGCTTCCAGAACAGGATCCGCGGCTACCAGCGACAGGTCGTCTCGTTGCTCTACCGTCGTGGGCCCCCAAAATAACTCTACGTGATCCCTGGTAGAGGTTGAGGGCTCTTCTGGTGATAGAGGCGGTGATTGCGTGGTCGAGACCTACAGAATTCCCAGGATTTCTTCCTCCTGGACGTACCTGCAGAGAGAGACGGGAATCCGGTGGACCTCAAATTCTGGGAGAACGAGGCTAATGCGTCTGGTTCCTGCCCCAGTCCTTGATACAGAGGAGTGGGGAGACGGTTCCATTGTTGAATCGCATTCCACTTCCGAATCGGAGAAGTGGGCAGGTTTGATCTCCACCTGGGTCTTCCCAGGATTCTTCTTGTGGCGGTGACGACCCCCTCTTCTGCCCCTGGGTGGCTCTTCGGGATAGGGTGGACCCCTATCAGGCAGCCCTGGGGCGGCGCTGGTGCCGTGGCGGAGAGGGCCCCCACTCGAGATAGTCGGGGTGCGAGGGGCACCAGGGAAAATGTCGAAGGGTACATGGGGAGGACCTCCATGAACAGTACCCATGTGGGCGGGGCCTCTATTGAAACTGGCAGGAGCATGGGGAGGACCTCCATGGTCGATGCGAGTGGAGTGAGGCCGACCTTCACTCCTCGAGTTTCTGGGGCAAGGAGGACCTTCGCCGGTTGCAGAGAGGACGTAGAGAGGCCCCCCACTTTGGAGAAGGACCGGATGGATGGTGCCTTCAGAAGGATGGACTCCAAACCCTGTACAGCGGGCGCGGGAAATGTTTCTGCACTGAGCGTCACTGCCGCGGGGCCGGTCTTCCTGCAGGATGGGGGTAGCACGAGGCATGCCTCAATGAAGAACCTCGGAGCGGGGAAGGCCCACACTCTGTGGAGTAGTGGTACGGGGAGGACCTCCGTACGGGGAGGCATCACCGCGGGTTAGCTCGCAGCGATCACCACTGGGGCCTGCAACCCAGAGAGTCAACCCAGCCTGCCCATGGGGCGGTTGGGGTCTCAATCTTGGTTGGGAGAAGGGGTTCCCCTGCTCAATGTACGCGGGGGCTTCATAATGCACGTCGGCGGTGGCTCGGGCCACTGTAGCTGTCGACGTGGATGCGCCTGAGCGAGCATCCTCAGCCCGGGCCCGGCGCTGACGTCGGGTCAGGTAGACCGGTGCAGGTGGTGCAGGGACATAGTCTGCCTGATCTTCCTGCAGGGCCGGACGGCGACGCTGACGCGGCCGGACGGGAGCTCTCGCCTGGGGGCCCCGGGTCGGGGCCCTGAGCGGACTGAGCCGGACAGCGCCTGCCTCTTCAGCGTAAGGCGATGAGTCATCAAGGCGTTCCGGGGATAGGCTCCCGAAACGGTTGAATGTCGGGGTGGGGAGAAGGGGCTCCCTGCGTGGCCTGTTAGGGCGGCGTTGACGGCGGGGCCTGGAGGCCTCCAGGTCCAGGCGGGCCATATCCCGGGTTGGGATGACCCCTTCTTCCTCATACCTGTTCACGAGGCTGTTGATCACCCTTTGTTGGATGACCTCTGATGGGGAAAGGGGACGTGGGCGTCCCGTATTCCGTGACGTGGCAGCCATCATGGCGGTAGTGGCGCCATGTGGGGTGGCCATCGTGGTGTTGCCCCTGCCCCTGTGTAGGCGAGGAGCGGATGGTGACCGTATCTCCGCAATAGCAACCTGGTTCCTAAGAAACGAAGGGATCAACTCATCAGTACTGAGAGGAAAAGGATTGACAGCCAGTGCCCCAGCGTTCTTCCATCCTCCATGTCTGTGAGAAGGATCCATGCCAACACGCTGCAGAGCGGAGTGCCCCACTTTCTACTATCCTGACTTCCGGTGAGTTTCACGACAGACCCGCTATTTGCATGGCGGGACCAGGCACCAGATATCTGGATCCGGTGACACGTCAATCTACTGGTGTCTCGAACGCTACTAATCTCCATGCTGAGGAGAAGAATTTTACGTCGGGCTCACCATTTTTGTTTCCGACGCTTTCGCCGGGGCGCGTGCATCCGTCTACGGGGGACACGCGGCTTGTTTCCCCGCATTCCCGCCTTCCAAAGGCGGGCGGCATTCGCTCCTTATTCAGGGACGTCTTCTCCTTGATCGAAACGGGATGATGGGATGTCGGTTCTTCCTCCTGTGTATTCCTCCTCAGAACTCATCACCTAGTCCGGGTCTCCCTTATAGATTTAATAGGTAGTTCATGAAACTCTTCCCAGTGCCATGTTTCCATGGACGCCGGTTAATTACACTGCTTCTGTCGGGACATTCCAAAGGGTCCAGTCAGGGCAGCAACCTTCGGTCAGGGGAGTAGTCATGTTGAGGCATCAGTAGCGTGTCTGGAAGCTGGGTTACCTGGTATGTCTGTCTGTTATCCTTGACCACAAGGCTTCTCGAGGGCGTGGAAGCCCGAGGCATCCCACATCGAGCGCGGGGAATTACATGTCATAGACACATGTCTGAGGTTTTCCTCAGCTTCCCGTGTTCAACACAGGGTATGCCGCGAGTTTAACGTCCAGCGGAGACGGATCAGCCCAACCAGAGCATTACCTAGGATAGATCGGATTGAGGGATCATCCCTGAAGGGATATCGATGTCGGGGCCAGTCTATGGGCGACTGTGAAAATGAGCGTACCGATCTGGTCTCACCAGGATAAGATGGTCCGGGCGAGAATCAGAATGGGTGGTGGGTTGATGAATGGAGTTGAAGGAGAGGGAAATGGGACCATCGGAGGGGGCGACAGTGAAGTTGGGCTTGAGCCTTGACGAGTCTTTCTACGTATCCCCGTGGCAGGGAATCAAAGTCCGCGTAGTTCGGGATGGTGCCGGTAAACCGACGTGAAGCTGGACCTTGGCTCGATGAATGTCGTCAGCGTACCGACGTGAAGGTGGACCTTGGTCCGATGGGAATCGTCAGCTTACCGACGTGAAGGTGGACCTTGGTCCGATGGGAGTTGGGCTTGAACCTCTGGGAGGATTTTTACGTACCATGCCTTGACATGGATCAAAGACCTCGTAGTTCGGGGTGGTCACAATGGCTTGCCGTCGGACGAGAATTGCAGTTTAGCGTCGTGCTTGACGGGAGTGTGCAGTTTAACGTCATGCTGGACGCGGGTGTGACCCGACGTGAAAGTAGACTCGCGAGTCCACTATTGGTGGGCCTGAACCTCGTGGAGGCTTCCTACGTACCATGCCTTGACATGGATCAAAGACCTCGCAGTTCAAATGGTGGGTCGCAATGGCTTACCACTGGACCGGAATGGGACCCGACGTGAATGAGCGACAGGTGGGCTTGAACCTCGTGGAGGCTTCCTACGTACCATGCCTTGACATGGATCAAAGACCTCGTAGTTCAGGATGGAGTTTGTCGGTAAACCGACGTGAAAGTAGACCTTGGTCCACTATTGGTGGGCTTGAACCTCGTGGAGGCTTCCTACGTACCATGCCTTGACATGGATCAAAGTCCTTGTAGTTCAAGGAATGAGTCCATCGGTGAACCGACGTGAAAGTACACCCGGGGGTCCACTATTGGTGGGCTTGAACCTCGTGAAGGCTTCCTACGTACCATGCCTTGACACGGATCAAAGTCCTCATAGTTCGGAATGGAATGTAGTTTAACGTCATGCCAGACGAAGATGGGACCCGACGTGAAGAAACGACGGGTGGGCTTGAACCTCGTGGAGGGTTCCTACGTACCATGCCTTGACATGGATCAAAGTCCTCGTAGTTCACTATGGATTTGCCGGTGAACTGACCTGAAAGCAGAACTTGGTCCACTATTGGTGGGCTTGAACCTCGTGAAGGCTTCCTACGCACCATGCCTTGACATGGATCAAAGTCCTCGTAGTTCGGAAGATTGGTTGGGTCGCAATGGCTTACCACTGGACCAGAATGTAGTTTAACGTCGTGCTGGACGGGGGTGAAACCCGACGTGAAATGACGGGTGGGCTTGGACCTCATAGAGGCTTCCTACGTACCATGCCTTGACATGGATCAATGACCTCGTAGTTAACTATAGATTGGTGGTCAGGGTCGGTGCTCACTCTAAGCCCACGTGAGTCATGCTCGGTGTGAGAAACAAGAGGTTGCAAGGACTTGACGATCACATCGTGAAGGGTGCATCCGTGAGAAGCGAAAAGGGGCTTACACGTTGGGCGGCCCATGGTGTTGGGACTTACTCCAGGATGGAGGCCCATATGGGGGTGCCTCGTTCCCTATCACTCCCTCCACTGACCTTGGTAGTGGGGAAGTACAGAGATGCACGGGTGCAATCATCCGTACGAAAGGTTAGGGGCTTACGCTCTAAGGCGTCCCTTTCACCTGCGAACATACGCCACTCCGACAAGGAGGGTCTCATTCCATGTGCGGAAGAGTTCCATTCCCGTGGAGACGAGTGGTGTAAAGAATGATCGAGCTGGGGGGGGACCCTTCGTGAGGGAGACGAGGTTGGGTCACAGTTTAACGTCATGTGTTGAGGACGTGGTGCTTGGCAGTTTAACGTCCTGCAGCTCGGACGAGGTGGGTTCAGTCCACACCCCTAGGACTTACATAACCGGTACCCTCTGGTCCTTGGGGAAGGGAAGGTGCCGGTAAGGCCATGGTAAAGGGGGGTCGTGGGACAAACCATCAAGGGGTCCACGTTAGCGTGGCTATGCGAAGAAGCAATAGCCGTTAGCGTGCCTATGCGAAGAAGCATTAGGCGAAGCAACGCTACGGGTGGTATTGTCCATGGGACTTTGAAATCACATCGTGCAAACTTGGAGGGTCGCACGGAAAGATGAATTTCTAAGAAGAGGAGTGTGCTTTGCGAAGTGGGGTGCCTTGGCCTTATCATGGGGCATAGGTGTGAGTGGAAGGCGCTTCGCCAAGTGGGATAGTGTTCGCGGAGCGCTGCCTCGCGAAGAAGGGGTGCCTCGCGAAGCAGGGTCCTGCGAAGCAGTGTACTTCGCGAAGTGGAGCGGTCCTGCCTTAGCATAGGGATCACTCGTATGGGTTGGGTGGTTTGGGAAGCAAAAGTGCTCCACATCTGCCCGAGTTCCCTTGGGAATCCCCTTCCTCCGCGAACGCCCTTGAGCCTCGTGAAGGGCATCCCTCCCGGGAGAGGGGCTCAAAACGAGACAAGGTAGAGCCGTCTCGCGAAGTAGAAGTACCTCGCGGAGCTCATGATTCCCTGGGCAAAGCGTGCTTCGCGATTCGGGAGAGGGGAAGCCGAAAGGTCGGATTGTCCCTCCTCGGGACTCAGGGGGAGTCGAGTATTTATAGGGAAGGGGCGCCGCGAAGCAGTGCTCGCGCACCGCCTCTGGTGCTTCGCGGCGGCTCGCGAACCTCAAAGGGGTTTGCGGAGGATTACCGCCTCTGGAGCTTCGCGGCGGCTCGCGAACGTCAAAGGGGTTCGCGGAGGATTACCGCCTCTGGAGCTTCGCAGCGGCTCGCAAACGTCAAAGGGGTTCGCAGAGGATTACCGCCTCTGGAGCTTCATGGAGGCTCACGAACGTCAAAGGGGTTCGCGGAGGATTACCGCCTCTGGAGCTTCGCGGCGCCGCCATGGTAGGGGCGCTTCACGGTGGGGCTTCGCGGCGGAGCTTCACGATGGAGCTTCGTGAGGCATCGCGCCGACCTTTTTCATTCCTTTCTTTCGGCCCACATTTTTGGCGCCAACAAGTAGGTATCAAATAAATTTTTTCATGAACCAGCTCAAGTACCCTAGTAACCAGATAATCGAGTAGACCCTGACATATCCCAAAGGGAATTCATGATCCCCATGTGTCGGTGACCAGCACCTAATATCATACAATAATGTGTGGGAACAAATTTTGCACTAAAAATACAGAATTAATATAAAAAATCAATATTAATATCAAAAGAAATTCCACTGGGATTAATGTACTCAAATTAAAACAAGAATAAACAAGCATGAGTACTATATACAAGTATTTAATGACTAAATAAACTACCCAAGCCCTAGCTTGGACACAACCCCCCAAGACCACATACTAGTAGCTAAAACCACCCCCAAGTGCTCATTATCCCTTCCACAATCATAGAAGGAGGTAATATACAAACACCTAAAGGAAAAAGTAGGTTGTGACCCAAATACCAATAGTGTTTCTCATTAATATTCCATAATAATATTCCAATATAAAATTAAACAAGAATGTTCTTTCGATTTCCAAATAAAAAGGTTTGGAATTTCCAAATCACAATTAAAACAATTCGTTATTTTCATTTTAAAATGAGGGAAATGTTTCAAAAATAATGGAACGTTTTAAAAATATATTAAATATTTATTTATATAAAATAGTTTATATAAATATGAATTCATGTAAAATAGTTTACAACAATGAAAAATATTTATTGAAAATACAAAAAGAGAGAAACATGGTCATACTCCTAATAAGGTATGAAAATTCCATACTATAGGGACCAAAGAATATGAAATGGAAAATATTTAGATACTTCCCTTTGACCCATGTCTAAATTTGACTCATCTCCATTTCCAAATGTATGTGATGTTCTAATATGATGTTTTAGAAAGTTGTAAATCAAAAAATTTCATCCAAATTACATACTAACTACCTAAGCCTTTCATGTGGTGTAATAAAAATAAAACGATGGGAAATTTATTTTAATAATTCTTAAAATACAATTAAATCCCATTCCACATTTCAAATATGAAATTTTCCCATTAAAAATCATAAAGGGGTTTTAATAAAAAAACATGCCTTTTTCACCATGATAAAAGCCGTAGGTTTCTATCATAACCATTTTAAAACATTTTCACAAATAGAAATTTGAATCCAATTCACCATTAATCATAAAAATTGTTTTTCATAATTAAATTAAATAATTTAATTTTCAAACAATTCCCGCAATTTCCTCACAAACCCCCAATTTAATGGAATTGGGGGATTTTTAACAATTTTCCATCAAATCAATTTTTCACAATTAAGTTCAACAATTTAATTGAAAAAATTTCCATCAATACCATAATTTGAATTAAACAATTTAAATTCTAAAAAAATCCACAAACATATCCTAGTTTAATGAAATTGTAAATTTTTCAATTACATGAAGAAAAACCATTTTTAAAAGCCTAATTCATTGGAATTGGGTTTTACAGAAAACCAATTAAAATACATTTAATCAAAATAAAACAATTTCATTGAATTCAAAAAGTTAAAATTAAAAAAAAATCAATTTAGTCTTAATAATATATGGTCATCATAATTTTAACACCACTAGATTTCATAGTAGGTTATTTCTTCAATGTAATTCAATAACTTGCATTACACACAACACTGAGTTCAAGCGCACCACGACTTACCAAACTAGCCGTTCAAAAGAGGCTTGGAATAGTATTAACTACATTTTGAACATTATATAATCCTTATAAATTTTGAATCCATATTATGAGTATCTTAGACAAAATGGAATGAAATTCATTTTTGCTGATAAAATTATATATTTTTTTAAAAAAATTCAAATTTACCACCTTTTAATGGAGATCCCTTTTTAAATCCAGTACTTGAAACTTTAATATATTCAATTTAATAAAATAAAATTATTATTTAGAATCAGGACCTAATAATTTAGTTTCAATAAATTTTTGGTGTTTTTTTGATAACATTCAAATTCGGGTGAATAGTAAAAAAATAGTATATTTTAACTGAAAACAACTTTTTTTAATCAAAATAAGTTTTAGTTTTAAATTATAAATATTAAGGGTCTTTAAGTATAAATAGATTATATTTTTTACCATTTAATCCAATGTTATTCATTGGAAATAATTTTACATTGATATTGTACGTAAACAAGTATCAATCTTTTGTTAGTTATTATTTTCTTAAAAACACGCTTTTGGTTTTGAAAATGAGAATTAATTTTAAATTAATAGATGAAACTTTTATATTTTGAATTTGGTAAAATATACTTTATTTTTGAATTTGGAATATCAATATTAGCTTAGGGTGAAATTTTGGTATTTTTCTAATAACTTTCAATTTTTAATGAATAGTGAAAAACACTGAGTTATAGTTTAGAATAGACATTTTATTTAAATAATTGTTTAATTTATTTAATTTTATTTTAGGTCAAATTAGATACATAATACCTATATATGTTAAATGAAATTTATTGGAGTCAGTTTATAATAATTGTTGATATATAAAATTTTTATTGAACTCCTCACCGTCTTTTACCCACCTCCTAGGAGAATTTGAAAATTCAAATAAAACACAATTTTAACTCTTATGTGAGTATAATTTCAGAAATAATAGAGACACAGTAGATGTCATTAATAAGAATTTGGTTCAATAAGATGAAAATAATTTTTGGTGAATAGTAACTTTTTTACTTTTATTTGCCACGGTTAAAAGTAAATTGGGTAATTAAGGGTAAAATGATATCATTATTACCCTAACACATGTCCTAATTATATTGGATAAGTATAGTTCGACCATAAACAACCCTAAGAAGAAAATATGAACCTTTTGGGTCCACTTGGATAAGATTAGGAAACTTATTATTATTTTATTTAAAGAAGGGTTAAAAGAGTTAAAATCAAAGTTTAATAGCTAAATAATTTTTAATATTGTGCCATACATAAGATAAATTTGACTATAAATATTCATTAGAAAGATAAAAATATTTCCAACATAATGGTATTTAATTTATATTTTTTAAACATTAAATAAGTTAATTTATTAATTACACAATGATGATGCCGTAATTACCAAATTAGTTAAACATTAAAATAATTGATTTTATAAATATCCAAATCAATGTAATTTGAGTCTTTTTATAAATTACACTAATTTTATTGGTTAATAAAACATGTTAGGGTTGGTTAGATGAATTTTTTTGAAGTAATAATGCTGTTATAAATTTAGAAAAAACAAATTACCAAATAGTGTCAAAATTGACATAAAAGAGTATTTAAAATTGTTGGGGAAAAATACCTCATGGTATCATTGAAGAATTTTTGAGGTGATTGTGTTTTTTGACAAAGTGGACATCTGAGTGGTGATTATTGGCAAAGAAAAATGATGACATAAAAATTTGTTGACAAAGATGATTTCATGGTGGAATGTCGAGTTTAAGAGCTGTGATAAATGACCCATGATTGATTCAAGAACGTCGACAATGGAATGGATGATCTGGAGGTGGCATAAAAAGAACAGATACAAGGTGGCACCGTTTTCTAGTGTTTTCCAAATTTTTGGGAATGAAAATCTACAAATGAAGAAAAGTGGTTTTTTGCAAAGGGACTTGCACGCCGTGTACATGAAGGCTTGTAAACATGCACGCCATATGTTTTTCAAGATCATATCATCAAAATATGGCAAAGGGATAAGGTTCGCGCAAGTTTTTGTGAGGTCGCGTAGGTGACTTGCATGCCGAGAAAGATTCTTGTGCGCCGATGCCTTGGAAGCTTGAGAACTTGCACGCCTATGGTTTTCCAATATCTGAAGATCATAATATGGCAATGGAAAGAGGTTTGCGCAAGTTTGGAAGTGGGTCACGCATGTGACATGCAGGGGAAGAGACCTGCATGTCGAGACATACACGCCAAGGGTTGACTTGAATTTCATTGCGCAGGGTGGTAAATTTTCCTATAAATACTGGACCACCCCTCCTCATTCTGTACCTGATTTCAACACTTTCATAAATTAGAGCTCCTGTCACGGCGGTGTGGTGGTCGCGCAAGTGGTGTGTGGGACACGGATGTGCTGTTGCGAACCGGTGGTTGAAGTTGCATTCCAATATTGGTTTGGGCGTAAATGGAAGAGATTCGTGCAAATTTGGAGTTGTGGAAGATTGTGTCGCGCAAGTTTCTGAGGTGGAATTGCGTGCCCGTTGTGACTTGTGCACCGATACTTGCGCGCCGAGTTAGAATTTCGTTCCAAGTAATGTTTATTTCCAGTAGTGATTTTCGGGCTGCGTGGAAGATGGAAGTTTTCCCGATACCTTTGGTGCAAAGAGATATTCATCTAAGGGTGAAAGTTGTAATTCAACAGAGCATCTACATAAAGAGTAAGATGTGTTACTTCATGAAAATGAAGATACCTAAAGGTCTATAAACTGTTAGTGGATTCCTTCCAAGAGTAGTGAGCAGAGGAAGAGAAATAAGGTGATCCTCTCCACCGACAGTGAGCCAGAGAGAGAGAAATAGGGAGTGCCCCTTGGGAAAGCAGTGAGCTGACCCTAAACTTGTAAAGGTAGTGAGCCTAGGCTTAGAAGTGATCTAGCCCAAACCTTGTAATCCACAACTAGTGAAGTTTAGTAAAATTGGTATGTCCGGAAACCTGTCGGCGTTTGCTCCTTGGACGTAGCCCTTAGTGGTGAAACAAGTTAAATTGTTGTGTCTTGTGCTTGCTTTACTTTCTGTTTATATTGTGCAACATGAAAGAGAGAGAAGAGTGTTTCGCTTAACAGCGAAACAAGATCAGAACGGACTTGATTTTTAAATTATTCATACCCTGATTCACCCCCCTCTTAGGGTATTCAGCCTTGTGGACCTAATTATTGGTATCAGAGCAAAATGTTGATATTAGTTCTTCTCTCAATGGAGGTCACCAATCATAAGGGGATTCCGATCTTCGACGGGAACAACTTTCAGCTATGGAAGAATCATATGCAACACTACTTTCTATATTTGGGAATGGATGTATTCACAGCATCAATGCATTGCATAACAGCTGATATTAATAGTGGCGCATTAGCAGAAGCTGAACGTAGAGAGTTGGATGCAGATGCCAAAGCAATTAATGCCTTAGGGGGAGCCCTAGCCAATTCGATATATACAAAGGTGATGTCATGCAAAACGTCATGTACCATGTGGGAAAAGCTATTGAATATATATCAAGGAGAAACAATGTTCAGAGAGGCAAAGCTGCAAGTGTTGTGGAATAAGTATGAATAACTAAAGATGAACCCGAATGAGTCTGTTGATGCAATTTTTGACAGGGTAAAAATTGTTGTGGAAGATATGCGAGGTCTTGGTGAAGTCATTGAAGACATTAAGATCATAAAGCCCATATTGAGGAAGCCTCCACCTCGGTACAATCTGAAAGTTTCTATTCTAGAAAATAAAGATCCCAAAGAGCTCACACTGGACATCTTGCACAATACCATGGTTGCATATGAGATGAGGAATGATGACAACGAGGCTGTGGAAAAGGGAAAATCCAAAGAGATGGAATTTAAGGCCATGAAAATGCTCACCATTGAAGACTCTTAGGGAAAAGAAGAGATAGATGAGGTTATGTCATTCCTTTCCTCAAATCTTCAAAGTGAAAAGGAAAGTTCAAAGGGAAACTTCAACTCACTTGATTTAGATGTGGAAAAGATGGTCATATTTCTGCAAGATTCCCAAATAAGTTTCAAGAAAAAAATGATGAAGATGAAGTTGAAATTCCCAAGAAGAAGTCTTCAGCATTTGTGAATGGGAAGAAACAATTCAAGGGAATGTTCTTCAAGAAGAAGAATCTTCTTTCACAATAATTTGAAAGTTTAGATGAGTATGAGGATGAAGTGGTTGACGAGATATAAAATTTCAGAGATCATGGGGTAAATGCCTTGCTGGCGATTGTTGGTAGTTCTCAGAAAAAGGAAGAAGCTGATACTGAAGAAGAAGAAGAATAAATTTAAGGGAGAGTTGATATGGAAGCTGAATTGGAAGCAGCTCTTAAGGAGATAGTCGTTTGGTGATCCAAAATGAAGAAATCCAATAAAGTGGTTCATGATTCCAAACTCTATATGCAACAACAGGATAAAGAAAAGTCTGAGCATTTAGAAGAAATTGAAAAACTAAAATCCTCATCACCAGAGTGCTCAGAAAACAGTATTAAGCATAAGCATAAAATTGAGGAACAAAAGAAGGAAATTGATTGTATGACTAACACAGGAAAGGAACTAGTCAGACGTATCAAAGAGCTTGAAGAAGAAGTGGTCAGTCTATGACGAAAAATGAAGGATCAAGAAAAACTCTTGACCCCCAATGTGATGTCAGAAAATCAGGCCATTCAGAAGACAGATAAGATAAAAGAGGAGGTTCATAGTTCAGCAGGAGTGAAGTAGAAAGAAATCTCAAATGATAAGGTTGATTCAAGGCATGATAAGAAACAAAAATATGTGGTTGTTGATGTCAGACCGCAAGCACCCGTCCCAAAATTTAAGGTTGATTTGGGTACAAAACAGAATTAGAATATTCAAGGATCCCAAAGAGAAAATCATAGTGCTGAAGTACCACGAAGGAATGCACCATATATCATGTGTTAATTTTGTGGGAAGATGGGACATTCACGGTATGTGTTTTCCATAACCAAGAGATATCAAAGGGAACAATAATAGAGGTTCCAGCCAAATAGAGAACGATTTTCCACAACATATTTTGAAGGACACTGTTTTTGGTGTAGAGGATTTGGGCACATGGCTAGGTACTATTCTTCGACCATGCAGAGAAATGAGCCAAAGAGGAATCAAAACCTTCACAAGCAGCAGATCAATAAACCCACAGGTGAGTTAAAAACGCAGAATAGATTTGCAGTTTTTCAAGATGAAGCTGGTCCATCATACTCTTAGAAATAACAGAAGTCTCAATCTATGCCAAGTGTGAAGGAAAAAGTATGGACCAAGAAGAATAATGAGGAAAAGAAAGTAGTTGTGGAAATTACCCTTAAAGCATCAGATCGATCTGGTGTGTGGATCCTTGATAGTGGTCGCACATCCCACATGACTGGTAATAAGGATCTTGTTATAGGCATAAAATATGACAAAGAAGGAGTTGTCAAATTTGTAAATGATGAAGGCCTGAATATTGTTGGCTTAGGGAAAGCCATGTTTGGGGGCAAAGAAATGAGACGTGCTGATGTCTTGGTAGTGGAGGGTCTTAGTCATAACTTACTCAGTGTCAGTCAACTATGTGACTCTGGGAACACTATCCAATTTACCAAGAAGATGTGTGTTGTGAAAGGAAAAGATGGAGCAATTGTTCTGGAGGGAAAAAGGACAAAGGGAAATCTCTACCTTGTAGGTGGGGAAGAAGATACGTGTCTATTATCTAGAGAGGAAAAAACCCAGTTGTGGCATAAGCGACTTGGACATCTATGCCAACCATCTATGGAGGATCTCATAAAGTGTGATGCTGTTAGAGACCTTCCCAAACTATCATGTGATCGCACTCATACGTGTGATGCTAGCCAACAAGCGAAGATCATCAGAAAGACATATAGGCCAAAGGAACAGAAATCAACTAGAGTGCTCGAATTGGTTCATGCTGATGTATGTGGACCTATCTCACCACGAGCTATAAATGGGAAAAGGTAATATGTTCTTTTCATGGAAGATTATAGCAGAATGTCCTAGGTATTTGTTATTACCCATAAGACAGAGCTATTCAGTTGCATAAAGCAGTACAGGAGGAAATCAGAAAGGATGCTTGGGCAGAAAATTTTGAAGATCCGTACAGATAACGGTACAGAATTCACAAATAGTCAAGTAGAAGAATATCTCGAGAAACATGGGATAATGCATCAAGTTTCATCAGTGAGAACTCCCCAACAGAATGGAGTGGTTGAAAGGAGAAATCAGATCATCAAGAACATGGCCAGAATGATGCTTATTGATAAAGACCTACCAGAGAAATTTTGGAAGGAAGTAGTTTTGACATCGGTCTATGTTTCGATCAGGTCTTTGTTGTGTCTGAAGTAAGGGAAAACTCCGTACGAACTGTGGTACGGAAAGAATCCAACATTGAAATACTTTCGAATCTTTGGAAGTAAGTGTTTCATTCTCAACAAAAAAAAACACAGGAAGTTTGAGGCATGAGGAGATGCAGGGATATTCCTTGGATACTCATGGAAAAGTAAAGCATATAAATGCTTCAACAAAAGGATGAGAAAATTTTTTGAGAGAAATGATGTCACTATAGTTGAAAATGAACAGAATTCTCAATGACCTAGTGAACAGTTTTTGGATGAAAGTGATGATGAGGTATGCGAAATAGGGGGAGTAGAACTGGAAGAGGATGACTCAGAAGAAGATACTGATGATGAACAAGAATGTTTCAAGTCTGTGTCTGTAAGGAAGCCAAATAGTCGAGCTGAAATCGATAGGCCGAATATCATTGGTGATTGGACAGCTCCAGTTAAGACTCGAAGAATGAAATAATTACAACAAACCTTATTTTTGTCTCAGGTGGAGCTGAAATGTTTTTTCAATGTAGCTAAAGATGAAAACTAGGTTCAAGCTATGAATGAAGAGCTTGATCAGATTGAGAAGAACCAATCATGGGATATTATTTCAAGGCCAGAAGATAAGAATGTCATCGGGACTAAATGGGTCTATCGCAACAAGATGAAAGAAGATAGAAATGTGATTCGAAAAAAAGCACGACTAGTGTGAAAGGGATACTCCTAGATAGAGGGAATAGATATAGATGAGACATTTGCACCGTTTGCAAGGCTGGAGGCAATGAGATTATTTTTGGCCATAGCAGTTCAAAGAAAGTTCAAAGTGTTCTAAATGGATGTCAAATCTCCATTCTTGAATGGGGTTCTAGAAGAAGAGGTGTACATTTAGCAGCCAGATGGTTTTCTCAATCAGGAGGAAGAGAACAAAGCTTGCAGGCTGAAGAAGCCTTTGTATGGGCTGAAACAAGCACCAAGAGCATGGTACTCAAGGCTTGATCAGTACTTGAAGAAGCTTGGTTTCCAGCGTGGGGGTGTTTATTACAATCTCTACTCCAACAATAGTAGTAGTCAGAGGATTATGGTGTTAGTTTATGTAGATGACATAATATTTGGTGGATTAGATGAATCTCAGTGCAGATAGTTTTCCTAATTCATGAAAAATGAGTTTGAAATGTCAATGGATAGAGAGCTAACATTTTTCCTTGGCTTACAGGTGACATAAGTAAATAATGGAACTTTCATTTATCAATCCAAATACACCATGGAGGTCCGGAGAAGGTTTGGAATGGAGAATTCCAAGGAGATGAAGACTCTGGTTACTACCCAGATGAAATTATCAAAATATGTGGATAGAAAGGCAATCAATATCACATAATACATGAAAATTATTGGAAGTTTGTTGTACATGATTGCGACAAGGCCTGATATTGTTTTCGCCACATGCCAAGCAGCGAGATATCAGAGTAATCCCAAGGAAAGTCACATGCTAGTAGTGAAACGAATACATCATTATATCAAGGGCATGGTGGACTTCAGATTGATATATAATGAAAAATATCAGACAGAGTTATTGGGATATACTGATGCAGACTGGTCCGGTTCTGCGGATGACAAGAAATCAAAATCTGGAGGTTCATTCTATCATGGTGGACTATGTATTGCTTGGTTAAGCAAGAAGTAGGATTGCATTTAATTAAGCACCACAAAAGCTGATTATATTGCGTCCACTCAAGCATGCACTCAATTATTATGGATGAAACACTAGCTTGACGATATGGGAGATGAAGTGATGTCCCCGATCGGAATCCAATGTGATAACTTGAGTTCTATCAATCATAGAAAAAATCCAGTTCATCACTCAAGGAAAAAGCACACCGAGATCAAATATCATTTTATCAAGGAGAAATTGGAGAAAGGGATTGTGAAGTTGGAGTATGTGCCTACAGAGTTACAGGTTGTAGATATTCTGACAAAGGCCTTACCCAAGGAAGAATTCAAAATACATCGACTGGCTCTGGGAGTTCAGTCGATTCCCCGCACTTAAAATAGTGTGGATGTGGATAACTCCCTCTCCTCGAGGTATGATGTGTTTTTCCCTAATGTGCTGATTTGTTCTATACTCTGTTACAGCCTACAAAGGATTACCCTTTGGGTTTGTTGACAAAGGGGGAGAAAATAGTGATTGATCAAGGGGGAGACATGTGGAGACTTGATAAATCATGAATGATATGGGGAGAAGCTGACAGGTGGACCAGCTAGATTGGGGGAGTTGAAGATAGTTGTACGTGCTTAACCCGAGATTAGCTTGGAAAACACATGATATAAGGCTAAAGAGGTTTTGAAGCTGACAAGGGATAAAACTGTGACCAGAAAGGGGGAGCGTATAAAATCTGATGATGCTAGAAGTGATCGATCAAAGCATAGATATCACGACATCTGAGGATCATGATAAAAGCAAAAGAGAGATGTTGGAATGTGGTAAGAATGTTTCCAAAAATTTGTATTAGTGAAGTAACAACAATTGGTATCAATTTGGAAATTGGTATCAGTTTGGTGCCAACAGTGGATGTCAAAGTTGAAGTGATTCATTGATGAACTTTTCATTTACTTTTGTTTCTCACGCTGAGCATTGCTCATGTGGGCTTAGAGTATATGTTGAGTAAATCCTTGATCGCTATCAGAATAATGAAAGGAGAATGGTGGGTGAAAAATCAACAACATATCTTTTTATGGAAGAGTTGTCAACAACCCCAAAGGGGGAGATTTTTTGGAAAAAATTCTCTCAAGGTATCATTGAAGCATTCTTGAGGTGATTGTGTTTGTTGACAAAGTGGACATCTGAGTAGTGATTGTGGACAAAGAATAACAATGACATAAAAATTTGTTGAGAAAGAGGATTTCATGGTGGAATGTTGAGTTCAAGAGATGTGGTCAATGATCCATGTTTGATTCAAGAACGTCGACAAAGGAATGGAGTATCTGGAGGCGGCATAAAAAACAGATACAAGGTGGCGTAATTTTCTAATGCTTGCCAAATTGTTGGGATTGAATATCGACAAATGACGAAAAGTTGTTTTTGGCAAAGGGACTTGTGCGCTGTGTACATGAAGGCTTGTAAACATGCACACCATATATTTTTCAAGATCAAATCATCAAAGTATGGAAAAGGGATAAGGTTCGCGCAAGTTTTGGTGAGGTCGCGCAGGTGACTTGCGTGCTGAAAAAGATACTTGCGCACCGATGACTTTGAAGCTTGAGAACATGCGTTCCTATGGTTTTTGAAGATCTAAAGATCAAAATATGGCAAAGGAAATAGGTTCGTGCAAGTTTGGAAGTGGGTCACGCAAGTGACTTGCAGGGGAAGAGACCTGCGCGCTGAGACTTGCGCGCCGAGGGTTGACTTACGCGCCTTCGCGCAGGGTGGTCAATTTGCCTATAAATACTAGACCACCCCTCTTCATCATGTACTGGAGTTCTACACTTTGAGAAATCAGAGCTCCCGTCACCCAGGTGTGGTGATCGTGCAAGTGGTGTGTGGGACGTGCAAGTGAAGTTGCACACCGGTGGTTGAAGTTGCGCGCCAATATTGGTTTGGGCATAAAAGGAAGAGAGTCGTGCAAGCTTTGAGTTGGGGAAGATTGTATCTCGCAAGTGTCTGAGGTGGACTTGTGAACCCGTTGTGACTTGCACGCCGATACTTGCGCACCGAGTTAGACTTGCATGCCAAGTAAGGTTTATTTCCAGCAGTGATTTTTGGGCTACGTGGAAGCTGGAGGTTTTCCCGATACCTTCGGTGCAAAGAGATATTCATCTATGGGTGAAATTTATACTTCAATGGGGCATCTACATAAAGAGGAAAATTCATTCCTTCATGAAAATGAAGAGACCTACAGGTCTATAAACTGTGAGTGGATTCCTTCCAAGAGCAGCGAGCAAAGGAAGAGAAAGAAGGTGATCCTCTCCACCGATAGTGATCTAGAGAGAGCGAAACAAATAGTGACCCTTGGGAAAGTAGTGAGATGACCCTAAACATGTAAAGGCAGTGAGCTTGGGCTTAGAAGTGATCATGCCCGAACCTTGTAATACAAAACTAGTGACGTTTATTGGAATTGGTATGACTGGAAACCTGTCGGCGTATGCTCCTTGGACGTATCCCTTAGCAGTGAACCAAGTAAAATTGTTATGTCATGTGCTTGCTTTACATTCTGTTTATATTGTGAAACCGGAAAGAGAGAGAAGTGTGTTTCTCTTAATAGCGAAACAAGATCAAAATGGGCATGAATTTTAAATTAGTCATACCCTTATTCACCCCCCTCTCAAGGTATTCAGCCTTGTGGACCTAACAAAAACAAATATTTTATTATTAATTGATATTCTATTCCTAAAATTTAAGGTTTAGCCAAAGGAATTATATAATGATAGGTTTATCATTAAGGAACCACTTGGGGTTTTCATTGATGTATATAGTATGTCTATTAAACATATAATATAAACATAGAATGAGACAAGGTAAATATCAAACTATTTAACTAAGAATTAAATCTAAAAGATAAAGTTAATATAGTGACTCAAACCTGTCTAAAACATATTGGTTGAGAGGTTTTCAACCCATACCCAAATTATCCTTTAACCAATACATTTTGGTGCCATTATTAACTGAAAATTATTTTATTATAAAATAATATTTCTAGCTTTTTTTAAGGTGCCTCTCACCCCTCTTATAAAAGGGAACTCCCCCTTATCTCTAATTCATACCTTCAAAGCCATTTTGCTCATCCAAAACCAACCCAATTACCATAGAAACTATCCTCCCTTCATCCTAGAGGCCTTACTTTAGTCTGAAAGCCAACTTATGGATCCATTTTGATCAAATCAAAAGGAAGAACCTGAAGAAGAGGTAAATATTTCATCACCTCTTACAAGTTATTTTCTTCTTCCACTTCCTTTTTCGCTGTTATTTCCATTCTAAAATAACAACTCAAGTATCATATATATACTATTATGATATTATAAATATGGTACAACTAAATTCATTACTCTATACATCCTTTGAATGAAATGTCACCATACGTGCGTACGTATGACTTAACGTCTCTACGTCGTGGTGTAATTGTTATTCAATACATTATTCGACTAGTAGAGTATCCATGTGAGTAAGTAAATGCAATTATTTGATTTTATATTTTCCATATTATATTGAATTTCAAGTTTAAAAGGCTTTTGTTTTAATCTTATACACTTCTTTAAATGTTTATACTTATTAATGAAAGTTTCTTCTATATTGTTATCCTTATTGAGCATCTGAGCTGACCCCTTTATATGTTTTATTTTTTCCTAGGATGAGAAAAAGTATTTTATGACTGACATGTAGGGATGATCTAAGGGTATATGAGTGTGGTCTGTGGAAACAATGTTGTTGTACTTTTTCATTTTATGATGTAATGTAAACATTATGAATGTATCTAGTACTTCCAAGACTACTAAACTAATTGTTATTTTGAGACTTGATCTTATGTGATCATGCAAATGTTATGTAATAATAAACCAACTCTGGGTAACTGGGGGTGGGGTGTTACTGTAACACCCCAAGCTTCCACGGTATGCTTCTCTTTGAATAATACAGTAGCGTGTGTTGTACGCAACTTCGAGTTCTAACACACACCACAACAAATCAAACAAGCTGTTATGAATAGTAATAGCTACTTTGTGAAATTTCATAAATTTTATCTTTCAAAATTGACTTCATTTTTGGATTCTTAATATCAAATTTATCATAGGGTGGAATTTTGGAACTTTTCAGATAACTTTTATATTTTGATGAATAATAAAAATTACTAAAAACAACTTTTTTAATCAAAATAATTAACAGTGATAATTTATTCTATTGAGTGGTTTTATGGTATAATTAGATTAAAATTTTACAATTTTATCCAATGGTGGTCATTAGAATTAATTTCACTTTGAAATTGGACATAAACAATTGTCAATCTTTTGATATATATTGTTTCTTAAAAATACGCTATTTGTTGTGACAATGGGAATTAATTATTAAATTAATTAATTCAACTAATATGTTTTGAATTTTTTAAAATAGACATCATTTTTTAATTAGGAATTTAAAATATAGCTTATGGTGAAATTTTGGTATTTTTCTAAAAAACATCAATTTTTGATGAATAATGGAACCACTAAGTGGTAGTTAAAAAACTGATTTTCTTTTAAATGAAGCTTTACCACTTCTGTGAATTGAATTTCAAAAATTCGACATACATCATTGTCATTAGGAAGTTAAATGTGGTTAAATGTGATTAAAATATTTTTTGGTGAATAGTAACTTTTATGTTTTATTAATCATGATTAAAGGTAATTAGTGAAATTTAAGGTAAAAATGTTATTATAAAAATATAAAAATATCTTGACAATTTTCCTACACTTATTGGATGAGTTAGGTCTGACCAAGACAATACATGGGTCAACTTGGGGACCCCATGGAGCCACATGGGCAAGAAAATGACATTAAGAACTTTTTATTTAAAGTAAAAATAAAATTGTCACAAACATGTGTTTTTTTATTAAAACAATTATTAAATGGGGTTATATAAGTTAACATTTTGAATATAAATATCCATTGGAAAGATACAACTATTTCCTACATCATGGTAATTTTTTTTATAATTTTTAGACATTAAATAAATCAATGTTTTTATGACACCATGATGATGCAACGATTACCTCATTAATTAACGATTTTAAAAAAATGGAAGGATAATGTAAAATAAAATACTTACACTTGTCAAAAACCTATTGGATGAGTATATATATAACCCTTATCACCTTATCCTATAAATATATCATTTTGGGACCTTTAAAATCCGAAAATCATTTCGTAATAATGTAACATTTCAAGACATTCCAAGAGTGCCCCTCCTCTCCTGTTATAAAAGGCCCCCACCTCTACCACCTTACTCACACCTTCCAAGACATTTGGCTCGGACAACGTCTACCTAAATACTCTATAAACTTCCATCTCTTACTCCTAGATCCCTCAATTTGGGAATAAGCCTTCCCAAGGAAGCCTTTGGTTCAAATCAAAAAGAGTTACCCGATTTTAAGATAATGTCTTCTCTTATGTTCTTTTGTTTTATTTTGCTTCTCCAACGCTTTAAAATATTTTTACTCCATTATTTTTTAACAACACCAGTATCTAAAATATACTATGATTTTTTCAAGAGAAGTATTTTATTTACACTTACACATACCTTCATCTACTGGTTAAAAAACATACTGTTTTTGTGGGTGGCGAATTACTGCCTCACGAAACGATGATTGTTCAATCTTCATTTAACACCTCTCATGGTGTAAATTATGATGACACTATTTTTTATATATGATGTATATTATGTTTATTTTTTCCCTATTTTTATTTATTTTCCATTTATGGCACACCTTTATGATTTCCATTATGGGTAAACGCGATAATTTCATTTTAGGAAGTGAAGACTATTGCCCCCTCAAAGTGATTTGAATCGTTAATTCCATATGTGGGAAATTTAAAGGATAGATTAAATGTTATTATATATGTAATTATAATATAACTTTATATAATTATGATTTAATTCCATTAAAAACGAAATAGAAATTAAAGTAGTATTAATGCTCATGTATGGCTTACCGTCTCTATGAACGGTGCATTTCATTTCTTACCTCTAAATGTTATGTAATATTATGAATGAATGTATATACTGTATATATATGATATATATGATATCTACATCATGAATATAATTCTAGATATAATGGATATTTCACCACCTGAACAACTTGTAGTTATAAGAAGTTTATTTTTGACTCAAGTACCAAATATTGACAAAACAACCATTAGTAACTTAAATAATTACATAATTTTCATAACAAGGTAATATGGGATATAAAAAGAATAATGAACATGAAAAAAATTCTTAAGATAGTATAAATTAACTCTAGTTTATCATTTAGGAGATTAAATAACGATCGAGTCAAGTCGGACATGAGGTAAGGGAACTACTTAACCCAATTTTCGTTCTTTGGGTTAATCTCCTACTTTCAAATTATGTCATGATATTATAATGTCCTATCTTGTATTTTTACTTTCTTTATGTTTAATTATAGTGAATACAAATAATAGATCTATTTTATTTAAAAAACTTATCTTTGTAAGGACTTCGTCTCAATCTCCTTTCATTGAGGCATATTTTATTTTATACACAACTTTCTTTTATACGGTGTAGAAACCCCTTTGAGTTTTACGTTTATTAAAAAGGAATATTTTTTAAACGAAGCGTTTTACTAAATGACAAAAGGGAATGTTTTTTTATCATACGTATGTGGCGACTATGACTTCTCCGTTTCCATGACCATTATTTGAGTTTCCGCTTTCTCTACAAGCCATAACTTTTTTTAAAATGAAAAATAAATACCAAGATTTAATTTTCTTTTATTTTGGTATTGAAAATGGGTTTGAAAGTTTTTTTATTATATCAATATGTTGTGTTGATTTCTTGTGATGGAAATGTGGAAATGTTATGTTTCCTTGATGCATGTTTTATGTGATACGATTATGTTAAGATTTATAATCTTTTTAAAACTGGTCCTATGAGGAATGAATTGGACTTAATAAGTGATGGGTGGAGCCCGCTATAGCTCCTCGATGCATTAGTAGGTCTCATGAGACAAACTAGTTTGTTGGCATGAGGCCTTGACAAATTCTAATTTGTAGTCTTGGCACGAGGCCTTGGCTACGTGGTTATGATAGTCTGGCATTTTGCATTCCATCATTATGAATGTAGTTATTGATATTGCATGTGATTATTCTACTAGTAGAATATCCATGTGAATAAGTAAATGAAATTATTTCATTTTATTTTTTCCATATTATGCTGAGCATAAAGTTTAAAATGCTTTTGTTTTAGTTATACATTGCCTTAAATGTTTATGTTTTTTATGAATGGTTCCGCTGTATTGTTATCCTTACTGAGCATCTGAGCTCACCCCTTTCAATGTTTTAATTTTTCCAATATGTGATGAAGTTTATTATGAATGACCTATAGGGATAGTATGAGGGGATATGAAGATAGGATGTTTTATTAGTTTTGTTTTACTTTATGATGTAATGTATGACTTATTAATGTATCTAGTGTTTCCAATACTACAAAACTAATCGATCTTTCGAGACTTGATCTTTTGTGATCATGCCAATGTTACACAATAATGAAATGACTCTGGGTAACCGGGGTCTAGGCGTTAGATTTGGTATTAGAGGCAGTTTAGTATAAACCTTGGAAGCTAGATTTAGAAAAAAAACTCTGATTTGAGAACATAGACATAAGATAGACTTTGAGGAGTAATATAGAAGAACTTCCTAGAATTTGGGTATTATATAGATTTTTTGAGTTTTCCGAAGAATACATCTCTGTTTGGATACAAGCAGGTAGAGGCGGCTCTGGCACAGATGTACATAGGGGTAAAACCCGAAAACACCGCTTTGAGCTAGACTCGAACGGGAACTGGTGCACAATAATGGGCCTTGCTACACTATTGGTTATGACAGTCTCAGGGGATATGCTTAGGATAATTCTCATTTTCATTACAAACCATTATGAAGGGTTTATGATTATATACTTCCTCAAAAAAAACATTTTTATGATTATAGTACAATTTATGTTAAATGTTTTACAAGTGTGGAATTACGTATTTTGATTCATAAACTAATCTAGTTTATTCTATTGTTTAGAAATGGCGCCTAGTGGGAGGAGTGGAAACTGTATCAATGCACTCACTCCATGTAGGAATTGTCCTCCTGATAAAGATAATTATAATGGAGCTGGAGATACAACTGGTGCTGATCAACTTATCACCATACTAGGACAACTCACTCATGTTACGAATAAGAACCTTACTCGTATGGAGCACCCTGATCCTCAAGGTGTAGGATCAATGTTAGACTGCTTCATGATGAAACAACCTCCAACATTTAATGGGGGTAAAAATCCATTAGTAGCCGAGCAATAGATAAAATCCTTAGAGAAAATATTCCATGCCTTGGGGAGTAGCGAAAGGGAGAAGGTTGTCATGGTAGTTTACCGCCTCACTGGAGATGTCGATCAATGGTGGTCGCTGATTCAAAACATGAAATAAGATGATGAAGCATCTAATATGGAATGGAGGGAGTTCAAAGAGATTTTATTAGAAAAACACTTCCCTTGTGACCATAGAGCAGATTTGGAAAGTCAATTTCTAAGTCTGAGATAAAAGGAGGATGAGAATGTCACAATGTATGATGCCAACTTTACCAGGTTAGCAAGGTATACTGCAGATTATATACGTAACCCAAGAAGTAAGATTGATTGTTTCTTTGATGGGTTAAAACCATTTCTCTGTCAGTCATTAGTCTCACAAACCTTCTCGTCATATTAAGATATAGTCTCGTGTGCTATCAAGACAGAAAAAGAATTCTCTAAATCTTATGAAAATAAAGTAAAGCAAGAGAAGAAGAGAACAGTGGAACAAGAGACAAATAAAGAGAAAAAGGGAAAGAAGGATTTTCCATTATGTGATAATTGTGGGAAGAATCACCGTGGTACTTGCCTAAAAGGAATGGGAGTGTGTTATATATGTGAAAAAAAGGTCACCAGGCTCATGATTGTAAGGGAAAGAAAGAGGCTATCAATATTGAATGCTATAATTGTAGGGAAATGGGGAATTATGCAAATGAATTTTATAAGCATCAGGGAAACTTAGATCAGAAAAGGCCAAGGGATCAAGGAAAATATTATGCTGTTACTACAGTTGAAGTGGAATAATTAATGTATTAGTGCTTTTGGTCTCAAGGATTATATTCTGGTTATAAGAATAATTTTATATATATATATAAGGATTGCACTACAGTACTTGTTGTTTTCATTAAGGTTTTAATATAATGAAGGTAATCATATTTTTAGTATGTGAAAATAAGAGAAACTTTACTTTGTTTGGGGAATCTGATAAATTGATTTTGGAATTAAAAGTCCTTTTAGAGAAAGTCTGGACATAGGTATTTAGGATAACTATAAATGTCGGGATGGATTAAGTTGAACTTTTGATAGTATTGTTTAAGGTTAAAAAATTTCTGAATATTATTTTTGGAATATTAGAATACTATTGTTTTAGGAAAATGACAACCTGTAGGTCAGGGGATAACCCGTCATGTCAGACAACGCTGCCGGAATCGAACCCACAACCATAGTGTGACATGCATTTATTACCGACCACTAGCCTACAAGAAGTCCCTAGTTTTTACAAAATATTTTTCCTAATCTAAATGGTATGTGTTAATATTTGTAACCTTATACTATTAGGATAAATATAATATTTTTGAGTTCTATTATCTTTTTTAGTGAAAGATGATTTTGTGGTATAAATTAGTTGAAGGTTGAAACTCTACTTGTCAAGCATATATATATATATACCAACCTATTATTCTATGAATAAATTAATTCTTAAACTTTAGGAAAGGGATATTAAAACAAAAAATGTGTAATCCTAATACCTTATGTTTTGTTGAACTGATGATATTTTTAATCACCATAGATTGAAGGGTTTGAGGCCGTCAATTTTACAATTGATTGTGATTGATGACCACAATAACTCCCTACAAATATTTACGTTTTTCCTCCAATTATATGTCTCTAATTTCCACCAATGTTCTCCTATTAGATATCATAATTTTCTGGTGACTTTTTCATTTCCCTTTCCCTCTTATTAAGGATAAATTTTATTAACCTTCTTTCCGATTTGGGGTTTCCACAAAGGTATTTTCTACATCAAACCTTTTATTTTAAAATAAAAATTTCAAATTGCGAGGACACAATTTATTGAAGGAGGGGAGAATGTAACACCCCAATCTTCCACAGTACGCTTCTCTTTGAATAATATAGTAGCGTGTGTTGTATGCAACTTCGAGTTCTAACACACACCACAACCAATCGAACAAGTGGTTATGAATAGTAATACCTACTTTTTGAAATTTTATAAATTTTATCTTTCAAAATGGACTTCATTTTTAGATTCAGAATATCAAATTAATCCTAGGGTGAAATTTTGGAACTTTTCGGATAACTTTTATATTTTGAGGAATAATGAAATTACTAAAAACAACTTTTTTAATAAAAATAATTAATAGTGATAATTTATACTATTTAGTGGTTTTATAGTATAATTAGAATATAATTTTACAATTTTATCCAATGGTGGTCATTAGAATTAATTTCACTTTGAAATTGGACATAAACAATTGTCAATCTTTTGAAATATATTATTGAAAACACGCTCTTCGTTTTGACAGAGTGAATTAATTATTAAATTAATTAATTCAACTTATATGTTTTAAATTTTGTAAAATAGACATAATTTTTGAATTAGGAATATCAAATATAGCTTATGGTGAATTTTTGTAATTTTTCGGAAAAACTTCAATTTTTGATGAATAGTGAAACCACTAAGTGGTAGTTAAAAAACTGATTTTTCGTTTAAATAAAAATTTACCATTTCTGTGAATTTAATTTCATAAATATGAAATAAATCATTGTCATTAGTAAGTATAATGTGGTTCAATGGGATTAAAATAATTTTTGGTGAACATTAACTTTTAAGTTTTATTAATCGCGATTAAAGGTAATTAGTGAAATTTAAGGTAAAAATGATATTATAAAAATATAAAAATATCATGACACTTTCCTACAATTATTGGATGAGCCATGGCCGACTAAGAAAGTCCATGGGTCAACTTGGGGACCCCATGGGGACACTTTGGTATGAAAATGACATTAAGAACTTTTTATTTAAAGTAAAAATAAAATTGTCACAAACATGTGTTGTTTTACTAAAACAATTATTACATGAGGTTATTTATGTTAACGTTTTGACTATAAATATTAATTGGAAAGTTAAACGATTTCCTACATCATGGTAAATTTTTTATAATTTTTAAAAATTAAATAAATTAATTTTTTTATGACACAATGATGATGCAACGATCACCTTATTAATTAATGATTTTAATAAAATGGAAGGATAATGTAAAATAAAATACTTAAACTTGTCAAAAACCTATTTGATGAGTATATTTAGAACTAGTGCCACCTTAGCCTCTAAATATATCATTGTTGGTCCTTTAAAATCATAAAATCATTTCATAATAATGTAACATTTCATGACATTCCAAGAGTGCCCCTCCTCTCCTTTTATAAAAGGTCACCACCTCTACCACCTTACTCACACCTTCCAAGCCATTTGTCTTGGAAAATCTCTATCCAAATACACTATAAACTTCCATATATTACTCCTAGAACCCACACTTTGGGAAGAAGTCTTCCCAAGGAAGCCTTTGACTCAAATCAAAAAGAGTTACCTGATTTTAATGTAATGTCTTCTCTTATGTTCTTTTGTTTTATTTTGCTTATCCAACCATTTAAACTCTTTTTATTACATTATTTCTTAACCACAACAGTATCTAAAATATACTAGGATTTTTTCATGAGAATTATTTTATTTACACTTACACATACCTTCGTCTAATGGTTAAAGAACATACTATTTTTGTGGGTGGCGAATTACTGCCTCACGAAACGATGATTGTTCAATATTATTTTAACACCTATCATGGTGTCCATTATGATGAAAATATTTTTTATATATGATATATATTATGTTTATGTTTTACTTATTCTTCTGTATTTTTCATTTATGGCACACCTTTATGACTTCCATTATGGGTAAACGCGATAATTTCATTTTAGGAAGTGCGGACTACCGCCCCCTCAAAGTTATTTGAATCGTTAATGCCATTTTTGGGACCTGTAAATGATTGAGTAAATGATATTATATATGGAATTATAATATAACTTTATATCAATATTATTTCATTCCATTAAAAACAAAATATAAATGAATGTAGCGTTCATGCGTACGTACGGCTTACCATCTCTATGAACGGTTCATTTTATTTCTTACCTCTAAATGTTACGTAGTATTATGAATGGATGTATATACTGGATATATATGATATATATGATATCTAAATCATGAATATAATTCTGTATATAATGGATATTTTACCACATGAACAACTTGTAATTATAAGAAGTTTATTTTTGACTCAAGTACCAAAGATCGACAAAACGACCATTATTAACATAAATAATTACATAATGTTCATAACTTGGTATTAAGTGATATAATAGGAATAATGAAAATGAAAAACCTTCTTAAGTATGTTGAAATTAACTCTGGTTTATTATTCAGTAGATTAAATAATGATCGGGTCAAGTCAGACACGAGGTAAGGGAACTTCTTAACCTAATTTTCGTTCTTTGGGTTAATCTCCTACTTTCAAATTATGTCATGATATTATTATGTACTATCTTGTATTTTTAAATTATTTATGCCTAATTATTTTTAATAAAAATAATAGATCTATTTTATTTAAAAAATGATCTTTGTAAGGACTTCGTCTCAATATCCTTTCATTGAGGCATATTTTATTTTATACACAACATTCTTTTATACGGTGTACAAACCCCTTTGACTTTTACGTTTATTCAAAAGGAATACGTTTTATACGAAGTGTTTTACTAAACGACAAAAGGGAAAGTTTTTTTTGTCGTATGAATGTGGGGACAACGACTTCTCCACCGTCATGACAATTATTTGAGTTTGGGCTTTCTCTACAAAACATAACTTTTTTAAAATAAAAAATAAATACAAATATTTAATTTTCATTTATTTTGGTATTGAAAATGGTTTTGAAAGTATTTTTTATTATATCAATGTGTTGTATTGATATATTTTGATTGAAATGTGGAAATTTTATGTTTCCTTGATGCATGTTTTATGTGATACGATTATGTTATGGTTTATGATATGTTTAAACTTGTTCATATGAGGAATGCATTGGACTTAATAAGTGATGGGTGTAGCCCGCTATAGCTCCTCGATGCATCGGTAGGTCTCATGAGACAAAATAGTGTCTTGGAATGAGGCCTTGACAAAATCTTATTTGTAGTCTTGGCACGAGGCCTTGACTACATGGTTATGATAGTCTGGCATTATTCATTCCATCATTATGAAAGTTGTTATTGATATTGCATGTGATTATTCGACTAGTAGAATATCAATGTGAATATGTAAATGGAATTGTTTCATTTTATTTTTTCTATATTATGGTAAAGTTCAAGTTTAAAAGGCTTTTTTTAGTTATAAATTTCCTTAAAAGTTTATGTTTATTTATGAAAGTTTTCATTGTATTTTTATCCTTACCGAGCATCTAAGCTAACCCATTTCAATGTTTTATTTTTTCCAGGATGTGATGAAGTATATTATGAATGACCTACTGGGATAGTATGAGGGGATATGAATACAGGATGTTTTTTATTTTTGTTTTACTTTATGATGTAATGTAGGACTTATGAATGTATCTAGTGTTTCAAAGACTTCTAAACTAATCGGTCTTTCGAGACTTGATCTTTTGTGATCATGCCAATGTTACACAATAATGCACCGACTCTGGGTAACTGGGGTCTGGGTGTTACAGTTACTATTGGTATCAGAGGATGTTTAGTACAAACCATGGAAACTAGATTTAGATAAACTCTGATTAGAGAACCTATCTCTAAGATAGAATTTGAGGATTAGTATAGATTATTTTCCTAGAATTTTGGTATTGTAGTGATTTTGTGAGTTTTCCAAGTAATACATCCATGTCTGGATATGAGCAGGTAAAGGCAGCTCTGGCACAGATATACCTAAGGGTTAAACTCAAAAACACCGCTTTGAGCTAGACTCAAACAAGAACTATTGCATGACAACGGGCCTTACTGCACTCTTGGTTACAACACTTCTGAGGGATATTCTTAGGATAAATATCATTTTATTTACAAATCATTATGAAATTTTTGTGAGTATATATGTTATCAAAGGAAAAAATTTTATGATTATGGATTATATCCATAAACTATGCAATTTACGTTAGGTATTTTACAAGTTTGTATTTATTCATTGCAATTCATAATCTGACGTAGTGTACTCCATTTTATAGAAATGGCACCCAGTAGAAGGAATGTGAACTCCTGCAATATGTATGATCCAAAGGGTAAGAAGGATCATCTCTTTCATGGTATTAAGACAACATTTAGAAGGGAAATAATCTCCCAAGTATTCTCAACATATGAGGAAATAATATCATGTGTTTATAAGATAAGTAAATAATTCTCTGAGTCCTATCGATTTGAAGGGAAGAAATATAAGAAATGGATGGAAGTGATAAATATGGATAAGGGGAAGATGGAAAACAAGGATTTTCCCATATGTGATAATTGTGGAAAGAATCACCTTGGTAAATTCTTGAATGGATTTGGAGTTTGTTATAAGTGTGGAGAAAAAGTACACCTAGTACTTGATTACAAGTGTAA
Organism: Viscum album; assembly: GCA_963277665.1. Lineage (NCBI taxonomy): Eukaryota > Viridiplantae > Streptophyta > Magnoliopsida > Santalales > Viscaceae > Viscum > Viscum album. The sequence continues at coordinate 133,465,229 of OY728152.1, read as the reverse complement.
AAAAAACTTTCAAATGTACAATGCTTCATCTACAAAGAGTTGGGACACTACGTGAATGAATTTCCAAATCATCAGTGTATACCTCAAATGATGCTATTGGATAATAATAAATTTATGATACTACTGAAGATGAAGATGAATGGTTATATTTATAAATTTTTATTAATGTATTATGTCATTTGAGTACTGTATTAATGATGTACATGTTATGAGAATTATAGAGTATATAAGGATTGTACTACAGTATTATTTCATTAATGACTTGAGATTGTTTGGAGCCAAGAAAAGTAACTCAATAAAAGGTTAAATTTTTGGAAAATATATGGTTGAGGGAAGGATAAACTATAATATGGTTCTGATACAGAGGTAGTGATTTTGGAATAATAAATGATGGATTTGGATAAATTATATCAGATATTATTTACTACCTTGAAACTGATTAATGATTTGTATATTCCATCATTGTTTGAGTTTAAAACTTTTTTGTATAGAAGGAGTATATCCAGTATTCTATAAGGAATAAGAGAGCATGCATGTAATCGATAAAGTTTTATGGTAATTCAGTATGTTGTAGTGTTTTACAAGATTACATCATGAAGGTGTTCACATGTTATTACATGAAAAAAAATCTTCATTGTGTTTACCATTCTTATAAATTTTGGATTGTGAGTTTAGATAGAAGTATTTTGGATAAGTCTAGTATGAGATTATTTATGGATTTCTAAAAAAGGACAACTCGAAGGTTGGGTGGCAACCTCTCGCATCCAGAAAGGCTGCAAGACTTGAAACCGCAACCGAAGGGTGAGAAGGGTGTATCACCTACCACTAGCCCATGTGATGTCCTGGATTAAATAATGTAGTTTATTTAATGGTCTGGTAGATTAATTATAAATTTAATTTTTTTTGAATTCTATACGAATAGGATAAATAGAATATTTTTTATGTAAAAGATGAGTTTGTGGTAGAAATTAGTTAATGGATGGAAGTCTACTTGTCAAGTATATATTTTTTTTCTTCTCTCATTCTAGGAAGAAATTAATTCTTAAAAATTAAGTATGGGATCATAAAATAAAAAATGTGGCATCCTAATACCCTATGTTTTGTTGAACCAATGATATTTTAAATCATCATAGATTGATGTCTTTAAGGCCCTCAATTCTACAATTTTTAGGACTGGTGACATTAATCACTCCCTATAAATATTTATGTTATTCATCCAATTACGTGTCTCTAATTTCCACCAATATTCTCTTAATAAAGATCATAATTTGGTGGTGACCTTTTCATTCCCCTTTTCTTCCTATTAAGAATAATTTTTATTAACCCAATTTCTGATGTGGGTTTTCCCACTATGGTATTTTCTATTTTCACCCTTTTATTTTTGAAGAACAATTTCAAATTGATAATAAATAATTTATTAATGGAGGGAATACTGTAACACCCCATGATTTCATAGTATGTTATTTTTCAATGTAATTCAATAACTTGCACTATACACATTACCGAGTTCAAGCATAACATGACTTACAAAACTAGCTGTTTAAAAGTAGTTATGAATAGTATTAACTAATTTTTTAACATTATTCAATAATTATAATTTTATAATACATATTATGAGTTTCTTAGACATAATGAAAAGAAATCATTTTTTTCAGATAAAAGAAGTATTTTTTTAAAATATGCAATTTTACTGCCCTTTAATGGGGAATCCTTTTTAAATCCAATATTTGAAACTTTTATATATTAAATTTGACAAAATAAACTTCTTCTTTAGAATCAGGACATAATAATTTAGTTTCAATAAAATTTTGGTGTTTTTATGTAACCTTCATATTTGGGTGAATAGTGAAAAATACTATATTTAAACTGAAAAACTTTTTTTAATCAAAATAATTTGTAGTGTTAAATTATACATTTTAATGGTTTTTAAGTATAAATTGATTATATTTTTACCATTTAATCCAATTTTATTCGTTGGAAATAATTTCACATCAAAATTGAACATAAACAAGTATCAATCTTTTGTTAGTTATTATTTCTTAAAAAAACGCTTTTGGGTTTTGAGAACAAGAATTAATGTTAAATTAATTAATTCAACATATATGTTTTGAATGTAGTAAAATATAATTAATTTTTTAGTTCAGAATATCAAAATTTTCTTAGGTTGAAATTTTGGCATTTTTTTTGAAAATTTCAATTTTGATGAATAGTGAAAAACACTGAGTTATTTTTTAAAACGGACTATTTATTTAAATAATTATTTATTTTACATAAATTTATTTTAGGAAATAATAGATACATAATACCAATATAAGTTCAATGACATTTATTATAGTAATTTTATAATAATTTTTTATATATAAAAAGTTTGTTGAACTTTTCACCGTCTTTTACCCACCTCTTAAGAGAATTTGCAAATTCACGTAAAACATAATTTTTCCACTTATGTGAGTGAAATTTACAAAATATGAGAGACATGGTAGATGTATGTATGAAAAATTTGGTTCAATAAGATGAAAATAATTTTTGCTGAATAGTAAATTTTTTCTTTTATTTACCATGGTTAAAAGTAAATATGGTATTTAAGGGTAAAAATGATATTATTATTACCCTAACTCATGTCCTAATTCTATTGGATAAGTATATTTCGACCAAAAGAAACCCTTGGAATAAAATATGAACCTCTTTGGTCCACTTGGATTATATTAGGACACTTATTATTATTTTATATAAAGTAGGATTAAAAGAGTCAAAATCAATGTTTAATAACTAAAACCTTTTTAATATGGGGTTATACATAAGATAAATTCGAATATAAATATTAATTAGAAATTTAAAAATATTTCCTATATAATGGTATTTTATTTATATTTTTTATACAATAAATAATTTAATTTATTTATGATACAATGATGATACAATAATTATCTAATTAATGAAATATTAAAATTATTGATATTAAAAATATCCAAATAAATGTAATTTGAGACTTTTTATGAATTCAAATAATTATCTAGGTTAAAATGACCTATTAGGGTTTGTTATATTAATTGTTTTCGAAGTAATAATGCTTTTATGAATTTAGAAAAAACAAAATACAAAATAGTGTCAAAATTGACATAAACGAGTTTTTAAACAAAATATTATATTATTAATTGATATTCTATTCCTAAAAATCTATGGTTCTACCAAAGGACTTATATAATGAAAGGTGTATCAATAATTAACCACATGGGTTTTTCTTGGAATTATTAGTATGTTTATTTACCATATAATATAAAAATATAATGAGACATGGTAAATGTCAAACAATTTAATTAAGAATTAAATATAAAAGATAAAGTGAATATAGTGACTCAGACCTATCTAAAACTTATTGTTGGAGCTTTTTGAGACCCATCCCAACCTTATATTTTAAATAATCCATTTTGGAGCCATTATAAACTGAAAATGATTTTATTATAAAATAATATTTCCATCTTTTTCTAAGGTTCCCCTCACCCCTCTAATAAAAGCGCACTCCCCCTTCTCTATAATTCACACCATAAAAGCCATTTGGATCAGTAAAATCCTGCCAAAATACCCTCTCAACTATCATACCTTCATCCTAGAGGCATTCCTTTATTCATAAAGCCATCTTATAGAGCCCTATTGATGAAATAAAAAGTAATAACCCAAAGGAAATGTAAATATTTCATCACCTCTTTCATGTTTTCTTCTTCCTCCACTTCATTTTTCTTTGTTGTTTCCATTATAAAACAATAAATAAAATATCTTCTATATACTATGATGTTATTATAAATATGGTACTACCAAATTCATTTTTCTATCCATCCTTTTAATGACATTTCACCATACGTGCGTACATATATCTTACCGTCTCCACGTCGTGGTGTAATTGTTATTCAAAACATTATTATTTGGATGAGTATAATAATGATGTATAATTGATTTAAATAATAAATATAACATTATAATGATTTTATATATAGGATATATCATCCAATTTTATATTATTTTAATACCAAGAGAATGATATTGTCACTCGTGCATGCGTACGGATTACCGTCTCCATGAACGCGATGAGTTTCATTGCCCATCGTATCCATTCAAGACTAAATTTCCTTAGATGATTAAATATAATTTTTAAAGACTTGATATAATTTTGTATATGAATATGATACATCCCATCTAGAGCAAATATGACCCAAATAAAATATAATATAAAGGAAAACAAATACGTTTACACCCGAAACGACGATAATACAATGATATTATTAACAGAGCAATGTTAAAAGATCATATATGACATAATTTTAATGTATATGACTCATGTATAATTTAATAACAATTATTTCCCAATTATATATGAGGTTAACAGACCTTCGACCAAGGAAATGTACACGGTAAGGGTTAATTTCACAATCTCTTTATTATCTGAGGTTGGTTTTATGTAATAATCTACTGTGACCTCTTTATCATCCACATCCATGTTTCTTAAAAGAGTATTTCAAAACTTTATTATTATTTACTAGACTATAGGTTAATGTTATTTATACCATTGCTGAATTTTATAAGATGTTTATAAAGGAATCTTTCCATTGTTTTCCCAACAACGTCCTTTATAACCTTTTCGACAAAATTTAGGTAAGAATGTTTTCTTAACATATATGGCAGTGTGGCTATTTTCCACCCTTATAGTATTGTTGATGCATACCTTAAATCTTATAAGAAAATTTTAAAAATAAATTTTTTCTTCATAAATAATGTTACTCTTAAATTATTTCAAAATAGAAAGAGATATATCTCTAAAAAATGTTTTCATTTCATCTATGTCAACATCCTTTAATGGATTTTAAGCTTATTTGAAGTTGATTTATTATGATAAAAAACATCAATATTATATTAAAGGTTTTGTGATATGTTTTATTGTGGATGTGTTATTTTTATACCATTTATTATTTATGGATAAAGTATTGACATTTAGTATGATAGTTTTAATACGAATATGTATGTTTTGTTTAAAGATTTTTATATGATGAATGCATTGGACTGAGTAAGTGATAGGTGGAGCTCACTATAGATCCTTGATGCATCAGTAGGTCTCATGAGACAAACTAGTGTCTTGGAAAAAGGCATTGACAAAATATTATTTGTAGTTTTGGCACAAGGCCTTGACTATGCAGTTATAAAAGTATGGAATTATGCATTCAATCATTATGAAAGTGGCTATTGATATTGCATGTGATTATTCGACTAGGATAATATCCATGTAATTACATAAATATAATTATTTGATTTTATCTTTGCCATATTATGCTGATGTTCATGTTTAAAAGGCTTTTTTTATTCTTACAAATTTCCTTAAATGTTTATTCTTATTTATGAATGTTTCTGCTATATTTTTATCCTTACTGAGCATCTGAGAACACCCCTCTCTATCTTTTATTTTTCCTGGGTTGGGAAAAATTATTTTATGACTGACCTACATGGATTTTCCTAGGGGATATGAGTGTGTCCTATGGAAACAATGTTGTCATAGTTTTTAATTTTATGATGTAATGTAAACCTTAAGAATGTATCTAGTACTTCCAAGGATACTAAACTAATCTTTCTTTCAAGACATGATCTATTTTTATCATTCTAATGATAGGTAATAATGCACTGACTCTGGTTAATTGGGGTTAAGGAATTACAATAATGGTACCTCTTAAATTGGAATAAATAGATCCTGATTCGCAAATTTATAAATAAAAAACTCTATTGGAGAATGAAGAAAATGAGTATATAGGATAAAAATAGGTTTAAACAAAAAACACTGTGTATTAGTTCCACAAGACTATATGACTGTACATGGAATCCTAGAGATGAGAAGAGAGAATATTGGAGAATAAGAATTAGAAAAGGAAACTAACCATAAGAAGATTGAATGGTCTTCCCAATCATTGAATCAGTTTTGGTAGGAATTCAAAGTACCCAAAATTCTTCATGGGAGCTCCAAGGATGGGAGAAACTGATATTAGGATGTATAGGTCTATTAGGGGGCTAAAAAGGGGTTTGGAAAAAATTTATAAAAATTTGGATCACTTAAAATCCCATGGGTGTGGTTTTCCTAGAAGAGGCACACGATTTAGACAAACCGTGCATAATTACTGGACAGATTTTAAATGGGAAACATAGTTTTTTTTAAAAGGTCACATGGTTTACCAAACCATTCAAAATATATGTGATACCCACTATCTAGTTTTCCATTTTACACTAGCAGGGTGCACTATTTGGGAAACCATGTTCCAACTGTGAACTATCCCAAAAAATATAAAAAAAATCATAAATTCACCCAATTAACCTTAAGACAAAACCCAACCTATACTTAGTAAAACAATGAGATTATGACAACCTAAAAATTGTTACATCATGTTAAAATATCCCCACCTTAGAAACATTCTATCAACAAAAATCCTACAATGTAACTTCCATGTAAACAAATATGAGGCCACTACTCTCTCATCATTACCTCCCTCTCCCATGTATCGTGAATATCATATATGAGCTTCCATATCACATGAACCAAAGATATAATCCTCTCAAGATGTACCTTGGTTTCTGAATCAACCACCCCAACATGCCATTCAGTAATGGATTAATTAGGTTTAACTTCAAGATCACACCAGATTCGAATAGGAAATGGATCCGATAGATACTTTCTCAACTGTGATACAAGAAACACTTTATGTATCGACATCAGCTATGGTGAACATGAAAAATAATAATCATATTTTCCAATCCACTCAAAAATCATTAAAGGTCCCACAATGTTGAAAGAATGCTTCCCTAGCCTAGTAAGTTGTTAATGACCCAACCCTGTTAAAATTTCAAGAACACCTAGTCGCATATTGAAAATTCCAAAGGTCTATGATGATAATCAACATAATACATATTTTGGATATATACAATTTTTATTTCTTGATGTAACACCACATTATTTAATAGTATGTTATTTTCTTAAAAGTAATTTAGTTGATTGCGCTACATGCAACACTGAGTTCGTGTGAACCACGACTAACTAAACTAGCCATTCAAAAAGATGTTTTGGATAGTTTTAACCAAATTATAAATTTTATATATTTCATATAATTTAACATCAATATTATGTGTTTATTATATAAAATATATGAACAATTTCAATTTTGGAGATAAAAGAATTATTTTTAAAAAAATACAGTTTTACCACCATTTAATGGAGATACTTTTATAAATAAAATATTTGACAATTTTATATATCCAATTTGGAAAATAAAATTTTATCATTAGAAATGGGACATAAAAATTTAGTTTGAATAAACTTTCGGTGCTTTTCTGATAACATTCATATTGTGAGGAATAGTGAATATTCAAAATTTTAATTGAAAACATCTTTTTTAATCAAAACAGCTTATATTGTTAAAATATACATTTAAACGGTTTTTAAGTATAAATAGATTATATTTTTATCATATAATCCTATTTTGGTCATTGGAATTAATTTTACATTTAAATTGGACATTAACACATACCAATCTTTCAATCGTTTTTTACTTTCCAAAAACACGCTTTCTGGTTTTGACAATGGGAATTTTTTTTAAAATTAATTAATAAAATATTAATTTTTTTAATTTTTTAAAATAGACATTTTTTTTAATTTTTAATATAAAAATTATATCTTTGTTATTTTTGGTATTTTTTAAAAACATTTAATTTTTGATGAATAGTGAAAATACAACATTGTACATAAAACCCTACTATTTATTTAATTAATAATAATTTTTAGTTAAATTTTTTTTATTGTAAAAATAGATACATAAACCCTATATAGGTTTAATTTAATTAATTGGAGTCATTTTATAATAAGATTTTATATATGAAATTTTATTGAACTTTTTACCATCTAATACTCATCTTGTAGGCACATTTACAAATATGCATAAAAAATAATTTTTCCGCATATGTGAATTGAATTTCCAATAACCAAGAGACTCGGTTGAAATCATTAATTAAAATAAGGTTAAATAAGATGAAAATAATTTTTGTTGAATAATATATTTTAAATTTTATTTAACACGGTTAAAAGTAAATTGGGTAATTGAAGGAAAAAATGGCATTATAATTACCCTAACACATGTCCTAATTATTGGAGAAGTGTATTTATACCAAACTAAAACTTACAATTAAAATATGAGTCTTTTGGATAGACTTGGATTAGATTATGAAATTTATTATTATTTTATTTGAAGAAGAGTTAAAGGTGTTAAATTTAAATTTTAATAACTAAACTATTTTTAATATAGGGATATATATATAAGATCAATTCGACTATAAATATTAATCAGAAAAATAAAAATATTTCCTACATCATAGTATTTTAATTATTATTTTTATAAATTATATATTTAAATTTATTTATGACACAATGATGATGAAATATTTACCTTTTTAAGGAATGAAACAAATAACTGAAGTTATAAATATTAAAAAAAATGAAATTGAAACTTTTGATTCATTCCACTAATTTTCTAGGTTAATATGACATGTTAGGATTGTTGAAATTTGTATTTTTCGAATTAATCATGTTTTTTGACTGTCACGAAAATCAAATACTTAATAGTGTCAAAATTGACATAAATGAGTTTATAAAACAAATATTATATTATTAAATGATATAATATTTATAAAAATATAATGTTAGGCCAAAGGACTAATATTATGATAGATATGTCATTATTTAACTATTTTAGGTTCTCTTTTAACTTTATTTTTTGTTTATTAACCATGTAATATAAAAATACTAGAATAAATTGTAAAAGTTAAACTATTTATCTAAGAGTTAAATCTAAAAGATATGGTTAATATGGTGACATAAACTTTTATAAAATATATTATTTGAGATTATTTAGACCCATACCTACCTTAGTATTGAAATAAATTCATTTTGATCCATTATAAACCAAAAATTATTTTATAATAAAATAATATTTCATGTTTTTCCCTAAAGTGACCCTCACCTCCCTTATAGAAGTGTACTTTCCCTACTCTCAAAATAACACCTCCAAAGCCATTAGGCACGGCCAAAACCTACTCAAATATATTCTCAACTACATTTAATTATACGTAGTGGCCTTAATTTGATCATAAACACAACCTATGGAGACATTTTGATCAAATCCAAAAGAAGAACCTGAGGAAGATGTAATAATTTCATCACCTCTTTCAAAGTTCTTTTCTTCTTCCACTACCTATTTCTTTTTTGTATCCATTCCAAAATAATAAATCTAGTAAAATATATATATTCTGATTTTGTTATAAATATTTACAACTAAATTCATTATTTTATCCAACATATGAATGAAAATGTCCCCATACGTGCGTACATAAGGATTACTGTCTCAACGTCGTTGTGTAATTTTTTATTCAACACTTCATTATTTGGATGTTTATAATAATGAGAATAATTTATGGAAATATTAAATATAACATGTTAATCATTTTTTATATTTAATATACCATCCAATTACATATGATTTCACCCTCATAAGAATGATATTGTCGCTTGTGTGTACATACGGATTATCGCCTCAAAGAACGCGATGAGATTCATTTCACATCGTAACCATTCAAATAAAATTTTCATTTTATGATTTAAAATAATTCCGAAGAACTTAATATCACTATAGATATTAATCAAATACATCCTATCAATAAAAAATATGACATTCATAAAAAAATATATAAAGGAAAATGAATCAATTATCACCTGAAACAATGATACTACAAAAATATTACTAACAATGAAATATTTGATGAACATATATGGTATAATATTTATCTATGTGGTTATTTTATAATTAGATAAAAATTATATATATATTATACAGTATTTTAAGGTTCCATCTACTTTGTAAAAATACAAGGTAATGGTTTTTCATCTCACTTTTATTCCCATGAGATTCATGTTATATTGCCACTATTTCCTTTGGTGTGGTGTATGTACTTCCCATGATTATATTATTTGTGTAATATAATTTAATTTATGGGTATTTAAATCTTAATTTTATGATCCTTATTTCATGGGGTTTATGTTTCGTAAGATACCAATTATTTAAGGGAATTTCTAATTTCAATTTGCACTCATTGGGTTTTACGAAAACTTCATTGATTATTTTACTCAACGATTATGTATGAAATCACTATTTTTTATATATATAGTAATTTCCACTCCAATTTTTGGGGATATAAATTTGATACACATAATAAATCCATTGATAAATTCTCAAGTCATCTATATGAACTTGGTAATGGTAATCTTAACTCAATTTCCATTCATTGAGTTAAACATCCAAGTCATTGGTTTTGTTTTTACAAGAATTGGTGTTAATTCCATCTGATTTATTTATAATGAATACCCAACAATATTGAGTGTATTTGTATTTTTCACTCATAATTTGGTCATTTAATTATCCTTAATATAAGTATATGGTCCTTATAAGGTATTTCTTCTCAATATAATTTCCATTGAGGCCAATATGTTGTTATGAACCAATTCACTTTTATATGGTGTATATACCATCCTTTGACAAATTATATCATGAATACATTTATTCTCTTGATAATATAATGTTTTGATTAATTTTATTCCTCAATTGTTTTGTATTTAAGTGTCTTTCATTTGGATAGGAACTCTTTAACTAAAATATCATTTTAATTGTTTAAATGATTTATTCTTCCAAATCATTCTCATTAATGTTCATGTATTAAAAATGGTTTAATTGATTTATTTATAAGGACATGAATGTTTTAAAATTAATATTCCCTTCAAAAGTTTCAAAGTGGTATGGGACACTTTTGTTCAAAAATCTCTTTTAAAGGCCTTCTTTGATAAATAGAGTGATTTTTTATTGTTTTCATGAAAAAGAGGTTATTCCTCTCAAATATTTTTTCTAATTATTTTCATATATTTCAATATCATTGATTTTATTTTATTCATTATTGTGGTTGATTTATTATAATAAAATCATTAATAATGTATTGAATTAGTTATGTTTGACTGTCGATGTGTTATTTTTATACCATTAATGGTTTTGGTTTAATGTATTGAAATTTAATATGCAAGTTTTAATATGAATGTTTAGATTATGTTTTCACCCTTTTCAAATGTGGAATGCATTGAATTTAGCATATAAAGAGAAGGGCCTGCTATATAATCTTGATTTTTCGGTAGGTCTCATGAGACAAACAAGTTTCATGGCACAATCCCTTTTAAAAAATTATTTATAGTCTTGGCATGATTCTTTGACTATGTGGTTATGATGTCTGGCATTATGTATTCCATCATTATGAAATTACCTATTGATATTATATGTGATTATTAGACTAGTATAATATTAATGTGAATAAGTAAATTTCATTATTTGATTTATCTTTTCCATGTTATGCTAGAGTTTATGTTTAAAAGGATTTTGTTTTAGTCTTATACATTGCTTTAAATGTGTATGATTATTTAGGATAGTTTCTGATATAATGTTATCTTTACTGAGAATCTGAGCTCCCCACTATCTATGTTTTATTTTCCCTAGAATGCGAAGAATTAGATTATGAATGACTTGAAGTGATATGCTACGGGTTATGAGTGTGTTCAAATGAGACACAATGCAGTTTTTTCATTTCATAATGTAATGTAAAAAATATGTATGTATCTAGCACTTCTAAGGATGATAAACTGATTGGTCATTCGGGATTTGATCCCTTGTGATAATTACAATGTTATCTAATAATTCACCGACTCTATGTTACTAGGGTTTGGGCCTTATAGTTTGTGTCAGAGGATGTTTAGTTCAAACCATGTAAACTAGATTTATAAAAACTTAGATTAGAGTACATTACCCTAAGATAGACATTGAGGATTAATATAGAATAACTTCTTAAATTTTGGTAATATAAATATTTTGTGAATTTTCCAAGAAATTCAGCCTTTTATAGATATGATCAGGTATAGGCGACTTTGGAACAGATATATCTAGGGATAAAACACAAAAACACCACTTTGAGCTAGAGTCAAATGGAAACTAACACACAAAAATTGGCCTTGCTGCACTCATGGTTACAAAACTCCATGGGGGATATGCTTAGGATAATTCACATTTTATTTAAAAACTGATTTGAAATTTTTTAATATAATATGAGAATAAATAACCTTGGTTAATCCTAAGGTGTTTTAGATTAAAAATATGGTGTCATGATATTCAATAAATGTTTTTTGACTATTGTTACTCACACTATGCTTTCTGGATTTTGTCAATGGTTGGAGTCCAAGGAAGTGATGGTAACATTGGACATGATGTATATGGTGGGAAAAATGGTGGAACTGAGAAACTAAATGGAATGTTGATAGGTGTAAAAGATATCATGTTCGTGCTGAAGTAGGCTTCCAAAATTCGGATCAACAACATAAAAATTATCCAACTCCCATATTGAATAATGAAGAGAATGGTGGAGAATGATAAGAGATCCAGCAGTGGAGACCATGGAGAAAAGAAACTTAGTTTCCATCATGAAGGAAATGTGGATGGAGACACCCAGGAAAGTGTCTCAATGGAACATGGAATGCATTATGTGTGGAAAACAAAGGCATATTGTAAATTATTGTTGGGAAAAAATAGAGTACTATGGTAGAAAAAAATGATCCTTAGAATACATTTATAGTTATTTTCCGTAAATGTAGGGGACCTAGGAATTACTTGAGTCAATTCCATATTATATAGAAAACCACTATGTCAAGGATAAACCTATGTGGAAATAAATGGATTGAATTTTTTTTAGAATTATTAATTCTCTTTTTTATTGGGATTACATTGGATGAATTTTTTGTCGTATGTGTTACCCTGATGTTTGTTATGGGAAAATGATATTTGTGGGAGAATTATCTCTTCTTTTTAAAAATATTTATAAAGAACTATTTGGGTTTATATGATCCTTTAATTTGAGGAAAATAAAGGTTATTAATTTTTTGGATGAAAATGAGATGTATGAGATAATATTTGTGGTTAATTTATGTTATAGTTGTTTTGAGGAATTTATCTCATTTGGGATTTTGATAAAATATAGTTTTTCAAAAAGGACAACAAGAAAACTGTGTGACAACATATCATGTCAGAAAAATCTGTGGGAATCAAACCCACAACCAAAGTGTGATTGGGATTTATCACCTACCACTAGATAATGTGATGTCCCTTGTTAGTGTGACTAATTTTTTTGGTAGATGATTTTATTGATCAATAATAACTTGATTTTCGGTCTTATGTTTTATCAAATTTATTTCCATATTATAGGAAAATGATTTGGTAATTATGTGATAAATGTTATTTGGAAGACATTAGCTCTATTGGGAACATTATATATTTATGAATAATAGAGTACCATGGGATTTCATTTGAGCAGTATTGGTGGATTTTTATTTTTGAAGAATATTTTTTTTAAAGAGATCCAGGTTATTAATGGAAGTGATTAACCTATCATATTGAATAAGTGATTTGGTTAATTACACTTCAGTATGAGACTTTAAGAGTAATTGATGTTATTTGGAGATAAATGTTATGATTTAGTATGAATTACTATGTGACCAAATTATTTTTTGTTTTGGGTTTCAATCACAGATTGGATTATTTTTAATGATTTTTAGGATAATTGTTTATTGAATGGTTGTTATTGGACATTGGGTATTGTGTGTTTAATTTTGGAAGCTAAGTTTAGTATTTCCTTCAATAAAGGATTATCCATTTTGGGGACCATCTAATATTATACTAACAATTTTGGTTTTGATTACTCTCTAAAGACAAGGGAAATATATAGTTCATCATTTTTTGATGATGTGACTCTCTAGAAGTTAATTCTTGCACTTCAGGTGTGACCAAGTTATCTCGAATACTCATTGTTAGGAAATAATATGAGTTAGTGGTAGAAATTTATTAAAGGATAAAATTATACTTGAAAAGTAATTATATCTCTTTATGTTCATATTCAATCTCATAAATAAATTCCTCAAATTTATGAAATAGAACAAAAAAAATTTCGTTTACATTATCTACTTGGAAACTAATGACTATTTAACCCATCACAATTTTGTGGTTTTCTTGTAGTTAACTTTATCCTGATCATGTTTCATATCACTCTCCATTAGAACTTACACCTAAGTTTATCTTCCATATCAATGTTTTTTACATGGAGTCCATGTATGGTTTATCTTGGGTGACCTTTCTACTTATCTATCTTTTTTATAAAGTGATTGTTTTATTGACTCCTTTTTTGATGTAAAAAATACTAAATTTTAACTGAAAACATCTTTTTTAATCAAAAAGACTTATATTTCAAAATTATAAATTTGTATGGCTTTTAAGTATAATTTGATTAAATTTTTATCATTTAACCCAATTTTTGTCATGGAAAATAATTTTACATTTAAATTGGACATAAACACATATTAATCTTTTGATAGTTTTTACTTTCCAAAAAACCGCTTTCTGGATTTGACAACATGAATATTTTTTATATTAATCAATATAACTTCATTATTTTGTATTTGGTAAAATATACATCATTTTTGAATTTGGAATATCAAAATTAGTATTGGGTGAATTTTTGGTATTTTTCAAAAAACATTCAATTTTTGATGAATAGGGAAAAATACTACATAGTACTTAAAAATGAATTTTTTATTTAAATAATAATAATAATTCTTTCTTATTTTAATTTCAATATATATAAATAATACCTATATTAGTCAAATTTAATTAATTATAGTCATTTTATAATAAGATTAGATATATAAAATTTTATTTAACTTTTTACCGTCTAATACTCATCTTCTAGGCACATTTACAAATTTGCATAAAACATAATTTTATCATTTCTATGAACTGAATTTACAAAATATGAGAGAAATGGTTGACATCAGTATGTAAAATGTGGTTCAATAGGATGAAAATAATTTTGGTGAACAATAACTTTTGAATTTTTTTACCATAATTAATAGTAAATCAGAAAATTAATGTAAAAATGATATTATAATTACCTTAACAGATGTCCTATGTCTATTTAATAAGTGTATTTAGAATAAAATAAACCATAAGAATTTAATATGATCCTTTTGGATCCACTTTTATTTGATTCAGATGTTTATTATAATTTTATTTAAAGAAGAGTTAAAAGTGTTAAATCCATATTTTAATAACTAAACCATTTTTAATATAGGGTCAAACAAAAGATAAATTTGACTGTAAATATTCATTAAAAAGATAAAAATATTTCATACATAATTGTACTTTATTTACAATTTTTATACCTTAAATAATAACATTTTTTATGACATAATGATGATGTAGTAGTTACCATATTAACGAATGAAAAATGATTGATGTTATAAATATTAAAATAAATGTTAAAAAAACTTGGGAAGCATTAAAATATTTTTTTATGTTAATATGACATGTTATGATTGATTAAATTAATTTTTTCGAAAGTAATAAATTTTGTTTGTCTTTCACAAAAACAAAATACTAAATAGTGTCAAAATTGACATAAATGAGTATTTAAAACAAATACTATATTATTAAATGATATAATATTCATAAAAATATAAGGTTCAAAAAAAGTTCATATATAATTATAAATTATTTATTAATTAACCACTTGAGGTTCTCTTGGAATTTTATATTAGGTTAATTAACCATGTAATATAAAAATACCAGAAAATTTTGTAAAAGTTATACTATTTAACTAAGAGTTAAATCTAAAATATAAGATTAATATGGTGACCGAAAAATTTATAAAACCTATTGGTTGATAGGATTTCGAACAATCCCCCCTTATCCTTGAAAAAATCCATTTGTATCCATTATATGTAGAATAAAAAGTTTTTTTAAAAAAAAATTTCAAGCTTTTCCAAAAGTGGCCATCACCTCACTTATAAAAGGGTACTTCCCCTTCTCTCAAAATAACACCTCCAAATCCATTTTCATCATCCAAAAACTACTAAAATTTCTTCCAAACTACCCTAAATTCAAATAAGTGGACTTAAATTGATCATAAATTTAACCTATATAGCTCTTTTGATCAAATCAAAAGGAAGGACCCGAAGAAGAGGTAATAATTTCATCACCTCTTTTAAAGATCTTTTATTATTACACATCCTCTTTCTTTGTTGTTTTCATACCAAAATAATAAATCTAGTACAATATATATACTGTGATTTTATTATAAAAATTATAAACCACATTCATTGTTTTATCCATCCTATGAATGACAAAGTCACCATACGTGCGTACATACAGCTTACCGTCTCCACATCGTGGGGCAGTTTTATTATTCAACACATCATTATTTGGATGGGTACAATAGTGAGTATTATTGATGTAAATAATAAATAAAACATGTTAATTAATATATATATATATATATATGTAATATAACATAAAATTACATACTATTTCACAATCAATAGAATGATATTGTCGCTCGTGCGTACGTACGGATTACCATCTCCACGAATGCGATGAGATTAATTCCCCTTCATAACCATTCATGAAATATTTTCATATTATGATTTAAAATAAATATTAAGAACATATTATCATTTTTTATATGAATCAAATAAATCCTATCCATGACAAGCATGACTTACATAACAAATCATATAAAGGAAAACGAATTTGTTATCACCCGAAACATTGATACAAGAGAAATATTATTAACAATCCAATTTTAGAAGATCATATATGATATCATATTTATTTATGTGGTTATTTTATAATTTAATAACAATTATTTAATTATTATACAGTAAGTTAACATTCCCTTTACTATGTAAAATTACAAGGTAAAGGGTTTTTAGCTCACTTTTATTACCCTGAGATTCATGTTATATTGAAACTATTTCATTTTGTGTGGTGTATATACTGATGATGATGGTATTATTTGTGTATTATAATTTAATTTATGGTTATTTACACTTTAATTTTGTATTCCTAATTTCATGGGGTGTATGTTTCATAAGTTACCAAATCAGTAAGGGAATTTCTAATTTCAATTTCCACTCATTGGGTTTTACACCAACTTCATTGATAATTTTACTTCAAGATTATGTGTGAAATAATTATTTATGTATTTATGTAGTAATTTACGCTCCCCTTTGTGTGGATATAATTTCAATATACATAATCATTTCATTGATAAATTCTCAAGTCATTGATATGAACCTAATAAGGGTAAAGTTAACTCAATTTCCATTTATTGAGTTAAACATCCAAGTCATTGGTTTTGTTTTTTCAAGAATATGTGTGAATGTGATATGATTGATTTAAACTAAATATCCAATAATATTGAGTGTATTTATATTTTTCACACATAATTATTTCATTGATTTATCCTTAATATAAATATATGGTCTTTATTAGGGATTTTGTCTCAATTTACATTCCATTGATATTTCTTTGTTGTTATGAACCAATTCCCTTTTATATGATGTATATACTGTCATTTGGAATATTATATCATGAATACCTTTATTATAATGACAATATAATGTTTTTATTAATGTTATTCATCAATTTTTTATATTTAAGTGTCTTTCATTTTGTTAGGAACACTTTAACTAAAATTTCATTTTAAATGTTTTAAGTATTTATTTTTCAAAATCATTCTCAATAATGTCCATGTTTTAAAAAATTATTTTAAGGATTTATTTATATGGTAAATAATGTATTAAAATTGATATTCCTTTCAAAAGTTACAAAGTTGTATGGGACACTTTGATTCAAAAATCTCTTTTAAATGATTTCGTTGATAAATATGAGACTTTTAAATGTTTTGATGAAAAAGGGGATATTTATCTCAAATAGTTTTACTGATTATTTTCATATAATTCAATATCCTTCATTGTATTTTATTCTTGATTGAGGTTGATTTATTATTATAAAATATTCCATATTTTATTGAATGAGTTATGCTTGACTGTGGATGTGCAATTTTTATACTATTCATGGTTTGTAGTTATAGTTTTTACATTTCGTATGCTAGTTTTAATACGGATGTTTAAATTATGTTTCACCCTTTTCAAATGAGGAAAGAATTGGACTTAGTAAGTAACGGGAAGGGCCTACAATAGCCCAATTATACATTGGTAGGTCTCGTGAGACTAACTAGTGTCTTGGCATAAGGACTTGACAAAATTTTTATTTGTAGTCTTGGCACAATTCCTTGACATTGTGGTTGTGATGTCCAGAATTATGCAATCTATCATTAAGAACTTAGATACCGATATTTCATGTGATTATTCGACTAGTAGAATATCCATTTGATTAAGTAAATGGAATTTTTTGATTTATCATTGTCATATTATTCTGAATTTTAAGTTTAAAAGGATATTGTTTTAGTCTTATACCTTGGATTAAATGTTTTTTCTTATTTATGATAGTTTCCACTATATATTTATCATTATTGAGCATATGATCGCACCCCCTTTCATTGTTTTATATTTCTCAGGATGTGAAGATGTATATTATGACTGACATACAGAGATATGCTAAGGGTTATGCATGTTTTAAATGGAGGCAAAATGTTGTTTTTTCATTTCATAATGTAATGTAAAACAAATGTATGTATCTAGTACTTCCACGACTGCTAATATGATCAATCTTTTAGGATATGATCCCTTTTGATTATTACAATGTTATGTAATAATGCACAGACTCTACATAACTATTGTCTAAAAATTATAGTGTGTATCAGAGGAAGTTTAGTACAATCCTTGGAAACAAGATTTAGAAAAACTCTGATTAGAGACCATTACCCTTAGATAGAGTTTGAGGATTAGTATAGAAGAACATTTTAGAATTTTGGTAATCAATATATTTTGTGAAATTTCCAAGCAATATGTCCCTATCTAGACATGAGTTGGTTGAGGTGGCTCTAGCATAGATGTATCAAGGGTTAAAATCATAAAACACCACATTCAGCTAGACTCGAACGGAAATTTGGGCACGACAATGGGCCTTGTTGCACTCTTGTTGACAACACTCTAGAGGGATATGCATAGGATAATTCACATTTTCATTACAATCCAATTCAAATGATTTTAATATAATATAAGAATAAATAACCTTGGTTAATTCTAAGGTGTTTTATATTAAAAATAAGGTGTCCTGATATTCTCTAAATGATTTTATGACTATTGTTACTCACAAAATCCTTTCAGGTTTTAGTAAATGGATGGATTCCAAGGATGTCATAGTAACATTGAATATGTAATACAAGGTGGGAAAGATGGTGGAAATGAGAAACTAAATGGAATATTGATAGGTGATAAATATATCGTGTTCATTTCAAAGCAGGTTTTCAGAAATATGATCAACAACATATATATTAACCCACTCCCAAACTCAATAAAGAAGAGAAAGGCGGAGAATGATAAGAGCTCCAACAGTGGAGACTGTTGAGAATAGACATATCCATTTCCATCACGCAAGGACTGTGGAAGGAGACATCAAAGGAAGTGTCTCGATAAATAAAGAAATGCTTTATGTGTGGGAAAGAAGGACATAATGTAAATAATTTACATGTTAAAATTAAGAGTACTATGGAAGAAAAAAATGAACCTAAGAATCCATTTATAGTCATTTTCTATAAATATAGGGGACCTGAGCATTACCCGAGTCAATGTCGTATTCAATAGGATAAACACTATGCCAAGTAAGAAACTATGTAGAAATAAATGGATGAAAAAATGTTTTAAAGTATTAATTCTATTTTCTATTGGGATTACACTGGAAGAATTTTCTCTTGTATGTGTAACCCTAAATTGTTTTATGTGAAAATTCTATTTGAGGAAGAATTATCTTTTCTTTTGTGGATATAGTTATGAAGAATTATTTGGGTTTATATGATCCTTGAATTTTAAGAAATCATAGGTTATTAATTTTTGGGATGAAAATGAAAGGTATGAGATAAAATATGTTGTTAAATTATGTTATGGTTATTGTGATGAATTTTTCACATTTTGGTATTTTTATAATAAATAGTTTTTGAAAAAGGAAAATATGCAGACCGAGTGACAACCCATCGTATCAAACAAAGAAGTAGGAATCGAACCCACAACCAAAGTGTGTCAGGGATTTATCGCCTACCACTGGACTATATGAAGTCCATTTTTAGTGTGACTAATTATTTTTAGATAAATGATTTTGCTGATCTATAATAAGGTTATTTTGGTTATCTTGTTTTATAAAATGTATATCTTTAGTATAGAAAAATTATTTGGGGGTTAAGTGACAAATGTTATTTTGGAAGACCTTCACTCTGTTTGGAACATTATATAACTAAGGAAAATATAATACTATAGGATTTCATTTGAGGATTAATGGTGGATTTTTATTTTTGAAGAATCTATGTTTTTAATAGAGATCCAGGTTATTAATTGAAATGATTAATCTATCATATAGAATATGTGATTTGGATAATTATACTTCAGTATGAGACTTTAAGAGTAGTAGATATTATTTAGAGATGAATGTTATGATATACAATGAAATAATATGGTATTAAATTTTTTTGATTTATGGGTTTCAATATTAGTTTGTATTATTTTGATGGATTTTAATGACAATTGTTTATTGAGAAGTCGTTGTGGAACTTTGGGTATTGTTTTTTTAATTTTGGAAATTAAGATTAATATTTATTTCTATAGAGGATTATCTATTTTGTGGATCATATGATCCTATACTAACCATTTTGGGTTTTATTAATCTCTAAAGATAATGGAAATATATAGTTCATCTCATTTGGATTATGTGATTATCAAGAAGTTGATTCTAGCACTTCATGTCTAACCAAGTCTTATTGAATACTCATCGTTTGGGGAAAAGGTGAGTTAGTGGTAGAAATTAATTGAAGGGTTAAACTCAACATGAAAAGTAATTATATATCTTTATGTTCTTAGTCAATATCATAAATAAATTCCTCAACTTTATAAAATGGAACTTAAAACAAAAAAATCGTCCGTTTACTTTTCCTACTAGGAAACTAATGAGAGTTTAACCAATCACAATTTTGTGGTTTTCTTGTTGTTAAATTTATCTTGATCTTGGTTTCTATCACTCTCCATCAGAGAATGAAACTTATTTTATATTCCATATCCATGTTTTTTACATGGAATCCTAGTATGGGTTATCTAAGGTGGCCTTTTTACTTCTGTTTCTTTCATTTAAACTGATAGTTTTATTGACTCATTTTCCGATGTGGGGATTTTCAGTAGGTTCCCAAGACCAATATTAAAATTGCGAGGATGCAATTTCTAAAATTGGGGAAGAATTTAACACACCAATATTTCATATTAAATTATTTTCTTTAATGTAATTCGGTAGCTTGCGATACATGTAACACCGAGTTCGAGCGCACTACGACTTAACAAACTAGTCGTTCAAAAAAAGGTTATGAATAGTAGTAACTGAATTTTGAATTTTATATTCTCCATATAATTTTAACATCCATATTATCTGTTTCATATACATAATATAAGGAAAATTTCAATTTTTCAGATAAAAGAAGGTTTTTTTTCAAAAAATAAAATTTTACTACATTTTAATGGAGAACCTTTTTTAGATCCAGTATTTTACACTTTTATATATATTCAATTTTACAAAATAATCTTCTTATTTAGAACCAGGACATAAGTATTTACTTTGGATAAATTTTTTATGCTTTTCTGATAACTTTCATATTATGATGAATAGTGAAAATACAAAATTTTAATTGAAACCCACTTTTTAAATAAAAATAACTTAAAGTGTATAATTATCAATTAGAATGGTTTTGAAGTATAATTAAGATTATATTTTTATCATTTAATCCAATGTTGGTCATTATAAGTAATTTTACATTTAAATTGTACATAAACACATATCTATCTTATGAAAGTTTTTACTCCCAAAAACCCTACTTTCATGGCTTTGACAAAGGGAATATTTTTTTAAAATTAATTAATAAAAATTATATGTTTTTAATTTTATAAAATATACATAATTTTTTAATTTTTAATATCAAAACTATATTTGGGTTATTTTTTTTATTTTTCTTAAAACATTCAATTTTGGATGAATAGTGAAAAATACTACATAGTACATAAAAATGAATTTTTATATAAATAATTATTATATGTATTTAAATTTATTTTAAAGTCAAAATAGATACATAATACCTATATTAGACTATTTTAATTAATTGGAGTCATTTTATAATAAGATTAGATATATAAAATTTTATTGAACTTTTTACCATCTTTCACTCATCTTCAAGGAACATTTGAAAATTTGCATAAAACATAATTTTACTACTTCTACTAGTTTAATTTACAAAATCTAAGAGACCTAGTTGACATAAATAAGTACAATGTGGTTCAATCTGGTGAAAATAATTTTTGGTGAAAAGTAACTTTTGAATTTTATTTACCATGGTTAAAAATAAATAGGTAAATTAAAGGTAAAAATGATATTATAATTACCATAAAATATGTTCTAATTATATGGGAGAATTTTATTTTAACAACAATAAACATTTGTAATAAAATATGACCTTTTTGATCCACTTGTATTAGGTTAGGACATTTGTTATTATTTTTTATACAGAAGAATCAAAAATTTTAAATTCAAATATTAATAAGTAAACAATTTTTAATATTGGTTTATATAAAAGATAAAATAGACTATAAATATTAATTAGAAATATAAAAGGATTTCCTAAATAATAATATTTTATTTATAATTTTTAAACATTAAATAATAAAATATCTTTATGACATAATGATGATGCATTAATTACCTAATTATTAAAAGTCTTAAATAATTGATTTTATAAATATTTAAAAAATATAAATTGGAATTTTTGATGAATTAAACTAATTTTATAGGTTAATATGACATTTTAGGTTTTACTAAATGTATTTTTTCAATGTAATAAAGTTTTTTCTACTTTCACCAAAACCATGTACTAAATTGTGTCAAAATAGACATAAATGTGTTTAAAAAAATCCAATATTATTAAATGACATAATATTCATAAAAATATAAGGTTTGTAAAAAGGAATAATATAATTTTAGATATGAAATTAATGAACCACTTTATATTCTCTTGGAATTTTATAGTATGTTTTTAATAATGTAATATATTAAAAAATGAAGACAGTGTAAAAGTTAAACTATTTAAAAAAGAGTTAAATCTAAAATATAAGGTTAATATGGTGACCTAAAATTTTCTATAACCTATTTTTTAAAAGAGTTTCTCCCCATAACCACCTTAGCCTCTAAATAAATCTATTTGGATCTATTATGAGAAGAAAATTATTTTATAATAAAATAATATTTCAAGCTTTTCATAAAGTGACCCTCACCTCCCTTATGAAAGGGTACTTCCCCTTATCTCAAAAAAATATCTCCAAATCCATTTTGGTAAACCAAAACCTACTAAACTATCTTCCCAAATACCATCAATTAAACCTAGAGGCCTCACTTTGATCATAAATCCATCCTAAGGATCCATTTTGTTCAAATAAAAAGGAAGTTCCGAAGAAGATGTAATAATTTCATCACCTCTTTCAATGTTCATTTCTTCTTTCACTTCCTCTTTCATTGTTGTTTCCATAACAAAATAATAAATCCAGTACCTTTTACATAAAGTGATGTTATTATAAATATTTTACAACCATATACATTATTTTACCCATCCTATGAATGAAAAAAGTCACCATAAGTGTATACATATGACTTACCGTCTCCATGTCGTGGGGTAGTTTGTTATTCAACACTTCATTATTTTTATGGGTATAATAATGAGTATAATTGATGTAAATAATAAATATAACATGATAATTATTCTTTATATGTAATATACCATCAAATGACATACTATTTCACCATCAATAGAATGATATTGTTACTCGTGCGTACGTACAAATTACCTTCTCCATGAATGCGATGAGATTCATTCCCCATCGTAACCATTCTAGAAAAAGTTTCATTTTATGATTTAAAATAATTTTTAATAACTTAATATAATTCTTGATAGGAATCAAATACATCCTATCCATAAGAAAAATGACATACATAACAAAACATGAAAAAAAACAAATCTATGATCACCCGAAACAATGATACTATAGAAATATTATTATCAAAGAAATATTAGAAGATAATATAAAATATCATATTTATCTATGTTGTTATTTTATAATTTAATAAAAATTATTAAATTATTATTCTGGAGGTTAATTCTCCATCTTCTAAGGAAAATTACAAGTTAAGGGTTTTTTTCTAACTTTTATTTATGTGAAATTCAAGTTACATTGCCACTATTTTCTTTTGTGTGGTGTATGTATTTCCCATAATTGTATTATTTATTTAATATAATTTATGGGTATTTAAATATTAATTTTATGATACTTATTTCATGGGTTTTATGTTTCATAAGTTTCCAAATCATTAAGAGAATTTTTAATTTCTATTTTCACTCATTGGGTTTTACACAAACTTCATTGATTATTTTACTCAATGATTATGTATGAAATTACTATTTATTTATTTATGTAGTAATTTTCACTCCAATTTGTGTGGATATACTTTTGATACACATAATAAATCCATTAATAAATTCTCTAGTCATAGATATGATCTTGATAAGGGTAATCTTAACTCAATTTCCATTCATTGAGTTAAACATCCTAGTCAATGATTTTTTTACAAGAATATGTGTGAATTTTTGTCATATCTTAGAATAGGCTCAGTCTAACGAAGGAACTTTCACCAATATCTGACTCACATAATGGAGATCTATAGGGGTGTCCATTCATGGCCTTAATGGGATCCATTCTGATTGTGTACTGGTAAATTTTATTATAATATAACACTACCATCACCACGTGATCATCCCAATCTCCACTAATGTTGAGAACACATGTGTGAAGCATATCCCCAAGAATCTGCATATCTCTTTATATCTAGCCATATAACTATGCATGGAATGCCATACTCAAACAAACATGATATACTAGAACCTCCTTAAGGCCTATCCAAAAACGAGAAGTCAACCGAGTATCCCTATCAAAGACTGTAACAGATGGAACTCTATGTAAACAAAATAACTATTTCCCATAGACATTTCCAAAATCCTCCACACTGGTTGTATCATGAATGGGTATAAAGTGTTTTCACATAATTATCATATCAATCACAAACCTTATCACATTCTTCATTATCTATGTATAAGTTAAAACAACCAAAAAGTATATGGAGATCTCATACCACATTCTAGTAGGGACCGAAAGTGGATGAAGAAAACCTAATGGTTTCTTATACACGAACTTAACCTGTAGGCATGTATATAATAAAGTGACACACTCAGCAATGCCCCATCCCATACCTGGCCACTTTAAATGCCTCCGAATTTCATATAAAATAATTTCAGTTCTTAGGTGAACTTCCTAATAGGAACAGTGGATATAATCCATCAAAACATTTCTTACTGAAGACGGTACCATAAAACAAATACTAATGCATTAAATTCCCTCTTTAGAGAATGAAAAATCAAGAACAGTATCCCCGCCATTATGTGAATCTCTAATTCAACATAAATAATAATCAAGAAACTATTCTTCAAGAATCAATTCCAGAAGAGAAGATGTTAACATAGAACTAGACAAAGAAACATCGACCTCTCATTCCTAGACTCCTATTTTTAATTATGTAATGAGATCCATAAAGTTCCACTCATCCAATTATTCTTTAACTACATAGATCATAAGTTTTTTTCTCAAATCATATAAAATGACATTCCCTTTCCACGTGGTATAGGAGATCTCAAAATTGAAGTATTGTATATATTCCACCCAATGCCTCTGTTAAATATTCAAATATTTTTTAGAGAATATATAACTGATGATCTAGTGGTCTGAAAACATGATAATCATTTCTCCTTAAAGGTAATTACACCAAATACTAAGAACATGCATTATAACATCATGTTAAGGGTCATGGGTCAGATAATTTCTCTCATGTGGCCTAAGATGAGTAGAGACATAAGAAACCACATGATTACCATTCTTAAGAATCTAACCCAAGCCTGAACCAGATGCATAAAAAAGACCAAATGTAACTTCCATGCCTTTGGAAGAGTCAACCCCAGTTCCATAGTCAAAAAAATTCCACTAAACAAAACAATTATGAAATTTATCATTCTAAGAGAACATTAATTCCTTATGAGTTAGAGTAGTCTTTTGAGATTCCAAATTTTAGAAGTCATTAAAAAACATAAAATAATACCCAGATAGACTAAAGATGCTCTAGATCTTGATAATATTATGTGTTTGTTCTTATTTTTTAATAACTTTAACCATTCAAGAATCAATTTAAATACCGTGTTATGACACAATGTGTCCCAAAACTTTTTCTTCCCAAATCCAGAAGTCACATTTTAAATTCTCATCATAAGGTCAGTGATGTCTTAGAAAAATTTAAACTGTTATCAGATGAAGCACATGATCCTCCTCAAAAATAGAGTAAATAAGTATGTAATCCACAAATAAAAACAGAAAAGTATCAAGATTCCCATGGTAATTACTATTCATTAATGATATTAAGACTGTAGTAGCATTTGATTGACCAAAGGGGAGAACAAGTAACTGATAATGACTGTACCCACCCTGAATGGTAATTTTATGATTGTTAGATTATTTTATCCTCAACTGATGGTAGCCATATTGAGGTTCGATCTCTAAGAACCACTTTACTCTATTCTACAAATCAAGCATACCATCAATCCTTGGAAACTAATAGTTGTTCTTTACACCAACTTGATTGAGGTTTCTATAATCAATAAAAATGAATAGTAAACCATTACAATTCTTAGAAAAGAGAATCAACACTACCCATGGTGCCCTAATCAGGTATATAAAGCCTTTCTCAAGAATATTTCCCAATTGGGACTTCAACTCTTTCAGTTTAGATAGTTTCATGTGATTAGAGGGAAAACATACCTGTTCAATACCAGGCATAATGTCAATAGAAAACTCAAACCTCCCTCACCATGGGAAAACTATAGATGTTTGAAGGAAACATGTAGGGAAACATGATTAAAAAAATGGAGATCTCTACTCAAAGATTCATTCTACAGATAAAAATAAAACATAGATATCACTTTCCCCAACTCTAGATAATAATGTATATCTCTTCTCAACCTTGTTCCATTCTAATTGAAATACATAACACACAACATCATGTGTAAGGAAAGATACCCATCGAAGAAATAAATAAATCTAGGATTTATTGGAAATGAGCTAATACATTTCAAAAATTCCTTGAATAGGATTCATATCAAGAACAAGAAAAGTAAAATCAAGATAAACATCTCATAGAGAGAAATCATAGGAGGGACTACAAAGAACTTTATCTCTCTTTGTACCAAGGGTGTAGATTTTCCATTACACAAGATAAAAGTTCCATTAGAAGATTTAAAAGATTAAAAATATTTGTCGAAGTTACAAAATGAGATGAAATAGTATCAAATAGAGATGTCAATAGTGATAAAGCTTTAGTAATGGTACCTATAATGATCATTGAACTTGTATCCACTTCCTCTGGAGACTCCTACACAATGTGGAGAAGCATCATTCCTGATGCATATGGCTGGAACCCATTTCCACATGAATAAAATAATTTGGATGTAGTTTCATAAGGTCATGATGATCCCATGAAACTACCTAGAGTAGAATAATCATTATAGAATCATTTTAAGTGATGTGAACATCAGTAGAATCCATATTTATTAGGTGCCTCAGTAAAAACCATCTTTGAATGTGCATGCTTTCTAACCTGGTAGTAGACTAAATGACCTCTTCAATAAATTATAGGAGTTTTAGAGTGACATTGACTTTGGGAAACACCATGAGAGTCATCAAATTTCCTCTATATCTTAATGGAATTCACACTACCACTAGTACAGAGAGAAACTCCAGATATCCTAGAATTTCCTGCCTGGTCCATTTTGACCATCAGTGCTTAACTATCACATCATCACAATAAGGAAAATTTAGCAAGAAAACCTGAGAATGAATATCCTGATGAAGTACCAACTCAAACTGGTGTGTATTAATCCTCTCATTCGGTACTGTCTTAGGTATGAAGTGAATGTGATCCTCAAAATAGTTTTCTATACTCTATCACTATCATGTCCGGCTGATCAAGTTTGAAGAACTTAGTTGAATTGACCAAGAACAATGACTATTGATAGAATTAGTCAGTTAAAGTGACCTTAATTAGCTTCCACTCATTCTCTTCATGTTTCTTCATTATCACCATAATGACCCACCATTTCCTGGTCGGGTCCTTCAAGAAAGAAGGTGGAACACTTAAATTGTATTTCATTAGGTGTGACTAAGAACCCAAACAAAGACTCCATTATTCTAAAACATCCTCATCCTCTTGAGGATAATATGATCGCTTGAATGGTGATGAATTATAGAGAAGTAAATACTGAATAATAACTTTGATAATGTCCCAATGAGGTTCCACATCTGGTTCTTGAATGTGAACTGGAGGTGGTACCTATCCCAAAGCATGGACAGTGTGCACAATTACGTCAACTAGACTTAGGTCAATGAGAGGATTCACTAGATGTGGTTTAGCAACATCTTTTTCAGGGTTCAGATTCAAACATATTCTCATAGGCATGTTCCTACAAAACATCATAAGATAATAAAGAAGGAATTATATTTACACTCTACCAGAGAAACATGGAAAAAATCCCAACACATAGACAAACATGATTTAAATTTAAACACATATAATAAAAGGAAAAATACTATAACTAATCAATAAGTCATCTTTCCCTGACCACCCCTATAAAGTTAGGGTTTACTATGGTGATATATTTCAATGATATCAATTGAAAGTACATTTTATGTCTCACCAAGATTTCACAAATGCATACTGAATTCAAGAAAAAATCTCAACATGGTGCTCTAATACCACCTTTTCATGACCCAACCCTGATACCATAGTAACTTGTTATCCAATATATCCCTGAAATAGTATGAAGGGAATTCCAAATCCCCATGGGTAACCGACTAGCTCCTTACATCATACAAAAAGAAAGTGGGAATTAACTTTCCACTAATAATGTTAATGATATATAATGAATTAGCATTCTTATCAAAATAAAATCCACTAGGAGTATTGTAATTGATGTAAAATATGTATAAAAACCCCACGTAAAAAAAACACTTACTAGATGAAAAAATAAATGTCTAAATCCCTAGCTTAGACACAACTCACTAAGATGAATGATCAATTGCTAAAACCACCTCCAAGTGATCCTTTTCTATAAGTCAATCCTGGAACTAGGTAATCTACAAACACTTCAAGGCACAAGTAGGGGGTAACCCAATTCCCAAAGGGATTTCACCAAAATATTTCATAACAAGATGCCAATATAAAATTATATAAGAAATTGATTTCATTTTCCAAATAAATAGGATTGTAATTTCAAAAGAATAATTTAAATAATTCTTCATAGACATTTCAAAATGATTGAAATATTTCTAATATAATGGAACTTTTAACAAATGTATAAAATAATTATTTTCATATAAAATGGTATATATAAATCCAAATTTATTTAAAATAGTTTACAAAAATGGATTATATTTTCTAAAAATACGACAAGTGAGCAACATGATGATATGCATAATAAGGTCCATGAGTTCCATGTTATAAGGAACTGAATCTATGAATTAAAAAATATATAGAAATTTCCCATTGAACCAAGAGAAAAAAGGAATCATTACTATTACCCTAAGGGATGTGATGTGCTAATCAGATTTTTTAGAATGTTTTAAATAATTGAGTAGCATTCAAATAACATACTTACTACATAAGGCATGCATGTAATCAAGTTAAAAAACTATGGGTAATTTAATTTTTGACTAGTTAAAAAAAATTAAATTAAATTCTCTATTTAAAATATGTCAATTTTCCCTTTAAAACTATAATCAGTTTTTAATAAAAAAAATATGGATTTTCACCAAGATAAATCCTTGTGGTCCCTATCAAAACCATTTTAATCTATTTTTAAAAAATGGTATTTGTAAATAATTCATTATTCAATTTAACAATCCTATTTCATAATTAAATTTAAAAAATTAATAGTCAATCATTTCCATCAATTTCATCACAAACCCCCAATTCAATAGAATTGTGGGTTTTCACAATTTTACAATAAATAAAATCTTCTCAATTAAATTAAATAATTTAATTGAAACAATATCCTTCAAAAAAAATTCAAATAAAAAATTTTAAATTTCCAAAAAAATTTATAAGTACACCCCAATTAAATGGAATTGGCAGAATTCCAATTTCATTCTAAAACCCAATTTTTTAATTCCCAATTCGATAGAATTGGGTTTTTCTAAAAAAAATAATTGAAATCCCATTATTCAAAGTAAAAAAATTTCATTCAGTTAAAAAAATGAAATTCAACAAATGAATTTAGGTTTAATAATATTTGGGCATTGTTACAGAACATCCTAATTATGAATCAAGGGATGTTAATTCACAAATATGTAAACAGATAACTACAATGGAGAATAATGAAATTGAGGACCTCTGAAAAAAACTAGGTTTATACAAAAAAATTTGGTATTAGATCCAAAATTCAACAATAGAGTCATGTAAACCTTGAGAGGAGAAGAGAGATTATAGGAGAACAAGAATGATAAAAGGAATCTATCCATGAGAAGATCGAAGGTCATTTTTGAAGCTTCAAATTGATTAAAAGAGGGATATGAAGGGCAAAAATGATTTATGGGATCTCTATGGAAGGGAGAAATTGATCTTTGTTCCCATTGTTCAATTAGGGGAATAAAATAGGGGTTCTGAGGAATAGAATAAAAAATCAGATGACATAAAATCTTGTCCACATTGTTTCCAATCTAGCGGCACATAGTTTAGACAACCTATGAGGAAATGTGTGCCTAATTTTAATGGGTCACATGGTTTCCCCAAAAATCGATCATGGTTTACCAAAATGTGTGCTATGAATGTTAGACTCACATTTATGTTTTTTAGTTTTCTCTAAGAGGGCACTTGGTCTCGGGAAACCTTGGGCCAATCGGGTAGTATCCCAAAAACATCCAAAAAACATGATATTCAATAGATTCACCCTCAAATGAAACCCAAAAAAATAATGATAAAAATAGGTGTTAATGAGTACCTTAAAATTTTAATTGGATATTACATGTTCAATTTATAAATAATCATTGAAGTGATACTATTAAATTTAGTACATGGAATATATTAGAGATTACTTAATCCTTAAAACATTGAGTAAAATATCACGGAAAATTATAATTTTAACGTTTTATTTAAAAGAATGTATGTACATGATTCACGATCCTTATTTTAGTGGGGATATATATATGGTTATTTTAAATCTAATATGATCATATATTTGAGGAATATTGGTATAAAAATCAATTCTACATATATCAAACCATAAGAAATTCATTTAGTTGAACCTGATACATGGAATGATACTCATGATTCTGAGTATGATTTGAATTATAGGGCCATGAATGAAAATTAATTTGGACATAATTATGATTAATTTCATAGTGTATCTTATTATACTACAACTTATAAGATGTGGGATACCATTTTAGTTTCTTATGAAGGAACTGATAATGTTTTAATACTAAGGTACATTACTACAAAGATTATATTTTATTATTTGAGAATTAATAAAGATGAATGTCTTACATTGATGAATGAGAGGCTCATTGAGTTAGTAAATTATGTTTTTATGATTCTTGTGGAATAAAATTTCTACAGCTATATAATATTCCACTCGGGTTATCAATTTTAAGATCATAGAGTCTATTGGTAATCTCATGATGTATTAACCTGAGAGGCTACCTGATACTTAAAATCATATTGTGATCAAAAGTGATAATGGTGCCATACAAAATTAAGAGGATGAATATTATTATTCTGAATCAATTAGTTTGTATTTAATTGACGCATTTT
Organism: Viscum album; assembly: GCA_963277665.1. NCBI lineage: Eukaryota > Viridiplantae > Streptophyta > Magnoliopsida > Santalales > Viscaceae > Viscum > Viscum album. Next base: position 133,433,088 of record OY728152.1, on the reverse strand, counting down.
TTAAGAATTATTGAAAATTTAGTATTATATCCAAAAGGATAAAAAAGTATGGGAAATGAGAAAAAAGGAAGTTAAGTTGTATGAATATATGAAGAGATTTTATTTATGACCTAAACTCACTTTAATTAAATATTTAATGAAATATTATTATAAAATAAAATAAAACATGCCACGAAGGCTAATTGGATTGTTTCTAAAGATCCATGTCATGTTACCACATCTAGTTCTAATACTGATCAATTAAATCATAAGAATAATTTTTGTCATATGGATCAATATTAGGTGATAAATTCTTATTAGATCTTCTAAAAATTTTATGTTAGAAATATATCATGTTATTACCTAAATAAATATTGTTTTATATTTGATGATAAATTTGATGACATGAAGAAGAAGAATTAAATTTAAAGTAATCAAATTATGTTTTATTTATTGAAAAAGAAATTTATTTAAATAAATTAAAAATTGAAGCTCTAATAGTTGTAAAATAGTTTTGAAAACTAATGATAAAAAATTAAGGATTTGTTAAATGAATATGTTTTTTTGAACCATGTTTCCAGTATGCTGAAAAAAATAAAAAAGGACTTACTAAAATTCTTGTTAGTTATAAAATTCATAAAGATAGATTAGGTATTGGTAGTAATATTGATGAACCAAAACAATAGTGAAATTACATTGTACCTGGTTCTAAAATTAATAGTATTTATTGTATTTAATAATTTTATTATGGAATTAATGGACAGTATGAAAATAAAATGTTCTAAAAAAAGCATCACATTTTTTGTGAAAATTATGCTCATTTTTTAAAAGAGTTATGTATTTTTAAATTTTAATTTTATGCTCAATGTAAACAAATATGTTTTCGTAAGTTAATAGTTTTAAAAACTACGATACCCAAAAACCAATGGGTGAAAAAATGAACATCGAGTTGATTCTTTTAGAACTATGACATTATAAATCAATTCACACAAATTTTTGTGCATGACTAATAAGAAAATATAACAAAAAATTAATAAATGTATCTTGGAAGAACTATACAAGGGTTTTTTATGCAATTCATGTTTTATTATATAGATGTGATAAAAATGAATTAACTATTTTATATATGTGGCGAATATCTAAAATTATTTATCTTTTACTTCACTACATAAATCATTACATTAACTAAACCATTTAAACAATCCAATTAATTTTTCATATTGAATTACTATTTTTAAGTTGTCAACTATATGGATATCATGATATTATTTAAAATTTTTCCTTATGGTATGATGGTTTTTACTGAACCATAGGTTTATTGGTTTTCTTGTAATCTTGTATTTAATGTCTTATTATTTGGGGCACTTGCAGGTAGAGAAATTATACTTAAATTACATATAATAAACACTCTTATTTATTACTACGTGAACTATATTTCAATGATATTTATAATGAATTTATTTATAAAGCTCTTGTAATTTCTTTAATATTTTCAAGGGGACAAATTTAAATAATAATTTCAGGTTTAAAATGATTTATTTTAATGTATTGATTATATTTTTTTATTTTTTTAATACCTTTCAAACATTTTTTCTATGAAAAATCTTTTAGTTGTTTTAATATATCCTTAAAAATAACTATTTTACTTTGGGAGAGTTTACCATGATGGAAAACACTCAGTGCTAATATTTTCAAGAAAACAAGCATTTATTATTTAACCATTTAAAATAACAAAATTATCTTAGGGGGGGAGTTTCTTTAATAGTTGAATAATTATTTCATAACTATTTTGACCATGAATGATTAATTTTTTGAAGCATGCTTATTAAATATTTACATTAAAAAATCATTATAGGTATTTTTTTAAATATTTTGAATATTTTTTGTTCATTTACTAACTATACTTTTAATAAATGTGCTATTTATTATAGAAAGGGAGAGTTTTTATTTAATTAAAGAATATTTTTATATATCCGCCTTAGATTATTTGAAAATAATTTCAATTAAGTGGATTTATTTTATTCTTAAAAAATTGAATATATTATATTATGAATTATTATTTAAAGAATGTTTTTATTTCAAATTAAATTTTATTTTTAGGAATCTCATTTAATTATATTCATATTTATAGTTTATTCATAAAAAATTGATTATCTTTCCTTTTAGATCATTAATGGAAGGGGGAGGGTGGGTTCATTTTATTAATTGTTGAAAAGGGTATATTATTGGGTGACTACTTGATAGTTAATAATTTTTTATTAATTAAAAGACCCAAATTAATTTATATGATTTTTAATATATTGTTTGTTTGATTATAAAATTAGTACAGAGTTACTTTACATCTTTACTCACCTATGAAATACCAATTTTATTGTCTAGTTGTATTTTTATTATATCTTTAGCAAAAATACTTATAATTTCACAAAACAAAATTCATTTGAAATATAATAAGATGATATATGATTTATTAGACTATATTAAATGTCAAATTAGTTGTTTGATATTTTAATTTTTAGACTAATGTTTTTCCTTTTTTCTATTGTCCTAATATTTCCAAATTACATGTCCTATGGTTTATTGATGATTGCATGAGATATATTTTTCATTACTATTTTTTAATTATAATGTTTTGAATTTTATATAATTTTTTACAACTATAATGAATGGTGAAAATTTCAATTAGGTTTTCTAAAAATTGATATAAATCAATGTATTATTTCTATTATATTTTTTACATATTTCATATCATATTCATTATTATTTTTAGTTGATATCTCAAGATATTTATTTTATATTGAGATATTCCATGATTATATAGAAATATTATATAATTATATATATATATATATAAGTCATATGGACCAATGGGTAGACATATTGTTTGGTGGCACTAAAAATTCATCAATTGTGATGATGTCAAGAATAAAATGATTTCTAGAGTTTTCAGTGAAAGAATTATCTTAAAAAATAATTATAATAAATTAGGATATTCAATAATGTGATATCAAATATGTATGAATTTTGACACATCGTTTATGTGGATATGTTAATTTTTTTGTGATTAAATTCAATTATGTAGTGATTTAACATATATGGATTCTATTATGTATGAATTTGTCTATGTGAGGAAATTTTGATATGTGAGTCCATTAAGATACACGGTAAATCAAATGACATTAATCATAGTTACATGAATTTCCATAGATCAATAATTGGAGTAATCTATAATCTCTTTACATGGATTCCCATATTTTTTTACACTCTCAAGTGAATAATGGTTATATATGTGAATGAAAATTCATTAAAAAACTATAGAGATTTTCCTATGAGATGATTCATGCATTGGATGAAATAATCATATGAATATGTGATATTAGAATATAATAGAAGAAACTATAAAATATTCTTAAAAAATTTGGAATCTAGGTTTCATACATTAAAAAATATACATAAAAATAGAGAGGTTGTTCATGAGGGAAATATATTGTACATGTCATTCCATAATATGTATGAGGATAAACTAAACTACATGATCAATTGGAATGAGATAAAACATTGAAATAGTTAGGTTACATAAATATGTGTTTTCTACTATTAACATTGTGCTCTAAACACCACCCTTGTAGAAGAAATGATGATTTCAAAATGAACAGGATTGTTTGACAATACCCAAAAGAAATCACATGTAGTAACTATATATAAAACCCCTATAAAATAAGGTATTTATTAAAAAATTATCTTTTCATATTCATCAAAAGGGTATTAATGTTCATCATAGTAATAGAGTATGATTTATGGTTTTAGTTATTATTATAATGTTATGAATATATAAGAGGATGCAATTTTATCTTATCCTATATTACAAAAACAAAAAGATATGAAATTATTTGTTTTCCTCTAATTTTCATACATATTTTTACTGAAATCATATCTTGTTTATTTATGTTGGTTCATTAGTTCAATATTCAATGTTTTTACTGATTCTATGGGAATTGGTTGTGAAGAGTTTGGGGAATATCTATTCAACCAAAACCATTTTAAAGTTAGAATTTGTTATATATTGGAATGTTAGATATTTTTTAAAGAGAGGATTATAACAAAAAATATTATGAGAAGAATCAAAGATTCATTAACTATATTAGAACTCCACCTATTTAAATATATAAATTTAGAACATGTTTAAGGGTGTTGGTTTTTAGGAAAGCAGTATATGTCAATGATAATATTTTCTTAAAGGGGATGATTTTCAAGGAATCTCTTTTCAATGAATTATTTTGGGATTAATTAGACAAATTTTTTTGTAAATATATTTCCTGATTATCATTTTCAGTACACATATAGATTTAAAATGGGGAAATTTAGGAATGTGTTAGATTTATATCATTAAATTTTTAAATAGAGATAAATATCAATGGATAGAAAATATATCTATGTATATTTTCACATGCTGGTTTGAAGAAGAAGAACTGGGTATGGGAAGAAAAATAACCACTTCATAGTTTTGATAATCAAATATATATCTCAAATCATTTTAGAGAGAATAAAAATACACTATATATCTATTACTCACTTTTTATTCTAAATAATAAGGAGAAGTTATCCTATGATATTTTTATTATTATTTTACAATAATTTTTTTTTAAATAATGTATTCTTAGATACATCATTATATCTTATAATATTTTTATAAGTGGTATCCTATATTCATTGATGATATATTTGGATACTACTATAAATATTTAGTTATAATTATAATATTTAAATTGTAGTGGATTTTCCATGCTGTTGATTTATTTATTTATTTATCACATCTATTTATTTTTTGTGGCGTCTTCTTGAAAATGGTAGTAGTTAAAGTGTCGAGTTCTTAAACTCAGTCACGGAGGACTGTCAAATCATCATTCAAAGAAAATTTGTAGTTTTATTTTATCAATATGTTATATTGAGGTCTTCAATAAAAGGATCCATGGTCCTGGTTTGTAGAAATTTAGTATGTGAAATATTCTTTCAGTATGTAGGGAGATCCTTAGGAAAAGGGATCATTATAATAAAGTCACGATGCTCATAGAGTGAGAATCGGTGATGTGGACTTGGGGATTCTAGGTCCCGAGTCACTATACATAATTTTTTCCAATCAATTTATTTTTTTAATATTTTAATTACTATCATTATTATAGTAAGTGTTTTATTTTATAAATCAATAGAGATGTATGAATCTTACATTAATTTTTAAAAAAACCCATTTCAAACCTTTTTGGTACTTCATCTACAAACCATGGGAAAATATGTGCTACTTGAGGTGAAAAATCTACTGAATGTGGAAGGAGATCCATGAAATAATTAATTAATAATTATAATCTATTTTGTAAAAAATATTATATATTGGTATGGGTACTAATGTCTGGGAGGATCTTGTAGTAACTAAGATAGATCAACCAAGCATTGTGAAATGTGTAACCTTTTTGTGTATGATAGGGAACTCCTTTAATAATAGAGTGAAAATTGTAATTAATTGGAATTTTTTTCGCCTCATGAGGATTTTATAGGTTGTGGGAATAGGAAACCCTATTGGTTTCTGATAGTGATATAAAAATTAGTTTCTTAGGTTGGTCTCTTGGGGATTCATAAGTGGTTTATACAATGAATTTGTTTTGTGACTGATGTTTCAAGGATAATAACATTATGAGAGTATTTTGTAACGGTCTTATGAACTTGAAAAATACCTTATTGATACTTGGTTTTTGGAGTATTGGTGTGATTTTGGGAGGCCCCTTATTGTTGACTATAGTATAAGAGACAAGTAAAATTGTTTGAATAGTGTATGGCATGAAATATTAAAATGTTATAGTTGTATTAGACACCATTATTGAAACTTTAATTATGGTTCTCTTAAGGGGAATGGGTTCTGTATTCGGTGAATAGGATGATTATAGGATAAAATCTCACATCATAAAGGAATGAAAATGTACAAGGGAACTATGTGGGTGTTCTATAGATATGTGACATAATCTACCAAAGGTTGGATGGGATTACTAAATAATTATCTTGGTTATAATTGTTTAATGAGATATGATGATAGAGGTTTTAGGATTTTGATTTGGGTGAACATATGTAAAATTATCTTTGTGTTGTCAAAGTGATACCTCAAATGTCTGGGATAATTATACACAGTGCCTATAATGACATATTGGTTACATGAGGGATAAAATTTGTATGGTCCCTGAGATTCATGTAATGAATTGGTGACTATATTAGTTCCCAATATTATAAATTGTGTTGTGATATGTGAAGGTATGTTAGTATATTACCAATGACTTGAAGTGAGTGATGTGACTCCCCCATTTTTCATTTTCAACTTAACATTTTATGATATTACTGGAGGTGGTTGTAAGCTATTATACATTATGGATTATTTTACCTGATGGATAAATTGAATGGAGGGAACCATTTAGATAATTGGGTTCACCTGATGGCGAGAAAATTTAGAGTATGGGACACTATCTAGGTACTATATTTTACCTGATTTCCATACCAATTATTGGTTGAGACGCCATCACGGGGTTTTTTTTCCAATGCATAGACCTATAAGAGCCTTGGATTCCATCTGAGAATTCATTTATTTTATATGATTGTTTGGATATCCTTGTGTTTTGGTAATCATTTATACTATAAGAATATCAAAACCATCCTAGAGAATGAGGAACCATATTAGAAATTTTTTGTTATGAATGAAATAATTTCATATCACCATATAAAGTATGTAGTTTCAAGTATCATGGTGTAGTAGTTATTATATAATCATTCAAATGTGTGCTCTATATGAAGAGTGTGTTGGATTTGTTATATTACTTTTTTCATCATGTCATATATATAAACTATGGCACATATTAGGGGTCTTGTTTGTGGTTTTTATAGGTTATTGTACCCACACCCAATATATATTACTTAGTAGAAATTCAATATTTGTGTTTATGTTGTATGAAAGGGTAAAGTAAAAATTAATGGTGATGGAGCTGGGTTTCATTAATGGGATTATGGTAGGTTCTGATTTGGGGCCTTGTACCTCGTTGGAGATGGAATTTTAATGCATCTTATGTTTTAATTTTATTTTTTTATTTTATATGATTAATATAATAAGGGAGATGACACAAATGTATTCATGTTTTTGGTTAAAATATGGTTATTGTATTGATAGGACATGTGTTATGTTAATTGTATATTTTTATACACTATATTTCTATATTATTAATTTCTAGATGATTTCTATTTTTTTGTATACCATAATTAGATGTTTTGGATGGTGAGGGTATAGTATCCACAATTTATATTTTTTTAGTTTTAACCACAAGAGGGAATCCTTTGCCATATAGGGTGGTTAAATTTATGTTACATTGTGTCTCTAGATCCATCACAGTTTATGTGTAGAGATTTATGGATGTTATAATTCATTCCAAGAAATATTATATGGACATAGAATAAAACATTACATAAAATTGTATTTTACGTCAGGAATTAATTCTATTACATTTTATTATATTTTTAGGTTTAGAGTTTTAGATAATTACTTCCTAACACATAAATTAAAAAAACACACACACACAAACAAACACAGACACATATATATAATGGGGACACTCTCGATCAGTATTCATTTTTTATAATATAAAACGGTTTAAATAAAACATGATTTCCTTCCATAAAAAATGTTCACAACCTTTATGTTGACCTCTTCCTTTACATTAAATATCCTTAAACCCTATAAAAAATTTAAAATGTTGTATGATCACAAAAAGATCACTAAGGGACATAAAAAAAGATGTTCATTAGTATAGTTAAAAACATGAAAACCCCTGAACTGCTTACCTTTTTCAAAATTCCCTTTGGGAATATTAAATAAATAATTTTAAAATCACCTAACACACACATACTTCTAAAATAAATCATTTAAAACCCATATAAAGAACATAAATATAATCTCAGTAACTTGGTACATCATCATTTATATCACTATTTTCAATGGAATTACAAATATTGTCAACTCACGTCTCTGGAGTACCAAATTCCTTAGAGTTCTCTCACAGGCAGACCCATCATTGGTTTATCACAGATCCACATGTCCTTGGTTTATCAGAAACCACCAATACATGGTTAAATACATAACACATCATACGTGGTTTATAAAGGAACCACCTACCCTTGGTTTATTATAGATCTAACCATACTTAGTTAATAATGTAACCACATGTCGGTGGTTTATAATGGATTCACCAATACTCTGTTTATAATAGTACCATTATTTATCAGAAAACAATTATATGAATTATCTGGTAATTTTATATCATGGATTCATTCATTTTAATTATAGAACCATTTCAAAACTCTTTTAATATTTTATGAAAAAAAAAATTATATTTAAAAACCTATTTCATTTAAACACAAATTTTCAATACCAAAATAACGTATTATTTTACAAACCCATTTTAAATTCCCAAATACGCCAACATAAGGAAATATGGTGTTTATTTTATTAAACAAATAAAACATGTAATGTAATCAGAAATTAAAATAATGGTTATGGTGAAATGAAAGTTCATTGTCACCATACACATTAAAATATAAAATTCCATTTATCTTTGGTAATGAAATTCAAACATTCCATACAAACATCCAGTATTTTGAAAAACATTAATGAAAAAAAATTAACTTTATAAAATTCTCATGTCCATATAATTACATATATAAAATCATTTTAATAACATTGATATGGAAGAAAAGGTGAGATTGAAGGAAAATTTTAAAAGATTATTTTTTTTAAAAGAAATGTTCCTTACCACTTTGTAAACATTTGAATTGTAGGCCCCATTAAAAAAATAAAATTTAGAAAATTATTAAATTGTATTATACCCAATAAATTCCTAATATGACAAGTAAAATTTACTGTATATACACCTCAAAAAATAATATAGGTTCATAACATTGAAATATTCTATAATGATAAGAAATTTAGAGAACAACAGTTATCTAAAGATCCATTTTTATGTTACTGTGTTATCTTTCTGAATAATAAACATATTTTCATTATATATTTTCCTAATAACCTTATTCATGTTTAGTTTTCCTTTTATTTGACATATTATCATGTTATGTCAAATTCCATAATCAATTATGTTTACATCGGATGTTTTGACGGTATTCGACATATAGGTCAAAAAAATGACTTTGGTAGGCTGACTATGGTCAAAAAGTGAATTACATAAACTTATAAAAAATATTAATAATAATATAATTTTTATATTTATACCTAAATTATACTTTTTAAAACTAAACAAAAAATTTATTTATGAAAAAAAATATGTTACGATCATAGAGATGGTAGGTCAAACGTACACATGAGTAACATTTTCGTTCTTCAATAATGATTATGGAAAGAAGGAATGTATTATTTTATCATTTAAAAATGATAATAATATCATGAATATGATACTATTTCATTTAATATACTTATATTTATATATCATCCCTGTTATTTAGTGATGAAACTACAGTCACATTGTGTTGTGGAGGATATAGTCCACAGGTATGCACATACAACATTATCATTTGTAAATGTAAGAAAGAAACATATATATTATTTTTCAAAAATGATAAATATTTCAAAAATATAAAAATAATTTCATTAATATAATATATATTCATTAATGTTAAACTTATTACCTTCTATGTGAAGCAATAGTGAAAAATGAATCAAATCGCTTAGAGAGGTGGTAGTCCACCGTACGTAATATGAAAATTATCGTATTCACAATGAAATGGAGAGTAAGAATGTATATGTGATATAATAACTCCATAGTATAAATATTTTATCAATATAATATATACATACTTTAAATACAACATTATAATAAGTTGTGATATGTGATGATGGAAAATAAATAACATTGGTTCATACAACGTTATTATACTATACACATGAATGGGGATTTTGTATTGGACTTGTTAGAAGAGAAGTTGGATTTTAATTTGTGAATTAATAAAATAATATATAATTATATGGGTGATACTAGTTTTATTTATTAATATAAATTTAATTATATTTTATGGAGGTGAAGTAAGGAATAATGTAATGATTCGCAGTTCAGTACGATACCTCTTCTTCAGACAACCACCTTAGGTAATAACTAAAGCCTTTTTAGGATGTAATTATAATAAAAACAATAAATATTAGGCATGGTATGGGAATTTAGTAGTATATTTGAGTAGGTATTTTCCAAACCAAAAGGATTTTAAGGTTTGATGAGGATAGGATAGGGGGTCTCCTTTTATAAGTGAGGTGAGCGTCATTGTAATAACTTTTTAAAATAAAAAGGTTTGCCCTATTTTTAAAACCCAAAGTCTCCAAATTGGACTAGTATCAATAATTATAAATTTTATTGTATAAATATGGCCATATAATATATTTTTTTTCATGTTTTGATCTTGTTTTTACACTTATAATTTCTGTTTAACCCCCTATAGACTTTTTTAACCATAATTTTAGATTTTTTTCCGGTTTCATTTATCATGATAGAAAAAAAGTATGTTGAACATATTAGATAATATAAATTTTTATGATAAAAAACATGAAAATAATTTTACCAAATTCAGTTAAAAAAAGATGAAAATTGTAATTTAAAATTAAACCTAAAGACACAGTGGAAATGTTGGATTTGAAGAAGTGTATTTTTCAAGAAAAATATGATTTTATTTTAACTCTATGAATGATAATAATAATTTTCAGAATAAAAATTGAAATTTATTTATATATGTTATTTAAATTTAATTTATAAAATTCTTCATTATGAATTATTTTAATTAATTAATATAGAGAAAAATTGGTCACTTTGAAAATGTTTTCCGAAAAACCTCTTTGAAAACCAAAAATAAACTTATAATGAAATCCAATATAAAGTTTATTAGTAATTGATTAAGATGATTATATATATACAACAATTACTTATGTTACTTGAAATTATATAATAACATAATGGTACTTTTAAATTACTTAGTTTATTGAAAATAAATTACTTTTTGTAAAAAAATTATTTTTCACCATTCACCAAAAAATCATCATTTTTTGAAAATTACCAAAATATATCCTTACATTATTTTTTATATGATGATTTAAAAAAATTAATATTTTAGATTTTAAATTATAAAATTTAGTAGTTATGTTTTTAAATACAAACCTCAAAAGAATAGAGTTTAGTTAAAACTATTTCTTTTTTGGTTTAAAAATGTACGTAACAATTGTTGAATGAGTATAACTATCCAGTTAATGAAAATTATTTATTATATAATTACCAAGGATGTTAAATTATTCACCTATTTTTTAAATTTTATCATTAGAATATTTTTAAATTTCTAAAAAAGCAGGGGTATCCTTCCCTCATAGAATATTCAAATTCCCATTTTCTTGTTCTACAATATGGGTTTTCAATTAATTAATGACCTAGTGACTAATATTAGTACAAAACACAATATATATATGGTAAAAAATATTAATAGGATATCCATAATAATAATGTTTCCATTCCAAGTGAACTACATTATGGCTCAAAACATGGTAAGAATATGGAATATATTTTCTTATCATTAAGACATTAAATACTATTTGTATCTTGGATAAACATGAAGGAAAACAAACATTGAAGGAAAATGATAAAAAAATTTATTGGATTTAATATGTTTCAATGAACCACTGATTTATATTCTACTTTTAACTAAAATTAATAAAACTTTTCCCCCGAGATACATTAACAAAAAAATGTCACCTACCTTGAAATAATGTTCTTTCCTCTAATTCTCCACATAATGTTTCTTCATGCTTTGAGACATCGTCAAATGTATCAAAATCAACTACACCCTCCCAATTATTTCCTCTACCAACTATGTTCCCAGAAACACAATTTCCCATACTTGATCCCAAAAAGATGGAATTTGATACTGCTTTCAATATAATTCCCAAAAATTCTCCATCTAAAAAATGCAGTGAAAACTATTGTGATAAGAATACTCAAACAAAGAATTTTTTTCCCAAAATACTATGTTATCCATTAAACAATAATGAAGCATATCATCCATAGAGTGAATGAACTTCTTAGATTGAACATTAGTGTAAGGATGAAATTCAATATGGAAAATTAAATTCAACAGCCAAAATTAATAATGGCCCTTCCAAAAAATAAAAGTGATTATGGTATCATGGGTTTTTAAAATAGAGAGATTAAATACATGTAACAATAATATATTCTTTATAAATAGTCGATAATAGTGGTTGAATGACATAATATATATAATGGAAATAAAATTTATAGATTTAGTTAATTAATAAATAATAACCAAAATCATATTGTTACCTAAAAGAGTCTTCAGTAATCACACCTTGAAATCCACGGATATATTTTTCCATTTCCAATCTAGAATAAGATAACATTAAAGAATTACCATTAGTAATTTTCATTCTATTATATCATAGGAAAATTTAAACACATCATTTCAAATTCATCCATATATCTTTTTATTTGATCCCACTACTAATTCCCCCAGAGGTCACTGTACATCTTATCACTTCCATGATGAAAATAGAATAGATAAATATGATCTTAAATAAAAAAATATTTATTTATATGGGAATAAGAATGAATGAATTGTAACACCACAAGATTCCACAGTACACTTCTTCTTAATAATTCAATATGTGGGATGTACACAACACTGAGTTCAAGTGCATCACGACATATCAAAGTATAAATTTAAAAAGAGGTTATGAATAGTATTAACCAAAATTTGAATTATATATATATATATATCCTATATAATTTGAAAATATATATCTTGTGTTTCTTAGACATAATATGAGGACATATTCAATTTTTTAGATAAAAGAAGTAATTTTCAAAAATTAATGTTTTCCACATTTAAAAAGGGATCCCTTTTTAAAACGAAAATTTGACACTTTTATGTATTCAATTTTATGAAATTAAATTATATTTTATAAGTGGGACATAAAATCTTATTTCGGATATATGTTTGGTACTTTTCTGATAACTTTCATATTTTGAATAATAGTAAATAACCCTAAATTTTAATAGAAAACTAATTTTTTAATCAAAATAATATATAGTTTTAAATTATACATCTATGTGGTTTTAAAGTATAATGCGATTATATTATTATCATTTGACATATTTAATTCATTATAGGTATTTTTTCATTAAAATTAGACATAAACACATATCAATATTTTGATAGTTTTTACTTCTTAAAAACCCATGTTTTGTTTTTGACAATGAGAATTAATTTTAAATTAATTTCATTTAACTTTGTCTTATGAACGAGAAAAAATGGATTCTAGATTTTGAATCAGAATGTTCAATTTGTCTAAATAGGTACATTTTATTTTTTTCGACATTATATTAGTAACTTCAATAATTATTTTATTTACCACGGTAAAAAGGTAAATAAGGTAAATAAGGGTAAAAAATAATATTATAATAATATACAACTACCCTAATTGTCATGACCCGTCCTCGGGGCCCGTGTCGTGACTACCCCAAGCCTGCCTTCCATAGGCCAGGGGATAGCGACTAGCACCAAAGGCGTAAATCCCAATAACTGGGAAGGAATTGCCTTTATAAAAGTAAATAAAACACACAGAGTAGAAGCGGAAGTAATACACTATGTACAAAAAGGAAGTGTTGAAAAGTAAATGGGCTAGAATACAAACCCAATCGAAAGTATAGCTACAACTGAACAAAAGTAAAACAGAAAAAGACAAACAGTTGGAAGAAAAGAAGCAGCTCCTGGGTCGTCCTCCTCGGATCCTACTTGAAGGGTAGGTACAGATAGCACAGCTCCTGGATCGTCTACCATGGATCCTACTTGAAGGGTAAGATTAGATAGCCTCTCTAACGCTCTCGCCCGTCAACATCCTCCGAGTGTCATCTCATCGTGAAGTCCACCTTCGAATACTGACTCGTCGTGTGGTCTACCTCTGGGTATCGTCCAGTCCTCGAACACTGATCTCACCCGTCAACGCTGCCCGTCGTCTGCAACCAAAACAACGGGGTGCGGGCATAGCCCATGCAAGGGTGAGTATACGATACTCAGTAAGGACCCCGAGACCCTCAAGGTCTCACTATATCCAACAAGGATAATGACAATGAAGAATCTCAACAGATAAACCTTACTTAGGTATAAGCCCATACTTATACCTATGTTATCAAGAAACCCATCTCAATCATGAGGAAACGCAAAGGTCATGAAATCAATGGATAACCACTACCTAGGTATATGCCCATACATATACCTAAGTTATCAAGTGACCCATATCATTAATGAGGTAAACAGAATGGTCATAGTCTCAGCTCAAACCAGGATTTTTATTATCTAAACCATAACTGCTGAAGAGCCCCGTATCTGGAGTGTACAGTGGTCATGTCAAGAATCCGAGGTACTGCTCACTACCCTAAGACTGCTGAGGTACTCCTCCTGTCGAGTACTGCAGGTCACCCACCCAAACACAGTAGTGCTTCCCACTGGGGTCTGCCACCCAAACACAGTAGTGCATCCCCCCTAATAGCCTGCAGAGGTACTCTATGGGCGAGTACCGCGGGTCTTCACCCCAACTCAGAAGTGATCCATCCGCCATGAGTTTTCACCCAAACAAAGTAGTACTCCGTCCACTGGGCTAGTCGACTCACTCCAAGTCGAGTCGGTCAAGCAGTCGTCAGGTCTCAGCCGGCTAAATGGTCTCCGTACTCCGCACGCTCGTCTCCGGGAGGGTCCGCTCCATGAACTACAGGTAGATAATACAATTATCATGAAGTCTCACGAAAAGTATCTCAAAGGACCTCCTCGTCATAGGGGTCTCAACGCAATAGACGGCGCATCAATCAAATTCCTTGTCTTTGAGTTATTAGCATTTTCGTCCCAGGGGCCCGGTTGGTTTCGTGTGCGAACCAACCCGGCCGTATCTCAACTGTACCCTGAACTCTCATAGGGTATACTTATAGGGACCATTTCTCAACATGATCACCAATGCTGCAGATGGTTCGTCAAACGGACGTCCGGTCTAAAAGTTATTAGCTTTTCCGTTCCAGGGGCCCGGTTGGATTTCGGGTACAATCCAACCCGGACATATTCCTAATGCATCTAAACCTCAGGAGAAGTATGCCAAAATTTCCGTCTCATCAAGAGGAATCCAAAAAAGTTGACGACACGACAATCGGACGTAAGGAACTCAAGATATAAGCGTTTCTGCTTCGAGGGCCAGGTTGGTTTCATGTTCGAACGAACCTGGCCATACACAAAGTTCTCTGAAACCCTGAGTGTAATATACCGAAATGACCGTCTCGATCCAAGGATCACATCACAACTGACTGTGCATCGATCAGAGGTCTGTGGCCAAGATATGTGCATTTGAACAGAAAATGCCCGAAAATAGGGGGTTCGAGCCCAATCCGACACGGCCCGAGACCCCCTGGGTCGGCCCAAACTGGGTCGACCTGAACCAAGTGAGGGTCTAGCCCAATAGGTTGCGGCCCGGCCTGGGCGTGGCCCGGCCGGTTGTCCAGCCGCGCTAGTGCGACAGCGTGGCGGCTCGTCTGTCCGGCTGAGAGGAACAGGGGCGGTGCAGGTGCCCCCCGTGAAAGAAGCCGTGGCCCCCGTGTGGGGGCCGTTCCCTGCCAGCGTCGTGGCCCGGTGCCACATCATCCTTGGTCCTGCACGGCCACGGGACCAGTCGCCTGCCATCGCTGCTTCATCCGCGACGGCCCTTCCCAGCGGCACGCCGGGCGCCGCCGCATCCGGCCGCCGGCGCCACCGTGACGACGGGGCTCGCTGGCAGGATTTTCCACGGACCACCGGACACTCTCCGGTGGTCCTTTTTCCTCGCCGCCTTCGCCAATGGTCCTCCTGGGACCCGACCTTCACTACGGATGCTTCAAGTTGACTTTACGGCCCCGTTTATCATCACCTTGCAATCCGCGCACAACAATCAACCAGCGGAGTCTTCGAATCACCTCTACGGCCCCGACTCCGGCCACAGATTGGTTCGGCCTCAACAGCGCGACACGACGGCGCCATGCTTCTTCATCGCATTCTTTCTTGTTTTTCGCGTGGTGTCGTTGCACCGTGCCACCTTTGTTCGTGCCGCAACGAGAAAAACAACAAAAGGGGGTGGAGAGTCGGCCGTGTTCATGCGGTCCGACCACCTCCTGTTATGTTGATAACAAGCAGCACAAAAGATGAAGAACAAAAATGGATTTTTCATGAACAAAAGTAATCAACCACAACAGTTTTCCCCGCAATCAAGAATTCCCAACCAAAAAACATATTCTCCACGGATCATCTTAATAATTTAGTTGATCCGTGTTCTTTGATTTATAATGAAGTAACATGGGGTTCATTAACATTCACAAATTCATTCACTACCTCGAGCGTAGTTTAACGACTGTTCATCGTGGAATTGCACGTCGCGGAAGAAGGCGTCGCAGAAGGGGGATAGTCGCGTCGCGGAGAAAAGATTCACCGGCATCGCGTCATTGATCTCCAAGGATCCGGTGTTCTCATCAACCTTCATCGGAGGTCGGCGTTCTTCGCGTTCTTCGCGTTCTTCACATTCTTCATTGAGGAAGGAGTGCGTCAATGCTTTGAGTGATTTCTCCCAAGCCCTCTCGCACCACGAACCCCCTTAATAAAATAAGACTTCTATTATTTTATTAACACCCAAGCCAAAGGTTTTTAAATTTAAAAGTTGAATCAATCAATTAATTGAATTAATTGAGGAGTTTAAACCACCCAAATTAATCCGGCGTTTAAGAATTAGGTTAAATGTAAGAGTTGACTCTCAAATTAAGGGGGGGGGGGTGCGGGTGCGTTACCTAATTAAAGGTGGGTGGGTTTCATGGAAGTTGAAAAAGGTGGGGCTCATGCGGGCCCCACCCCACAAATATCCTACCTAGAGGAGTAGGATATTGTGGGTCCTACTTCAACCACTTATCTAAGGTTAAACAACTATAAATAAAATAAAGTGGTTGACTCATTTTATTTTATTCAATTACTTAGCCCAAAATTTAATAACACAACCGAGCAAACGCAACTCCGGAAAAGGTGTTCCTAGGCAATTACCGGCACTACGAGTTCATCGGTGCCCTCGAATTTAAATTCTGATCACCGGTTCAAATGTTTGAAAAAAAACAGCTCGTTCGTTCATTGAACTTACCCGAGGATAACTTCGGAAATTGATTCTGGGCACACCAGGCCTCAAAATCAGGCGCCGTCAGAAACTGCATTCTTGTAAAATCCCAAAGAAAATTAAGAAACAAATTTCCCTTCAATTTTTTGGGTCTTTACATTACTCCCACCTCAGGGCTTTACGTCCTTGTAAAGCTTGAACACAAACTAGGGATACAAAGGTGGTACTGAGCACGCATTTGAGCCTTCCGCTCCCATGTGCTCAACTGGAGGTTCCCGTGATGCTAATGAAAGCGCACAAGAGGAATTGAACGTCCTCGTAGGACCACTTTTATCGATCCTCAACTCCTTCTGGAACCCCGAAAAAGTCACCCCATCACCAATGTCCAGCTCCTCATGGTCGATGATATGCATCAGGTCAAGCGCATATCATCCCTGCTATGATACATGAAAGTCTTCATGCACTTGGTGAAAGTGAGGTAGATGGGTCAAGCGGTAAACCACCTCTCCTACCCTGATGAGGACCTAGAAAGGTCCATTGAACCTCAGAGATAATGTGTCTTCTCATCCACATCTCCGTAAACCTCATCGAGGTGAGACCCCTATAAGGTCGTGATCATCATCCTCGAACTCAAGAGGCCTCCAATTCCTGTTTAGAAATAAAACTCAAAACTCCTGCTTCCACGAGGGTAAGGTTGACCGACTCAAGAGTGATCGGCCGCAACTTCCTATGCATGTGTTTATCAGGGCTACCTGGGACTTCCTTTTCGCCAACCAAGGAAAACCCATCCTGACGTTGTGGTTAAACCACAACCTTTTTTCCTAATACAGTCAATCTGAGTATGAACTGTGAATCCAATCCAAACCAAGACCAACGTTGTAAGGCCTCGACGTTTCCACCAAGAGATTCCAACCGAAACTCTCACCTCGAGGTTCTGACCACACTGTCGGCGTAAGTGTGATTATCAAGTCTTCTCCCAAGGTATCTCCAGACATGAGGGTCAAGTCTACGGCTTACCGAAAACTCTAGGTTTGGGAAAAGATTTGTGGAAGGAAGGAATGATTCATATTGATGTCTGTTACTACAGAAGCTATTAGTGGACACAGACTATCCCTTGAATCATTTTTTAGAGCCATTGGGTCACACTCCTTGACCGTATGCAGCCACACTCTTCCCCTGCCCTCCAGCTCCCTGAGCCTGGCGGGGACAACTAAGGCGGGTGGTTATCGAATGTTAAAAGGTACACCACCTCAAGCTGCTTTCCTAGATCTGCCTCCAAGTCTGCTACTTCACAGACTCATCTCTACTTAAAGATTCCTCTTCATGAAACATTTAACACGCCCAAGTCTCTAAGACTGGTGCCAGTTTCCTATTTCATACTGCACCGTGCAGTCTTCATCCGCTCCTGGATGATCTGCACCTTCTTTGCCTACGATCTGTAAGAGCTGCTAAGGTTCTCCTTTTCTGAAGGGAGAAACTCAGTCTCATCCTTTGGATGAACCACATCCATTTCCTAATACAGTCAATCCTGACATGAATGATTTTTTCATGTCATGGATGACATCGTATGTCCTCGATGCTACAACCAAGAGATCCAATTGTCACTCTCGCCTCCAAGGGTCGAGTCAAACTGTCGGCATCAGTGTGAGGTCACTAGGTCTCCTCCAGTAGAAATCTCGAAAGTGAGGGTCAAGTCAACAGTTTTAACAGGGACCTCTTAGTATCAACCAAAGAAAAGGACAGGAAAGCAAACATCACAAAGATAAGTGTCTTTTATTATTGCAGATCATAGTACAAAGACAAAAATAAAACAGAAACATGGAACTAGAAGTACCATAACAAAAAGAGTCCACTAGTTCCGCTCCTTTCCACCTGCTCCCAGAGCTCCACTACCTTGTCCACCGTTCAGCTGTTGCTCAAGCACCTGCCGCTGCTTCTGCCTTGGTGGCTCCTCCAATGCCTATGGATCAACTGTGTGGGATGTCGGACAGTCACATTCCAGGTGACCCTTCCTGCCACATTCATAACACTTCTTGCAGCTCGTACGGCTGGCTCTAGTCCTCTTGGACCTCTGAATCATCTTTCTACTTCCCACAAATGACTCGGCTACTGAGCAAAAATCCTAATGCAAAGGAAGTATCTCCTGAACATGCTTGGGGTGAAGAGATACCGGTACAAACTCCACCCTGAAAAAGTTCTCAAAGTCTTCCCATGTGAAGGTCATCCTGTCGCAAAACTAGAACAAGTGGCTCCACCACCTTCCTATTGTTTCCTAAAGAAGGCTGGTAGCAAAGATAACCATGATGTCTGCTGGTGTCCCCACTAGCCTGAAGACTCTCACCACAGCCTCCAGCCAATCCTCAGCCGCTTGCGGGTCCGTATCTCCCCTGAACCTGGGTGGCCTCTATCACTAGAACTCGTGCAGTGCGCTCAAGCGACATGCACTCTCTGCTGCTGGGGATGGTGGCATCGGTGGCCCAATGGGTGGTAGTACCGCAGGTGCCTCAACTGCAAGAGGGCTGTATACCGAAGCCTCGTCGCTCGGCAGGTTGTCAGTACGTACATCTCTCGGGAATCTAGCTGATCGTCCTTGGAGAGGCATCTTAAAAGAAACAAATGTGACACGGTCAAACGATTTATACATGGTGATATGACCTGGTTTGACTTGACTTTAAGAACTTCTAGAAACACACATGCAATCAGTGTTTTCGTGCATAATGTCGGAAATCAGTTTTCAGGGTCGTTGTGTATGGATACATCGGCCGCCCGCACCAACACTGGACTCCCTGAACTGAAAACCAAACTTGGTACCCATAACACTATTGCTTTATAGAAATAAAAAAAATATCATAGTGATAAGTTCTGCGGTAGAACCGACTCCTCTGATACCAATTTGTCACGAACCGTCCTCAGGGCCCGTGCCGTGACTACCCCAAGCCCGCCATCCATAGGCCAGGGGCTGGTGACTAGCACCAAAGGTGTAAATCCCAATAACTAGGAAGGAATTTCATTTATAAAAGTAAATAAAACCCATAGAGTACAAGTGGAAGTAATAAACTAAGTACAAAAAGGATGTGTTGAAAATTAAATGGGCTAGAATACAAACCCAATCGAACGTACAGCTACAACTGAAAAAAAGTACAACAGAAAAATACAAACAACCAGAAGAAAGGAAGAAGCTCCTGGGCTGTCCTCCTCAGTTCCTACCTGAAGGGTAGGTATAGATAGCACAACTCCTGGATCATCCGCCACAGATCCTACATAAAGGGTAGGTACAGATAGCCTCCCCAACACTATCACCCATCAACCACCTCGGAGTGTCGTCTCGTCATGAAGTCCAGCTCCGGATACTGACTCGTCATGTGGTCCACCTTCGGGTACCATCAAGTCCTCGAAAACTGCTCTCGCCCGTCAACATTGCCCGTCATCTGCAACCAACACAACGAGGTGCAGGCATAGCCCGAGCAGTGGTGAGTATACGATACTCAGTAAAGACCCCAAGACCCTCAAGGTCTCACTCAATCCAACAAGGATAACCACAAAGAAGAATCTCAACAGATAACCATTACATAGGTATAAGCCCATACTTATACCTAAGTTATCAAGTAACCCATCTCAATCATGAGGAAATGCAAAGGTCATGAAATCAATGGATAACCACTACCAAGGTATATTCCCATACAAATATCTAAGTTATCAAGTGACCCATCTAATTCATGAGGTAAACACCAAGGATATTGTCTCAGCTCAAACCGGGATTTTCAATATCTAAACCATAACTGCTGAAGAGCCCCGTCTCTGGAGTGTACCGTGGTAATGTCCGGAATCCGAGGTACTGCTCACTAACCTAAGACTGCTGAGGTACTCCTCCTGTCGAGTACCACAGGTTAGAAACCCAAACACAGTAGTGCTTCCCACCAAGGTCTGCCACCCAAGCACAGTACTGTATCCCCCCTAATAGCCTGCAGAGGTACTCTCCGGACGAGCACCGCGGGTCTGCACCCCAACCCAGAAGTGCTCCGTCCACCATGGGTCTGCACCCAAACAAAGTAGTTCTCCGTCCACTGGGCTAGTCGACTCACTCCAAGTCGAGTCGGTAAAGAAGTCGTCAGGTCTCAGCCGGCTACACGGTCTCCGTACTCCGCACGCTCATCTCTGGGACGGTCCGCTCCATGATCTACTGGTTGATAGTCCAAGTATCACATAGTCCCATGAAGAAGTATCGCAAAGGACCACCTCGTCATAGGGGTCTCAACGCAACATAGGGCTCATCAATCGGATGCCCGGTCTGTAAGTTATTAGCCTTTTCGTCCCAGGGGCCCGGTTGGTTTTGTGTGCGAACCAACCCGGTAGTATCTCAACTATACCTCTAAATCTCCTAGGGTATACTCATAGGGACCGTTTCTCAATGTTATCACCAATTCCACTGACGGTTCGTCAAACGGACGTCCGTTCTGAAAGTTATCAGCTTTTTGGTTCCAGGGGCCCAATTGTATTTTGGGTACCATCCAACCCGGCCATATTCCAACTGTGTCCAAACCACAAGTTAAGTATTCCAAAACTTCCTTCTCATCAAGAGGAATCCAACAAAGCCGACAGCACGTCAATCAGACGTCTGGATCTCAAGATATACGCGTTTCCGCTCCAAGGGCCTGGTTGGTTTCGTGTTCGAACCAACCCGGCCATACCCCAAAGTTCTCCAAAACCCAGAGTGTAATATACCGAAATGACCATATCTATCCAAGGATCGCATCGAAACTAACGGTGCATCGATCATAGGTCCGCGACCCAAGATATGGTCATGTGAACGGAAACTGCCCGAAAATAGGGGGTTCGGGCCCGGTCCGACCCGAACCGAGACTCCCTGGGTCGGCCCGAACTAGGTCGACCCGAACCCAGTCCGGGTCTGGCTCAATAGGGCGTGGCCCTGCCCAGGCTGGGCGGCCTAGCCGGTTGGCCTGCTGTGCTGGCGTGGCCACGTGCCCGCTCAGCTGTCCGGCTAAACGGAACAGGGGGTGCGTTTGCCCCCCGTGAAAGAATCTGTGGCCCCCGTGTGGGGGCCGCTCCCTGCCAGCGATGGGGCCCGGTGCCGCGTCGTCCTTGGTCCTGCACGGCCACGAGACCAGTCATCTACCATCGCAGCTTGAGCAGCGGCGACCCTTCCCGGCAGCGTGCCGATAGGATTTTCTGCGGAACACCGGATGCGCTCCAGTGGTCCGTTTTGCTCACCTCCTTCTCCAATGATCCTCCCGAGACCCGACCTTCACTACGGAGGCTTCAATTTGACTTTGAGGCCCCATTTGTCGTTGCCCGTCAATCCGCGTATAACTATCAACCAGCAGAGTCTTTGAATCGCCTCCACGACCCCGACTCCGGCCGCAGTTTCGTTCGGCCTCAACTGCTCGGCGCGACGGCGCCACGCTTCATCGTTGCATTCTTTCATGTTTTTCGTGCGGTACCATTGCATTGCGACACCTTTGTTCATGCCGAAATGAGAAAAACAACAAAAGGGGGAGGAGAGTCGGCTGTGTTCGTGCAGTCCGACCTCCTCCCATTATGTTGATAACATGCGGCCCAAAAGATGAAGAAGGACAATTGATTTTTCACAAACAAAAGTAACAAACCACAACAGTTTTCCCCATAATCAAGAATTCCCAACCTGCAAACATATTCTCCACGGATCAACTTAATAATTTAGTTGATCCGCGTTCTTTGATTTAGAATGAAGTAAAAATGGGTTCATTAACATTGACAAATTAATTCCATACCTTGAGCATAGTTGAACGAAGGTTCGTCACGGAATTGAACGTCACGGAAGAAGGCGTCGCGAAAGGGGGATCTTCGCGTCGCGGAGAAATGATTCGTCAGCGTCACATCGTCAATCTCCGAGGATCTGGCATTCTTGTCGACCTTCGTCGGAGGACGAAATTTTTCGCGTTCTTTACATTCTTCGCGTTCTTTGTCAAGGAAGGAGTGCTTCAATGCCTTGAGTGATTTCTCTCAATCCCTCTCGCACCACAAATACCCTTTATAAAATAAGTATTGTCTTATTTTATTAACACACAAGACAAACGTTTTGAAATTAAAAAGTTGAATCAATCAATTAATTGAATTAATTGAGGAGTTTAAACCGCCCAAATTAATGAGGCATTTAAACATTTAGTTAAATATAAGAGTTGACTCTCAAATTAAGGGGGGTGCAGGCGCGTTACGTAATTAAAGGTGGGGGGGGGGGGGGTTTCGTGGAAGCTGAAAAAGGTGGGACTCATGCGGGCCCCACCCCATAAATATCCTACCTAGTGGAGTAGGATATAGTTGGTCCTACTTCAACCACTTATCTTAGGTTAAACAACTATAAATAAAATCATGTGGTTGCCTCATTTTATTTTATTCAATTACTGAACCCAAAATTAAATAACCACACCCGAGCAAACACAACTCCAGAAAATGTGTTCCTAAGTAATTAACGGCGCTGTGAGTTCATCGGTGCCCTCAGATTTCATTTACGAGCACCGGTTTAAATGTTTGAAAAAAAACCCGCATGTTCGTTCATTGAACGTACCCGAGCCTAACTTTGGAAATTGATTCCAGGCACACCGGGCCTTAGAATCAGGTGCTGTCAGAAACTGCGTTCATGTAAAATCCCAAAGAAAATTAAGAAAAAAATTTCCCTTGAATTTTACCGGTCTTTACACTAACACATGTCAAAATACTATTGGATGAGAAATATCTGAACATGGTCTTCCTTTTGCCTATTTGGGGACCCCATGGAGCCACATGGGTGTGAAAATGACATTTTATAAGAACTAAGTTAAAGTATAGAAAAATATAAGATAAACATATACCTTTCATGAAAAGAATTTTAATATGAGGAATAATAATTGATCTCTTTAACTACAAACATTCATTAGAAAAATATAAATATTTACTACAACATGGTATTTTATTTTAAAAATATTATACATTAAATAATTTATTTTAATTATGGCACAATAATGATGCAGTGTTTTCCTTATTAACGAAGGAATCAAATTAATGATATTATTTATATTAAAATAGATATAATTTGACTATTTTGATGCCATATGAATATTTTATGGATTAAATTGAAATATGAGGTATGATTTAATATCTCTGGATCGAAGGATTCAAGTTTTTATGACTTTAATTAGAATCAATTACTAAATAGTTTCAAAATTGACATAAATGAGTTTTTAAAACAAATACTATTTTATTAAATGATATAAAAATACTAAAAGCCTAATATTTTAAAAAAATATCTTGGATATTGATAAAAAAGTTATAAATTAACCACTTATGTCTCTATTTTCATTTTATAGTAATGATATTAACCATTTAGTATAAAAATACAAGAGGACGTGGTAAAAGTTAAACTATTTAACTAAGGGTTAATCCAAATAAATAAGGATAATTATATGACCTAAAAGTGTATAAAACCTATTGGTTTAGAGTATTTATACCAATACATCTATTATACTCAAAATAAATCAATTTTTAGCTTTTATAAACTGAAGACCATTTAATAAAAAATTAATATTTCATGCTTTTCCTAAAGTTCCTCTCACCTATCTTATAAAAGGGCACCTCCCTTTCTCTATAAATCACATATACAAAGCCCTTTTTCTTAGAGAAACCTTACCCAAATCTCCTCCCAACTTACCTCCCTTAATACTAGAGGCAACAAATTGTGAAAAAAGCCAACCTATGGAGTCTTTTTGTGAAAATTAAAAGGACACACCAGAAGAAGAGGTAATTGTTCTATCCCCTCATTTAAAGTTCATTTATTCATATACTTCCCCTTACATAGTTGTTAACATAATAAAAAAACTATTAAATAATATAATATATGATGATTTTTGTTAAGATTATGGGACAATCGTATTCAACATTTTACCCATCCTATAAAAAACAATACCAGCATGCATGCTTACGTACAGTTTACCGTCTCCATGCTGTGGTGTAAATTATTTTTCATGTACACTTTATTTCTATGGGTATAACGATGAATATAATGGAAATAATTAATAAATATAACATAAAATTGTTTCTTTAAAATTATGATTCAATCCAATTCCATACCATTTTATCATAATGTAAATGATAATGTCGCTCGTGTGTATGTACGGATTACCGTCTCCACAACGCGATGAGACTCATCTTCCATGTTCACCATCCAAGAATGATTATAAGAATAAGTATTATTAACTTGTAATAAATATATGAAATAGTAATTTAACTACTATGATATATATATATATATATTTCATTCACTTACTTCCATTTAATACGATAAGAAAATAGAAACAACATTCATGCGTACGTGTGGACTACCTCCTCCCTGACAGTGTGTTCAATTTTATTTATCTATCTATAATATATTTTTAAATACAGAATATATATGATATATAAATCATATTTTACATTATGGAAGTAATTAAATAAGGATTTCAGTAATATAATCAAGAATAACATGTCAAAACACGTATGATAAACAAAGAGATTATTACACGAAATGTTATATTAACATAGAATTTTTAACAAACAAGTTATATAATGTCATAAAATAATAATATATTATATCATAAATATTATTATGATTTTGAAATATGTTAATAATTTTTTTAAACACATTATACAGGAGTTTCGGACACATACAGAGTGTAATGGACATAAGGTAATGGTCAATTCCTCAATCTCATTATTATCTGAGATTGTTTTTGTGTAAGTATCTTCCAGGACATATTTTCTCATCCATGCCCCTATTTCTGAAAAATGTTTCCAAGAAGAATATTTCCAGGTTTTATAGAATTGAATATTTACCTTGGTCATCATTTTTAAAATTTTAATGATTTATTTATCTAAATATATTTAATTAATGACAATATTTTCAAATTGATTTGAAGGAATTTTTTATGGACATGACTGTTTCAAAATGTAAAATCCTTTCAACAGTTTAAATGTTTTATTGGACACTTTGATTCAAATATATCTTTTAAAGGGAATGCTTTATAAATTGCGTGTCTTTTATATGATTTCATGAAAAATGGATAGTTTACTAAAAGATTTTTAATGATCAATTTCAACTATGTCAACTTCCATTACTGGATATTATTCTTGATTGAGGTTGATTTATTATAATAAAATATTCCATATTTTATTGAATGAGTCATGATATGTTTGAATTCATTTGTGCTATTTTATAAAATTCACGGTTTATGGTTATAGTATTGACATTTCGTATGCTAGTTTTAATATGAATTATTTTGTTATGTTTCACCCTTTTCATAAGACGAATGCATTGGAGATAGAATGTGATGGGAAGTTCCTTTTATAGCCTCTCTATTTATTGGTAAGTCTCATGAGAAGAAAAAGTGTCTTGTCCAAAGGCCTAGAACAAATATTCGTGAATGTTCATGGCACAAGGCCTTGACGTAGTAGTTTTTATGTTCAGAATTATGCATTCCCTCGTTATGAAATTACTTATTTCATGCAATTATTTGACTAGTAGAATATTCATGTGCATGTTTATATGGTAATGTTTGATTTATTTTTTCCATATTATGTTCAAGTGTATGTTTAATAGGCTATTGTTTTTATTGTACATATTTCCATAACATTTTATAGATTCCACTGAATTATTTACACTTATTGAGCATCTGAGATCACCCATTTCTTCTGTTTTATTATCCTAGGATTACAAGAAGTGTATTATGATTAACATTATGGGTTAAGATAGGGAAAAATGGAATTATACAAGGATTATCTATTTTTTATTTTATGCAGGAAATTATAATGTTATGTTCTCATATTAATCAATTTTCAAAGACTACTAAACTGATCAGTCCTTTGAGATAGGATTACTAGTAATCATACTAATGTATTAATATATTGCACCAGATCAAGGATTTTGGGGTCCAGGAATTATAGTTTGTATCAAAGGATATCTTTTAAAATCTTTGGAAATAGATTTAAAAAACATTGATTAGGGAGCATAACCATAAGATAGGATTTGAGGATAACTATTGAAGAACCACATAGAATTTTGGTAATGTAGGGATTATGTGGATATTACAAGAAGTAAATCCCAGTCCAAATACTATATGTGGACGTGCGTCTAGAACAAATATACAATGGGCTGAAAACTCCGATAAGGTGTTATGGGCTACACTCGGGTTAACCTGGTATATGAAAATGAGCTTTACTACGCACCTGGTTTTACATTCCTAGTGGATATGTTTAGAATAATTCAAATTTTCTTTACAAAGCACTATGTCAGATTTATGAGAAAATATGTCACCCAAGGAACCATATTTATGATTATATAATAGATATGTAAAAAATTCACAATCTTTGTTGATTATTTTAATAGTTTGGAATTATGAATTATGATTCATAGCCTAATCTAGAGTATGCCATTGTTTAAAAATTTCTTCTAGTATAAGAAATGGAAATTGTATCAACGCACATAATCCATGTAGGATTTTCCCTCATATGCAAGATAATTATAGTGGAAATGTTGAAGCCAATTGGTACTGAACAACTTATAACCATACTAGGAAAGCTGACTCAGGTTATGAATAACAACCTTACCCATATGAAGAATCCTTATCCACAATGTGGAGGATCAATGTTAGGCCACTTCATTAGAAAATATCCTCCAACATTCAATGGGACTACAAATCTATTTTTTTCCCGAGCAGTGGATATGTTCCTTAGAGAAAATATTTCTTACTTTGGGAAGTAACAAAAGGTAAAAGTTGTCATGTAAGTATATCATCTCTCAAGAGATGTAGATCTATGGTCGTTCTTAATTCAAAATGAAAAGGATGATTAAGTAGTGGGAAATACGGATTGAAGGGAGTTCAAATAACTTTTTCTAGAGAAATACTTTCCTCATGAATAGTGAGATAATATGGAAAGACAATTTCTAAGCATTAGGAAAAAAGGAGGATGTGAATGTTGCAAAGTGTGAGGCATTCAAAAGATTATAATGGATTGAAATATACTACAAACTCCATGAAGTAATATTTATCGATTCATTGATTGGTTAAAATATTTCCTCTCATGGGAATTGGTCTCACAAACATTCTCATCATATGAAGATTTTCTCTCCTGTGCTATCAGGGAAGAAAAGGAATTATCAATGTCTTATGACATTAAATTAAAGAAAATTAAAAATACAATAATTGATCAACAGATAGATTATGAGAAAAATGGAAAGATGGATTTTCCCATATGTGATAATTGTAGGAAGTAACACCCTGGTACTTGCCTATAAGGTATGAGAGTTTGTTATAATTATGGAGAAAAATGTCACTTGACTCAAGATTGTAAGGGATGTAAAGATGATGTGAAATGTTCTAATTGTAAAGATATGGTACATTTTTCAAAACATGGTCCAAAGAATCAATGAAATATAGCTCAGAAAATTCAAATGGATCAAGGCCAAACTTATGTTGTTACTATAGTCGAAGTGGAATAATTGATGTATTTGTGTTTTTTGATTCAAGACTTATATTATGGTTATAATAAGAATGTGATATATATAAGGATTGTACTGAATTACTTTTTTTAACATTATGTTTTTGATATGATTAAGGTAATCATATTTTCGTTATGTGACAATAAGAGCAGTAGTATGTTTTTAGGTGAATCTGATGTTACAATTGATTTTGGAAATATAGAGACATTTCAGAACGAGATTGGATGGAATTATTTTGGACAACTCTAAAGGTTTTGATGGAATAAGTTTATTATTGGATTATATAGTTTAAAATTAATTTTTGAATTTTATAATACTACAGTTTTAGAAAAAGTGCAATTTGTATGTCGGGTGACAACCCATCGCATTGGACAACGATGTGGGAATCGAACCCACAACTGAAGTGCGTCATGGTTTTATCACATACCACTAGCCTACATGAAGTCCATGGTTATTAGAAAACAGTTTTCTTCAATTAAATGGTATATTTTTAAATTTGGATCCTTATACGTTTGTGAAAAATAGAATATTTTTTGAGTTTTATCTTTTGAAGAGAAAGATGAGATTATGGTTGGAGTTAGTTAATGGGTGAATCTCTACATATAAATTAAATATTCTTTCTTTTATTCTCAGTCTATGAATTAGATTAATTCTACAACAATAGGAAACATATCATAATACAAAACAAAATTTCCTAGAATTTTCTTTTAGGATGAATCTAATGGTCCTTTAAATAATCGCATATTTATTGATTTCCGGTTGGTAAATCTCTCCTAATAATATTA
Organism: Viscum album; assembly: GCA_963277665.1. Taxonomy (NCBI): domain Eukaryota; kingdom Viridiplantae; phylum Streptophyta; class Magnoliopsida; order Santalales; family Viscaceae; genus Viscum; species Viscum album. Next base: position 133,403,585 of record OY728152.1, on the reverse strand, counting down.
TCTATCACTCTCTACCAGATCGTGATGGTTATTTTTCTCTTACATTTCTATTTTTTTCAACATGGAACCCCAGTATGTGTTATTTTTAACAACCATCATAGGTACCTTTCCTTATTTTAAAATGGAGGTCTCATTAAACCATTTTATTATGTGGGATTTCAACTAAGATATTTTGAAATGTCAAATACCTAGTTTTAAATCATGAGTTCAAATTATGAGGACACAATTTATTGAATTTGGGGATAATGTAACACCCCATGCTCCCACATTACGTTTTTTCTTAATAATTCAATAGCGAGTGATGTACGCAACATCGAATTCTAATGCGCCACGAACTATCAAAATAGTCTTTTAAAAAGTATGTATGAATAGTATAAAACACCTTTTAAATTTTATATATACCCCATAAAATTTTAACATTAATCTTTTTTTCTTATACTTAATATAAGGACATATTTAATTTTTTATATAAATTAATTATTTCTCAAATATTGTAGTTTTTTAATCTTTTAATAACAACCACTTTTAAAATCCAATATTTGACCCTTTTATATATTAAATTTTATGAAATTAAATTCTTATTTATAAGAGGGACATAAAAAAATAGTTGGGATATATGTTTGGTACATTTATGATAACTTTCCAATTTTGTTGAAAAATGAAAAATACAAAATTTTAATTGAAAATAATTTTTTTAATAAAATTAAAATATATTGTTAAATTATAAATATGATTGGTTTTAAAGTATAATTATATTATATTTCTATAATTTAGTATAATTTATTTCTTGGTAATTATTTTTCCCATTAAATTTGAAAAAAACACATATCAATCTTTTGAAACATTTTACTTCTTTAAAACCCTCTTTTTGGTTTTTACAACGTGAATTAATTTTAAAATAATTTCTGCCAAATATATGTTTTAAATTTGTAAAAATGGATTCTAGATTTTGAATCAGAAGGTTAAAATTGTGTAAATATGTACCTTTTATTTTTTCAAATTATGAATAGTATATTCAGTAATTATTTTATTTACCATTATTAAAGGGTAAATATGGTAAATAAGGGTAAAAAATAATATTATAAGAATATTAAACTACTATAACATGTTTCCTAATTATATTGGATAAGATATATACAACCATTTTATTATTTGGGTCTTTTTTGGGATGCCATGGTGCCCCATGGGTGTAAAAATTATATTTTATTTGAATTAATTTAAAGTATAGAAAAATATAACATAAATATATCCCTATCACTAAAATATTTTTTATAAGGGGATATATAATTGACCTCTTAGAATAAAAATATTAATTAAAAATATAAAAATAATTCATACATCAAGGTATTTTATATGTAATTTTTATACATTAAAAATTTTAATTTATTTATGGCACAATAATGATGCAGTATTCTCTTTATTAATGAATAAATCAAATAAATGATATTATAAATAATAACAAATATATAATTTGAAATTTTGGATTCCATAAAATAATTTTATTGATAAAATTGAAATTTGTGGTATGATTTAATACTTTTCATTTTAAGTAATGAAGTTGTTATCAAATTTAAAAAAATAAATTACAAAATAGTGTCAAAATTGAAATATACGAGTTTATAAAGAAAGTAATATATTATTAAATGATATAAAAATTCTAAAAAAATTATTTTTGAGAAAATAAAAAATATAGTGATACAAATTTCGTGAATGAACCAATTTACACACTCTTAGAATTTTTTTGTAATGATATTAACCATTTAGTATAAAAATACAAGAGGACATGGTAAGAGTTAACCTGTTTAACTAAGGGTTAATCCCAAAAATATAAGGATAATTATATGACATAAAAAGTTCTAAAACCTATTTTTTGAGATTATTTAGACCCATCCCCATATTATCTTTGAATGAAATAATTTGGATCTATTATAAACAGAAAATAATTTTATAAAAAATTAATATTTCAAGCTTTTTGCAAAGTGATCCTCACCTCTCTTATAAAAGGAAACATCCCATTCTCTTTAATTCACATATCCAAAGCCCTTCCGCTCAACAAAACACTGTAAAATTCTTCTCCAATATTACCTCCCATCATTTAGAGGAAAAATATCGGGTAGAAATCAAACAAAAGAAGTCTTTTATGGAAAATCAAAAGGGGACACTGAAAGACGAGCTAATCGTTTTATCCCTTCTTTCAAAGTCCATTTCTTCTTCTACTTCCTCTTACTAAGAGGTTACCATAACAAAAAATAACACCAAAATATAATATATGGTGATATCTTGTTAATATTATGGTAAAAACATATTCCTATTTTTACCCATCCTATGAAAAACAATACCACCATGGGTGCGCACGTACGACTTCCATCTCCACGATGTGGTGTAAGTTTTTTTTCATGCACCCTTGATTTATATGGGTATAATGATGAATATAATGGACTTAAACAATAAATATAACATGATATAGTTTATTTAATATTCATAATCCATCTTATTCTATACCATTTGACCATTATGAAAATCATATCATCGCTCGTGTGTACGTATGGATTAGCATCTCCACGAAGCGATGTGACTCATCTTCCATGTTCACCATCCATGAATGACTATAAGAATAAATATTATTAATATGTAGGAAATTGTTGACATAATTATTCTACTAGTATTAAATATACATATATACATATATTTCATTCACTTACTTTTAGTCAATACGATAAGAAAATAGAAACATTGTTCATGCGTACGTGTGGACAACCGCCTCCATGAAAGGTGTGTTAAATTTTATTTATCTCTTAGTTAAATATATTTATATACAAAATATATATGATATATAAGTCATATTTTACATTATTTAAGTAGTAAAATTATTATCTAAGTAATATGATCAGGAATAACACGTCAAGACATGTACGATAAACACATGGATTATTTCCCGAAATGTTGCATTAACATGGAATTGTTAATAAATGGGTAATATAATGTCATATAATAAATATAAATGATATCATAATTATTATTATGATTATAATATAAGTTAATAATAGGTTTAAACACTTTATACCAGAGTTTCAGACACATACAGATGGTATTAGACCTAAGGTAAGGGTTATGTCCTCAATCACATTATTATCTGAGATTATTTGTGTATAAGTATTTACTAGGACATATTTATCATCTATATCAATGTTTCGGAAAAATTTATTCAAAATGAATATTTTATGTATTTATGGAAGTGAATATTTAACTAGAGAGTCATTTTAAATGTTTTAAAGACTAAATTTTATAAAACTGTTTAATTAATGTCCATATTTTCAAAAAGTTTTTAAGGATTTATTTATATGGACATGATTATTTTAAAATGTTAATTAATTGAAAATTTTTCAAATTTGTATGGGAAAGCATGATTAAAAAATCTCTTTCAAGTGGATTCCTTTATAAATTGTGAAACTTTTAAATGATTTCATGAAAAATGGATATTTATCTCAAAGAGTTTATTATACAATTTCATCTAAGTAAACATCCTTTAATGGATATTATTATTTATTGAGGTTGATTTATTATGATACAATGTTTTTATTGAATTGAATGTGTTATGATATGTTCATCTTTGTATGTGCTATTTATATACCATTAATGGATTATAGTTAAAGTATTTAAATTTCGTATGCTAGTTTTAATATAAATGATTATGTTATGTTCCAGCCTTTTCATATAAATAATGAATTGGACTTATTATTTGACAGGTGAGGCCGACTATAGCCCTTTGATGCATCAGTATATCTCATCAGACAAACTAGTATCTTGGAACAATGCTTTGAAAGAATATTTGTGATAGGTCTTTTCACAAGGCCTTGACATTGTAATTATTATTTCTGGCATTATGAATTTCCTTATTATGAAATTAGTTATTAAATGTGATTATTAAACTAGTAGAATATATATATGCATGTTTATATGGTAATTTTAAATTTATTTTTTCATATTGTTTTCATGTTTATTTTTAAATTATTGTTGTTTTTATTATACATATTGCCTTAAAAGTTTATAGCTTCTGATGAATTATACACCCTTATTGAGAATCTGAGCTCACCCCTTTATTATGATTTATTTTACAAAGATGCCAAGAAGTGTATTATTATTGAAATGAAGTGTTAATATATGGGAATAATGTAATTCTCAAAACATTATCTATGTTGTATTCTATGTTAGAAATTCTTATGTTATGTTCTTGTATGTGATCTATTTTCCAATACTGTTAAACTGATTGGTCTTTCGGGACATGATTCCTCGTCACCACACCAATGTATTAAAATAATGTAGAGTCTTGAGACTTCTGGGGTCGAGGCATTATAGATGGAATTACTGGAAGTTTAAAAAAATCATGTAAATAGATTTAAAAAACATGGACGAGGGATCATAACCCTAATATAGACTTTGAGGATAAGTGTAAAACAACCCCCAAGAATTTATGTAATGTTGGATTAAGTGGATATTCCAAGTAGTACATACCTTTCAAGATACTATATGTCTACGTGGTTCTAGAACAAATTTACTATGGGGTGAAAACAATGACAAGGTGTTTTGGGCTTGACTCAAGTTAACCTGTTATATGACAAAATCCTTAATGCACACATTTATTAAAACTCCCAATGGATATAATTAGGATAATTTACATTTTCATTACAAACCATTATATAGGATTAATGAGTAAATATGTCCTAAAAGGAACCATATTTATTATTATGTATTTGATATGCATAAATTTTCCAATGTATGGTTAGTATTTTTTAATTTTTAAAATTTTGCATTATGATTCATAACCTAATCTAGTCTATGATATTTTTTGGAAATGGTGCTTTGTATAAGAAATGGAAATCATATCAATGCACATATTCTATGTAATGATTTCCCACCTATGATTGTTATTGATTTGGGATTTGGTTACACAGCTAGAACTGAAGAGCTTATAACTGTACTGAGATAGCTAACTCAGGTTATGAATAATAACCATACCTTTATAGAGCATGATGATTCTCAAAAGGGAGGATCAATGTGAGACTACATCATGATACAACATAATCCAACATTCAGTGGGACTACAAATCCTTTTTTAGCAGAGTAGTGGATAAGTTCTTTAGAGAAAATATTTCTTGCATTAGGAAGTATCACAGGGGAAAAGATTGTCATGGAATTTTATCAACACTCAGGAGATTCTGGTCAATGGTGTTCATTAATTAAAAACACAAAGGGAGACGAAGAATTAATAAATATATAATGTAGGTAGTTTAACAAACATTTTATAAATAAATACTTTCCTCATGAACAGTGAGATGATATGGAAAGAAAAATTCCTATCCATAGATAAAATGAGGATGTGAGTGTTGAAAAGTATGGGAATAACATCACAAGGTTAGAAAGGCTTGCTAAAAACTTCATACGTAACCCAAGAAGTAATATTTATCAATTCTTTGATGGGATAAAACCTTTCTTATGACGCACATTGGTCTCACAAACATTTTCATCTTATGAAGATATAATATCATGTGCTATCAAGACAAAAAAAGAATTATGTAGGTATTATGAAATTAAATTAATGAAAAATAAAAAGAGAATAGTGGAGAATAAGATAGATAAATAGATAAAGGGAAAGAAACATTTTACCTTATGTGATAATTGTGGGAAGAAAAAACCTAGTACTTTCCTAAAAGGAATGAGATTTTTTCTTAAATGTGGAGAAAAAGGTCACTAGGATCGTGATTGTAATGGAAAAAATGAAGTCGTGAAATGTTATAATTTTAAAGACATGTGACATTATGGAAGCGATTTCCCAAAGCATCAGGGAAATATAGCTCAAAAAAAGAAAATGGATCAAGGTCAAGTATATGTTGTTACTATAGTCATAGTGGAATAATAAAGGTATTTATGTATTTTCTTTCAGGAATTATATTCTGGTTATAAGATGAATGTGATATATATAAGTATTATACTACAATACTTTTGGTTTTCATTAATGTTTTTAGTATGATGAAGGTAGTCATATATTCATTATGTGACAATAAGAGTAGAATTACGTTGTTTGGGGAATCTAATGTTACAATTGATTTTGAAAATTTAGAGACCTTTTTGACTGAGATTGGACTGAAATATTTGGGATAACTCTAATGGTTTAATGGATTATGATTAAAATTGGATATTATTTTTTAATATTATTTTTGGAATGTTATAATACTATAGTTTCAGATAAATGACAACATGTAGGTTCTGCGATAACCCATCCCATCAGACAAAGTTGTATTAATCAATCCCAAAACCTAAGTGTGACAAGGATTTATCACCTCCCAAAAACCTAAAGGATGTAGCTAGTTATTATAAAATAGTTTTCTTTATTTAAATTAAATATGTTTTTATTTGGACCCTTAATCAATTGATATAAATAGAATATTTTTTCATTTTTTTGGAAGAAAAAGATGAATCTGTGGTAGGAATTAGTTATGGGATGAAAATACATATGTGAATTAAGTATGATTCCTTGTATTAAAAGCATGTGATTTTAATTAATTCAAAAACAATAGGTAAAGGATCATAAAACCAAAAACAATTTCCTCGAACATTCTATTACGATGAATCAAATGGTACCTTAGAACATATCAGATATATATCTTTCTTGGTGTTAAGTTTCTTCTAATAATATTTTATAAAGCTATCCATAAGAACAATATGGTTAGTTCTCTCTTCCATATCAATGTTTTACAACATGGAACCTTATTATGTGTTATTTCTAATTACCTTCCTAGGTATCTTTATTTATTTTAAAATAGAGGGATCAATAATCCATTTTAAGATGTGGGATTTCAACAAAGATATTTTGAAATTTCAAACCCTTATTTTTCTATCTTGAGTTTAAATTGTGAGGAAGAAATTTATTAAAATAGGGGATAATGTAATACCCCAATCTTCTATGTTACATTTCTTCTTATTGATTAAATAGCATACAATGTACGCAACAATGAGTTCAAGCGCACTACGACCTATCAAACAATCTTTAAAAAAAAGTTTAGGAATAGTATTAACCACATTTCTAATTTTATTTATATCCCATATAATTTTAGCATTGTTATTTTTTGTTTCTTACACATAATATATTGACATATTAAATTTTTTAGATAAAATACTTATTTTTCAAAAAATGATGTTTTTCCATTTTTTTAATAGAGAACTATTTTTAAATACAATATTTTATACATTTATATATAGAATTTTATGAAACTAAATTCTTCTTTATAATTGGGCCATAAAAATTATGTTTGGATATATGTTTGGTACTTTTCTGGTAACTTCCATATTTTGATGAATAGTAAAAAATTCTAAATTTTAATTAAAAAGAACTTTTTTAATCAAAATAATTTTTTGTGTTACATTATAAATTTGAGTTGTTTCAAAGAATAATTAGATTATATTTTTATCATTTAATGTAATTTTGTTCATTATATGTATTGCAACATTTAAATTATTCATAAACACATATCAATCTTTTGATAGTTTTTACTTCTTAAAAACCTGTATTTTGGTTTTGACAATGAGAATTAATTTTAAATTAATTTCTTCCAAATCTTTGTTTTGAATTTGAAAAAATAGATTAGGTATTTTAAATTATAAGGTTAAAATTGATTGAATAGAAACCTTTTATTTTTCAGATATTGTGAATAATAACATCAGTAATTATTTTATTTACCATTGTTAAAGGGTAACTCTGGTAAATAAGGGTAAAAATAATATTAAAAAAATATTAAACTAACCTAACACATGTCCTAATCTAATTGTATGAGATATGACTGTCAATGGGCTTCCTTGGGACATTTTTGGGACCCCATGGAGACACATGGGTGTGAACATGATATTTTATATATATTAATTTAATGTATAGGAAAATATAACATAAACATATACCTTACACTATTTTTTTATATGGGGCTGTATAATTGATATATTAGACTATAAATATTAATTTTAAATCTAAAAATATTTCCCACATCTTTGAAATTTATTTTTAATTTGTACACATTAAATAATTTAATTTATTTATCACACAATAATGATGCAATATTTTCTTTATAAATGAAGGAATCAAATAAATGATATTATAAATAATAAAATAAATATAATTTGAATGTTTTGATATCGCAAACTAATTTTATATATTAAATTGACATATAAGTTATGATTTAAAGTCTTTGTTTTGAATGGATCATGTTTTTAGGAATAAAAATAAATTACTAAATAGTTTCAACATTGATATAAATGAGTTTTTAAAAAAAATACTATTTTATTAAATGATATAAAAGTTCTAAAAATATAATTTCCTGCCAAATAACATGGATACTGATATATATTTCCTAATGGTTCCACTTTTGGCACTCTTTTCATTTTATAGTATTGATATTAACCATGTAGTATAAAAATAAGAGGGGACATGGTAATAGTTAAACTATTTAACAAAGGGTTAATCCCAAAAGATAAGGATAATTATTTGACAAAAACTTGTCTAAAACCGATATTTTGAGAGGATTTAGAATCATCCACATAATATTATTTAATTAAATCAAAATTTTTATATTATAAACCAAAAATAATTTTATAATAAATTAATATTTCAATATTTTCCTAAAGTGCCCCTCACCTATCTTATGTAAATAACCTCCCTTTCTATTTAATTAAAATCTCCAAATCCCATTGGCTTGGCAAAAACCAGCACATATCTCCTAAAAAATTCTTCCCCTTCATCTTAGAGGAAATACATTTGGCATAAATCCATCTTAAGATGTCATTTTGTGCAAATCAAAAGGAGACACCCAAAGAAGATGTAATCATTTTATCAATTCTTTCAATGATCATTTATCATTATACTTCATCTTAGTATGTTTTTTACAATAATAAAATAATAAATCCATCATATAATATATTTTTAGTTGTTTTTATGATTATGGGATGACCATATTTCTCTTTTCACCCATCTTATAAAAAACAATACAACCATGGGTGCGCACGTATGACTTACCGTGTCCACACCGTGGTGTAAATTGTTTTTCATATACACTTTATTTATATCTTTATAAATATGAATATAATGATCTTAAATAATAAATATAACATGATATTTGTTACTTAAAATTTAAATTCCATCCAATTTTCTACCATTTTACCGTTATGGAAATGATAGCGTCTCTCATGCATAAGTATGGCATACCGTCTCCATGACGGAATGAGACACATATTCCGTGTTCGCCATCCATGAATGATTATAAGAATAAATATTATTATTTATTATGAAATATATGAAATAATAATTCTATTAGGATGATATATATACACACATATATTTCATTCACGTACTTCAATTCAATATGATAAAAAACAGAAACAATGTTCATGCATACGTGCAGACTACCGCCTCCATGAACAATGTGTGACATTTTATTTTTCAATCTATTATATATATTTATATATTAAATATATATTATATATAAGTCATATTTTACATTATGGAAGTATGTTAATTATGATCAATCTAATATGATCAAGAGTAACACGTCAAAACATGTACGATTAACAAAGCGATTATTACTCGAAATGTTTCATTAACTTGGAAGAGTTAATAAAAAGGATTTATAATTTCATAAAAGAATTATATATGATATAATAAATATTCTTATGACTATAATATATGTTAATAATATGTTTAAAAACATTATACAAGTGTTTTGGACAAGTATAGAGAGTATCCGACCTAAGGTAAGGGTTAATTCCACAATCTCATTATTATCCGAGATTGTTTATGTGTAATTATTTATAGGGAAATATTTATCATATATGTCCACGTATCATAAAAATGTTTTCAAAAGGTATATTTTAAGGTTTTATGGAAGTGAATATTTAACTGGATCTTTATTTTAAATGTTTGGATGATTTATTTTTCAAGATCTTTTATATAATGACCATATTTTCAAATTGATTTTTAAGATATATTTCTACCTAAATGATTGTTTTAAAATCACAATTCCTTTAAAATGATCAATGTTTTATGGGAAAATTTTATTGAAAAATCTCTTTTAAATGGATTAATTTATAAATCGTGAGACTTTTATATGATTTCATGAAAAATGGATATTTCCCTCAAAGATTTTTACTTATCAATTTCAACTATGTCAAAATCCTTTACATGATATTATTTATTATTGAGGTTGATTTATTAAAATAAAATATTCCATATTGTATTGAATGAGTTATGATATGTTTGACTCTTGATGTGCTATTTTTATACCATTCATGGTTTATGGTAAAATTATTGACTTTTCATATGCCAGTTTTAATATGATTTATTATGTTTTGTTTTACCTTTATCATATGAGGAATGAATTGGACATAGTATTTGATGGGAAGGTCAATCTATAACCCCTCGATGAATCTGGAGTTCTCATGAGACAGACTAGTGTTTTGTAATGAGGCCTTGATAGAATATTTGTGAATGGTCATGGCACAAGTCCTTGATTTAGTAGTTATTATGCCCGATATTATACATTACATCATAATGAAATTAGTTATTACATGTGATTATTCGACTAGTATCATATCAATGTGAATGTTTACATGGTAATGTTTGATTTTTTTGTCCATATTATGTTCAAGTTTATGTTTAAAAGGTATCTATTTTTATTATACGTCTTTCCTTAAAGGTTTATAGATTTTGCCGAATTATTTACCCATATGGAGCATCTGAGCTCACCCCATTCTTATGTTTTATTTTCCTAGGATGCCAAGAATTTTATTATGATTGATATGCAGGTCTAAGCTATTGTAATAATGGAATTATCAAAGGATTATCTATGCTTTATGTCATGTTTGAAATTTTAATGTTACTTTCTTGTTTGTAATCTATTTCCCAAGATTACAAAACTGATTAGGGTTTCAGATATTGATTCCTTTTAATGATGCCAATGTATTAAAATAATGCAACGGCTCTAGGATTTTGGGTCGTGGTGTTGCTAACATAATATTTTTCCTAATCATAAAAAAACATATTTATTGTTTGAAACTATATATTAATTATAAAATAATAATATTAATTTTGATATTGATGAGTTTTATTCATTATGATAGCATTTTATCCTATAAGGTAGATTGGTGAAATTTTGGTGATTGATTGGAAATAACTACTATCAACAATGAGCCATCATTAGGATGAGAATTATTAAAATTAAAGAAAAGACATTCTATCAACAATTAGTCATCGTCAGAATGAAATTTTGTCTATGTATATAAAAGACATACTATTAGTAATGAGTCACCATCAAAATGAGATTTTGGAAAAGTATAGAAAAGACTCACCAAAAGATAATCAATTACAATCAAACATTACATACTGATATGAAATTTGTAAAAATTATGACAAGACTCACCATTGAGATGACTCGCTATTGAGAATGACATATCGTCATCTGGACTTATTGTTTTCCTAACTCACTTTTGTCCTACCTAACTTATGGCCTAACTCACCATCTTCTCAAGTCTCTAACAGAATTGTCTCACCACCAAAAGTGTCACTATCACTATTTCTATTTATTTTTAATTAAATAATCCTTACATATACATTATTGAATTTATTATTGTTTATATTTTAATAATTAAACCTAAACTATTGGAAAAACGCATAATGTTTGGTTCAATCAACCTGTGTTAGGAGAAGATGATCTAGATGATTTCTTTTCAAAAAAATACTTGTTCATGATACTGATACAATTATAAAAATAAATAATCCTGAATAAAAATATGGAAGATATTCATGATGGATGGGAAAAGATGAATATTATCAAGAGTGTGACTTATGAAAGAGCATGACAAGAATAATCCAAAATTTCAGTTGTCTGTGAAAGATTTGAGCATACATGACATCCAGTTCCTTTCTTATAGTCAAAAAATGGAGAGATTACAATTATCTTTTTTATAGAAACAGTCAGATAAATGACCCAATCCCCTCTTCAAGATATATCCAAGGAGACTCAAGCATTGAGAAAACATATGAAATAGAAACACTACCTTTTAAACATTTTTACTTTCTCTTTTTACTTGTTGTCTTTACATTTTCAGAAATTTTTAATTTATCTAGTTTATTTATCACACACACTATATCCAGTGCTTTAACTAAATGATATGTGTTATTTTCTAAAATATATTAACACTTTTTTACCCACATGTTGTGTAAGAGGCCCATGTGTGGCCTATGTTTGTATTATTTTTATGATTATTATGAAAGATGTAACTTCAGGGACTGGACAACATGTTTTTTGTTGTGTACACCAGATCCATGATGTGTATCATTATTATTTTATATAACCTTCATAGAAGTTGGTTATTTCCAAGAGGAGAGGATTAGGTCACATCCTGAGATTGAACCTCTAGTATTTGTTTATTGTGAGTTTTGTTTTGTTTTATTTCTATGCTTTAAAGAAATTTTTTAAAACTATAAACAATAATTATACTTTAATTAAAAATATTAATTAGTTTCTATATAATATTTTTCTTATGTAAAATTATTTCAAAAGACACAATAGTTTTCATAAATATTTTATCCAAGACATAATCACTATTTGAGATATCATTAATAAGATCTGAATTTATATTGATATTCTATTTTGATTAACTAGGATATTCTTACATAAATTAGGGGATTTTATTTAAACATGTTTTATTTGGAATTTTTATTGGGTACTTAATTCACCCCCTTTTTAGATACTCACTATGACCAACATTTTGGAATCAGAGTTCCTTTAAATTTTTTTAACTATGATTTTAGTTTTTTTGGAATGATATTAAATTTCTATTAGTTATAAATTTATTTCCTTTTATGGATATAAGATAATAAGCTTCTTCTTCCTATAAACCCCCTTTATTTAATGGAAATATATATTCTCAATGGAAAATTGAAATGAAAATTTATATTAAAAGCATGGGTTTTAAAATATTGTCTCCTATTGAGCATAAATATGTGTTACCTAAGAGTACTAAGATTAAATGTGATGAACATACGTGAATTTATTAGAAAAAATAAAATACTATGAATGCACTTAACAATTATTTTTGATTTGGACAATTTAATAGGATATCTTCAATTAAATATTCTTTTGAGATTTGGGATGCATTGGATATTTCTCCAGAAGGATCTAATAATCAGTTATAAATATGATTAAACACTTATACAATTAAATATAAAACATTAAAAATGAAATAAGAGGATTTGATTTATAATATGTATCTTAGGATCAATGAAATAGTTGACATAATGAGCTCCATGGGAAATCCAATTTCATAAAAAGATCAAATTCTACTACTGCTGAGTAGTTTTTTAGAGAGATAGAGAGGGATAACTATTTCAATAAGTAAATCTTTTGAGATTAATAAAATAACTATATAGGAATTGATTGGGATGCTTATGATTTTTGAGGAAAATATGAATGTTAATCATGAAGGTGATGATGAACCAAAGGATAAATCTATATCCTTTAAAAATAATACATCAAAAAAGAATGAAAATGAAAATGTTCATGACGAAAGATACAGTTATAAGGAAACACTAGCCGACAATGATGATTAATCTTCACATATGACTAGAAGGTTTATGAAAATTGATACGAAGAAGAAATTTTTTAGAAAATTGATCTACATGGTAGATTAAGACAATAGATGAAATTAGAAGATGGGTTGGAAAATATATGACAATTAAAATGACATTACCTATTATGATTGTAAAAGAAAATGAAATGTTAAGGCAAATTTTCCCAATTTTAAGTAAAAGAAAAATAATGAGGATAAGGAAAGAAATTATAATAAGTATATGAAATCCACATGGACAGCCTTTGAGGATTGATCCAGAGACTCGGACTCAACTAATAAGGAAATATTTGTCAGAGAAAATATGTGTTTCATGAAAATAACATCTGAGGTAACTGCTATATCTCAGGTGCATACTTTTGATCATTTTTATGGTGAACAAAATGATTATTATTTTTAAAATAGTATGCGATTTCATATAATAATATTTATAAAGATACTTTTAATGAGGTCAAATCCAAATAAGAAATTTTAATGGAATAAATTTTTAATCTACTAGTGTTAGAACTAATCTCACTGTATAAAAAGAGATGAATACTCAATTAGTAAAAGAAAATATTGAAATGAAATATTCAAATAAGAAGACAAATAAATATATAGATATATTTACAAATATATGAGAAATTTTCTGTAAAATTATAGAAAATATGAACCTAATTATATTACCAGTCAAGGTTTCTAACCTCAGAAAACAATTGTTAAGAGAAATTTTGTTATTATGTCTAATTTTGGAAGATATATTACTAAATTTTATTCAACTAGACCTAATACTATTTAAATTTCAAAAACATTTACAATATAATTAATGGAAAACTTTCTAAAAATATGGTTTTCTAAATACCCAGTTAGTAACACATCTGGAACCTATAATATTTGGGTTCCAAAATCATTTATGTTATAAAAATTTCTTAGTAGGGAATCTTCTTGATTATCTCTTTTAGAACTTGTTGGTATTTATTCTATGGATCTTCGAGACATATGATAGGGGATTTATCATACGTCAAGTTCGTTATAATGGTTGATGATGTTCATTTCCCCTTTGGTGAGAATGATAATGGAATGATTATTATCGTTTTCTAATTCTTTAATAGAAATTAATTTTTAAATTCTAAAGTACATTTTTGATGGTTTAAAAAATAATCTTTTTAGTATCTCGTAACTATGTGATGATGGGTTTTATGAAAATTTTCAAAACAATTCCTGTAATATTTTTAATTCAAAAAATTATTTAGTATTTAGTTCTTTGAGTAATTAAAATGTGTTTACTATTAATATTTATTCATTATTTTCACAGAATAATTCCTTCTTATGTTCATTTCATAGATAATATTTAATTTTTCCTAGGATATTGGGTCGCTGCAACATTGAATCACTCATAAATCATAATATGAAATGGCTAGTCCGAGATCTACATAAAAATGAATTCCTAAATGATAAAATTTATAAAACATATCATAAAGGGAAACAAAAAATATATTTGAAATTAAAAAATTATCTTTTCACTTCTCACCACTTGAGCGGGTTCACATGGATTTTTTGTGCCACTAGAGTTTCTTGTTTAAATTGAAATCACTATGTCCTTTTACATGAATATTACCTTTCTACATATAATTTGATATTATTTATAGCTCAAAAAAGTGAATCATTCTCCAATTTTACCTTGTATTATAAAATTTTAGAAATCCTTAGTGGACAATGAAATAAGTCCTTAAGATGTGACCATGGTCGTGATTTTGAAAATAAAGTCAATGAATCCTTTTGATCAAACAATTGCTATAACAATTAAATTTCTTCTCCTAGGACCCCTCAGAAAATTTATTTTTAGGAAAAAAACTCATTATAGGATATCCTAGGCATTTATTAATAAATAATACTTACATATCAACTTTTTGGTAGCGGATGTGAACACAACAGACTATATAATTAAGAGAGTTTTAATTAGATCTTTTCTAAAGAAAAAACCTTATGAACATTGGAATAATATAAAAATTATAGTTAATTAATTTAGTTTTTTTGGTTTTAAATACATTATTATTATCACTATAGATAATCTTCAACAATTTTACTCTATGTGTGGAGAAATAATTTTCATTAGTTATTCATCTTCTAGTAAATATGATTGATTTTTTAACAATGAAACAAAGATAGTGCAAAAGTCTATGCATGTCAATTTTGATGTGAAAAATCCACATGAACCCATAAAACCCATATAAAACCATGAGTATTATATATCCACATTGATCATAAATTCAAAATCATCTAATTCATTTGTAAAAAATGTATAAAAATCATCCCGTTTTGAGGAACTTCAACAATATAATCCAGAACCTATAAAAGTCACAAACGTTTCCAACCCTTATTTATATAGAGCTATTAAGACATTTAAATACCATCTAATATATGCTTTTGAATAATTAGATATATCTACACCAACTAGATCATTTATATGAAACACGGTTGAATATAAAGCATTCTTGTCCCAACAAGAACATAAGAACATCACTGCTGCAACTAATGATGAACTAGAGGTTATTGATTTTTCGATCCAAACCTTTTTTGGTGATAAATAAAGATTATTTTTAGGTACTCCTGTGCCTTATATTGAGTAATTCTCATTTTTGGTTTACCTTGGGTTGTTCTTCAGTGAAAATTATAGAAAATTGGAAGAAAGAGTGTTCTGCACATTTGGAACATGGTTTTCTCAGAATGTGTGCTCTGGCGCAAAAAACCATGAAACCCAAGACAATTTGGATTTTCATGGTCATCATACAATTTTTAAAACCACGCATACTGATAGAATAAACTGTGCTTCCCTTATAAGAGGTTCCCAATTAGGAATACAGTTAAGTGAAATAGTGCACCCTGAGCAATAAACCTTGCAAACAAGAGTTTAATCCCCTGAAAATTATTAAAAAAAATTCAGATCCCCCATGTAATAACTCAGAACATCCAATCTTTATCCATGGTCAACTAGTCTCAATTAAAGATACACCCAATGGGATTTTGAGGACATATGATCTTTTTTTAGTGGTTCGAATCTCAGGGTGGAAGACCATGAGAGCTTCTATTTTTATTTCAAAAGCACCATGAAGCCTTCGAGGAGGAAGACTTTGAGAGAAGAAATTTTTATTACCAAGGGACCTTGAGAGATATTGAAGTTGGGATATGGAAAATGTCATTAGTGCTCACCCATTTTTCTATAAATATATTATTATTTGTTTAGTCTCTCTCACATTAGTTCCTTAATGGCTAGAGCCATATGTTCACATAACTCTTACCAGGCTAATTTACATGTTTTAGTAATTTTATGATATATTAAAAGTGATAATGAATGGTAAAAATGGAATTATGATATATGATATCCCTTGGGGATAGTTTAGACTTCGTCATCATCTAACGTAGGTATCGTGGATCGGGTGTCCATAGGAACCCATGTGTTATCATGGTTAAATAAAGAATATGCCAATGAGCTTGTACACTAGTGGTACTAGTTACTACGTGGAATCCAAATCACCCCAGATCAAATCCGGTCAAGGGAGAATTTCTCTATACTCTATCAGTACTGTAGCAGCAAAACGACTATAGCAGTGGCAACACTGTAGCAACAAAGTATTGTAGTAATACTGTAGGGGTGGAGGGACTGTAGTAGGTGTTGTAACAGCTTGTACTGTATCAGTACTGTCCACTGAGGGGTCCTTTGGGACAAAAAATGGGTGTTCAAGCCTTGTTGTTAGGCCACATGTCCTTAGGCCTTTAGGCTATGTAATGGGTCACCCTCCACCCGGACTAAATAGGTCTTTTCTCTAAAAATAATAAAATGAGTCTTCATCCCCAACCTTTAAAAACATGGTTAAATAAAGAATAAATGATAATGTGATAACTATTTAGTTATGAATTGTACTTATTTCTTTATACAAATACTTAAACTGTTATTAACTAGATATTTTTTTGGAATCCATTGGTGATGGAATACTATGTTATACTCATACCCTACTTGGGATGCTTGATTTGAATAAGAATAGATTTCATGGTTACTAGATATGTTAAGGGATAAGTCCTTGTGTTAGATGAATGGTTTTTTATGGAGCATGGATGAGGGAACCGAACATGATTCGAGACAAGCTTGGGGGATTCGTTATTATTTTTTTGTTCTCATTTTAGACACTTGAAATATACATTGGGGTGTAATATTTTCTGATTTTGTTTTGATATTGTATTTCATGTTTTGTCTATCCTGTGATACTGGTTCTTTTAGGTTATGATTATATGTTTTGTAGTGGTTGTTTACAAATTTATACTAGTATATTAATCATGAAAAAGAGGATATATTCACCTCATGATTGATATATCCAAATCAATACTATTCATTAGCCTCTCGCATGTGGGGTGGCACACCTGAGGTCATGTGGCGGTCCAGTTCTAGGAACCACGACAAGGATCCCTAACTGGAACATTAAAATGGGGAATCAAAACCAATTTTTCTTTTTCATTTTTTTAATTAATATTTGGTAAAGATATATATGATATTAGTGGGAGTTAGTCCTTAGAATTGAGCTCTTTCATTGGAGTTACAAGCCCATGAATGGAGGAAAACCCAAGTACTTGGTGTGGTATTTCTGTTATAGATGGGTGTTGTTATAGTTGGATATTATTTCACCTTGGGTGACACACTTATTGTCTGATATTATTATTGTTTCATATCTTATTTGAATTTTTTGATCTGTGTATCATTTCATTGAATGGCATGAGTGTTTAATATGAATGCATCATTCTAGGAACATTAGATTATTTTATGACAAGAATCATTTTATGCATTCCCGAGAAAATAGGTTTTGGTTATGTTTTTTAGCTTGAATTGTTTTTCCCTGCTTGTGAAATTGAATTTAAAATGGTGATTAATATTCAATTAAAAATGATAAAATATTGAAAAATGTGAATAATGAGACTTTGATTACCCCTATTAACTAGGATGTAGGTGTAGAATGGTTAATGGTAGTGATATCACCTCGGTTTGGACAATATGGTGAGGTTTGGGGAAAATAATTTCTATGACATATTGTGATTTTCCATTTAAGTTACTATGATAATGTTTTTTATTATTAATATGATGTGTGTTTGTAATTATAAAGATATTCCTCTATGAATATTCTTATTGAGAAGATGACATGAGGATATGGCTGGAGATTCTCCACCAATAGTGGAAACTGAGGCATTGATAGTTCTAGTGGAGGAAGTAGGGGAGAAATTCCAAGGGAATATAAATTGATTTATGAAATTCATGGAAAGAGACCCATGGAGGGTTGAAAAAATCATGGCTGATTTGACATGGGAGTTTCCTTTACAACACCCTTCAAATTTTACAGGAGATGGTGAACTTGAGGGAGTTGAGTTCGGTATTTTTTCTTATCCAAAAAATACTTTAACTCTTGGAGAATCCAATAGAGAAGAGAGTAAAATTGGATTCCAATATGTTACTTGGCCTGGAAAAGTCATGGTGGAACATATAGACTCGGTATGGATTGTTGGAAGATTTGGAATGGATGGAATTTCAAGAGGCGTTCCTGGATAAATTTTATCCATGCACACTGAGTCAGGAGAGAGAAGATGGGTCCATGAGGTTAACTTAGAGGAGTATGTTTTTAATGGACTATGCTAGATCATTTAATTTTTAGTAGAACTATGTCCCAATGTTAGTAAGAGATG
The DNA here is from genome assembly GCA_963277665.1 of Viscum album. Lineage (NCBI taxonomy): Eukaryota > Viridiplantae > Streptophyta > Magnoliopsida > Santalales > Viscaceae > Viscum > Viscum album. The sequence goes on along the minus strand of OY728152.1, from coordinate 133,384,217 downwards.
AGGGTACTATGATAGAGTAGTTTTAGCATGGAATTATGTGTGAAATTTAGTACCAGGAAAATATATTGTGGCTAAAGAAGATTCTAGAGGCATTGTATCGGGCTCTCATATCTAAGGGGACCTGAAGGAGGCTTTTAGAGATATACAGTGGGTTTCTTCTACACGGTCTAAAGGTACTTCTTATGAATGAAGGAATTGTCATTACATGAATTTGCCTTAAGAAGTGGTAAAAAGAGTAGCCCAGGGGAAGGGTCAGTTATACAATACCAGACCCATGTGGCTTTCCATCAGTTTTGTTGGATGGAAAACCTCTGAAAACATTGTCCCTAACCACTAGTGGTGTGCTGAGGAAATGGAATGTTGAGACATATATAGTGGTTTTAAAGGAATCCATGGAATATGGTAGGATTTGGAAGAGCTATATAGAACCAATGTTTGAGAAAGGGGTATTCAACACTCTATGAGTATGGTATCTAGAGTTGTATCAGGAAAGGTGGTAGGGTAAGTGAACGTGGAGCTTTTGGGAAACAATGCCCATATCAGTATAGTGGAAAAACTCAGGTGAGTCAGACTGCATCGCAGGGAAGTGGGACATGACAGATACATAGCATTAATCATATACTTGTGGATAGGGAGTTTGTCCCTTTGATAGTGGGAGGTACTATTCTTAGAGATTCTATGTTAGCTAATAACTTATTTGCTTCTTGTGAATATCATTCCTTTATATCTACAAAATGTGTTAATGGTTTGCACCTGGTGGTGGAGTTTGGGAGTGTTTTTATGAAACAATTCTCACTGTTTAGAGTATGGCCCCGAGACATATTCTTGTGCAAGGTTAATTCTATCGATATCTTCTAGTAATATTTTCTCTTGAGTCATTATATTCATGATATTTCATGATTAAACCTAATTTGGGGTATGGAATGGTTAGTAAAATAATAACCCCACATTGATTAATACCAGTGGAGAGTGAATTTTATATCTACTAAGGGTAGATATTACATTCTGTATAGAGAGTGGGATATATAGGCAGGATGAGCAGGTCCAGATACAAGGAAATTTGGACAGCTCAGAGCCCAGTTTACAAGTCTATTTGGATGATGGAGGTGTGAAGCAATATGTCTTCCCACTCATAGTGGATAGGTTTCAAGATGTGTCTCCTGAAGACTTCATAGGTTTTTCACCTGAGAGAGATGAAGAATTCACTATTGGTCTTATGCTTGGGGTTGGGCCAGTTTCAATTCGATCATAATGAATGGAACTGATAAATCATCAAGAGCTAATTACTCAACTATAGGAGTTGGATGATAAGGGATTTATCTATCCAAGAATGTCACATTGGGGCTCAATAGTGTTTTTTGAAAATAAGGATGATGTTATTTTGAGATTATGTGTTTATTACTTGAAGTTAAACCAAATTACATTGAAGAACAGATATCCACTTCCACATATAATTGATATTTTTGAATAGCTGACGGGACACTGTGTCTTTTACAAGATAAACTTGAGATCAAGGAATCATCAGTAGAGAGTTTGTACTTCTGATATACCGAGGACTTATATCAGTATAATGTATTTTCTTTAATGAGTCTGTTTTAATTATTTTCGGTTTTAATAAAACACCAATACTATTTATGGACTTGATTAATAGAATCATCCATCTATTTCTATGTCAGTTTGAGGTTGTATTTGTGTATGACATCTTGGTGCACATTAAGACTCTTGGAAATTATTCCCAACACCATGAATTCATCATGAATAAACTAATAGGGAAACAACTATTCTTAATGCTATATTTGTGTTAGTTTTAGATTGATCAGGTAAATTTCTTGGGTTACATAATCTCAAATGAAGGAGTGTCAATGGACCCAGAGAAGGTGCAGGAGGTGGTTTTCTAAGAGTATCCCAAAAAAATATTTGATATCAGAACCTTTCTGGGATTAACTGGATATTATTGGAGGTTTAAAAATGACCTTTCCTGATCATTAGTGCCACTTATGGGCTTGACCAAGAATGGGATAATATTTTAATGATCTGAATCATGTGATAGGGCCTTTTAGGAGTTGAATAATAATTTGAAATTATCTTATATCATGATCCAACTCGATCCTGGCAAAGAGTATATTGTGTATTTTCACGATTCTCAGAATATACATAGAGCTTTATTAATGAAGATTGATCGCGATGTGGCATATGGTTCTTAGTAAATTAGGAAACATGAACGAAACTACCCTAAGAACAACATTTATTTGGTCACAGTGGTGTATTCTTTGATGTGTTAGTGGTATTATATAGTATGAGTAAACTTTACTAGGTATATAGATTATAATAGCATTAATTATATCATTTGGAAATGAAAAAATAATCTTTGGACGAAGATATGGGTTAAGAATATGATGTCATATTATTTTAAACCATCGTATATTATCAAGAAATAAAGTAGTGTGGATAACTCTTTGATTAGGAAAACACATACTCAAGCAGTTTAGAAGTATAGAGCTGAGTGGAAAATGATAAATATAATAGAAGAGATGTATACGGTAGTCTGAGAGGGTTAGGAGAAAATGAATCTCATATCAATTTCAATGGAGTCTAAACTTTTTTTCTAGATTAGGGGCATGATGTATGAGGATATAGAGTTCTTGATCTTGGGGGAAAGACTTGATGGTGGGGATTCATCTTTAGATTGGACCATAGATGATAAGAACTTCTATATCAGGAACTAGGTTGTGGTACCTAAGAGTATATAGTAGAGTTGATGATTAAATATCTTGCCTCAATGTTTCTGGTTCATCCAGGTATGGCCAAAATGTACCATGAAATATGATGATCATTTTGGGGGCCAAGTATGAAAAAGGAGATTGTAGTGTTTATGGCATGATGGTACAACTATCAGTAGGTGAGGGATTAGGATCACCAATATATGGGTTAACTATAATAATTTCCCATACTGGAATGGTAGTGGGAAAATGTGACCAGGGAACTTGTGGTGGGTCTCCTAAGAATTCCTCATAAGAATGAATCTATTTTGGTTTTTGTGGATAGATTGGAAAAAGTATTATATTACTTGCCAATACGGGGGACTTTCTCCACGAGGTAGAGAAGAGATTGGTATATTCAAGAGATAGTCCTTCTACACAGCATGACACAGACTACACTTCTGAACCACAACTCATAATTTAATTTGAGATTTTGGTAGGGATTAAATAAGTCTCTTTGATTGAAGGGTATATTGAGTACTATTTTCCACACACAAACACTTGGACAGTGGGAGCATACCATATAGGCGCTTGATGATATGCTATGTGTATGTGTCCTAGAATTTAGAGGATCTTGGGAGAAGAATCAATCATTGGTAGAGTTTTCCTATGAAAATAGTTATTAAGAAATGATATATTTGAAACCATATGAGGTTCTTTATTGAAGTCCACACATATCACCTATGTGCTGGAAAGAGAAGTGTGAGTTAGTGTTATTGAGGCCGAGTCTCATGATGGTGACATCAGACCAGGTACAGTTGATTCAGAAACATATAGATATGGATCAATTTAGATAAAAGTAATATGTTTATAGATTTCAATGAACTCTTGAGTTTAATAAGGGTGATCATGAATTCCATCGAGTGTCATCTAGATTGGGTCATTATAGGACACCAAGATTGGGCATGTTGGAACCCATGTTTGTTAGACCATTTGAGGTTGTAGAGATAATCTGGTCAGTGGGATACCGATTGGATTGTCTATAAAAATATTGTTCTATGCATGATGTTTTCCATATGTCAATACATTTGAGGTATCATCCTAACACTTATCTTGTGACCATGAAGGATAATGTTATGCTTGAGATAGATTCATCCATTGAAGGGTATCTGATACATGTAATGTATCATAGTGAGAAAGTGTTATGGGGAAAGACCATGATGACTGTTCATGTATTTTGTAAAAAACGATGTGTGCAAGAAAAAAATTGGGGGGGGGGGAGAAGCATATATGATCGCTCAGTGGCCTAATATTTTTTCACAGAAGCTTAGTGTTTCTTGGTTTCACAACTATAGGTTATATTGTCATAAGGTTGGGATATTTTTTGATTCTGAGCTCTTTTTGAGATGAATCTGGCTTTGTTTTAGGCTCTATTTTTTCATTTTGTTGAGTACTTATCATTTGGGATTTACCATGGAATTTTTTTTGGTGTAAATTTCTAAAAAATGGAATAAAGAGGGATGTTCATGTGGGGTGAACAATTTTCCCAAACTATGTGCCCCAAACAATTATTCTGTGAAGGAAAGTAGTGATTTGCACGGATGACACCTGATTATTAAAACTGTGCAACCACTTAGGAGAATTAGTGCTCCCCCGAGAATAGGTGTATGGTTTGATGCATGATTAGGGTAAAACAAGAACCCCAAGAAAAAAGCAAATGTACATGCTTTTAATCCACTAACAATTATTAATAAATTTCCAAAAACCTTATCTAATATCACCGAACACCCTAGATCTTCTCATGAATGATTTATCTCAATTTTGGGGCCTCTTAGAGGGATTTGACGGTCATCAAATCTCTATTCATTAGGTTTTTCGATCTACACCCCCTGATAAGAGGATCTAATCTGAGTTATATCCCCATTCATACTCCTTTTTTATATCATTATTTAACAGAAGTTATTATTTGTTTGGGTTAGATCAATACCTTGATTTTGGATATTGATTATAATTATATATCTATATCTATACTTAAGAGATCTTGAATTTTTTAATCTCGATTTTGGTTATAGATCAAGATCTCATTATATACTATTACTCCTCTGAATTTTGGGGATTTCCATTGGGTGATTATTTATCCTAGAGTCGAGGTAGGTGGCATATTATTCAAATACCAAAGTCTTGATATTAATGAAATTCCTATGATTATAAAACATCTAGGTTCGTTTATAAATTGGAAATTTTAATTGAATTTTTTAATGTTGTCAATTAATTAATTATGGAATAGGGTATATTATTGAATAATTGAATTATGTAATTGGTGATAATTAATTATAGGGATAGTAATGGGAATGTTGAATTAAAAATTAAGAATAATTAATTGTAGAATTAATTATTTTATGTTTATATTGTGAAATGATTAGTTAATTTTTGAATTAATTAATGTTAGATATATGATTAAATAATCAAAAAATTAATTAGTGAGCTATAAATTATCAATTAAATACTGAATTAATTAATAGACATAATGTGATTCATTAATTATATAAATGAATTAAAGGGATGGGTTTGATTAATTAAGTTTTGAATTAATTAATGTAAGTGATGTGATTAAGTAATTGTGGAAAATAATTAACCAGGTGGCTATGATTAATTAATTGTTTAATTAATTCAACGAAATGATGGGAATAATTATTTTTGAAAATTAATTAGTGAGATGGGTATGATTAATTATTTAATAAAAATGGTGCTATTTAATTAATTATGAAAATTAATTAATGAGATTGGTATGATTTATTAAATGAATAATTAATTAAAAAATTATTTTTGAAATGTCCCTTGGATGTATGTCACTTGGTTGTGATTATGCTTTCCTAGAGTAGGGCATGGGTTAACTGGGTTATGAGTAATCTATTACTTGAGGAAGACCGTGAGAGCTTCTTTTTTTATTTCTGGAGGATCATGGGATCCTTCGTGGGGGAGGGGGAACGATGGTGAGAGATTTTATTTTTCTTCCCAAGGGAACGTGAGATTTCCTGGAGTTGGGTTTGAAATAAGACCATGAGATATTCCCCCTTTTCCAAGATATCTATTATTCATCTTCTTGTCTAATTAAAATTAGAACATTCAGGTTAGATGGCTATATGTAAATTACTCTTTCCAGATTGATTTACATTTTTTATAAAGACTGTCAAACATGAGTATTTATAAGGAATTATAATAATTGAATTCAAATATATGACATCCCTTTAGGATTGTTCAGAATCGAGCAATATCCAAATCAGGTGTGGAGGTTCGGGGGTTAAATAAATATAAATGAAAATTGGATTACTGTTTAAATATGCATTGTAATTATTTATTTATAAAAATGTAAACACAATTATCAATTGAATATTATTATAGACACCATTAGTTGTATCCAACTGAGTTGTGTGCACACCCTACATGGGATTCTTTATTGGTACCTGAATAGATTTCATGCTTATAGGTCATGTTAGGGTAAAGGCCTTTTGATATATGGATAATTTGGGGTCGAGCATGGATAAGGTAAAGATAAACAATTTAGGACCCACTTGGGGGTGACATAAGTGTCTTTATTTTGGGTTTCATTTTAAACAATTGACATGTATATTGGCATGGAATATTTTCTGCTTTAGTTGGATATTTTATTTATAGTTTTTTCTGCCCTGTGATATTGGTTCTTTTAGGTTATAATTATATTATATTTAATTATTTCTTCTTATTATTTTTTGGTTTCTTACTCTAATAAAAGAGGGTATATTTTCCCCCATTTTAGATATATCATAACCTCACTCAAATTTTATAGCCTCTGGCATAAGGGGAGGAGCCCCCAAGGATTTTTGTTGGTCTAGTTCATGGTATTGGTGTATGGTACCAATGATGCGGTTTTTAATGTGTCAAGAAGAAGTAATTAATAAATTCGAATGAAAAAATGTTTGGGAACTTTTTGGGAGACCCAAATTCAACTTGACAATAATCACTAAATGTTTTTTTGAAACATGGTTGATGAATATGGAATAATAGTAAGAAACAAGGCTAGAGTAGAAACAAAAGGTTATAATCAAGAAGAGGGAATTACTATGAGGAAAACGTTTCATCTATATCCCAACTTAAATCCATTAGAATACTGATTTCCTATGCAGTGATCTAGGTTTTAATCTATATCAAATAGATATCAAAATTGAATTCTTGAATGAGTATATAGTTGATGTTATTTTTGTTGATCAACCCTTGGGGAATCAAAGCCCTCATTTTCCAAATAATGTTATCAAGTCAAAAAAATACCATTATTCTTTAAAATAATTTCATAAAGAATTGTGTGATAGGATCAAATATTTTAGTATTTCTTAATGTTTTTCAAATGGTATAGCTGATCCAAATCAAATTATAAAAATAACTTCAAAATATGAAATATTTCTTTAAACAAATGAAGAAAAAAATATCATTGGATCATCTAAAAATTCATTAGGTACTATATTTTTAAAAATGATTACCAATTTATTATAAATAAATTTAATGGGTGATAAAAATGATTTAATAAATATTTAACTATCTATAGAAGAAGCTAAATACATCATTTTAAGTAACTACTATGCTCAAATTTTATGGATGGAAAACATGTTGCTGGACTGTGGACTTCAATTCCTATATGTACCTTTATATAGTGATAATAATGGTTTTATAAATATTTCTATGGACACTGCATCTCAAACTAGAACAAACAAAATTGATGTAAGAAATCAATTGTTGAGAGATCATTTACCAATTTGTGATATAACTCTTGAATACATTTTTACTAAACATTATTTTGATGATATTTTTACTAAGGATGTTAATTTTTAGAGAATAAAAATCATCAAATGTTAATCTGTCTTGATTAATTTTAGTTATGATTAATTTTATGGGATCCACCTTTGGGGATTACCCACCATTTGAGTTTATCCACTATGGGAGTTTAGCCACTGTTGGTGTTTAACCACCCTAGGAGTTCACCCTTTATTGGTTGTTTCCCATAGTTGGAGTATACATGTTGTTGGATATACGCCACCATTGGAGTTTATGCACTACTAGAGTTACCCACTGGGAATTTACCTACTATTTGAGGTCACCCTACATTGGAGTGTACCCACCGTTCGAGTTTACACACTACTAGAAAAAACCCACTTTTTTCAAATATCCCTCTATTGGGTTTTAAGACGTCATTCTAATTTCTATTTATGGGTTATTTATTCAATTTTTATACGATTTAGATATTATTATTTTTTTGATTTAAAAATACCAAAATCCGTAAATGGTATAAATTATAAAGTTATCTAATTTCAATGCTCACTCCCTCACACCTTACTCTCAAGCCTCAACATGACTTGTTCTCTCCTAACCATCGACCTTCGCTCTCCTTTGTTTTAATGTTAAGAATCAATCACAATGATTAGATTGAAGAGAGACACTAAATCTTCTCTGAACATGTTCTATATTTCAAAGAAGCATAAAGGACAATCAATCGTCCCATTTTCTATCGATACATTGAGCATTCTTCACGCACTGTGTGCACTAGTACCTACAAAAAAATTATCATGATGAATGGTTCGGGTCGATAATGTCATTGGTTCTTAATATTTAAAAAGACTGGGGATAGGTAGAGGGGTTCTCTAAAAATAGTAGACCCGTCAATCGTAGGATAATGCATCAATTATATTAAAAAGTTAAGTTATCCTTTGAGGAATATTAAGATTGGGTTAAAATCATAAAAAATAGATGAAAATTATTTTTATGTTAAATACATAGGGAAATATATATGAAATTACATCACGAAGGTGTCACAACTGACAATAAAGTACGATTACCAGTGATAGTGACACCTTGTATATGTGGATTATTTTGTAGAGTTATGTGGAGATGAGATATTAACAATATAAGATGACATCAAGCTTGATGGTTAATGTATTTTTCTTTTCATTTTTATCAAACAAATGATATTCCCAAGGAAATGGTATTTCACTAAAATGAGGTATCAATATATATATGTTTTATTTTTATTAATATATGAAAATATATAATTCTATGTAGATAAACGATGGTTTAGAAGATATATATTTGTAAGAAATAATCTAGATTAAACTCCCTTATATACCATAAGTTCATTTGGTCTGTGTTAGAGACCAAGGGATTGGTTGATGGGGAAGAAGAAACTGTTCTAAAAAGTGGAGGTTTTTTCCTTACAAAAATCATATGTAAAAGACTGAAAATAATTTGGGGCCCCTAGAAGAAACAATATATTGATGATGAAGATAGTCTGTATGAGGATTTAAATCAATTTAATCTTCCTTATGCACCAAAAAATCAATTGGATCCTTGATTTGATCCAGATTAGCAGGTTGGGAATTTAGATGAGGAAGAGGAGGAGGCTAATGCCTCTGGTAATGTGAAACCTGAGTTTTTAGCAGTGGAAAAAGTGACCTCGACAAAACTAAGAGTTATCTTGTCATTTGATGTGGTTATCCTAGTCTACCTTATTCTCCCCCTTTATGGGTGTCTCTTTTAAAAGAATCGTGTGAAGAAGAAGAATCAAAAGTGTTCAGTGGGGAACAATTTTAGAGAACTTCCAAATATTCTGAGGAAAATGGATATAATAAGAATGGTGGGAATGGTGATGATGAAGAATAAATACAAATAGAATGTGAAGAGAAAAGTGGAGACAGAAAATATAACAAAGATGGTGATGGAGGTTCTGACCATAATGGTCTTGGTGATAATATTGGTTCTGAGGACATTGAGATGCCTCATGCACTTATCAATTTTCAAGGATTGTTAGTTGTCTCTGATTATGATGAGTGTCCATGAATATATCAAGATGTGGATATATATTCCAGGGATGAGAATGAAGCATCTATTGAGGAGGAGAAATCATTTAGTCTTTTTAGACTTCACAAAGACCCTATAGATGGGTATTATGGTTATGCTATGTTTGTTGACAAGTCAAATCATGTGAATATATCGGTTTATCAGTAGGGTGTTGTAACAACAATTGTTGAGTATATAGTTTATGAACTTTTTTTTGGTAAGACTTATGGTTTTTCTACCACAATTTTTAATGTATTAGTGTTAGAGGAATCAAATAATTATCTAGGCTATGTTAAACTGAACTTGGACTACTCAGATTCAGATGATGATATTAGTCCACAAAATCATTGTGGACCTACTCTTCTAGTATTTATGTATCCTAAAGGATCATTGGGATAACATATTGATTATATATAAGAAATAAAAATATTTTCATTCTATGTACCTCTTAGTTTTGATCCCTCATTGGATGTTGTGCTACCAGCCATTTTATATGTGGTAGTTGATGTTTCTACCAGAGATGACTTATAAAACTTCAAAGAGAGGATTATATATGATTATGGTTCAATATTGAGAAATCATACACAGTAGGTCCCTATGTTGAGTGAGAAATATGGAATTCATCTTTTTATAGCTTGTGATACATCACATCCAAACCAAGATGATTTATCACATTCAGAAAGTGGATATTGAGAACATGAGGTCAGAAAAAGAGTTTGAAAACTTGAGGTCTAAAATGGATGAGATAATATCTTCATTTGATGAAATTTTTGGATTATGTTATAGAGGTAGTGGATAAACTTTCTTCTATGGATTTTAATTTGAGTTCAAAAAATCCTTCTCTTGATTTTTATTTTATCGGGTCTGTGGTTAGCGAAGAGATCCATGGTTTTTCAAGTTATGTACCTGAAATCACTCAGGAAAGGATGAGGAAAATATAGCATAATAATAGTCATATAAATTTGATGGTTAGAGAATATTTTAAGGACATGAAATCCAATTTATATTCAATTACAATATATATAATGTATTTTTTGTATTATATTTATACTAAGCATTTCTCAACTCTCCTTTTATGTTAGTTGTTAAGAACCTCAGGATTCCTCTGTCTCTCAATACTTCAAAGAGCTTGCAAATTGATGAGATCAATGACCAAAGATCTCAAGTTGTTTGTAGAGGAGAAAAATAAATTGGTAGTGATATGGAAAGAGGATGAAATATTATGACGGACTTTATAAGTCTGTTGAAACCCTTTGTTCATTTTTCTAGAATAATTAATGTGGCTCAGGATTCAATTCTGGTAACTGATCATACCACGCCTCCAGCTTTTGATTAAGAGTTTTTCTAATCAGGTGATTCTAGAGATCCACGTTCACCCTTACTTTCCCAATTCCAATGATTTAGTATGACTCCAAGAGAATAATTCCAACATCATTGGCCTATAATTTTTAGAGAGAATCCTTCTATTCATGCTTCCCTACAACCATCCAAATAGTTACCCCATCTTTTTTTCTTAATCCTTTTTTATCTGAAAAGGGTAAAGGAAAATAACCATTTATTCCTCAAAAAAATCCAAATAATCATTGATATTATCTTTTTTTGTCTTTGATAGGGAATTTTTTAGGACTTTTGATAGTATATCTTTGGATATACATTAATTACCGTTTGATGGTAATTCTCTTGTTATTCCAATTTTTTTTGTTTGCATTTAATATTTTATTTTCACTTTTTGATAATCCCAAAATATGAAGAATCAATATATTGAATTTATTTATAGTTTATTTTATTCAATATTGAGAATGAAGATACCACTGTAACAGTAATACTGTCATTTGGTATCTTAATTTTTGATATTCCTTTTTATGCCATATGTGGTTTAAAAATTCGTTTGAAACCATCTTTTCATTGATAATTTTTTTAATTACCTATGATACTAATTACTATTTATCTAGCTAGGATAAAAAATATATATTTAATTTGTTTACTATCTCTAATAATATCTTTTTATTAATATATTTAATACAATTTTTATTAAACTATCATTAATATTTTTAAAGTGCTAAGATGGTCTATTTTGACACCAATGTTTAGTCTATACGTGGATCATAACAATTCCATGGTTTGTAATCATATAATTGGGGATATTGTTGAAACCCTCATTTTAAGGATATGGAAATTATATTAATAATTATATTAATGAATTTTATACTTTATGATACCATTTTATCCTATAAATAAGTTTAGTGAAATTTTGGCTAAGTATGAGAAAAACCTACCATCAACAGTACGTCACCATGAGGATGAGAATTTGGAAATGTAAGGAAATGAACTACCATCAGTAATTATTTACCATCAAAATGAAATTTTGGCTATTTATATGAATGACCTAACATTAGGAATGAATCATTTTTAGGATTTCAATTTAGAAATATATGGAGAAGACTAATCTCCAAAGAATGACTTACAGTTAGACTTTACCCACTGCTATAAAATTTGGAAAAGTTATAAAAAGACTCAACATTGATATGAGTCACCATTGAGCATGACTTACTATTACCCTGACTCACCATTGCCCTGACTCACCATTTCCCTAACTCACTGTTGGCCTGACTCACTGCCATCTCAAGTATCACCAGATTTGTCTCAACCCTAGAAGATTCATCGTTACTCATGATGTTCATTTTGAATTAAATAACTCTAATGACTAGATTATGAAATATAATATTGTTGGTTATTTTAATTATTATACTAAAACTATTGAAATAATTCAATAATGTTTGGGTTATTTGATCTGTATGAGGAACATTAGATTCAAATGATTATTCTTAAAATGGATACTCTAACATGGTACTGATAGAATTAAAAGAAAACACCCTCTTGCCTAAAAATAAGGAATATATTCATGATGGCTGAGATAATAAGTATATGATCAAATTTGAAACCTGAAAAATTGATTTATATATAGCATCCAAATTATCAACCAAATATGAAAGATATGATCCTACAGAACATTTAGTTCCTTTCCTATAGTCAAGAATGGAGTGAATATAATGGTATGTTTCACTAAAATTTTCTATGAAATGACTCGACATCCACATCAAGATATATCCCAGGAGACTCAATCATATTTATCAAATTATACAGTGTAAAAAATATATATTCTAAACCATTATTCTTCCACTTTCTACCAATTATCTTTTGATTTTGAGTACTGTGTGGGTTATCTTTTCTATTAATCACACACACTATCTGCTATTATTTAACTTAAATATACTCAATATCTAATAATCTTTATTATCCCTTGTTGACCCATGTGTTGTAGAAGAGGCCCTTGTGAGTCCCATTTCTATTTTATTTCCTTGTTAATGTGGAAGAGTTCCCTACATAGCTTGGAACGATTGTTAGCTATTGAGTATATCTGATTTAGGTTATTGATCAATATTTTTTCATATAATCTTCTTAAAATTAGATTATTTCCAAGTGGATAAGATTAGGTATCGGCTAAGATTGAACCTCTTATATTTTTCCACTATATGTGTTTTTTATTTATAGGATTTAAGTTACTTTTTTTAAATGATGAGCATAAAATCTAATTTCATAATTAATAATAATTAATATCTATAGATTACATTGATTATGTAAATTTATTTCAATATTTATGATAGTTTTCTTAATTATTCTCTCTAAGACATATCACACTTTGATAATTATTTTAAAAGATCAGAATTAATATTGATCTACAATTTTGATTAATTGGGATATTTATACTTAAACTGAGGGATTTTATTTAAACTATTTTTAACAAATACATTAATTGGGAACTCAATTCACCCAAATTTTGAGATACTCACTCTGAATAAAATTTATAGACATTAAAATTATAGAATTTTCCATTTATAAAAAATTATACCTTTTCTAGAAAACCATGACCCTCTTTATGATCTCTGTTAATTCATTATGAAAAACTAAACATCACTAAAATGAGACACATAGTATAGGATGTACCTTAATATAAAAAAACTAGGACAAAATTCAAATATTTTTAACTAAATGGACATGTTCCAAACAAAACATTGTTTGTGGTACTATTTTTCAAACACAAAGCATCAAGCACTTAGTTTTATTTTCTACTCTGATAATGAATTGTGAAATCATAATCCATGATCAGTTTTATCCATCTTCTCTATCTCATATTAAATTATTCTAATGTGAATATATACAAAAACAATTTTGGATCAATATATATTACACACTTTACCGAATAAAAATGAAGGCTATTAATTTTTAAATGAAAAAACTATAGTTTCTAATTCAAGATCATGTGTAGGGTAATTATACTCAAGAGGCATAAACAAACATATAGGATAAGAAATTACATGATAAATATTCATTAGTACATAACCAACTCTTTTCAAAGAAGCATAACTATTGATAGAAAATCCACCATTTCTGTAAGGAAAGTCCACAACATGAGCCTTCACTAATGTTACATTTAGTTCCTAAAAAATCATCACATTCTTTTCTTTTTCGAATTTAACTCCTTTTTGAGTTAAGTTAGTCCTTGGTCTAGAAAACCTAACAAATTTTTCAAATAACTACTAATAGTAACCTTTTAATCTAAGGAAACATTGAATCTCAATGATATTTGGGGTTCTTAGCCATTATTTAACAACATTTATTTTAGAAGGGTAAAAAACTATTCCATCATTAAAAAAAATATGACCATGAAATGAAATTTTATACAACTAAAATATACAATTAAACAATATTCTATATTATTTATTTTATATTATGGTTTTAATGATAATTATGGATATCCATTAAAGTTCATATTGACATTTATAATATACCCAATTTTTATTTATAAATACGACTATAATCATATCCATTAAATAAAAAAAACTATATTCATAAGGTCCAAAAATACAAAAAGTGAATTAGAAAATCCAATGGTCAAAACCTTAAAATCATAATGCTCTTATTAATTCCAAAATTATGTCTTCAAAATATCATATTCCTTGACAATCAACTGATGGTACCCCGACCTGAGATCGTCCTTCGACAAATAATATTCTCTTTGTATATGATCAAACAAATCATTAATGTGAGGAAATGAATATATGTTCTCAACAATAATTTTATTCAAATATCACTATCAGAATAAAACACTCATTTGAGAATATTTATTTTTAGAAAACAAAATAGGACCACCCTATAGTGAAGTGATTGGGAGTATGGAACCATTATTTAGAAAGTCATATAATTTTTATTTCAATTCTATAAAGATCCACATGACCCATTCAATAAGGTGGCGTAAAAATAGTCTTAGCATTAGAAATAAGGTCAATAGTAAAATACACCTCCAATCCAAAATAACACATGGAAAATCATTAGGAAATATATCTATTTATTCATTTTCTACTAGAACCTAACTAATTTGAATAAATAATTATTTTTAAAAGTATAAGATAAGTAATTTTCAAAGAAATAACTAATATATTTCATATCTTCTTCGTAAGATATTAAAGGAACAATGTCATTGAATATATATTTCATAAAACAAAAATTTATCTTAAAAGAAAAAATTGCAATAAAAATACATACAAAGAATGATCACTAACTATAACATAGCTAGTTCTACAAGATTTGTAGAAAATTCCAAAAAATAATAAAAATATCAATATTAATATTAATATTTGTTCCTTTAATACTTCCACTCAATTTTTCAATAAGAAAGTTCAATATTTTTTTCATGAGGTTATATTCCAAATTTACTTGAAAAATTATCTTAAGGGAAAGACTATGAGGATTCGAATTCAAACATGGTATTTCCATAATTCGAATAAATATGTAACATACCTTCCACTACATTACTTGATAGACCAGCATCAACCATAGTTATATGAGAATATTTTCCCACAATTTTACGCTTTTAGTCTTGATGATTCCCCCCCAGCCTGAGTGACTAAATTTTAACACATATTAGAATATTTCCCCAACTCCTAGAAACTAAAACATATTACCATTAGAATTTAATTATTTGTTTTCTCATTTTCCATATAATCATGATCCATATATCATATTCACTAAATTGAAATCACTTCCCTTACATTGTAATAAATTCTACAAGATTTATTTTACCACACTTTTCGTAGGATGGGAACTTGGTTTTCATATGTCCATATTTCCCTAATGGATGCTTCTCCATTGCCTTCCATCCAAACCGTTTCATACTATTTTCTTCTATAGGAATATATATTTTTAAAAACTATATCTCCAGTTTCATAGAATAAAAAAAAATTCATAGCTTTAAAATCCAGGTATGGTCAAATCTCTTTATAAACATGGTTTTATCCAGGAGTAAAGTCAATGAATTTTTCCTTAAATTACATAAAAACAATATGATATATACCTATGTAGTATTGTAAAATTTTCTTCATGTGTGGAAACATAATATTCATCTTTCTTACTCAATTAAAGTAATTTTTTACATATGGAGTCGAACAACTTTAGAGAAATATTTCTCAAGGACAATATCCTTAAATTGTTTCCATTAGATTGTATTAAGATAATATATCTCTAGTATTCTTAACCATATACATAAATAGATCAAATCCACCATTAAAATGATAAAAGAGAAGATTTATCATTTGATGTTACAAAAATCCAATGACATTGAAAACATTATCTACATCATTTATCCATCATTTAGATACCATATGGTTAGTTGATTTACTTAATGATGGGGGTTTTTGTCCCCTGAAATTATCCACTATAGAATTGTTCAATTAGGGTGATTGTGTTCCTATTTATAATGGATACCACCACCAGTTATAGCTTGTGTCAATAGAACAATCAATGTAACAAAACATTCTTTTTCCAATCCAAACCCTATCTAGATATTTATTAGAAGGGATATTATCCACTAAGTGCCTTCTGAATTCATATCCACATGATTCCTTTGTGTAAAACCATTCCAAAAAAATTGATTATACAAAGTATCGTGGTAACATAAAATTGTTATATAGTTTAAAATTAACCATGTTATAAAATCATTCAAGGTTATTCTATTAAAATTATCAAAGCCTATAATGTTATCTAAAAATTTTCTCTAATATAACTATATGACCCAACCTTAATCATGACCTAATCATGAGTATTAAGTAAATATTTAATTATATTATATTCAAGGAACTTTTAGGTTTGAAATTTTAGATTATATTTCCAGAACTCACTGATCAAAAAACCAAATATATACACTATGGACACTTCTGATTATTATTTAGTTTTCACATGATATAAAACTATCGAAATTAAACATGATTTATTTTCATTAAAAAATGTTTATTAATTTTAATTTGACATATTCCCTTAAATTAACCATAAATAACGCTTTTACTTTTTATAATAATGGATGAACACAAAAGGATCATTAATGGACCTCAATATAAGATGTTCATCGATCCACTGGAAATAATAAAAACAAATGAAATTTTTATATTTATATCAATGTTATTTGTGTGAAATGATATAAATCATTTTAAACTAAAATAAAAAAACATTCTTTTAAAAGAAATAAATTAAAACAAATGAAAAGAAAATATAATCCCTATAGGTAAATTTAATTTTTTTCATTCATATCCCTCCTACAAAGGGAATAACTGATATCATCTACTTTTATCTCCAGAGTTCCAAATGAATTAGAAGAATATTGAAGACCCACCCATCCTAGGTTTAACATTCAACCACTCATCATTGGTTTATCATGGAACCAACTACCCTTGGTGAATAATTTAACCACTCATAAATGGTTTATAATGGAACAAACTATCCTTGTGTTATCGAAGAACCACATATCCTTGGTTAATAACATACACACCTTTCCTTCCATTATAAAGGAACTATATGTTCTTGGTTTATAACAGAACCTCCTATATTCATAAAAAAATTTAATAACTATAAAATAATTATTTATTTTGTAATAATTCATTTCTATCATAAAACCCATTAAAGAAAATTTTAATCCCATATGAAAAACACTTTTGGAATATAAAAATTCTTATTTGTTTTATAAATTGATTTTCAATAAAAAATTATTATTTTCTTTTAGAACCCCATTTTTAGTATAAAAATAATCAAAAAATGAATGTGGGTTTTTTTGAAGAAATAATAAATTCATATAATGGAATCAAATCTTAAGGTAACAGTTATAGTGGTGGGAAATGTTATTATTATCATACTTGTTAAAATAGAATATTCCTTTTTTAACTTTTAATGAAAGTCAAACATTCCATACAATGATTTTTTTTGAAAAAAATGGAATAAATAAAAACATTAACATTATAAAATTATCTTTTCAAAATACATACATTCCTAAAATCAATTTTTAAATGTGTAAATGTAAAATAAAGAGATTTTAAGGGAAAAAATTAAAATTGTATTTTTTAAAAGAAATGTTATTTATAACTTTGGAAACATTTGAATGTTAATACACCTGAAATAATATCAGTATAAAAATTCTTAAATATCATGATAATAAAAGATTTAATAATATAACATATCAAAGGGGAAGTATATAAACTTAATAAAAGAATATATATATGTACACATCAAAATATTCTTCCATAAATGGTAATTTAGATGAAGTCCCATACCATGAGTTTTATTTACCACTTTCATACATTATATTATTGAAAATAAATATATGTTTATGATTATAATTATTACTAACCTTTATTAATTTTTATTATTACTTTTATTTGACATATTACCATGTTATATACAAATTTCATAATTAATTATGTTTATGTTAGTTGTTTTGACAATATTCATCTTATATGTAAAAAATGACTTTGGTAGGTTTAATATGGTAAAAGTGATCCTTAATTAAAAATCTCATGAATAAAAATAATGATATAATTATCATATTTATAAATAGATTATAATTATTATAACTAGACATGAAATGTGTTCATGAAAAATGGACTGCACTATGATAGTGGAGATGGTGGGTCATTCGTACGCATGAGTTACTTTTCCATTTTCCAGTGATCATTATGGAAAGAAGGTGTGAATTATTTTATGTTTTAAAATGATAATAAGATCATAATTACAATATATTTTATTTAAATATTTTTATATATTCCTTCGATGTTAATAAATGATAAAAACATAGTCTCATCTCTTTTTGTAGGTGGTAGTCCGCACTTACGCATAAACAACATTATCATTTATATGTGTAAGAAATAAAATTATTTATTACATTTTTATAATGATAAATATTTCATTAATATCATAATTATTTGTTGTATATTACATATAATCCAAAATATTATCTTTATTACCATCAATTTAAAACATTAGTGAAAAATTAATCACATCGTTTTGCGAGGCGGTAGTCTAGCGTAGATATGAGTGATGCAATCCTATCACCCCCAAATTATAAAGTGAAAAGGTATATGTGAAATCATGACTCTAGAATTATAAATATGTTAAAAATATCCAAGATATACTTCAAATAAATCATTATAACAAGAAGAAAGAGGTGATGATGGAAAATTAAAGACATTCATTCATGGTCATAGTCCACAATACAAACAAATGATGATTTTGTATCCCATTTGATGGATGAGTAGATGGATTTAGGTTACTCCATTAACATAATAACATCTCACTATAATAGAGAAACTATTTTAATCATATAAATTAAATTTAAGTTGATTTTAATTTGGCATTATAAGAAATAAAATGAAGGTACTCAACTAAAAATATATTGGGACTATTAAATCAATTAATTTATAGAAAAGAAATATATATTTTTTTATAAAAATAGATATTTTTTACTATTTAATGAAATATGGATTTTTCAGAAAAATAAAAAATTTCACATTAAGTTAACTTGGATCTGATGATTTCAAAAAAATAAATTCAATTTTCCAAATTCAAATTCTAAAATTTAAAAATTAATATTTCATATTAAAAAATTATAGTAAAGGAGTATAGTTAAAAATATTTCATTTTTGTTGTAAAAAGTACTTAATTTTTTCATAATGAAAAAATATAATTCATGAAAATGATTTATTCTATAATTTCTCAGTTTGTTACATTCATTACCTTTTTGGAAATTTCTTTTTCACAATTTTATTCAGTTATTAAAAAATTGGGGATATATTTCCATAATTATTTTTTCAAATTCCCATGTAGCTTCTTCAACCATTTGAGTTTTTTCATAAAAGATTAACCATGTTATTCAACTTATTCCACAATACTCTCTATCTAATAATAAGAATATAAATAGTATGTTCCTCATATAAAATATAACATTCCAATAAAACTACTTCACAGATCAAAACATGAGATGAACATGGAATATATTTTGTTAATATAAAGGCATGAAAAATTTTATGTACCACGGATAAACATAAGGGTAATGCGCCTCAGTAGAATATTAAAAAATATTTATTTAGGATTTAATATGTTTCAATGAACCATATAATTAAATTACCCTTTTTACAGAAACACATAAAACATTAACATTGTGATAAATTAAATAAATCATGAACACCTATCATGAGAAAAAAATATTTCCTCCATTGATTCTTATAAATTTTCTACCTGCTTCGAGCCTTGCTCATATTTTTTTTGAATTAACTTCACACTCTCATACATTTCCTTAATAAAATTTAGTCCAACAAACTTTCATTATCCTACCTCTTACTGAAATGATGGTGTTCAACACAACATTCCATATAATTCCTCAAAAGGTTCCATCTATATACTAGAATGAAAACAATTATTATGGAAAACTCAAACAATGAAAGTTGTTGATCACAAATTCCCTTACAATCCATTGATTATGAAAAATTATATATTCATTGGTTTGAATTGTTTTCTAAGTCTAACCAAAGATTTGTGGATGAAAAAGTATACTAAAATTTAATAATGTTCCAAATGACATTTGAAGTCCATTATAAAAATTAGATATGAATATGGGTTCATAGTTTGATACAATGGAGAGAGGAAATAAATATGACATGACTATCTCCTATAGATACAATTAGTAATATTGAATAAAATGAATAATGTATATAATGGGTTGGATATGTATAAATATTATTAATCAATTAACAATAACCCAAATCATATTGTTAACTCATGACGTATTTTGTTATCAAAAAATGAAATCCATTGATATATTTTTTCATTTCTACATCTGCACATGAATTGTTTGTATCATTCAATTCAGTAATTGTCTTTCCAATTTAACCAATAGAAAATTCAACAATTTCATGGTAGAGTCAGTAATATATCATTTCATTCAATCCCCCCATTAATACTCCAAAATAAATATGTACATCTTAGTGTTGTTCGAGGCACACATAATCTTTTTCTGAATCATAAAAAACAATCATCAGAAAAATTAAAATAAAAAAACATACAATTCAAAACAGTTTATATTGTTACGTACAAATCAATATACCCCTTCTATAATTTATTAATTCTTTCAGATAAGTCATGTGCACTTAAACCAAGAACAAGAAATAGAATATCCCTATATCCAAAACATATTGGAAAAAAATCATTAAATAATTAACCAAATAGTCATTTTCTAAATATAACATGAATAATGATGAATTATTATATGAATCAAAGATTCAAACACTTTGTGTTATTTTTTAGGATGAGAATAAATCATGAAATCATAATCCATTATTAGAAAAAATGATAATCTTTTCCTCATGATTAACTATATCTGAGTAAAAATATACTTCAAACATTTGAAATCAATATCAATATAATGATTTACTCCATATAAATGATGCTTCCAAATATTTAAATAAAAACTATGATAGATAATCATATATCATGTGTCGTTTAATTTAAAACACATGGTGTCAATTTATGTGATGCATAAGCACTTACAAGGTCATTTTGTATTAGTACACAACCAATTACTTCAATTAAGATTCACTATACATGAAAAATTCAACATTTTTATAAGGAATATCTAAAACTAGAAAACTCACTAATCATCATTATTATATTCTAAAAATAATATTTAAATTTTTCAAAAATAATTTATCTGGATATCGAATTAGCATAGGAAATAGTCTAGAATACCATGAAATATTTTCAATAAACCCTTAGTAGTAACTTGATAATCCAAGAAAATTATGAATCTTTCAGATATTTGTGTGTCTTTTCTATTCATTGAAACCTATTGTTCTGTTAGGTTAACAAATTAAAAAATATTTAGAAATAATATGTCCAATGAAACAAATATCTTTAAAGGAAGATTCACACATACTGAATCTTTATAAATAATCATTTTTATGGTTTCTATGACAATTATTCAGTGTATTTTATGATTCAATTAAATTTTATAATATAAAAAAATTTCATAAATAAACAAAACCTCAATATTATCCAGTAATTCATAGAAAAGTATTTTTATAAGGATCATAAATATAATAGGAATATAAGATAACCCAAAATGGAATAACTACAATATTAAAATTCACGTATATAATATAAAATGTGGTATTTAGAATTTCATCATCCTTCAATATCAACTGATGGTACAAGAACATGAGATTGTCCATCAAAAAATATTATGCTCTGTGGAGATCATAAGAAAACATCGTAAGGAAGAAAATGATATTTATTCTTAATAGGGATGTTATTTAAATATCTATATTCAATTTAAAGTCTCAAGGAAACATAATTTTTTTAAAAAATAGGATCACCCCATGGTGAAGTGTTGTGGTGAATTAAAACATTATCTATAAACTCATGAAATTTAATTTTCAATTCTAAAATTTCTAATTCATCTATTCAATAATGTGTTTTAAAATGATCCATAGAATTAGGAACTATGTCAACAACAAAATCAACCTACAGCTCAAAAAATAAACCTAGAAAATAATTGGTAAAAAATCAATAAATTCATTCTATAATAATATCTTAATAATTTGAGCCTTTATTTCCTTATAGAAATATGAGCGAATTAACATTCACTACAATAAATAAAATAAATTCAATCTTTTTTGTACATTATACTATTCATGAAATCAATAAACATAACATTATTAGCTATGAAATATATCGTAACATGATAAAGTGATATCCAATAAATACAAATAATGATATAAAACTTTACTCTAGATAGTTAAAGATTATATGTAGGAAAACTATCACATTAATGAAAATATAAATATTTATATAAATATTGGTTTCATTAAAATAAATATTTTTATAAATATTGGTTTCATTAATGTGATAGTTTTCCTACATATAATCTTTAAATTCCCATATCTTTTAAATAGAAGCTTACCCATTTCTCTCCATCTATACCATTTCAAACACTACTGATCTAGAGGCACATAATTTCAGAAAAACTCCATATCCACTTTCTCTGCAGAACAAAAACAATTATCCTATACTTTAAATTCCCATATATCCAAATATTATTGTGAACATTGTGTTATCACTTAATAAATTCAATTAATTTTACCATCAATTTTCAAATATATATATATATATATAAATCTATTCGATATTATTAAATTTGATTCATACGCACCTGTATAATCTTCATCTTTCCCCCCCAATTATAGGAAGTATTTTTCTACCTAGATTTAAATAATCCTAGGGGAATATTTCTTATTGTAATTATTCCTATTTTTCCCTTCCACAGAATCACGATCATATTTCTATTCATAATTCTTTCAAAGAGACTGTAATCAATCATATTCACCTTAAAAATGATGAATTACGCGAGTAACATTTTGAAATGTGAAACAACCCATTACCTCAAATATATTATCCAGAGCATAGATCCATCCTTCAGCTAATATATGGTATGATGATTAGCAAAGTGATTGGTGATTTTGTCTCATTATGTTCTCTATTATATACATGTTCATTTAATATTGATTAGGTTCTCCTATGGAATGGATTCCACCATAATATTTACCTTATGTAAACTAATCAATCACTAAAACAAAATGTTCTATTCCAATTCCATCTATATTATGATGTTCATTTTGAAGGATTCTTTTCTCTTGGTTTCCTTTCCACTATATTTTCCACATTTCCTTTATAGAAAACCATTTTGAATAGACATTGTTTTTACCAAGAAACATGGTAATATTTCAATTCTATATAATTTAACATAAATATAAAGTAAAATGTTTCATGGTTATTTTATAAGAATAATTTTTCAAATATATAATGTTAACTAAACCAACCTATTATATTCCATAGAAGGACCCATCCATAGACAATACTTAATATTGAGTTTTGTGTTAATAATTAATTGTCCTATATTTTAGGAACATTTTAGATTTATAGTTTTAGATAATTATTCCAGAACTCATTCATAAAAAAAATATGTATAAATGATGAGGAATCTTCTGATCAGTATCGATTTTTCCATAATATCATTTTTTAAATTAGAACATTATTTATTATCATGAAAAATATTTAAAACCATTAAATTTACTTTTTTACTTTTTCTTTCCCATCCTTAAACTGTGTAAATAAAATTTTAAAAATTTATATGAAAGAAAAAAGATTAGTGAGGGACATAAAAAAGAAGAACATAGTCTTGTGAAAGAAATGAAAAACCATGATGCGTTTACCTTCATATAAATTCTCATTGATTGAAATGAAAAAAATAATTTTTCCCATGAAATCAAGGAAAACATTTCTCAGAGGAATCAATGACAAACTGTAGAAAGTACAAAAACTATTGTCTGTAACATGGGACATCATCATTCACATCACTCTTACAAATGGAATAATTGATATGGTAAAAATTCATCTCTAGAGTACCCAATGCACTAAAAAGAAATCATGAACCAACTAGTTCATGGTTTATCACTTATCACTACTCATTGGTAAATAACATTACTACTTGTCCATGGTTAAGTGAAAAACTACCCATCATTAGTTTCTAAAATCACCACCCATCCTTATTTTAAAACTAAACCACCCATCATCATATAAAATTACCAAGAACCATAACATAATGATAAATCAACAAATATGTAATTGTTGTAAAAAAACATATTAAAACATTAAAAATTAATTATAAAAAACTATTTCTGATAACAAAATACCCATTTATTTTAAACACCAATTTTCAATACCAAAACACCTTTTTCTTTACAAATTATCCACACAAAAATACATTGAGATATTGAAAGAGGGTATTTATTTTTAGAGAAAAAAGAAATACTGTTATGTAATGTAATCATGAAATAGTTTCTCGGTATTAGTAAAATTTGTTGTTTCTATTGACATTAAAATAGAAAAATATGTTTTTTGTTTATAAAAAATTTTATGATTCTATAAATAAGATTATTTTTTGAATAAAATGAAATAGATAAAAAATTTCATTATAGAAAATCATGTCAATATATTTGAATTCATTCAATAATTTTAAAACATTGATAAGGAATTGAAATATTGTTTTAATTAAATCATTAAAAGAGAAATATCCTAATGAAAAGTCAATTACCACTTAAGGAACATTTTAATCATAAGCCCTATGAATGATTAAAATTCAATAAAACATTAAATATCATGAGAGTAGGTTAATACATGACATAACATGTAAAAGGTGTTGTATTGAAATCTTGTAAAATAATATAGGTACATAGTGTTGAAATATTCATTAGCGAAATAAAATTGAGATGAAGTCCCTAATCTCGAGAATGTTTCCTCGCACTCATTCTTTTTCATCCTTAATAATAAACATATGATAATTATTTAACTATTTAATATCATTTTATATTTTTTTATTCCTTTTATTTCAATTAATACCATGTTTTATACAATTAATTAATCAATTAATTTTAAGTCGGATGTTTTTATGATATTTGACTTATATGTCGAAAAATGTATTTGGAAGGTTGAATATGGTCAAAGAGGTAATTATTTGATCATATACATAATAATAGTAATTAAATAATTATCATATTTATACATAAATTAAAAAATTTAAAACCATACAAGTATAATTGTATGAAAAAATGAACAATGTTATGATCATAAAGGCAATGGGTTGTACATACACAAGAGCAACGTTCCAATTCATCAATGATCTTTATGGAAGGAGTTTTTTATTATTATTTTATGTTTAAAAAATTATCATAGTATAATAAGTAAAATATTATTCATCTAAATATTATTTATATAATTCATTTTATTTAGTGATGTAAAAAGTGTCATATAACTTTGTGGAGGTTGTAGTTCACACATATTAGTGAACGACAATATCATTTTTTAGTGTAAGAAAAAATGATATATTATATTTTAATAATGATAAATATGTCAATAATCTTATAATTATTTCATATAGTTAATATATAATTGTTACCTTTATCCTTATTACCTACCATGTAATTTTTTAGTGACAAATGAACCACATCACTTCGTGGGTTGGTAGTCCACCATACACACGAGTGACGTTATTATATTACCCATAGAATGGAATGTAAGAAGTTATATGTGATTAAGTAACTCAAGAAGTATAAATATGTAACAAGTAAAATAAATATAATTTAAAACCATCATTATATCAAGTTATGAGAGGCTATGATGGAAAACTAATGACATCGGTTTGGGAGGAAGTACTCCACCGTGCACCCGAATTGTAATTTTGTATAATATTTGAGAGAAGAGGATATTGAATTATATTATGAAATTAAAATAATCAGAGAAAAATATATTATATATAATTATGTTTTTATAAAATAATAACTGAATAATATTTTAATGAGGTGGAAGAAAAAATAAAATAAAAATACATGGTTAAAAACAATACCTCTTCTTCAAAAATATTCATTTAGTAAGCACCAAGATCCTTATTGGAATGGATTTATGATCAAAATAATTGTTCTAGGTAATGGGGAGAGAATTTAGGAAAATATTCTGTGTGTTATTTCTTGATCTCAAGGGATTTTATGGTGTGAAGTTGAGAGGAATGGGGGTGGACTTTTATAGGTGATATGAGTGGAACATTTTTCATTTTTAAAAGGAAGTAGGTGTACTCATGTTTTCCACCAGAATAAAGGATAAACAATTAACCATTATCTGTAAATAAACATTAAAATTTTCGAATATTACCAAAAAATCTATTTTATATTATTTTTTAGGTAATTAAAATTATATTTTTTTAGTTTATCCCCTAGTAAACATGTTTTCACCTAAACCGCCTTAATTAATTTTTTACTATTTTCACTATTCAAAAATTAAGGTTAACTGATTAGATAATATAAATTATGGTTATTGAAAATATGGAATAGATTTTATGAAATTATATTAATATAATTTGATAATTTTAATATAAAATTAAAGCTTCATATGTGAAAAAAAATCTTGTTTTCTGTAATTTTTCTTCAAGAAAAAGATGATTTTATATGTACTATATAATTAATAATAATTATTTTATTTATTAAAATTAATATATTTGTATATATATATTCTATAAGTTTTATTTCAAAAATTCCTCATTTGGGATAATTTTAATTAAATATAATGGAGAAATGTTATGCACTTTCATATAGTTTTCAGAAAAAACAAATTTTAAACCCCAAAAAATAAACGTAAACTAAAGTCCAATATAAAGTTTATTCCGGAGTACTTAACTGGATTAAATATATATAAAATATAATTATGTTACATGAAATTATAGTAAAAATAAAATGTTACATTTAAATAATATATTTAATTGAAATTAAATCAATTTTTCACAAAAAAAAATATTATTTTTCACTGTTCACTAAAAAATGAATATTTCGTGGAAAATTACAAAATATATCGCAAATTGAATTTTTATATTAATATTTTAAAAGTATTTAAATTTTCTTTCTAATTATAATCCAATAATTTATATATTTTTTTTGAAAATGAAAACCTTATACGAAAAAAGTTTGGTTAAAACTATTTACTTTTTGACATAAAACATTTACATGAATTTTTATAATTAATATAACTATGTAATTCAAAGAAATAATTTATTATATAATTATATTGGCTGTTACAGATAATATGAAATTTTTATGAAATTATTTATAAGAAATGTGAATAAGATCATATTAAAATATGAGTGCATAGTTTTATAAATTGATATATATGATTCAAATAAACCATTTTAAGGTATGTAAAGTAGTTAGCACTATATTGTGGAAAACCAATTACCAAATATATAACATGAAATAACTAGAATACAATTAAATGATTGAAACCTATCCCTCAAGGGTATTATAACTCAATAAATTGTTTATGTTTGTGTACTGCCTCTTCCAACCATGAACATAGAACATATGATCCATCATTAATGAATAAATAGTAATTACCTATTCTTACATCATAAAAAATATATCTACATTCCTATATATATATATGTGATTCGAATTGAATAAAGAAAACATATTAGGTTTTCATTGATTAACACCCATTAAAAAAAATTTATTTTATTTCCCTAACAATGTAATTAATTCCTTTAACGAAATTAAAACTCCTTTCCCATAAAAATAAATTTTCAAATATTTCATATAAGTAATTCATAAAGTCAAAAAATTATAATGAATATCTTTCAAAATTGTGGGTAACCCAAATTAGTGAACCAAAATATAAAATTCTTTTTTATGGCATAACAGTATAAATATTCATGAACTATATTAATCATTATTCCAAAATTATTCTCCTTTTATCATATTTTTCACCAACCATGGATCATTATCTATTAATTTTTTTTCTCGAACAATGACCCTCCCCATTCTATATAACTCCCCAGGGAACTTCTATCTATTTCAACTCCTCATTACTATTGATGATTTCCCTTTCCTTTTATTTCATTCTGAACACTTCATGGTCCATTCAAGAACCCATAATCATTCATTTGGGAAAACTATTATTATTCCTAAAATATTTTTATTTAATTCCATAAAAACTATTCATTTAAATTAAAAATAAATATATGATATAAAAACAAAACATTATAAAAATACTTAATTCAAACCGAATCCCATGTTTTTCATAAAAATCTCTAAAATTTATGTTTTATAAATCTCGGGTAACATCCCAAGCCATAAATAAATAAAATTAAACTTATTTGGGACAATGAACCTCATTCATGCCTCCCCATATAGTAGCATACAACGGGGTGATAATACCATCATTATCATGATTATCAAATAAAAATAAATATATGAACCATTAAAACATAATACACAGTTTAATAAGAAATTACAATATAAATTCAACAATGAAAAATATTTAAAAAAGTATATGTCAAATTAAACCCATACTAAAGCATATAACATAAATATAAAAAATATTTCCCTCAATAGGTCAATAATATACATGAAATGATATAAAAATAAAAGAAACAAAAAAATAAAAAAATCACAAAATAGGTCATCAATATCACTTTGTAACAATTTCAAAAACCTTATACATTACACCGACTTGATGACGAATCATCAATAAATTAATTTTACTTAAAGATCAACTAGGAGTGTTTCATGTCCATCAAGGTGGTTCAATGTGTGATTTCAAAACTCATGAAGATGCCTCTAACATGATCCTAAAATATAACAAAACATATAGACGTGATTTAATATATTATGAAATACATATTCTAGGACACTCAATATATAATAAGAAATTTAAGAAATATTTTGTAAAGTATGACACTATAAAAGGTGGCCCTACATAGTCAATCATTACTGATGAATCTTAGATGAATTTCTAAACACCATACTATTGTAAAACCATAGACTTCAAGATAGATTACCAAAAATTTGTTGAAATATAGATAATGGAGTGGGTGTATCACACATATTATTACTATAAAATAATATTAAAAGTCAAGATTACAAAAATTAATGAATATATACCATATTAAGATAATTCCTAATGAAGTGAATCAAAATCAGGAGAGGGAAAAACCTAACTAGATCCCTTAGGAGGAACACACCTTGGGGAAATATGTGATTAAACCTCAAGTCACCTAGAATATAGATTGATTAGAAATAATCCAAACCATGAGTGCTTCAGGATTATCCCTTAAAATATAAAAAATAAGGAACATAATAATGAAACACTAAATGGACCACTAAATATGTGTTCAGTCTCCAGAATGTTAAAAGAAATTGAAATAAAAAATCCAAATTTATTTCGGAACACCGATGTGTTATATTTGGTTCCCTAGAACAAACTTCAATGTAATATATGATAACCTGTATTAATTTTTCTAATATTAATCAACTCGTAATCACTTCATGAATGTTCTTCTATATAATAGAGTTTGTTATATAGTCCAAATAGTATATGTTGCACTAAAAGGTCATAGTAGTGCCCCTCTAAGAGGAGAACCCATAAGTTCCATGATATTGTACTTAAATATATTTTCTATATCCATATGATAACATTTTATGGATATAAATGATATAATAAATTAGGGTTATTGACTTGTATGACTTTGGGGAACCACCTCATGGTGTATGAACATTGTTATTATAGTGTAGGATATTTTTAGAATGATACATTCTTTTAGGAAAATGAGATTTACATGTGTCATTGGATGTTACTATTTGGGGACATGTGTATTGATCATTATACTTTAATATTATTATTAATGAGTTTTAATAGTTGAGTACTTTGATGTATTGATGAAAATCATGATGAAACTTTTTTGTGGTGAGGTATGATATGTTGGGTGTCTTATGAGTATTAGTTGATTAATGAATAATGTAAGAAAGTATTTGTCCCTTATATTCTTCAATTGAAGTAGATATGTGAGTCCCTTCAATTTAAATGATAGTCTAAATAAATCTATTTCCATAGTGCTCTATAAGAGAGTTTTATTTCCATAAATTCAAAGAATGATACATAAAGCACATAGGTTGATGGTACCCACATTCCAACTACGTCATTAGATATATCATGATAATGGTATTATATAACTCATTAAGAATACATATGAGGTATTATGTCAATAGAGATTTAACTACATTTTTTTGGGGGCCCAGGCATGTTACTAGATTCTAACTATAGACTTTAGGCTACTTTGATAAATCAACTAAGAAATAGGCCTAGAGGGTCTCACAATAAGGGTATCCAAAATCTCAGTTAAAATATATATTATTATTTATTTTTTAAAAAGTGGAATAAATATTATTCCTATACATGGATTAATAATTAGTCATGCTTTATTGATCATATATACTCTATCATCAGTTATTTGAGAGAATATTATATCAGTGGAATAAATAATAAATATTAATTTAATATTTTGTGAATAAAATATTTATTCATTTTTGGGGAATAATGAAATTAATATTATTTACTAAATATGTTGTTATTATTTAAGGGTAGATAAATACTGAGGAGGAATGGAAAATAAATTTTAATAGTTTGGAGAGAGAACATATATATTCTGTATTATTTTAATAAATAATATTTAATTTTAATTATTCAGTTTAGAAAACTCCATGAAATAACAATAATAAAATTATTATCAAAATTGGGGTTTTTAGGGATTATAAAAATAATAAAGGGAGATTATGAAAATATTTATTTCAAAACATATCAGTCTGTAAACCGAATTATATAATTTTTCATAAGATCCAATTCATTTTTATAGTGGTTCATAACAATCTCCAGATAATTTTTTCTATTCCATAGAGATAACTCCTCTCCAATAACACAATCAATAAAAGGGAGTGATCTTTATATAAACCACACACTCTTGTATAAACAGATCAAGTAGAATTAATTGATTGTGATTCTCGGTGTGATCAAAGGAGAACGACTTAACAGAAATGATCTGTTGTGGTGACACTTGGATATACCTATGATCACATTTATATATTTTTGGAACATATAAGGATCACCACTAGAGGCAACATAATCTTGATTCCTAAAGTTCTAGGAATCTATGATGTAGATCCATTTTCAGCTCCAATAATGAAAATGAATTTCATGCAGGGAAAATGATTAATTTTTCAAATTATTATTAAATAACAAATGATGATCTGATTCTCAGGTTTCATCATTAATTAATTTTTATTTTATTTGGCTTATTTCCATTGAACATGACATTAATCATCATTTAAATCTCTATTTTATCATTGATCATTGAAAAAATAGGGCTTGGCCCATCCAATGCTTCTACTACACCCAGAACATTCAACGGGTATCAAATGGGTCACATAATTATTTATAATATTTTAATTATTGTTGATTGATTTAATCATTGATTATTGGTTTTCAATTCTAGATTAACAACTATTTAATTCAAACTGCATGATCAATATTCTCCATCTTCATTTTTGATAAATATAATCTAAAAGATAGTGAAAAATTACACACTGTGTTACCCATAGGTACATGCCATTTAATAGTGCTTAAGGCAATAAGAATCAATTTTAAATTATTTCGGCAAATTTCAATTTATTGCACATGATGAATGTTACTCTAAACCATGTTATGATCAGACAATCTTGGAACATGGTCAGTTATAGTACATGCCTTGTAACATCATTACACAATGTGTAGTCCATTAGTCACAAATAGTCTGTGTATTAACATACACAACATATATGAAAAGTAGTTGTGTAACTCATAGATCACACACAATGTATCCCATGTACACAATGTGTACTCCAAAATTTTCCATGTCATAGTTACACTCTAGGTATGTAAGCAAGTTCCATAGATATATGGTGAGAAAAATACATGCTGTTTATTTTAAAATTACATAGCATTTTATTTCAAAAATTATATTGAATTAGAAAATTAATCGTTTTATTGAAAACCTTATAAAACATTACTTTTGTGTGGTTAGTAAGTTTATAGGATAGAATATGTTATGGGTTTATATATAAATATATAAGCATCTAAATAAATATCTTACAATGTTTTGATCAACATATCATATATAAGTCGTTTTAATCTTATTAATCTACATTCAATAAATCATTACATTATACATAAAAAATCATGTAAACTATATGATAATTATATCTATAGTACACTTCATGATATTTCATGATATTTTGTGTATGAAACATTGCACAAGAGTAAACAACATATGAGTATTGTGCATGCTGGTTAGTTCAGATGGGTACTCACCATGTTTCCTCTAAGGTACATTTTTATACATAGTTAATTTTTAGTAAATTTCTTTAATTTTATTAAAATAATGATTTATGAGATTCATAAGTAAATTAAGATGAAAATTTAGATAAAAATATTTTGTTAATCAAATAAGATACTTACTTGATTCGAGTGTGATTAATAATAAATAAGAACCACTAAAATTAAATCCTAAAATTATTTATTGAGAAATCCGTTTTGTGTATATGGATGATCATGAGACCAGAACAGAACAATGTATGTGATTGGCCTCATTTAATTTATTATTTAATTAAATTTTTTGCAAGAATGTCATATGTCCTCTTATTTGGTAAGGGACTGCATGCCCATGGATTCTTGTAAGCGAACCCTTTAACCAATCCCTTGGTTCCCCTCACCTACGTGTGTGTAAGAGCTAGCCTAATGGATGGAGATCCAATGATAATGGATATGAATCAGGTTTGGAGTAAAGGAGAAATCAATCCTAGAGTAACGCATATGCGGACTAGTGGAAAGTGATAACATGAACCTCAATTATTTCAATGTTTGTTTCCCTTGGTCGGTGGGTAGTTTATCACCCCTTGATAAAAAACCCTTAGTAACAGCTCATGATTATACCAATTTATTATTTTTTTCTTTCATGTTGAATTTTTATTTCATTATTGAAGTATTTTTGTGAACACATTAATTAATGAATTAACAATCATATAAGATAGAACCAAAACAAATTGTAGTATGCATAAATATTATCTAAGACATGATTAGTCAATTATTAAAAATAACTTAATAGATATTGGAATTTTGTAATGATAATAATTAGAAATTTTTTCATAAAATATAAAATCCCTAAATTATATATATCAAGTTGGTATAGCTTTCCACTACTTTAGTTAAAATCAATCCATAGTATAAATTGCAATGCTAATTAAATTTGGGGTTCTTTTAATTATCATGGAATTATAGCATTAATATTTTGGTTGAATTAACACAGTTCACATAAAGGGTAATTGAAAAAGTTATAAATGGAGTAAATAATAGTAAATGGGATGAGGAAATCCGATTTAAGGAAATTAGGATTGGGGATTCCACTCAAAAAATCAATGTACGGTGAGGTAGTGCATTTGGCATTTGAAATGCCTACATAAAATAGTTTAAATTTATTGATTATCCAATGGTCAGGTAATGAATTGGTAATACCCATCCTTTCCATTTTTATGTTAAAAAAATATGATATTATGATGCCAATGGAGAGGGATATTGGGTTTTTATAAAATAGTCGGAGATTAATAAATATAATATTTTTTTATTTGTAAATTTTTTTATTATAAATGTATTAAACCTCATATCATATTATTTTTTAAAAAAGTATTAAAAATGAATCCAAATATTTTATTTTTATCCACACTTTCATATGATATCCATTTAATTGAAACATATTTCCATGTGTGGAAAAGGAACATGGGCATTATCATCTTCTTTGAAAAGAAATCGTATATGCATAATGAAGCGATTCCTGATCCAAATGCTAATGAGGCTTGTAAGGAAGAGTTGTTTCTCTGTGTGAAGAATTTTAATGATGTGATAAATTTTCAATGTTTAATGTAATCATCCCTGACCATTGATATTTTTTTGTAACTTGAGGACATGGATGCATATAGAGTGATGTACCATCTTCGAAATATGAATCAAGATACGGTGAGAAAAGAGTGTTATGAGATTTACAATGCTCTATTTACCACAAATATTAGATATTTTTAAAATGTTTTGTGTCATTTAGTAATGGTTATTGGAAATATTTAATGATTAGATATATTGGAGACTAAATTAATCGATGATTTTCCCATAGATCTCAAACTTTCTTCACTTCTCAATACCTTCTATAGTGTTATTGTTTATTATAACTTCATTTTTATTGATATTAGTCTTTAAAAAATTCATAATTTGATTCTATATGTAGATATGGACATGAGGAATGAAAATCCCATGATCCATATGGTGAATAAGAAAAATAACAACAAATAAAATGGTCCATAACTCATAACAAGTCTAATAGTCTCCAGCACCATCCTTCCCAGAAGAGGGTGATCCTAAGGAAAGGAAAGGAAAATGATTCATTGTCTTTTACTTGTTGAATGTATGGCCACTAGATGAATAACAACACCCATACATTAGGGGAAGATACAAATTAATTCGTTATCTATTGTAATCTTTCAATATCTACACATTGGGTATTAGATACAACTTATGGTTCTCACACATATATCCAAATACATGAACAAAGTAGATTTAGAAATATTATTAGGGGTGAGGTGGAATTGTGGGATGATAATGGCATGACTTGGCTACTCTATCCATTGGTGACTACAACATTCAATTTCTAACTAGGAAGATAATGGTTTTAGTATAGTTTTCTTAGGTTTTAACTATTACCAACAACATAATTTATGTATGATGTATAGATATAGAAAGATTTAATTTCAAATTTGGGTTAAATTTATTTCTATCATAAATAAATTTTTTTATGGTATTGAGGATCTAAATAAAGGTATTTTGGAATTAAAATATGAAAACCGTGTAATGTAAATAAATAAAGAATCATTTTCATATGACTCATATAACACCTAGTTATGGAATCACGAATATGGTCATGTAAAAAAATAATTTTCAAATATTTATGTTGTTTTTTATTTATGAAATTTTGAGATAAAACACATTAATAATTTCATTATTATTTAAAAGGAAAAATGATAAAACCACCATTGAATTGAATGGGTGAATGGTCCATAAATATTTTATGATCTCTACAGACTAATGTGTGTGTACCATTTCCAGTAGAATTTGGTTGCGAGTATTTCTACTTCATAAATATTATTTATGACTTGAGTAGATATAGATATGTATAATTATGGCTGTATATTTTGGGGCTTTTGTGAAATTCAATTAAGTAACTAATTAATTATAGTATTAACAAAGAATTAAGGTAAAGCAGCTTTGATTGGTTCATCGTTGTGCATATCCTAACAATGATTTTATTGAATTTTTATACCATTTTGGGTTTTCACCTTAACTCAATCCTCTTAACACACCATAGTGGAATGGTGATAGTAAAATGAGGAACCATACCATATTGTAAATGGTAAGGTCAATGATGAGTGGTTTATGTATTCCATTATCCTTTTTGTGATATTCATTTCAAAAAGAAGTATACACACTAAATTGTGTACTAAAAGCATAAAACTAAATTCCCTTTGAGGTGTGGAGTGGAAGGAATTCCCCCTTTTCATATACAAATGTATGGGGTTGATAGTAAGTTGTTAGGGCCTTGTCAATAAAAAACTACAACCCAAGGGTACATAGTGTATCATTATAGGGAATTATAAGGAAACAAATGGATACTACCTATAACAACCCCCCTATAAAAGAAAGTGATATCACCTGGAAAGCCATACATATTGAGAGGGATCACATCCTAAAAACGAATATTTGGAGAAAAATTAAATTTGATTAATTTGATGCTCTAGATATAGAAGATTTGTTACAAGAATAGATTCCAAAGGTCCTCATGTGGTAAGTAGTTCCTGAGACACAATTTCTGTATATGAGCACTAGAGACGTAAGAGAACTAAATGGGTATAATTTTATATTCACTAAAAATGATAACTAATTAACAATGATGAAGATATCTCATAAAAATATGTATTAGATAACTTTAAAGCTAAATGATATCAATAATCCATGAATTTTGAAATGGATTCCATGTATCATACCCATGTTTGGGTGTTGGTTGATGCTCCAGTTGATGAAATGTCTGTAGGGTGTAAATTTTCAATTAAGGGAAATCAAGACATGGAACACAAATTAAGTACCTATACATCAGTGCTATTGGATATTGTGTTAAAACAATGTTAATGAATTAACTATGATAAAACCGTTTCACATGATTATAAATTTAAATATCTCAGAATGGTATTTTCTATAATAGCATACCATTACTATGAAATTTGGTAGGTGGATGTCAAAATATATTTCCTTAATTAAATCCTTCATGAAGATGTCTACACGACATAACCAGAAGGGTTTGTGACTCCAGGTGATGCAAAAAATATTTTGAAGTTGTTGAGATCAATTTATGGAATAATGAAAGTATGTAGGTAAAGGATCAATTGATTCAAGAAATCTGTATATGAATTTGGATTCATTAGGAATGAATGATAGAAATGTGTTTACAAGAGGTTAATTGGGAATTTTATCATTATCCTATTAGTATATTTTGATGACATATTACTTATTATAAATGACATTCCCTCCTTATAATCTATTTAGGAATGGTTGAAAATGTGTTTCACCGTGATGGAAATATGCGATGCAACCTATATTCTAGGGATCAAGATAAATTGTAAGAGATATGAGTGGATTATTGGACTAAGTCAATGTACATACATTGAATAGATACTAAATATATTTAGTAGGTAAAAATCCAAGATTGTATTGGTTCCAATGTCACATGGTAAACATCTTTCTAAGAAAATATTTCCACAAACTCTATAGGAGAAAGAGAGAATGAGAAATATCCTATACTCTGTAGTGATAGGGTCAACCATGTATGATCTGTTATTTACTATACTTTATGTTTCATATGCTGTGAGTAGGGTAGGAAGATATCACGATTATTTAAGAGAATGACAACGGTAAGCAATTCAGGATATCCTTAAGTATATGAAAATATCATGGGATATATTTTTGGTGTTTAGAGGAGATCAGTACCTGATTATCAGGGGTTATAATGATAGTATTTTTTAATTAGATATTAATGATATAACATTAAATTCAACATATTTTTTTAATTTCAACTGAGAAATTGTAAGCAAGAATACATCAAAGTAGTTTGTTGTCTCATATTCTATAGTGGAGTCTAAGTATATAGCATATTCTTCTGCAGTTGTGGAATCCATTTGGAAGGGAATAATTTCCCAGTATATTGATTTGTAACCTAAAATTAAATAACCTATCACATTATATCATGATAATACTATGGGAATGGATCTTAAAATTTTCTATGGCTATAAAAAAATATAAATCACATAATATATAAGTTTCACCCCTTTAGGGATTTTTATCAAATGGGTGAAGTTTCTGTAAACAATGTTCCCAAAAAAGAAAACATTGTGGACCCCTTATATAGAGGAATCCATCTATATTAGAATGACTATCATCTAAGAGCTAGCAGACTGATGGTTGTTAGTAGTTGCATCTCGTGAAAGTGGTGGTCTATTGGATTTGGTGCCTTTGAACCAACTTCCGTGTACCAAATGATAGAAAAAATTCATAGTTTGGAATATTTATAAACATCTTAAAAAATCATGATTGTTCTTATGCACAACATTATATGTGATAACATCCTATATGTAGTTGTCACACCAAAATGTCATAATAGTTCCCCACTATGATGAGAACCCATAAGTGCGTTGAAATTATTCTTAAATATATTTTATATATCTATTTATATTATTTTATGGAACCTTATAAAACATTCTATTTTGGTTGGAGACTCATTAGAATTTTTGGTAACTTCCCATAGTTTATGTGTCCCACTCGAATTATTAGCTTTCACTTCGTTCCATTTCTAGGTTGTTTTCCTCACATACTCGGTACAACATGTTTGAAATCTTTCGGCACCATTTTCTATTTTACAGAGCCTATATTTCCATCCATAGGCTCCCCTTAAATACCCCTTATGCTCCGCTAAAATTCTCTGTTTGTTTCCCTTTGAATTTGGAGAAAAATGGCATGTTTTTTTGTGGACAAAAAATTTCACACAGTTTGTCCGCCCTGTTTAGTAAACCATGCAACAGAACGGTGTAGGGTGTCTAGAACATTAAAAATCTTTTTGTAATTACAATTCTACCTCTGAAATTAAATCCTTATATTCCCATTTCATCCTCATTTAATCCCTCACATCCATATAATTCTCCCATGCTCCCCCAAGTTCCTTAAGAACCCATTTTCGATGGGGTTTTTGGGCGGGACTTCAAAATCATGCAAGTAAGTTATTCTCTCTTTGTATTTATATTTCAATTTAGGGTTTCCATCTTTCTTTTTGATGTTCAAAATTGTATTGAATCTAGGGTTCATACCTAGGGATTCATTTTCTATCTTTTTGGTGAAATATTGTGGATTATGGTTTTCTTTCATGCCCCTGTGGTACAGTTGAAGTTTTGACCAATGATTTAGTTTTTTGATGAAAAAGGTAGGTGATTCCATGTGTAATGATCTTTTAAGGTGTTATCTTTTCTTAATTAAAATTTTTATCATGATTATTACCTATTATTTGTTGTGCATAAATAGTTATTTGTAGAGTTAGTTAAGAGTTTGATTTTTAAATTTCATGTTTACTTGAAATTATGTTATTCTCATGTGTAACTATTTTTATATATTTTGGGGTCATTTTTTAATGAATGAAAGTGGTTTATCAAATGTTTATAGGGATTACAATTCTATATTGGTTGGGTATTGGTGTGTTTTTGGATTTAAAACACGTTTTTATGGGTTTTATTGCAAAACATTGTTATACCTTTTGAAAGTGTTTTATGAAAATTGTAAATGGTATATTGAGTAATACAAACTGTGAAAATTATATTTATATACTATTTTGGTGGGATTAGGTTCTTAAAATGTGATTTGAAAGGGAAAGTGGTGATTTGTGATTTCAAATATATTTAGAACACTTTTTTGTTGTTGAAAGGATTTATTGAATTTTAATAATGGTGTAATACATGTTTGTGGGATGTTTTGTGTGAGTATGATGTTAAAATTGAATTTTAATGGGGAATGAGTATTTTGTGAAATGTTATGGGATGTTTTCTGTGTGTATAAATCGGAAATACATTTTTCATATGAAAATATCATTGGATAACATGTGGAAGATTATTGTGCACAAAGAGGGAAACCTGGGTATTTAGGTGGGAGGATGTGTACTAGTATGCTAGTGATTCTTTTACATTTCATCCAGGTTTCATGTAGAATGTTTGACTATTAAAACAAATATCCAAACAATTAAGATGGTTTTGGGTACCACTAGGTTAAGGGTATGTTCCATAGTAGTGTTCGGTGCATGAGAATGTATATTTTAATTGTTACTTTTCACTGAGATATGCGGTACCTGGGGACCACAACTTGCTAGAACATAGGGGTGTTCCTAAAACTAGTGATCAATGGATTTATTGTACTTAACATCATCATAATGTTTGTTTGGAAGGAAAATTCAGGAGCATGTGTGTTTTTTTAATAGTGTTCATTATTTAGTGTAACCCTATAGAAAACTATATTCATTTAATGTTATATCCCTTAGAAATTGTTAATATCATTTTTTTATAAAACATGAATAATTTTTTTTCTAAAAATGATTATCACATGGAATATCTTTTGGATGGAATCCTATTGGGCTTAGTTTCACACCCTACATACACCATTAGGTGTATGTAGACTTGGTAGTTTGTTTCTAGTATTGGATAAGGCTCTTAGAACCGATGATTTGGTTTTCAATCCATCCTTCATGATGCAGTGTCGTGGAGATGGCTTAAGGGAATTTCCCCTTACTATTAGGTGGTTCTTGGGCTGTTATTTTTGGATTTTGATCTTGTATTAGTCTTTGGTACTTTCTTAAATCTATTTATTTCAATTATGATTTTTTATTAAAGGCTTGTTTGGGATAGATTTTCATATTTGGTTTATTCATTCTTGTTGGTTGTTTCATGTTTCTATATTCGGGTAAATCATTCCCAAATAATTATTTATGATTCCCTTGGACTTTCTCCAGTCCTTGGGGATCGAAAATTCACTTTATGTATTGTTTTTGGACTAGGTCAGCTGCAGGTTTTTATGCCGACCAAATCCGGTTCATGACAAAATTGTATCAGAGGGAGGTTCTATTTTTTCACTTCATATCCTTTTTATGAAATAGTCTTGGTAGACAAGAGATAAGATATTTAAGACAGGAGTTTTTAATTATTAGCAGTGTTCCTTGCTAGTACACCTCGTGATAGGATTCAAGTCACAAGTGTATGTTTGGTTTTATGTGAGTTCTTTATTTATCCTGGTTCATTGATGATTGGGGTAAATGAAAATGGAGTTGGGTCCGTGGTCTCAGTGATTTCACTGGTCCTGGAAAGTCATCTGTTTCCTGGGATATTTTCCTAAAACACACTTCATAATGGTTAAGTGATAGGCCTACGGCCTCCAACCATATGTACCAGCCACCCATCAACACTAATTTACTTTCACATTGTCTTGTTTCTCATTGTGTTGGAATCATGGAAACATGGTTTTCAAATGAAAAATGACTTGATTTTATGAATTGTGAATTTATGTGAAATGATTTTCTAGTAAAGTGAAAATGGTTTGGTTTAAAAAATGGTGGAAATTAATTTTATGGATTGTTTTGTAATGATAAATGGTGTGTTTATACCTCTTTTAATATATGAATTATGTTAAAGTGGGTTTGGAAAAAAATAGTATAATTTTATGATATATTGAAAAGTGTATGGAATGAAGTGAAATATTATAGAATTAATGTGTAGGGTTTGAAAATGGATCCTGATTTTAATTTTAATGGTAATTTGAAAAGCATTATAAATTTATGGAAACTTTTTTTTTAATGAGGATAAATGATTTTTTTAATTGAATGAGTACTGATGGAATGAGGTTTGTTTTCAAATAAAGATGATTTTAAAGTGTATTTGGAAATTATGTTTTGAGTGGAATGAAATGTTTTGGTTTTGAAAAGATAAAGGAACTTTGTTTTGATCCTTGGTGTTCTCATGGGTGACAACTTAAATGGGTAATGTGTAAGGAAAAGTGGATGACTACCTAGTACAGTATGAGTTGGGACCTCATGGTGGCATGAAAACATGAAAGTTTGAGGCTTATGAGGTACCATTGGTGGATGTTCAAACCAAAAAACTAGTTTTTTTTTCAAAAAATCTTGTGACGGAAAATGTTGTGTCCTGATAATCGATAATTTATTGGGGTGTCCTTATTTATTTTTGGGAATGTTTTTGTTGGATGTTATGGGTTTTTGTTTTGTTAGTAAGATGGTTTGAGGTGTTATATTGTTGTGTTTTACAAGAAATGTTTTTCGAAGCCTTTATGGTGGTTCCCCACATGTGTTAAGTTATGGTTTTGGTTTGTTTTGACTGAAGGACCATCTTCGTTGGGTCCATGGGTCTTCTTGTTGGCTAATATTTTACCCCATATAGAGTTAATGTATGAATTAAGTGCGGTCACAGGTGATTTACCATTGGCGAGTCATAATGTTGGTCAAAGTATTGACTTTCTTCTTGGGTTTTATGGTTGAGTTGATATCTCTTCTTTCTCATACTATGAATATCCTCTCGTAGTGGAAGAGTGGATACAAAAGGATTTTAATAGAGACATGGTTGCTTGAGTTTCTAAAATCATCAAATGTTGAGTCGACACCATTGTGCCTATAAGTTTCAAATGGAAGTGGTGAAGGTGGATTATTGTGAGGAAGATGAAAGTGATATGGGGTTGTTAGT
Source organism: Viscum album (assembly GCA_963277665.1). Taxonomy (NCBI): domain Eukaryota; kingdom Viridiplantae; phylum Streptophyta; class Magnoliopsida; order Santalales; family Viscaceae; genus Viscum; species Viscum album. The sequence goes on along the minus strand of OY728152.1, from coordinate 133,341,952 downwards.
ATAAGATGCTGTCTTAGAGGGCCTCTGGGCCTTTCATTAGTCTCTTCAAAGAAAGATATCATGATAGGCCACATGTGAGGAAAATTTGGTCATTTGAGGATCCTTGGTTGTTTGTAGTAATCTCTAGTTACATTGAACCCTTTTCAGGCTTCCACTCCCGATAATGTTTCTATCACTTTCAAGGGTCTTGTTTGGTGGGGCCTCTTCATGTTGTGTTTTCTTTATGCTTAGGGATCGTGGTGTAGATACTCATGGAACAAGATGAAGAAGTTCTATTTGGGGGGTTTAGTGCATGAATGTGGGGTAGGAGATTCTGTATTCATCCAAGATTCAGCCATAGTTAAGAAACCCCAAGGGTGTAAGGGTCTATGTTTTAACTTCTGTCTACAATGTCGGAGGTGGAAATAGTTTGAGGTTTTCATGTGGTGGTTTTGTTTCATGTTTTCACATGCGGTGGAAAATGATGTGGGGATCCTGTTTCTTTGGGTTGTGTTCCGAGTTGATGGAAGAGCCCCTCCTTGGTTATCGGGAGATGATGTGATTTTTTTCTCAAACCCCATTGCATGAAAAATTGTGGGTGTAACTCTCCATATGGTTTTTCGTGTATGTATAACCTTTTATACTCTATTTGAACTAGTTTTCCGTTGGAATCATCTTAGGATGGTAATGCTAGTTTTAGTGGTGACACACATAGTTTCGTGGTCGGTTTCATGTTTCGTTGATCGAACACGCTTACTGTGGGTATTGGGTCTTATGGGGTCTTTCTCATGTCAGCCTAAGCTAGTCAGTTATGATTTTTGGTTCTTATTATGGGGAGTCTATTCAGGCCTCCCCCTATTCTTGCCATGGTATTTTATCGATAAATTAACATATCTATTATGGTGAGGAGTCTATCCAGACATACCTATCTTGGTGTTTTGGTTTAATCATTATTGTTGGTCTATATTTTATCCTCGTGTTTCCTTGGAGTTTTTAGAAAAAAAAATTAATTTTTTGGGAGGGTAGGTACCCACGCACAGTTTTTTCTTGGTTAGTGGTAAACATTCAACCAACTATAAAACCATGTGGTAGGAGAAAAACATACCACACGTCCTCCATAGGGTCATGCTCCTCACCCTAGGTAACTAGGAGGGTTTTCCCTCTTTGCACAGAATGGTCAACATAGCTACCACAAAGGTTTCCAAATCATATGGACTGACCATGAAGATCTTCCTTCTTCTTAAAATGGTTATTCTTAGTGTTGGAACTGTGAAATGTAGCCTTGTTCGATACTAACTGGAAAAAAATTCCTTCTTGGGAAAATGTTTGGATTGGAGTGTGCACAAAGGTATTATTGAAGTAAGGGTATGGTAATTATATTCGAATTCATTGTTCATTTTAGGTGAATTACTTGAGATTAATCTAGTAGTGTTTAGGGTGTATTGTTTTGGGATGCAGATTGATTATGTTTGACTATTTCAGGCGTGTAGTGTTTATATTGGTTAGAGAGAGTATTTTCCCTTTTTTGGGATCAACTGGAGGTGTTTTGGCTTTTAGGGGTGGGTGGCCGTTACTGGAAGAGTCCAACATAACCTCTCGAGTTAACTCATAGCCCACTTTTCTTGATAGTAGTTCCATTGTTTCCTTTTCATTAAGAACCACCTTAGAACAAGGAAATAATTTGGGGTTTTATTTTTTCATCTGAACTTTCGGTTGGTATTTGAGGTTGGAATGATTTGTGGTGGGGAGAATAATCACACACAGATTATTAGTTGTCACTTTGTTCCAGTTTTTGGTCATTTTCTTCACTTTTTGGGTGTGGAACTTTTGAAATTGTATAGAATTATTTCCTATTTTTCATGTCTTATATTTACATCCCAAGGATCCCCTTGAATCCTCCCTAAATTCACCTTAAATTCTACCTTGGATCCCCTTTGAATTTGGAGCAAAATGGAATGTTTTTTGGTGGACAGAATAGGTCGCACTGTTTTACTACACAGTTTACTAAACCATGCTTCCAAACTAACAAGGTGTCCAACACATTAAAACTCTTTTTGTAATTCTAATTTTTCCCTTCCATAGTAAACCCTACTGTGCCCATTTCTTCCCCATTTTGTGCCTCATATCCATGGGGGGCTCCGAAGCTCCCCAATGCTCCTTAGGAATGCATTTTGATGTGGTTTTTGGTGGGGAAACTTTTAAATCATGAATGTAAGTCATTATATCTTTGTTTTCTTCCATCACCTTGGGGTTTCCTTCCCCCTTCATGAAGTTATAAATTGTACAGAAGATCAGGATCATACCTAGGGTTTGATTTGGTTTCTTTTTTGTGAAATCTTAGGGATTAGGGATTGTTTTCATTCCCTTGTGGTACGACATTGGAGTGGTATATGTTTTAAACAATCATTAGGGTTTTTTATTAAAAAGGTAGGTGATTCCATGTGTAAGGATCTTTTAATGAGTTAGCTTTTTTTGGGTTAAAAATTATAGAAAGCTTATTACCTATTAATTTTGATGTAGAAATCATTTTGGGTAGATTTAGTTATGTGTTTGGTTTTGAAATAGTTTGTTTACATGAAATTGTGTGTTTTTCATGTGTTGCACTTATTATATATTTTGGGTTCATTTTGTATTGAATTAATGTGGATTATCAAATGTCTCGTGGGATACCAATTTTTTTGGGTTGGGTATTGGTGTGATTTTGGATTTAATATAGGGTTTATGTTGGTTTTTTGTGAAAAACAATGTTATTCATATAGAAATTGTTTTATGAAAATTTTAAATTGAATATTGTGATACACAATGTGAGAAAAAAAATTATGTATTCTTTTGGTGGGCGTACATCCTTAAAACGGTTTTTTGAAAGGAAAAGTGGGGATTTTTCCTGTCAAATGTTTGGAGAATGTTTTATGAATTTTTGAAAAGATTTATTTATTTCTAAAAATGGTGTGAAACATGATTATGGGTTGTTTTCTGAGAGAATGATTTTAAAATAAAATTTGAATGTGGAAAGAGTTTTATGTGATATGTTGTGGGCTGTTTCATGTGTATAAAAATTGGAAAATTCATTTTCATGTGAAAATGGTTTTTGATAACTTTTTGAACTTGATTGATCATAAAGAGAGAAATCCATGTATATAGATGGATAGATGTGTACTTGTATTCTAGTGATATGGAGTGGTTTTTTCCCAATTTCACATAGCATGTGTGATGTTGACAATACTAACTAAACTATTATGATGATATTAGGGACCACTAGTTTATGGGTATATTTTTTACTAGTTGATCATTGAAGAGAACGAATATTTTTTATGGTTACTTTTCCCCAAGATACGAGTTACCTGGGAACCACAACTAGCTAGTACCAAGTTGTGTTCATGTATCTAGTGCCCAATGGATTCATTGTACAAACCATCAACATATGGTGTGTTTGGATGGAAAATTATGAAATATGTGTGTTTTATTTAAATGTTTTCATTCTTTAAAATAACCCTCTTGAAAAATATTTTCCTTTAATGTGGGATTCCATTGAAAATGTTACTAGTATTTTTGTTTATTAAAATTTCAATCTTTTTGTATAAACATGTTTATCACATGGAATATCTTTTGGGTGGAATCTTAATGGTCTTGGGCTCACACCATATATGGAATATCTTCCTGGTAATTTATGTGGTAGTATTGGGTAAATCTCTTAGAACTGGTGGTCTGGGTCTCTAGCAGTCCTTCGTGATGCGGTGTCGTGGACATGGATTGAGGGCATTACCCCTCACCATGAGATGGTTGTTGGGATATTATTTTTGGATTTCATCCCTTTTAGTATTCTAAGGGGCTTATATAAACCTATATATTTCAATTCTATATTTTTATTAATGTATTGTTTGGATTAAATTTTCATATTCAGTTAATTCATCATTATCGGTTGTTTTATGTTTCTATATTTGTGTAAATCGTTCCCAAAAAATTATTCATGATGACCATGAACTTTTTTACTTCCCTTAGAGATTGGGAACACCCTTCAGGCCTTTTCGCATACTGGTATAGGTGAATGTTTTGATTGTGATGAGATCTACTTCATGAATGTACGCCCTTAATAACATCAAGTGTTGGATTTTATTATAATGAGACCATCAAGTAGGAAATACAAATTTATATGTGAAATTTGATGTTCCTATACAAAAAAACGCATATTTATATGTAGAATATATGATTATAATTAAGGAGTGTTATAATCCATGTACTTTAATATATTGATGTAAACCAGGTTTACACATCTTTACGGAATGGTGGATACATTGGGTGAGTATTGAGTAATATTTTATTAATGAATAATGTTAGAAAGTATTTATCAATTTGTTTCTTCAATTAAAGATAAAATATCAGGACCTTTGACAGAAATAATATATTATAAATAAATCCATATCCATGGTGTTCTCTAGGTATGTAGGATTTCTAGAATGTCAATGAATGGTACATCGAGCACATAGTTTGATGGACCAACATAGAACATGCTTTATTATAGATATCTTGATAAAAGGATTATATTTCACTGTATTAATATATATAATTTATAGTCTCCTTATATCATTGACTAATTTCTCTATGGGCAACTTGTAATGCTTAAATACGATAACCTAGGGCTTTATGATGATTTTTTAATGCCATTGAGAAAGAGGTTTAGGGTGTTGAACACTATGTGTATCTAGAATATCAGTTAAAAATGATATTATTATTTATTATTTAAAAATTGAAATAAATAGTATTCTCACACATAGTTTAAGAGTTATTCATGATTATTTTATTTGATATATTTCTTCATCAATAATTCAAGAAAATATATGTGAGTGGAATATTTAAAATATATTTATTTTCTATTTAGTAAATATAATATTAATTTATTTATTGGAAAATAATATCATGAAATTTATTTATTAAATAAATATTCATTATTAAAGTATTGATTGATATTAGGGAAGAATGATTGACTGAGTGTATCGATATATTGAGAAACAATATATATTGAATATCATTTGGATAAATAATATTTATTTTTAATTATTGAGTTTAGCTCATGTTAATAAATAATAATAATATTGTTATAATATATAATGTGATCCATGAGGATTTAATGAATATTATATGGATCTTGTTTAATTATTTATATCTAAACCCAATAGTATATAAACCCAAATATATTCTTTTTCAAGAGAGCTAATTCCTTTCTTTTATTATGCATAAGGAAATCCGGAGAATCCTATCGAATAACAAGAGAGATACATTCTACATGAATGCTCTCAATAATGGGGAATTATCTCTAACCACCATACTCAATTGAGTCGATAAATATCAAGGAGAATACTTTAAAACTGATTATTGGGGAAATCAATGGGTAATGATACATGTGATAGAATTTTCCATCCTATCACCTGGATACTCCAATAATGTTGTTTTTATATTTTTGGAATTCATTTAGATCAACACTATAGGGAATCAAATATTGATTCCAAGAACAAAATGACAATACAACATATATCAGTGGTAAGATCCATCAACGAAGAATGAATTTCATGTATGGTGATTACTTAATTGATTAAATAAATTATAAATAAAATATAATGATCTGGTGCTTTGGTTATTGTGTTTATATATTGACTATATTATTTGATTTAATTCTGCTGATCATGTCATTCATCATCGTGTAAATCGCATATTAGTCATCAATCATAAAAGAAATAAAATTTTGGAATGTCCCGTGTATTACTTATACAGGTCCTGCATCCTTCACCATGTTTATCCCTCAGTTATTCACTAGAAAGTCTCTTAAATATCCAAACCCATGACAATCCATGAACATGACTAACGATCATTCCTTGTAAATACTATAAAATGATATATAAATCCTAATACCAACACATATTACTCAAATATCATCCCTCAGAAGACCACCCAATCTATAATCAATCAACTATCACTTCCATACATTGACTAACAAGTTGAAGGATTAGGGAACCCATTCCACCCTCTATAGGTCATCTCAATTAGTTAGGAATGACCACCCCTAATTATAATATTTGTTTTCATTTACCACCAAGTTGTTCTAGATGATATTATTCCTTCTCCATCGACATTCCCCATGAAATTACATAAGATAAATATTCACATGGAATAAACATCCTCAAAATCATTCCTTGAAACTTCAATAGACTGTCTTTGGTCTTCCAAATTATCCTCTCTTTGGAGATCTTTGGGAAATCCCCTTATTACTTTCCACCCATGGATTTTAATGTGACATAGTCTCTATGAAATTAAATGATCATTACCTTGTGAATGAAACATTATTTTTCGTACCCTTAGGGTTTACTAATTTGATATATGTGCTAATATTCAGTTTCCTACGAATTGAGTCACCATGAAATGTGTACCCTAATTATAAATAACATTGTACACCTATAAAACATAATACATGGAATAATAATTTATAGACAACCTACACTGCTAATGTATTTTACCCTATAATCCATGTTCATCTAATTCCTTATGGACTTGCATGAATCTTATTTACCAAAAAAGACTGTATCTAATGCCATATACCTTTATTAAATAATTTTAAACAATTTTAGTTAATTTATAATGATTAATTAAACTAATCATAATCCATGAAAACCCATTGAATAATGAGGATATGTGACAACAACTATAAAAACACAAAGATGGTGCAGGAAATTCTCTCAGTACTTATACAAGAAAAAATATCATGATTATTAAGTCAATTTAAGATAAATTTAAAAAATAATGATAATTTATAAATGAAAAATCACTAATGACTTACCTTCATCCAAATGGTGTGATACGAGGCATGTTCTTAAATTAAAAGATCCACTTATCCATCATACCCAATATACTAATGATAATGAATAGATTTCATTGTTCTTTATTAAAATATGATTTTAAATTCCTAACTGAAAACATAAAATCAGAGGGATATCTTGGAAAAAGGAAAGGGAAGAAGATGGATACAAATTCATTCCATAGTAATGAGAAGAATATCTCTTGTACAATATCAAATAATTAGAGTAAAGGAGAGGGAAGGGAAGAAGGATTGTGTTACTCACATTTTTATGTTGGTCTTCAAATGAAAGAATTGTATGAAATTTTGTTTTTTATGGAACCTTAAATAACCCTTACAACCCTATAAAACATTAATCTTATGTACCATAGTGCACTCTATGAATGACCACAAAGTATCGGGAAGATTTATAATGGACTTACCCTACTCTTTGTCCAACTCACTAGACAACTTGAACACATCCACCGAGTACCTAGTGGTATCTCTTATATTTTTTTAGAAACATCACTTGACATTTAGGGTACTTGTTACACCCTCAAAGTTTACATTGTAGAGTCTAGTTACCTTTTAAACAATAACAAATATTCATTTTATATATCCCAAAGCTATAAAACTTCTCTAAATCAAATAATTTCATTAACAAATATTCAATATAAATAATAAATAATAAAATATCACTCATAATCGAAAAAATTAACTCCTTAAGCCTCTGTTTTCAGGGATCTTATGATCCCACAGATTTATAATGTCATGGATTTAGCATCCTATAATTGCTAATTATTTCTAATATTTTCTATACAGTTATTTAATAAAGTATATTTTAAAATTAAGTAGTTGGAATTATTCAATTATACAATAAGGAATAATAATCTACCAAGTAATGATTAGGAACCCTAAAATGTATCATCATGAATCTACATTTCCATAATTAATTTTACATTTACCAGTCGATGAAGATCAATCAATAATGATAGAACTCTATATAGAGGGAGTGTGAGGGACATGCGAACTAAAAAAATTATTTATTACATTCAATCCACCATTGATATCTTAAATATTAGAGAGTATCATAATTTGATATGGTGTAAAACCTCCAATATAACTCTTGAAAAACCATAACATTATACTAGGTAATATTGGGGTTTTAATAAGGTTCAAATCATAAAAATTGTTTTTTTGAAAACTTAAATGTCACATCCTCAAGCCAAAGACCTAGTTGGGTTACAATATTTGTTGGAACAGATACCAGAAAATATAGGGTTGACTACTTTTCTAGGACAAAATATTGGGATTCCCAATCCATCTTACCATTCTTTTTTCCCTTTTTCCCAAAACATGTTTTTTTCCTAAAATTGATAAATAATAAAAGGGGGCCTATTTAAAAAACCAAGGCAGGCTGCATATTTTCAATGGGAGGGAATTTCATCATCAATAATTCAAATGGATCCATTATATATAATTACCTCAAATATTTACTACACAAACAATTTTAGCAATGTAAGTTTTTAGAGTCTCAAGATTTAATCTCACCTATAAAAAATTTGGCCTATAAGAATATTTTTTTTAGATATAGGATAACTATATAATATTGAATAATATGAGACATATTTTTTGGGAACTTCTTTAGACATTGATCATGAAATTCAACATGCATTATAACATATTTTTTTGGAAACTATAGTTGATCTGTCATATCCATAATTAAATAAACAATCAAAAATTCTAATAAATACCAAAATTTCAAGTATTCTTTATTTCAATGTTTCTGATTCCCCAACCAAGGTGACTCTTCAGATTTCGAAAAAAAATCAATGAATGATATTAGAGGAATGAAAGATCACTGGCATAATTCTAGAGTAAATTATAGAAGTTCAGACCACTCAATGTTATGTGAGTCTATAAAACTAGGTAATGAAAAGATAATAAATTCATGAAGAGAAAATAATTTTGAGATAAATCAAATTATGTGAGAATTATCTCCATTAATAACCCTTTAATTTCCATTTTATGGGATTGAAATTTTTTATTCCTGATCATAGGGAAGCTGAGACACCTTACTCATGAATCCTTCATTTTTGGACATTGCATAACCCAAAAGCACTTCCCTGGATTCCTACAAGTGAGAAATTAGACACATTATCTAAGGATAAACATTTAATTAATTGGATTTCTCATGAAATTTTGTAACAAAAACACTTCTATCTAAGAACACATTTCACAAAAAATAGCAATATTTCTTGCAAATCATTGGATCATGAACACCCAATTTTTATGAAACCCAGATCGGGGATACCCATTCGATGTTACTACTTTGAAGAATTAAATTTCATTAAATTTGAGGGAATGTGTAACCTACATATGTTTGATAAATAATCCTTTATAAAAAATAGATATTCCTTACTAGTATCATATAATTTCACCCCTATGAACTTTGCTCAATTTAGTGCACGGGTACCATCCATGATTTTTGATCATAAGAATAGGTCTAGAGTATTTCTCTGAAGTACATGTTGTGTAACACATATGTAATCCACAAAAATATCCTTCTATCTCTTGATAAACAACTAGAGACTCCTTTTATGAGACACCCAAAATCCACACTCCCAGTTTTGTTTCTAAAAACACATAATTTTAAAAATTATCATTCATATTATGTGAGATTATCCTAACTAAAATTTGAAAAATTTAACTTTAGTACTACATTTATATATAATCTCACAAAACATAGAGAGCATTTTGGTTTTGTTTGTTGGAGGAATTGTTACATATGATTTTTTTTTGATAAAACTCATGAACATTTATCTATAATAAAAAAACACTAGAATCCCTTATAGAAATATAATATATTACAAACATCATCATAAATTAGTGAAATGAATCATAATAAATGCATGATCTCTAATTTTCTATAAGTGCATGCTTGCCAATTTTTCATCAAGGATTATATCATAATTATTTTACAAAACATGGGTTGAAATGAAATTTATTATTTAAAGGAACATAGGACAATTATAGTTTCTATAAACTTTGAAATCAATACACAAAAATATAATATAAACATAAACCATAGAAAAATTGTGTGGATTCATGGGATGATAAACATGATCCATGAAACATAATTATAGGTATATGATAATGGTATAAACTATGCCATGAATAATGGAATAATAAAGAACATTGAAATAAATATCAACATAAAGAACTATAAACTTGTGAACAAAAAATTACACACACAACATTTTTAATTAATTCTTTACACTTCTTATGGTGAACAACCAAAACATCCATGTATCATGTTGTGAAAAAGAAAACTACCCATGCTTAAACTTTTCAGCTAACAAAATGTCCACACCACCAACTATGAATAATGATTTTCCAGGATTGATGTCCTTATCCCAAGATATGTAAATCCTTAACCCATGAATTAGAGAGAGATATAATAGAAAGTCCACAAATAATAATAATCCATATATTTGTGTATAGAGAGAACATATAAACAATTGTACTTCAAATATAACATAATTAACCTATAGAAATGTAATTGGTTTTATGAAACAAATATTGTAAAATTTTCCAATATATCTAGGGAAATAAGATTGATTATGACCTAAAATCTTATCCCTAGTATGTCATAAGAAAAATAAATATATTTTTACAATGTTGAAAAAAACCATTTGAAATTATTGTGTAAATCACGTTGTAAATCGTAATGAAAAACCTTTTTTGAATGTATTTTACATTCATAAAAATTATATCATTAAAATGAAATACAGTGAGCTTGATAAAAAATATTGATTAATATTTATAATAATTTAGGGGTTTCCAAAGATATGTTTTTTCAGTGAAATGTAATTTAATAAACACTTAATAAATATTACATAAAAACACAGCCCTTTAAAATCCAATTTTGAATCAATAATTTCATTAAAACTCAGACATTTAACTTTAAAAAATACCATAATATTTAATTTTTTTATAAAAATAATAAATGGATAAAATAATTTGAAAAAAAACATAAAAACATGTAGAGGACTATTTTTAAATTGGAATTATCTTATGAAAATAGAAACAATAAAATATTTTTAAAAATAACTTCTATGTTTGGAGTAATATAATATATTATATTCACATTGAAAATTAATTTTTAGAAAGGTGATGTGAAATATTTGGAAATAATTTATTTATAAAAATAAATATCAATAATAAATCCTTGAAATAATATAAATGTATTTGAAATAAATTTAGAGGCGAAAATAAAAAGTGTTACTTTGAAAGGATAGAAAAATGTTTCTATCATTTTAAATACATTTATTAAAAACAAACATCATTTAAAGAGTAATAACACATATTTTCTAAAAGAGAAGAAGGGTAATATAAAGACAACATGAGATAACACATAACTCGGTTTCCAATTAATAATGATAATAATGATGGGATACTAAAATATTGGCAAGAAATGTAAAATTCCATTAAATATGATGAAAATTATTCTCAATAATGATATATAACTTATGGGGATGGAATTAATTGTAGGGAATGATTTGAAACAAAAGGTTCATTTTACTAATAGAGAAAGTGAATGTAACATAAAATAAAATATTAAGGGGGAATGAAATAGCCTTGGAAGAATTATGTTCAATAAGAATCATTTTAACTCAAGGAATGATGTTGAGATTACAAAACCCCCAAGGAAATGGTAAAATAAGAATCAAAGAACATAAGAGGGATGCCATTAAATGGAAATTCAAATATCACGAATTGAAATATATTTATTATAATTGAAGGAAATAGGGATTTCAATATATCATATAATAAAAATTATGGTTCACAATAATAAACATGTATTATATATTTTAATATGAGATGAATAAATCCTTACATTGTCTCCCCTACTAATCAAATAAACTCTAAACTTGTAGGGAAATTTATGTTTTTCTACAATGTTTTCTTTGAAATGGTGGTAATAAGACAAATAATTGAGACTATAGTATTGCTAGAATGAGAGAGGATTTAAGTGGCCAATAATGGAAGATTATGGGGAATAAATTTGATGTAATAACAATAACAGAAGTTTCTGTATGTTTTTCCTTTTTCTCAGGGAAGAAAATCGATCTTATGCGAACACCCACTATTTTTAAATAACATAATGTAACTATTATAGGTTTAATGTTTAAAAAATATTTAATTATTGGTTTTTGATATGAGTTATGGTCAATAAATCACCCAACACTCATTTTAACACCTATTGTAAACATTTTTTAAGCATTTTTGTAGCTGTTTTGGTTTAAAATATTAAGCATTTTTCTTTTTACCTTGGTAACAAATTTTAACCCTAGTTTTTTATATTTTATTACAAATCTTAAGAAATGATTATACCAAAATTTTTTCCCATGAACCTAAATTTATCCTTCATATATTCCAATATTTTTTTAAATAAGTGTAAATTAATTTTTAAATTAATATATCTAATGTAAATGTAAATTTTCTTGTATAAAAATATTGGTTTTACCCCATTTTGTTTTCTAAATATATTATCTATAATAAAACTTTATATGTGGGCAAACAGGATATCAATGTATTTGTAAATAATTGAAAAATCTAATTTATTATAGAAAACATTTCACATCAAAAATTAAATAGTTATTTGTAAATATCCATTTCACCATTATCCGGATCATTAACATTAATATTAATTTCAATAATTTTATACCTGAAATTAAATTTAACATACTGCGTAATATGAACTAGATGATATAAAATATAAAATACTTTTTTTTCATATTTAGTTTCTATAATTGATAAGAAAAATTTTATTATAATTGAATAAAAATAGTTTTTAGGATACAATATAACATAAGTCTCCAAACAATAAATATGTCAAAATGTTGATGTAATAATTACTTTATTAATTTAATAATAATGTAAATTCATTTAAAAATATTATAAGAAATATAATTTGTTATAATTTATGTCATAAAATGTTTTATGGATGACTATTACATGTTATTGACGTGTTAAAAGAGTTTTTTCTACATTATCATGAAGTTAGGACATTTCTAAAATGTCAAGAATTGAATAGTGTCAAAATTGACAATAATTTTATTTTAAAAGATAAAATATTTTATTAAATGTCATAAAATTTATGAAAATAAAATTTATGGCCAACTAGTTGTATATGACAAAAAATTCCATTAATGAATCTTTTAATGGTTGTTTGGTATATTATGGTAATTATATTGACAATTAAAATGTAAATTACATAATTTAATGGTATGGGTTAAATTATTTAAAAAGAAATATATAATGATTTAAAGTATTCAAAAAATATCTAATTTTCATTATATTACTTCATTTAGACCCAAAATCATCCTATCTCAGAACTAAATAAATTTAGACCCTTTTGGAATCGGAAATTAATTTATATTAATTTAATATTTCGAAGAATTCAAATAGTTCCCCTCTAATTTCATACAAAAGGATACTACTTATTATCATTTTTTCACATATAAAAACTAATTTGGATCAAACAAAATAATCCTAAGTCCATTCATATAAAAATTTCCCAAATTATTTTCGACTTAGATGACTCATAACACCCTCAGTAGAGGTGTTATGGCTTCAATCAAAGGTGACCATCCAAAGAAAAGGTATACTTTTTAATCAGGTATTTCTATTTTATTTCTCCTTCCACATATTTAAAATATACTTAATCCATGATGAAATAATAAATCCAGGATCCTAAATATACTTAGATTTTTTTATGTTAATATCATCACCTAAATCCAACTCAAATTTCATCATATGGAAAATTAAATTTTAGTTCATGTGTACGGTGGACTACTGCCTTGTGAATGAGTATAGTTTATTTTTCATTACTATCCTTCAAAACTAGTTATAATGATAGAATTAAATTTTAATGTGATATTAATTACATATATATCATTATAAGAGAATAATATATCAATTTAATTATTATTTTCCACGCACATACAAATGATAATGTTGTTCATGCATATGTGTGAACTATCTTATCCGTGAAGTGAAGTGATTCGTTTCTATTCATCAAATCAATTTTCTAATATATAAAATTATATTTAAAGGATTAATATTAATTTAATGATATTATAATCATTATGGAATGATAAAATGATAATTACCTTCTTTCTATAACATTCATTGAAAAATAGAAAAAATTACTCAAGTGTACGTACGACTTACCGTCTCCATAAATGTAATGTTGTTCATTATTCATATCCATATATATTGGTTGGATTAAAAAATATACTTCATACATATAATATATGACTATTTAATGAATATTATTATAGAGATGATGTAATTTTCACCTCTTAGACTATATTCAACTTACCGAAGTCATTTTGGACTCACATATAGAATATCATCAAACCGTATAATGTGAAATCTAATAATTAACTAATTATTATAACAAGGAAATAAATTATACAAAAGTATTAATACACATGAAATTTTTTAGTAGATTAAAAATTAATTGATGTTTATTATTCAAGAAGAAAAAAACATACATCAGGAATTAGACTCGATGTGAGGTATTTCTTCTCAATCTCCTTTCACTGGGGAATTTCTTGATAATAAGAACCTTTATTATTTTATATGTTGTATATAAAACCACTATAAAATTTCATATCTATATTTTATCTATATTAATGTTATTAAATTTTTAGGTAAATTTATTAATTCATGGATATTAATATTTAAATTTTAAATGTGGTATTGGACACATGGAATGTTTATAGATTTTAATATCAAATATTTTTCATCATTTTGTTAATTTAAATATTTATTTATATCGATATATGTAACGTCCTGGATCTGGGTGCCACACCACGGGTTCCCCGAACTCGGTTGGTCACATGACCTCAAACGCATTTCTCCAAATGCAAGAGGCTGCCGAATAGCAGCAACAACCCAGGTCTGATAGTTGGGAAACTATTCCCTCATTTTTCAAAGTGTCGCGCAGCGGAAAAGATAAATAACATACAAAAGTTGAAGCAGTAACCCATATTTAAATGAAAAGGATAGCTGAAGTAAAAGAGAAACATCATTTTTATATATAACGATGCAGCATGTCACAATTCTATGAAAGCAACCTAAACAAGTTACACTGAAATAAAATACAATACAACAAAAATACACATATAGCGGAATAAAACAGAACAGTCAGCAGCAACGCAAGCCTGTGTTCGGTCCCATGCTCACCTACTCCACGACAATAATAAATTACATCTATAGGGACTCTTGCCCCTATTGACACCTACAACAATATAATCTGTTTGTGCCGAAGACATGACCCAAACAGTGTGTGAGAAATAAATTCCAGTAGGCAACCACGAAAGGCCCCTTCCCAACTATTATTGAAAAAGTGCAACAACAGTGTGCAATAGTGAATTCAATAAACTAAGAAGTACTCAAAAGTAACTAAATACCAGTTATATTTCCATTTCAATATTCATTTAATCGTTCAATTTATGATATCACCACAGTGAATATTCTATGTAAATAGTCAGTGTCCTTAGACATGAAAACTCTTACCCTCAGGAAAACATAATCTTTCCCTTAGGCTAAAAGAACCACGCCCTCATGGTAATTAGAATCACGGCCTTAGGCGATTGCCCTCAGGAATAATGAATATTTCCCTAGGGCATGGAAGTACTCTCCTTGGACCTAAGAAACATAGACCTCATGCTAAATAGAACATTTACCTCATGCTAAGAAGTACCGTGCCCTCCGGCTAAACAAACACTGCCCTCAGGCAAATTAGAACACTGCCCTCAGGTTCAAGTAACAGGGCCAGGCGCAACATATATGCATGAAATTATATTCAATTCCTCTCTATCCAATTTAATTCATGATAAATTTATTGTATACCCTCGGCTAACCTAACTAAATGGCTAAACTGAGGAATGCACCACTGGGGTGGTCTTGGATCCACGAAACGATCCCAAACATCAGGTTATAATTACATAAAAATACCTATACAATTCTGGGTATATAAATTTTCAAGGCCTCAGCCATAAAAAACCCCATTCATGGGCGGGTATCACAACGGTACACAAATTCACCACAGTAGTTGGAAATAAACACTAGAACACCTATGTTGATAGTTTCTAATCATTATACGTGAATGATGCCTCTAGAAACGCCCAAGAATGATGTAGATCTGGGATAAGAGAATTCCAGTTCAAATGTAAATAACTTTCCCTTGGGAAAGAATTGGAAAGAACTACTCAAGAATAATAAAGGGATTACCTATGCGGTCCCAATGAGATCGACGGAGGTGAAGACAGATTCCTGCCGTGCGAGCGGGAGATCCTCAAAGCTTCGGTCGTCCCCCCGAGCTCCTCTGGCTTTCTAATATTCCTCTGTGAACAGAGGAGGCTACTGCCTGTTTTAATAAAAAAAATACAAGGTGTGTACTCTCAAGTACACGGCGTGTACTTTCCATTTTTTAAACTGTTCCTCTGGCGTCTTCTCACCAACGTGGCACTGTTCATCTATCGAAATAAGTACATGTTGTGTATTCTTGAGTACATGGCGTGTACTGTCACTCAGCTGGCGGCTGCCTCTACCACCTTACTATTCACATGACGACTTATTACACGATGTGTAAATTCTATGTACACGACGTGTAGTCAGTTTTTACACCCTTCATCAACGACATACCTACATTTCCTATGTACTCATACCACACGGCCAAAGTACACAACATGTGGAACGGTACATGGCGTGTACTTCCAAAATTTTGGATTTTTCCCCATTTTCCTCATTTTATGAAAAACACTTAAGGAAAAGTAAAAGAAGAAACCCATACCTCAAGAGTAAGAACTGGGTTCTTACAAACTTCCCCATGTAAAGAGATTCTTCCCCAAATTTCCCTTCTAAGGGTGGTGAAGATACAACTGAGAATAACTCTAGCCACTGAGCATGTACGTCAGTCTCCCACTCCCAGGTTTCATCCTACAATAGGCCATGCTGCCATATCACCCATGCAAGAGGAACCGACTGGCCTCAGTGAACCCACATGCTCCTATCAACAATACAGAATCAGATGCACCTCAAAGGATGCATCGACCTGAAGTTCAACCATCTTGGGATGAAAGAGGTGATATGAGTCTGAATGATAACATCACAACTGAGATACATGGAAGACGACGTTCATGGACCTGTACCTCTTTAGTAATAACAATCGATAGACAACTGGCCCGACTCTCTCCAGAATCTCAAACGGCACCACATTTCTTGGTGAACGTTTACCCTGTCTCTGGATCTGCCTATGTCCCAACCTCAGCGAAACGCACAAAAAAACCTGATCCCCAACCATGAACTCCAATGGTCATCTACGACAATCTTCGTAAGATTTCTGATGAGACTGTGCAGTAGCCTTCCGTTTCTCTATCAACTGGACCTGATCGGATGTCTCCTGCATGAGGCGTGGTCTCAATAAAGCTACCTCACTGATCTCCAACCAGCACACGGGTGATGGACATGGACTACCATATAAAGCCTCATATGGGGCCATATCAGTAGTTGACTGAAAACTATTATTATATTTAAACTCAACTAGTGGAATATGGTTCTCCCATGATCCCCAAAAATCTAGGGCGCTTGCACACAACATGTCCTCAAGCACCTATATCATATGCTCTGACTGACCATCGGTCTGAGGGTGGTAAGTTGTGCTTAGAAACACCTGTGTACCCAGTGCCCTCTGAAAACACGTCCATAAACATGACGTAAAATGGGATTCCCTATCTGAAATGATAGAAAGAGGGACCACATGAAGATGTACGACCTCTCACATATTCAAATTCCCAATCTTGTCAACTCTGAAGGTCTCCTTGATCGGCAAAAAGTGAGCCACCTTCGTAACTCTATCCCCAACGACCCACATATCATCATTACCTCGAGGTGACCTCAGCAACCTAGTCACAAAATCTATCATGAAATCACCCCATTTACATTTTATAATGGGTAACTACTGTAATAGTCTGGCTGGCATCTGATGCTCTACCTTCACCGGCTGATAGGTGGAACATCTAGTAACAAAACCCGCTACTTCTCTTTTCATACCTGGACACCAATACTAAAATCTCATGTCACGGTACTTTTTAGTAAACCCAAGATGAACTACCAAAGTTGAAGCATGAATATTCTGCATCAACTACTTGAGGATGTCCCCTAGAGCCCACACTCGTCCATGGAAACAATGTATCTCATCATCACCTATCGTCCAACCAGAAGGTGGGTCCTCACTTGCCACCAACTCCTGTAGAACAACGCCTTATGAATCTGATAGCTGCCTCATCCTCACTCTATCCAGGAGGGAAGAAGTCAAGGATAAGGAAGAATGATAGGTTTGACCCTGGTTGTCATGCACCTCCAAATGCTTCTCAGAGAACAAAGCCATAAGATGCCATTCCCCACTGGCCTCATGAAAATCCTGTGTATGAGTTTTCATGCTCAGTGCATCAGTAACTGCATTACCCTTAACTGAGGTATAGGAAATCTTAAAGTCGAAGGACTGAATCTATTTGACCCACCTTCACTATCTCAGATTCAATTCACACTGAGTAAATATTTACTTGAAACTTTTGTGGTCGGTGAAAACCACAAAATTCTATCCCATGAGATAATGTCTCCCCCATTGCAATTCCAGAGCAGCTTCAGCCAACTCGAGATCATGCGTCGGTTAATTCCTGTCATGTGGCCTTAACTGTTGAGACCTATATCCAACTACTCGATCTCCATGCATCAACACTACTCCCATCCCAATACCTGATGCATCACAGTAAACTGTATAGCTCTTCCCTTGCTCTGGAAGTATCAGGATTTGTGCTGATTTAAACTTTCCTTTAAACTCCTGAAAGGCTGTATCGCAAGCTTATGACCAAACGAACCTCACACCCTTCTTAGTCGAACCCATCAATGGTGCTGCTAAGCGGGTGAAGTCCTATATAAATATCCAATAGTAACCAACTAGCCCCAAGAAACTCTGTATCTCAAACACGTTTTTAAACTGCTCCCCGGAATCTAATACTCTCACACTCTCTAGGTCTACTGCTACTTTTGCCTCTAAGATGATATGACCCAGGAAGTGTATCGGTTCTATCCAAAAGTGTCACTTTGAGAGATTAGCATATAGACAATGACCTCTTAGTGTACTCAATATAATCTCAAGATGGGTAGCATGGTCGTGTTCAGTGTGAGAGTACGCCAAGATATCATCCACGAAGACTACCACAAAAGGATCCAGATAGGATTAGAACACACGATTAATAAGAGCTATGAAAACTACTGGCGTGTTCGTGAGTCCGAACGACATAACCAAATACACGTAGAGACCATATCTGCTTCAAAATCTATAAGCGGTATGTACGATGGTCTAAAGCTTAACCAATGATATCTGAATCCCAATTCAATCTTTGAGAACACTCGTTCTCCTCAAAGATGTTAAAAAAGGTAATCAATCCTTGTTAAGAGATATTGGTTCTTAACCGTCAGCTAGTTCAGTTTCTGAGAATCCACATAGAGTCTGAGGGTATTGTCTGCCTTCGTAGCAAACAGAACCGGTGAACCCCAAGGAGAAGTACTGGGTCGGACGAAACCCTATGCCTAAAACTCCTCCAACTATCTCTTGTGCTCCTATAACTATGGTTTAGCCATCCTATAAGGAGGAATGGAAACCGGTGCTGCTCCTGGCATAATCTTAATAGAGGAATATACTCCTTGCTCCGGAGGTAGACCTGAAAAGTTGTACGGGAAGACATTCCTGAAAAGATCAAATTCTTCTGACAAGTTCCCTAATCATCTAGATATAAGCATGAAATTTGGGTTGTCACTTTACCTCACCCACGATATTCTGGTCCAGCTCGGCTTGCATGGACATCCCATTCGCCCTTTTATGGAAACTCTCCACCCTTTGATGATGTGATACTCACCCTGTGATAGTAGAAATCAACAAAGGATAGAAAAGGTACCAACCAGTCCATCCTGAGAATGAAATCATTGGTCGTCATCTGTAGACATAGAGGTCCCATAGAAAGTGACACCGACCAACCTCTAGGGGGAACTCCCTACACTGACACACACCAACTGTTCAAGTCCCCAGTGGAGTGTCTAACACTATAACACCAGAAGAAGAAGAAACACAGAGCCCAAGGCTGTCCACAATGGGAACAGATATAAAGCTATGTGTAGAACCCCTATTGAAAAGTACTAAAGATAAAATAGAAGCTACTAAAATAGTGCCTCTGACAGTAGAAGGTACGGGATCCTGCTCTTGTTGGGTATGTTGCACTTCATTTGCCTACCCTGTGTCGCAGCCCTGCAACACAGCCTGGCTACACTAAGATGTTCTACCATGCTGCCTCTGAGATCCCGGTGTCTGTCTACCATGGACACATCCACCATCTCTACCTGCATGCCCAGATGTATTCTAGTTTCTCTACTGGTAAGAAGCTGCTGGTCCTCCTCCCGCACATGGAGTCTGCACAGAACCCTTCTCACTAGCCACTGGTAGAGACGCCCTGCAAAAGCGTTGTAGATGACCCATCATGCCGCAAGCTCGACACTCCACTATGATTCAGAGACACTGAGGTCACTTGTGCCCCTCTCTACCACACTGGTAGTAAACAACTGGGCCACTGGATGTATTCTTCTAGATAGTACTTCCACTGTGAGTGAAGTCCATCTATCTCTTCCTCTTACTAGTATAAATAGTACCAGCAACAGGTGTTGAACTGCCATGGCCCACACCACTAGCTTCCCACAGGTTTTTCTCAGTAATCTGTTCCTGGTTCACAATAGCATGAACTATAGGCAACCTAAAAACATTCACCAGTGCTCAGATGTCATATGAAAGACCATCCTCAAAGTGTATTTCTCTCAACATCTCATCACCCACTATAACAGGTAATAATAGTTGAAGCATGGTGAAGTGAGCAGAATAATCCATCACTGACATGGTTCCCTACCATATATTCATGAACTCTCAAGATTGATATGACCTCATCATCTCTGGAAAAAGAAATTGTAAAAAGCTACCTGAGATTCTTCCCACACCATGTCGGGTTGATGCTCAAACTGGTTGGAAGCATCCCACCAACTATTGGTGGAATCACACAACATATAAGTTGCGAGCTTGGACCTATGCTCAGTAGGCATCTCAGGATGCTAAAAAATAGTCTGCATTGAATCCATCCATGACTCCACAACTTGTGGTCCTCCATCCCTTGAAAACGTAGGTGGATACTGCTGCTAGAAGATATGTGTCAGATCTGCCCTAGATATGGCAGCCGACGGTGTTCCCTGGAAGATCTGCATGAACCACATGAATCCTTCATGGAACTACGCATCAGCTCCTATTCCAGGTATAACGGCTGGAGACACATCTAGATCTATTTTAGGATCCATTGGTATCCCATGGCCTACTGTTTCTAGATAATACTCGTTGCTGCTCTCCTGGTTAACAACGCGAGGTTATCTCAGCGACATGACTCTACAAGGTCAAAACACTCCTTAGATTTAAGTTTATAAAAGACTGAAAACTAGGGGATCAAAAAAGGGAATTGGAGGAAGAAATCATTCTTGATTTGCAAAACAAGACTACACAGTGTGTATATTAACTACACGACGTGTGCCTGAATTTTATTCCCCTTCCCGGGACCTTCTACACTACTTAGCCACACAAATCTCTTTTGATCAAGATTACATGGCATGTATAAAAACTACATAGTGTGTACGGTTTAATTTCCAACTTCCTGCATCATTAGTGACACGGTCAGCTACTTGGCCGACACTACACGGCGTGTTACACCTGCACATGACATGTAAATAACCCGGTTTCCCCTGCCACATGGCTAAGTCCAAACGGTCACTCACCGGTCAAGACTACATGACATGTCCCATGGGAATACGGTGTGTAGTAGGTTGGGTAACACAAACCTGTGCTATACATGACACGGCCGGGTACCTGGGTCAGACTACATAGCGTGTACAACATTGACACGACTTGTTCAATCATAGATTTCCTCCTTCATGTTGTTAGATACATGTGTAGTCTCTAGGTCAACACTACACGGCGTGTACGACCAATACATTGTGTGTTTTCCCAATCCAGGCCCTACCCCGTGTCCCTGCCCACATGACCTATGACACGGGAAGATACTACACAATGTGTAATTAGGGTACATAGCATGTACTTAAAAATTTTCATTTTCTTCTTGAACAGAAGATTAAACGGCATGTAATCATAGACCTACACGGCCTGTATCCTGCATTTTCCAAACAATAAGCCTCCGAAACTACTCTGATGCCCAAAAAAACACAAAAATGAACACCTAAGTGGAAAATTCCGATCCATGAGGGCACATACTCCCCGAGAATCAAAGTTTGGCCTCTTATACGTGTTATAAACAAAGTAAACAGTCAATGATCCACCAAATTCCCGTCAATGAGGGCCTATACTCCTCAAGAACAAACGTTTGGCATTCATTCTACTAACATTACATAAAAATACCCTATTAAATAGCAGGTAGTTATCAAAACAGCTATCACAATAGCATTCTTTTTTTGCCCAACAACTATCAGAACAACATGCAATTTATAATGCACCTATAGGGCATGGAAACTATGCATGGAAGATGATTTCTAGAATGTGAATAAATGATGTATGAGACGGAATAACCTCATCTCATTGGGTTGCAACAAAATAGAACCTATGTATAGCATATAAACAGCAGAACCACAAGTGCATCACCCAACAGTGAAGATCAAATCAACTGTAAAAGTGCAAAATATGAAAGATTGAAATACATGAGGTAGACTGGCTTTTCCCTGTACATGGGTTAGCTACTCCTGGGCACAAATTATTACCAAATACCATTTCCATACTATCCCTGACTATATTCTCCAAATAATAAGTCAAATAAAAGAAACCTGTGTCTGATACCACTTTGTAATGTCCTGGATTCGGGTGCCACATCATGGGTGCCCCGAACCCAGTTGGTCACATGACCTAAAGCACATTCCCCCAAACTCTAGAGGCTGCGGACTAGAAGCGAGGGCCCATGTCTGATAGTGGTGAAACTTTGCCTTCATTTGTCAAATTTTCACGTAGATGAAAAGATAAATAACATACAAAAGCGGAAAAAGTAAACCATATTTAACTGAAATGGGCAACTAAAGTAAAAGAGAACCAGCAGTTATATATATAACGATGCAACATGTAACTATTCTATGAAAGCATCCAAAACAGTTTACACTGTAATACAATATAATGAAACAAAAGTACAAATACTGCGGAACCAAATAGAACAGTTACCAGCATCGCCAGCCTACGCTCGGACGATGCTCTCCTACTCCTCAGCAACAATCAAGTACTTGTATAGGGACTCTTGCACATATCAACATCCAAAACAATATATATTTATTGGGCCAAAGACATGACCCTAACATAGTGTGAGAAATAAATCCTAGTAGTCCACAACCAAAGGCATGTGCCCAACTATCAGTGAAAAAGTGAAACAGTAGTGTGAAATATTAAATGCAATAAACTAAGCAGTATTGAAAAGTAACTGACTACCAGTTATATTTCCATTTTAATATTAATTTAATCGTTTAATTTAAGATATCACCATAGTTAATATTCTATGTAAACATCAGTGTCATCAGACATGAAAACTATTACCCTTAGGTAAACATAATCTTGACCTCATGCTAACAGAATCATGCCCTCAAGCTAATCAGAATCTCTCCCTCAGGAGATTTATCTCAGGCATAATGAATATTGATCTCAAGCACGGAAGTATTGTCCTCAGAAATAAGAAATGTATCCCTCAGGTGAAACAAGACATTTCCATCTGGCTAAGTAGTACCCTTCCCTTAGGCTAAACAAACACTACCCTTTGGCTAAATCGAACACTACCCTCAGGAACAAGTAACAGGGCCAAGCCAAAAATATAAGAAAGAAATTATATACAATTACCCCAAAGGAAATTTAAATCCTGCTAAATTTAAGGTATACCCTCAGGTAACTTGGCCAAATGGCTAAACAGAGGAACGCACCCCCGAGGTGGTCCTGGATCCAAAAAACGATCCAAAACATCAGGTTAAAATTACATTAAAATTAATATACAATTCAAGGTATATAATTCTACAAGGCCTCATCCATACAACACCCCATTCCTGGGCATGTATCCCAATGGTACACAAATTCACCACAACAGTTGGAAATAAACACTAGACCACCTACCACGATCATCTCTGATCAGTATACCTGAATGGCGCCTCCATAAACGCCCATGAATGACTTTAATCTAGGAATAGAGTATTCCCATTCAAATATAAATAACTTTCCTTATGGAAGGAATAGTCAGGAACTACTCAATAAGAAGGGAGGGCTTACCTGTACGGTCCCAACGAGACTGATGGAGGCCGAAACGGATTCCCAGCATGTGATCAGGAGATCCCCAAGGCTCTGGATTTCCTATAGAGGTCCTACAACATTCTAAGCATCCTCTGTGAATAGAGGAGGCTACTGCCCATTTTAAGAAAAAAAATACATGGCATGTACTCTCAAGTAAATGGCATTTACATTCCATTTTTAAACTTTTCCTCTAGTGGCTTCATTCCATCGTGGCTCTATTCATCTGTCGACATAAGTATATGGAGTGTATTCTTGAGTAAACGGCCTATACTGTTGCTAAGTAGGTGGCTTCCTCCACAGCCTTACTATTCACCTACCGACTGATTACACAGCATCTAAATACTAAGTACACAACATGTGGTCTGTTTTTACACCCTTCATCACCGACAGGCCTACACGCCCTGTGTACTCAACCCACACGGCCAGAGTACATGGTGTGTGGAAGAGTATGTGGTGTGTACTTCCAAAATTTTGGAATTTTCCCCATTTTCTTCATTTTCTCAAAAACACATAAGGAAAAGGAAAAGAGGAAACCCATTCCTCAAGAATAAGAACTGAGTTCTTACAATATAAGAGGATTATAGAAGTCATTTTATACATTTTTCCAATTTCAATCAATGTTTCTCACATGTTAATCTTTTTATTCCTTCTATATGGGGCATTTCACATTCTTTTCAGATGAAAAAGGAATGTTTTTAAAGTATATAGTGACAATAATTACTCCACCATCATGGCCATTATTGGAATTTGGATTCCTCTACAAGCCTTAATGATTATAAATGTTGAAGAAATAATTTATTCCATTTTTTGGGTATTTTGGTATCGAAAATAGTTTAAAAATGGAACGATTATTTCAATATCATGAAACAATTACTTTTTATTTGAAATAATATTTTAATGTGAAAAGATGAAAATAGTTATCTTTCATGTCATATGATTATATTATGATACATATAATTTTGATGGATTGTTATGGGATAACACATATATGGATGTTTCTATGATAATACAAGGATAAATGGTTACATTATGACCTCCAATGCATTGAGTACAGAAGTCGTTCATACGACTATTCCATTTGTAAGGGTGACATGTATGGAAGTCGGTCATATGTCCATTTCATTTTTAAGTGTTCCATGTATAGAAGTTGGTCATTTGACAATTCCATTTTTAATAGTGACAAGTATGAAAGTAGATTTTATGGTTATTCCATTTTAGTAAAAAAAATTCCAATGATATATAATTATATATTATATGTTTTTTACATGTTATCAGGAAAATCAATGATTTTCAAAGGGTAAGATAACTATATTTTAAAAATCATGACCTTTGTTTGAATTTAAAAATATATGTTTTATTTTAAGGAAATGTTTTATGGGTTTTCAGTAGACTAATGATTTTCACTATATATACCCCTTACTAATAATTTTGTGCTCATTCAATGTTTTAAAATGTTATTCATAGGGTTTAAATATTTTTAAGGACAAAGAAGGATTCATGATGATCCTTTTCAACATGTATCTTGAAAATAAACAATGTTTTATTTTTAAAAAGTAGCCTTTTGTGGAAAAATTAGACACTGACTATAACTATCCACTTGTAATGTATGGGTTACTATGTAAGATTTTTACCTTATTCTATAAAACACTTGACCTAAAAAACCTTTTGGAATGAATGAAAATAATTTCTCATCAAAAGTCACTAGAAAAAGTTTTGTTTAAAGTCAGACCCATAGAGTAGGTATCAGAGTAGGGTTTAGACAAATTTGGAGATTATGATGGATTCATTAGAGATATGTATATCCTAATGGGTTTATAATTTTTATTTTTTAGTAATTTTAATGTATTTGAAACACCTTTTAAGGCTCTAAGTTATTACATTTTATGGTTATTAATGGTAATTTTGGAGACATTTTTTTGAGGAAATTATGGTTTATTACTTTATGGGATTAAAAAATCATGTTATGAGGAAGGATTTGAGGTGAGTACATTATGGTTATTTTTTAGTACATTATCATATTTTGGTTATATTATATTACATATATAGTTTTTGAGAAAAAGAAAACTCACAGGATGAACCACAACCCATTGCATCTGGTAAGACCATGGGAATCGAAACCACAACTAAAGGGAGAAAATGGTGCAACCCCTACCACTGGCCCACATGAAGTCACGTCTTAGTATAGCATTTTTAAATATAAAATATTTAATTGAATAAGAATATTCTTATTTTGGGAACAATATTTTTTTAATCTTGGAAAATTTATTTAGGGGAATAAGTGATGAATGATGTTTTGAAATTTTTCACTATTTTTAAAACCCTATATTATCATGATAAACATAATACTATGATATTTTATTTGATATGAAATGGTTGGATTATATTTTGGAGTAATCTATGATTTTATTATTGGATTATTTTGATTTAGTTTATTTATGGAAATGGTTAGAATATCTTGATGATTTATATTGAAATTACTTTTTGGTATGAGACTTCAATAATATTTGATGATATTTGGAAATAATTATTTAATTTAATCTTAAAAGAATATGTTATAAAATTTTACAAGTTTTTGGGTTTCAATATTATTTTGGTTTACTTTTAGAAATTTAAAAGATGATTTTTTTGAATGGTCTTGGTTGAACCTATGAATTGGTGGTGAATTTTGGAGATTAAAAGTAGTTTTCCATCATAAAATGGTTTATTATTTTTATGAAATTATCCCACATTATCCTAAAATTTTTTTTTGGATAATGTTAATATATAGGGGAAGTATATTGTTAATATTTATCGATTTTATGATTATCTAAAAGTTTATTCTAGTGGTTCAGGAATGAAAATTAATATTGAAAACTCATCACTTATAGGAAAAGATGAGAAAGTTTTGTAATTTGATTAGTGAGTTAAAATATCCTTTTTCTTCTAAATATAATTCAGTAAGTCCATTGTCCAAGAATTAAAACAATTCCTCAAATCATTGAAATGGGATCTTAAAACAAAAAAAGTTATCTATTTACTTTTTGTACTAAGGAATCAATGACTGATTAACACATAACAAATTTATGGTTTGGTGATTTTTATATTTCTCCAAAAAAATGTTTTCTATTACTCTCTACCTGAAAATTATCGTAGTTTTATCCTCTATGTCCATGTTTTACTGCATGGAATCCTAGTATATTTAAACTTAGGTGACCATCGTGGTGCCCTTTCTTTATTTTAAAGTGCATGTTACATTTATCCTTTTTCCAATGTGGCATTACAAAAATGGTATTTTGAAAAGTCAAACCCTTGGTTTTGGATCCTAATAAAAAATTTCATGGATACAATTTATCATGGGGAGATAATGCAACATCCCTTTTTTTAAGTGAACACTATGATCGATAATGCACATGATACACCAATTTGAGCTTAATTGATCAACTAAATATTATTATTATAGTTATCTCATATCCATTAGAATAGAGGTAAAGAACTATATTAATTAAATTATGAAAATGGTTTACCACATGTTTATATAGTGATTAATTGGTTTGTAAAATAAAATAAAAAACCAATTGAATATAAATGATGAGTTTTTAAGGAAAACTATTGAAATGTAGAGAATTGTGATTATAAAATACTCAAATCACTCCTGTTGGATTATATTAAATGTTTATGATATCTAAATTAGGTTTAAAATTTAACTTATTTTCTTTTTTAATGTTATCTAACAACAAATCAAATTTAACACATAAATGAAGTATTTATCAATAATGGAAATTTGTCACTTTTGATAGAGAACCCATTATATATATATATATATTTATATTTTTAACAGTATTATAATTTATAATATAAAAAATAAATTTATTATTCTAAGGTGGAGCTTAAAAATTTTCTTTGGTTTATATTTTTTGATATTTTTATGATAAGAGTCATTTTTTAATTAATAGTGAAAAATACTTCATTTTAATTGAACATTTCATTTTCATATAATTTATTTATATTCTATTATATTTATAATTTGTATAAAAACATAATTATATAATATTGAATGATTTTATACATTTTATCCATTTTATTACAATGTAATAAATTTCACATTGAAATTAGATCTAAAAACATTGTGAACTTTTGAACAATTAACTATAAATTTATACCTATTTTTTTATTTTATCAACAAAATTAATTTTTAATTAATTTTTTCCTATTTATTATTTTGAATTTGGAATAATGGATTCTATATTTCAAATATTAAGCTAAAAATTATCTAAATAGAACACTTTTATTTTTGGACATTATGATTAACAACTCTAGTAATAATTTTTATTATGACTGTTACAGGTAAATATGATAATTAAAGGTTAAAATAATGTTATAAATATTATAAAACTAACATAAAACATGTCATAATTTTATTTTATGAATTATTCTATTTTAATTTAATCTTTTTTATGAAATTATGGACTTTTAAATCCACTTGTGTGTGGTTATGACACATATAACATTTTATTTAAAAGATAATGATCTCATAATCATGTCTCTCATAACTATAAAAATTTTAATATGGGTTATAACCACCTGTATAATTTAATATAAGTATTATTTATAAAGATAAAATTATTTCCTAAATAATTCTAATTTATTTATAATTTTTATGAAATAAATAATTAAACTAAATGGTGACACAATTTTGATGTAGTAATTGCTTCATTAGTGGAGGAATCAAATAAATTATATTAAAAATCTTATAATAAATGTTATATGATAAAATTTAAGAAATAAAATAATTTTATGGGTAACTTTGACATGGTTTTTACATGTTAAAATAGTGGGATCTACTATATCAAGATGTTATGATATTTTTAGAATGCCATGAAATGAATAGTGTCAAAATTGATATTAATGGATTTTTAAAATATAAACTATTTTTCTAAAAGATATTTTTTAAATAAATAACAAGAACCAGTCAAATATTTGTAAAATTTCATAAAATATCAAAATGACTCTCTTATAGGCCGTTTGACATGTTAAGGTAAATATTGACCATTAGAATATAAAATACTTAATTAAATAGTGTGAGGTAAAAAAGGGATAAAAAAATTGATAATGATTAAAAATATTGAAACCACCTATAAATTTCATTTTATGATTTTATATCTAGCCATAATTAAATTATATCTGTAATAAATAAATTTATACCCTTTTTGAATTGAGAATTTATTTATATTAATTTAATGTTTTGAAATATGCCCTGAGGGACCCTCTCTTCTGTTGTAAAAGGGAACTACTTACTATCATTTCATGAAACTTAAAACCATTTTTGTTTTATCCAATATCATCCTAAATACATTTATTAAATACCTCCACTCATTATTGGGGCCTTATTTGTGTCATATAAGGCTCATTAGAGGTGCTATGGTGTCAATCAATGGTGATCACCAAAAGGGAAGATATCCTTTTTCATTAAGTATCTCGGTTTTATTTCATATCTAACTTCCTTAAAATCTTCATAAACTATGATTAAATTATAAATATAGTATTATTAATATAGAGAGATATTATTTTGTTAATTGATTCATGTAAATCCCTCTCTAATTTCATAAAATCGTAAATTATCTTTTGGTTTGAGTGTACGGAGGACTACCAACTCGGAAATCGATACTGTTTATTTTCATTACCAAATCTCAATAGTAGTTATAATGATGAAATTAATGTTTATATATGATATTAAATAAATATTTATCCTTATATGATAATAATATATCAATTATGTTCTTACTTTCTATGGACATAAAAATGATAATGTTGTTTGTGCGTACGTGTGAACTATCACCTCCATAAAGTGATGTGATTCATTTTTTTCACCATAACACTTTTAGGATATATAAAAGTATATTATAAATATTTATATTGTTTTAATGATATTATTATCATTAATTAATGACTAATTAATAATTACATATTCCTATAATGATCAATAAAAAAAGGAAACCTTACATATTTGTACGTATGGTTTACCATCTCAATGATTGTAATGTAGTTCATTTTTCATATCCACATGTAATGATGGATTAAAAAATATAATTTACTTAAAAAATAGTTTTTTTAAGGAAAATTATTAAGTATATTACATAATGACCTCTTTGATTGTATTCGACCTACCGAAGCCATCTTGGACTCATTTATAGAATATCCTCAAACCATCTGACGTGTACTCAAATAATTAACTAATTATTATAAAATGGTAATTAATGAAATAAAATGAATCATAATCATGAAATGGTTATAAAAAAATTATTTACTAACATATTTTTATCAGTTTGGAAGAATAAGGAACATATATGATGAATCGGACTCAAGGTTATAAATTTCATCTCAATCTCCTTTCATTGAGACATTTATTGATAAAAAGAACCTTTTTTCTTTTAAAAGGTTCATATACATCTACTACGAAATTTCATATCCATTTTTTATATATAATATTTTTATTTAATGTTTTGGTAGATGTTTTAATTAAGGGAGATTGAGATTTAACTTTTCTCGGTGTAATGAGACACCATGAATGTTTAAATATTTAATTATCAAATATTTTTCTCCATGATAATTATTTACATATTATATATATATAATGTTTTTACATTAAAATCTATGTCAATTTTGAATTTCATTAAACGTTTTTTCAAAAAGTAATATTTTTTATGCCTTCTATTCAAAACAATTAACTTACATTACAAATAGTAGAAGGAATTTTTGTAAGGTATATAACACCAATGACTTATTCCTTATGGTGATCATTATTTTATATTTGGATTCCCTTACAATCCTTAATGTTTTTGAATGATAATGAAATCAATTATTCCCTTTTTGGGTATTTTGGAATTGAAAATGGCTTTGAAAGTGGAATTATTATTTCAATATCTTGAAATAAGTTTTTTTATTTCAAATGAAATTTTATGTGAGAAATTATACAAATTACAATCTATTATGTGGTAAGATTATGTAATGGTACTTTGGAATTTGATAGATCGTTACGTGGTAAACCTTGGATTAGTTGTTCCATGATAAACTAATGATGGTTTGTAATTTTATAACCTCCAATTCATTGGGTAGGGAAGTCGTCTGTATGACTATTCCATTTGTAAGGGTGACATGTATGTAAGTTAGTAGTACGAATATTCCATTAGTAAGAGTAAAATGTATGGAAGTTAGCCTTATGGATATTCCATTTATAAGAGTTGTATTTATGGAAGTCAAATATATGTTTATTCTATTTCAGTATAATTATTTCCCAAGTTACAAATTTATATATTATATCTTTTTTATGAATTTTTATGAAAACCATTTATTTTTACAAGGAAGGATTATTATCTTTTTGAAATAATGATCTCCTTTTCTGGGTTAATTATTAGGTTTTATTTTAAGGAAATGTTTTATGGTTTTTCATTATACTAATGGTCTTCTTTTTTTAAGTCCCTTACTGATTTTTGTGCTAATCCTGTGACTTTAAACTTTTTTCCTAGGGATTGAGTATTGGTTAAGACAATGAGGGTGTCATGATGAATGTATTAAATATTTAATAAGAAAATAAACGATGTTTAATTTTAAAATGCTTCCTTTGTTCAAAAAATTGACACTTAGTATAAGTATCCACTTGTATTGTCTGTGTTTACTATGTAATAGTTTTTCTTAATTCTCTAAAACCATAGACATAAAAGAAATTTGGGAACGAATGAAAATAAAATCTAGTCAATTGTAACTAGAATAATTTATGTTTATGGGTTTTTACTTATAATAAGCATATGTGAAAACATGGGATGATGTGAAATTTAAAATGAAAAATAAAATTAAACAAATAGTGTTTTATATAAATCATGATAAAAGGTTTTGAAATATAAAATAGAAAACATACCCACCAGAAAAATAATACATAATCATGAGATGATAAACATGATGATAGAGTATAATTACTTCCATATGACATGAAATTACACTATGGCCTTGAGGAATAAAATAACAAAGAATATTCGGACAACAATTTCCATATAAGAACTATAATACTATGGGAAAAAATATCCACACCTAAAATTGTAAATAAAAAAATAACCATTCTTCAATTTGGGAATAGAAAAATTATCCAATTCATGAACTAACCTTGTGGGGCATACCAAGCTAATGGTATGTTGATAATAACTCCCCAATAATGACTCTAATAGAAGTGAGGATGGATATTAGCATCGAGTAAGAATTCCACACACATGGGAGGCCTTTTTATAAACTACCTGCACACTTGCACACATCACCATACAACAATATAATGAAGAAAGATAAAAGATCATACTATAAATACCTGAATAACTTATATCCCTCACTAGAGTATAATACGTTTTATAGAAAAATAAAAAGGGCTATTTATCACCCCACAGTGAACTCTAATGGAAAAAGAATATAAACAAATTAGGGGAAGCAAGATAAAAGAAACTTATATAACTATCTATGGTCTAGATTGAATAACTAATATCCAAATAAACTCCACTTTCTCCCAGTCATCCTAGTAATACCAAAAATGTTCTATAGTAATCAAAAGACTTGACATGTGATGGCAGAGCCCATGAAGGGCTCAGAATAAATATACCCTTTCCGACTCCCTAAAATAACCAAAATGAAAGCATTAAGAGGGTAGTCTTATCATCATTATAAAAATATTATTAAAAAATGATAAATAATAATAAAAATAGTAAAATAATATTATAATTGTTAGACATGTTTTTAAGACAAGGTCACATCCTTATTTCTAGAATAGGATTCTTATGAGAGGCTCAAAGTAACACTCATCAAATAGAACTCAATCCATGAGTATTTCCATCAATGATGAAACTTATTAAGAAAATATCACTCATTTTTTTACTATATTGATTGAACTCATATGAGATATCAGGCTTGACAGGACTTTACCTAATAAAGAAAAAAGAAACTAATAAGAATCATCCAAGATACTCACTCAATTAGACTACGTCTGACTAGATGGCCGGAGATTTTAATACATAAATAGCAGATTATAGTTATGGAATATGTGGTACATATGATTTTAACAGGATTAAATTTCAAGATATGGGGTCACACCATTATATAGTGGTCAATTGATTCTTGGAACCCCAAATAGGGATGAAGAGGATGTGAATGAGGATACAACCCATGAGACTCATGGGGGGATTCATACTCTTGTACATTAATTGGATCTAGTCCATATCGTTAAATAAAAGAACACACTCAACCCTTATAGAGGTGGAATGGGAAAAATCACCCTAGAAAAAAAATATTTAATACACCAGCTCTGATAAATATTGAGGGAACACACCCAAACTAACACTAGATCACAACTAATAAGAACAAGGGTTCTATTTTCTTTGAATAAGTGCATGATGTGTCCCTAAGGGTACATGGCATGTATCACTAATAATGTAACTGATTGTGTCTCAAAGTCTCATATGACATGCTTTATCAAAATTATATAGTGTTTCCACTTAGGGTACGCTATTTGTAGAGGTTTTCATGGTTGTTGGAATACAGTCATGTTGAGCCAATATACTCTGAACGTGCTGCTATACTATGGTTGTTCCCATGTATGCTGGCCACGACTGAGTACATTCTAAAGTACATGGTATACCACCCACATCACACAATATGTGGGGTTTTTGATAGACCTCATTGTTTTTCATTTATAAAATACCACGTACTTTCTAATTTATTTGCAATGTTCTCCACCACACCTGGAATTTGGGGTCATAAGGTCTCTTGGGATTGTCTAAGCCTGGCTGTTAGTAGTTGCATGATTTTAGGAACCCTTTTCACTGTGGAATCATCTTATGTCACAACACATCACAAGAATATAAAAAATAAATAATATGAGGAACATAGATTCATCCCCAATCATATTCATTTTTCATTTCACCTCATTAAATCCTTGACCCCAAATCCCAAACCTATGTTATCAATCTGTTGTTCCAAATAAGGACTATGAAATGATTAATTTTCTTGTTTTTGTCGAATCACTAACCAAATGGAATACCGATGATGATCAGGAAAATAACATTGGTAGAAAAGTAGGAAAACAAAATATGAGGAACGAAGCTCAAATATTTTTTTTGCCTCAATCTTTTTTATTTAAGATATAAATACGATGAATGAGAAAGTATTAACAAACCATAACCTTAGAGATAAAACCCATGAAAAATAAATCAAAACTATCATATATGAATAAGTGGTTATAAGGATTAATTTTTATTAAATGTAGATAATAAAAATTAACTATTAAAAAAACAAAAAAATGGTATAATTGAATTTTGGATCAATCGCTAATGAAGAATGATTCTACGTTCGTTATCACTGGTAGGATCCATAAAATCCTTTGGTGAAGTTGACTTATTAGAAAATATATCTCCAATCATTGATTCAATTTCCATTTTCCAAACTCACATCCATGACTTACTAAATGAAGATTGTGCTATAGGGATAACCCTAGGGGTTTTATATTTCTTGGATTTAATAGAAGGATAATTGTCCATGAATATTTAATAAAAATAAATAAACAATAAAATTTATTTTCCATTTTTTCCCTATGACCATTCTTGAATGGACCACTAGAAGTTGAAAAATATTATGTCATTCCAATGGTAAACCCCATTTTCATATTAAAAACTATCACTCTTCATGACCAAATCACCATGGTCAATAAAATTTGATATTTTTTTCTAATATCTCAACACAATCTACATGTTGGAAACAACACATTTCTGGTCTAATAACAAGGATAGTGATAAATGGTAAATAACCATGATAACCCAATACAATAATTGGGAGAACAATTTATGAACCTTGTTGATTACTTACCAACATATCTAAATTTCAATTATCCATGATCAGCTAAGATATATCAGTACTCATGATCTCCTCATAAATATTTAATGTCCCATATTATCTATTTGTATAGGACTACTGACATCATAGGGAAGTCTTCATCCAACCTCAGGAGAACTACACCTTCACTATTTTCACTTGAACCAACTCAAGGCCCATATGTTCTACCACACACTCTCTCTGGCCAATAAAGTGGTGACCTGAATGGTTTCCCTTACATGAACTTTAATGGTGATACATATATGGTATATGATTCTCCTAGTAACATACAAAATTATAATGCAAACCCAAAGCATATTATCCATAAAATGACTAGCCTTTGTTTCCTACCCATCTGTTTTGTGTAAAAACACCATTATATACCATAGAAAAGTCTGAAAGATCTCATATATATTCTCTATAATCATGAAATGATGTAACGATCATATTCAAAAATGATCATCAAGGACTCAATAAGATGTTTTAATACTTCCTAATCAGCCACACATCACTAACTCACTACAAAAATCACATCTCATATTGTTTATAATAGTGAGTAATTAGTTAATCAATCTATGATCCCTCAGATAGAGTCATGAAATATCACTAATCTTGGAATCCGTATCACAAGAACCATAATGATATGATCCCATTTCTACTTCCTTACGGGAACCTTGTCCTTCACCTATAGATTGGTGATGTATTAAAATATAAATCTGAATATACTACAATATCCTTAGATACCAAACCCAATGTTAATGTATTATAGTCCATCCTTACTTATTCTTGTTGTAAAACTAAGGGAAATCATGAAAGCTCTACACCACCACCTTTCACAGCATTACTAGTATCATCTTCCATCATCAAAAGGGTGACATTCTTCCATGCTTTAGAAAATCCATTAGTAACATGTCTAGTGGATACCTGGTCACGCATGATATCCTAATCAAAATACCATTTTCACCTCCATGACTAATTATAGAAACATATGGGTAGAAAATATTTTCATGAAGTACATTTCAACATCCCCATCCTTATGGTTCAACCACCACAAGGTAAACTACACAATCACCTTGCTCGACTAGAGTGAAAATAAGAAATTTCTATAAGAATTATCCTTCATTGATATTCTATTGTCTATATCTCACGATATAACATCTGAAAAAATGATGGGTCCACTATCACTCCCATGTTGGAGATGATATTTTCTAATAAGTGTAACACCTAATATAGAGCTGATATTTTGAGATATTCTAATAAAGCAGGTGATATCAAAGCATGTCTAGAACCATCATTAATTGTCTCATATGCTTGAACTCTAACATCATGTATAAAATGATTCCATAAATGAATAAAATTATGAACC
This sequence comes from Viscum album, assembly GCA_963277665.1. Lineage (NCBI taxonomy): Eukaryota > Viridiplantae > Streptophyta > Magnoliopsida > Santalales > Viscaceae > Viscum > Viscum album. The sequence continues at coordinate 133,305,424 of OY728152.1, read as the reverse complement.
AATCAAAATAAGGATTAAGGATCTATTTCATATGTCCCAAAAACTATACTGAAGTGTTAATCTTTGATAAGGGTATCACTAATAACACAAATAAATTGTAGAGTCTTGAGGAAGTTACGCTCAATATAAAATTTTCTCACACATAGTGCTTGAGAAAAATCATCCTATGGTTAAACTCATAAAACTCCATCACACTTATCCACAAGATAAAGTATTCATCGATTTATGGTGGTTTTTTATCATTCCTTACAATCTTATATTTCATGAGATGCTAGTCCATGCCTAAACTCAAAATCACATCCACACTTTTAGAGAATCAACACTAGGCTTCCATGGGGAACATTATTTTTCTATCAATGACAAAAAAAATCATATTTCTCTCTCTTCATCATTATATGTTACAACCACATGGGGTCATCCAATATTATATCCCAAATATTGATCCACACCTGTGTTCTGGTCAAATAAGAAGATAGACTTTTGATATAGAGGTTAACATGAAATATCCTTAGAGAAGACATCATTATACCCTTCGAACATCACAAGAACTAAAATCACATTGTGTGTATTACTCCAAAATTCATACTATCCATCTTATACGAAGTTGGATGAATACTCCTATACCTAAGATCATCTTAATCTATTTGGGATTACCTCTTAGTCTTGGAGGATAATTTCATACCATTAACTCAAATACACTATTACATTCACTAGTAATTTTCATCTTAACCAAGAAGGTAGAGATACAATTTATACCTTGGAAGAAACTATGAGGTATAAATTCCACTAAAAATTGATTATATTTAATTCAATATCGCCTCTAATAGTAAGGTTGTAATATTTTTAGAATTATCTGATCACAAAATCATCTCTAAAAGAGCCTCCAAAAGAGTGGTTGAGGAAAAGGGATCCACTGGAATCACTAGGCCACAAACAAGGTGTATGTTCAGGGAAATATGGCTTGAAACTATGCACAAAAGCTATAGCCATGGTAGAGAAGACACAAGACACACCTTAGACCACTCATTATGAATATAGGTCACAATATCGTACCATCTAATGTAATCTTGAACGATTCCCAAATATTCACCACAACTAGGGGTCCCCTTGTCAACTTAACACATTATAAAAATTTTAATCACACGTGTTGAAGGAACTCATCCTCCACACATTAATGCTATATTCTATAGGTGACACTCACTCACCCACATCATTTAAAATCATGTCAGAGTAATTTTTCTAGGTAGTGGAAATTTATCACATCCTTGTGTTTCTAAATACATTGAAAACATTGCCAAACCATGTCTCTATCGACACCTTACACATAACTAGAGAAGTTGAACAACGATGAAAGCTATTAATAGGGTTCCAATCCAAGTGGGATTCTAAATGTACAGTCTTGAGCTGGTCTTTTTACACCTGATATGGAGGGTCTGGTTCATCCTGAAACCCAGTCAATCTCTATATCTAAAAATAACAATGTTTACATAGAACAAGTGTGTCATTTGGGGGAACCACAATAACCAACTATTCTCAACATAAATGGGAGGATCTGCCAAATTCACCAAAGGGGGGGTCAGTATGCCATTGGATGTGTAGAGACACTGCTCGATATCCACCGGGATGAAACATCTCCTATAAAGGCAGTGGATCAGAATCATGTTATAACTATGGAATACTAGATGACCGTCATACGGGATGAATCCAATTATTTCCAAGATACACCATGGTGAAGAGAGAATATATGGGGAGGTGACTCAAGAATGTAAAGAAAAACACAACCCATTCATACATGATGCATGTACTAGTTTTTAACCGAAAACCAATGTATTCATGTGTTGTGTATATAAATAGGTTATCATATTCCAATGAATGGATATAATAGATACTACACCAATACCAGGTTCTTAATCATGAAATCTAAACTCAAGACACACTATTGAAATAGTTCACCAATTGAACCCAAAAGTTTGAAAATAACGAAACTCTAGTCCTGAGATGACCTTCATTGATACCAGTCCATAATGGTCGACACAATAGGGATTTCCTAGTCATTAGTAACCTAATAATGACTCTCTTAGCTCAGCTCTAATAGGTATGGGGATTGAGAACATCACCGAGTAGGCATGTCACACAAATAGGAGGCCTTATCCTAAAGTACCCTTACACATGAACACATTTCAATATACCAATATAATGTGGATTGATAAAGAAAATATACTATAAATATGTTCATATAATCTATCCAATATAATAGTATATTATTTCTAGATCTATGAGTCACTAAATTGGCGCCCTGAGATAGTTCTCCTCAAGGACTCATGCTTTCTTACCAGTACACTAGAGGCTTCTGACTAAAAGTGAGGGTATAATTATAGTATGGTAGGGATACAATACCAACTCGATGAGTATGGAACATATTTTAAGAAATAATGAATTAGTGGTAGTGGAAAACAATAATAACTGAGATGTTATAAAATTGTTTGAAAGAATATTTAATTGAGATGAATTTTATGTAAATCATCAAGATAAAAAATAAATGAAATATAGTAATCAAAACCTTAAAAAGAATTTTTAATGATGATATATAAGCCTACACGTAGTCATGAAAGAAAAAATATACCAATTTATGTATAATAAAGGGAAATATATGTGAAATTCCAAACAAATACCTCCATAAGAATCTCGAAATGATGGATCATTACTTTTCTCATATCCTAGAAATTACACATTCAAAATTGTGATATTCCCTTTAAACTAACATGTAAACACCCAGTTTATATGGGTAGAAAATGGTGGCCTGAATATGGTGTATGTAAAACTATGTTGGTAACCACCAATAGTGTCTATAAATAATCTAGCTATTGAATATAATATTCAATATTTTTTTGTTTAATAATAAAAAAAATAAAGGTAAGTAAATATAATCTATTTCAAGATCAGGTTCACCACGAGATACCCAACCAACCATACCTTCATTAGTTTTAACCATAATGTCTCTTGTGTAATTATACATGTGTTTAATATGCACTGGCTTATTCCCAAGGAATAAATCCAAAATGCCCATGGGTAATATAAAAGCATCCATGGAATAACCAAAAAAACCAAGACCTTATAAGATAAATACCACTATCAATATTCTTCTAATATAATATTATGATTGTAAAAATGTGAATATCTATGTTCATATAAAAATTAAACATAATAAAAATACCATTTTCTCTATGATCCCATCCATTCCATTCCTAATTGGGAATCCATATGTCAGTCATTCCATATCATGATTCAGTTTTACTATAATCCCATCCACATAATTCCTACTTGGGAATCTTGGTATACTCTAAGGAATAACATAGTTCACCTACTATAAGACACGGCCAAAGGTATTACTATATGGGAGAACCTCTTTCTCTCACGGAAAAATATATTTCTTTAATCCGTAGAGGCCATCCGTGGTATCCCTACATGAGAAACATGGTATCGATCAAGGTGTAATATGACACAATTTTTCTAAGATCCCATCAGTGGTATTCATAATTTTGAATCAAATATATCACAAGCCCTAAATTAAGATTTTAAGCACATTTCCCATGAAAAATATTCATATACAATGACAATCAATCATTCCAGATTAATATTTCATAATTAACTATTAATTTTTTTTATTAATATGTAATTAATAAAGTCATCTATATACACATTTATATTTTCAATTCAGTATATTTTAAATCTACTTTGTAATTCCATTCAGAAATGTGAAGTCAAAATGTTTTATTTAAATATAAAAAACACTATGGACTCAAGATATATGTTGTCATAATTTAAAATCATATGACTGGTCCTAGTTTTTATCCCTAAAAATATGAATTCATTTAATTAAATTATTATATCTCCCTCTCAAGTGATATATACTAATAAAGGATTTGTATTATAGATTCCATAAATATATACTTTATGGGTTTTTCAACTAAATTGGGTCATTTCAATTATCAAATCAATCCATATAAACCTTAGTGAACTTTTGTTCATTTAAAAATTAAGAAATCCTGAAAAATGATCGAACCTACCTTGGGGGAGCATAGATTATGGTCATTAACCTCTAAGATGTTATTTATATCACCAAACATGACTATTCTAGGGTTTAAGTTGTAAATTAAATGCATTAAAAATTTTAGAATCATGATAGGAAGGTCTAATGTTTGGATGATTTTATAATCAATGTAATCCTTGATGGAAACGGTACATCCCACATAACTCATGCTTAAGATTCTTCTGTCATCCAATATTGGGATTTGATTTGATCTAAACTGAGAGAAATATTTATAATTTACAAACACCATAAAAATCAGAAAAAAATAAGCTCACATGGATATACATATGATACAATAAGATAAATGAAGTATAGAATCATTTTGTCTTGTCGACTTACCAGGAGATATCCAACAAAATCTAAAGGTACATGATTTAAAAAATAAGAAATCATGAAAAATGATCGAACCTACCTTGGGGGAGTTTAGATTATGGTCATTAACCTCCATGATATTATAGATGTCACCAAACATGATTATTCTACGGTTTAAGTAGTAAATTTAATGCATTAAAAATTTTACAATCATGAGAGGAAGGTCTAATTTTTGGAAGATTTTATAATCAATGTAATCCGTGATGGAAATGGTACATCCCACATAACTCATTCTTAGGATTCTTCTATCATCCAATATTGGGATTTGATTTGATCTAAAATGAGAGAAATATGTATAATTTACAAACACCCTAAAAATACGAAAAAATAAAGATCACATGTATATAAATATGATACAACAAGATAACTGAAGTATAGAATCATTTTTTCATGTCAAATTACCAGGAGATATCCAACTCAATCAAAGATGACCAATTATGATCCCAAATGAGTGAGATTCCATTAATCATAAGAGGGTAGGAGAGAGAGCTCCAAATGTGGGTGGATTAAGTGAAAATATGATGAGGAGAAATGAGAGTAGTGGGGTAAAAGAAAACATGGAAAACTAGATAATTTGTCACTTTGGAATGTGGTACAAGATTTTTTAAACCACGTGCTAACCATGTTCCAACATTATTTTTCTATCAAAGACATTAAAATAATATTTCACTCTCTTCATCATTATATGTTACAACCACATGGGGTCATCCAATATTATACCCCAAATATTGATCTACACCTGGGTTCAGGTCAAAGAAGAAGATAAACTTTTGATATAGAGGTGAACATGAAATATCCTTAGAAAAGACATCATTATACCCTTCCAACATCAGAAGAACTAAAATCACATTGTGTGTATTACTCCAAAAGTCATCCTATCCATCTTATACGATGTTGGTTGAATACTCATATACCTGATATCATCTTAATCTATTTGGTATTACCTCTTAGTCTTGGAGGATAATTTCATACCATTTACTCAAATACACTATTACATTCACTAGTAATTTTCATCTTAACAAAGAAGGTATAGATCCAATTTATACCTTTGAAGAAACTCCAAGGTATAACTTCCACTAAAAAAATGATTATATTTAATTCAATATCACCTCCAATAGTAAGGTTGCAATATTTTTAGAATTTTCTGATCACAAAATCATCTCTAAAAGAGCCTCGAAAACAATGGTTGTGGAAAAGAGATTCACTGGAATCACTAGGCCACAATCATGGTGTATGTTTAGTGAAATATGGCTTGAATCTATGCACAAAATCTATATCCAAGGTAGAGATGACACCAGACACGCCATAGACCATTCATAATAAATCTAGGTCACAATAATCTACCACCTAATGTTATCATGAACGTTTCCCACATATTCACTATAACTAGGGGTCCCCCTATCAACTTAACACATCATAAAAAATTTAATCACACGTGTTGAAGGAACTCATCCTCCACACATTAATTCTATCTTCTATAGGTGACACTCACTCACCCACATGTTTTAAAATCATGTCAAAATAATTTTTCCATGTAGTGAAAATTTATCACATCCTTGTGTTTCTAAATACATGGAAAACATTACCAAACCATGTTTCTATCAACACCTTACACCAAACTAGAGAAGTTTAATAACCATGAAAACTATTAAGAGGGATACAATCCAAATGGGATTCTAAATGTACAGTCTTGAGCTGGTCTGTTTACACCTGAGATGGAGGGTCTGGTTCATCCTGAAACCCAGTCAATCTCTATCTCTAAAAATCACAATGTTTACTTAGAACAAGTGTGTCATTTGGGGGTTCCACAATAACCAACTACTTCTCAACATAAATGGGAGTATCCTCCTAATCCACCAAGGGGGAGTCAGTATGCCATTGAATATGTAGAGACACTGCTCGCTATCCACCAAGATGAAACATCTCCTATAAAGGTACCAAAAATTAATCTTTATCAATCAATGGATCAGAATCCTGATATAACAATGGAATCCTAGCCGATAGTCATCCTGGATGCATCCAATGATTTCCAAGATACACCATGGTCAAGAGAGAATATATGGGGAGGTGACTCAAGAATGTAAAGAAAAAAACAACCCATTCATACATGAGGCATGTACTGGTTCTTAACCGACAACCAATGTATTAATGTGTTGTGAAAATAAATAGGTTATCATATTCCCATGAATGGATATAATAGATACTACACCAATACCATGTTCTTAATCATGATATCTAAAATCGAGACACACTATTGATATAGTTCACCAATTGAACACCAAAGTTTGAAAATATCTAAACTCTAGTCCTAAGTTGACCCTCATTGATACCACTCCATAATGGTCGACCCAATAGGGATTTCGTAGTCATTAGTAAGCTAATAATGACTCTCTTAGCTCAGATCTAATAGGCATGGGGATTGAGAACATCACCGTGTAGGCATGTCTCACAAATATGAGGCCTTATCCTAAAGTACCTTTACACATGAACACATTTCAATATACCAATATAATGTAGAATGATAAAGAATTCATACTATAAATATGTTCATATCATCTATCTAATAACATAGTATATTATTTCTAGATCTATGAGTCACTAAATTGGCACCCTGAGCTAGTTCTCCACAAGGACACATTCTTTCATACCAGTACACAAGAGTCTTCTGACTAACAGTGAGGGTATAATTATAGTATGGTAGGGATAAAATTCCAACTAGATGAGTATGGAACAAAGTTGAGACAATAATTAATTAGTGGTAGTGGAAAACAATAATAACTGAGATGTTATAAAATTGTATGAATGAATATGTAATTGAGAATAATTTTAAGAAAATCATCAGGATAAAAAATAAATGCAATATAGTAATCAAAACCTTAAATAGAATTTTTAATGATGATATATAAGGCTAAACGCAGTAATGGAAGAAGGAATATACCAATATATGTATAATAAAGGGAAATATATGGGAAATTCCAAACAAATATCTCCATAAGAATCTCGAAATGATGGATCGTCACTTTTCTCATATCCAAGAAATTACACATTAAAAATTTTGATATTCCCTTTAAACTAACATGTAATCACTAGGTTTATATGGGTAGAAAATGTTGGGCCTTAATAGGGTGTAAGTAAAACTCAATTGGTAACCACCAATAGTGTCTATAAAAAATCTAGCTATTGAATATAATATTCACTAGTTTTTTTGGTTAATAATAAATAAAAATATAGGTAAGTAAAAATAATCTATTTCAAGATCAGGTTCACCATGGGATACCCAACCTACCATACCTACTTTAGTTTTAACCATAATGTGTCTTGTGTTATTATACATGTGCATAATATGCACTGGCTTATTCCGAATGAATAAATCCAAAATGCCCATGGGTAATATAAAATCATCCATGGAATAACCAAAACAACGAAGACCTTAAAAGATAAATACCACTATCAATATTCTTCTAATATAATATGATTATTGTAAAAATGTGAATATCTATGTTCAAATAACAATTAAACATAATAAAAATACCATTTTTTCTATGATCCCATCCATTCCATTTCTAATTGGGAATCCATGTGTCAGTAATTCCATATCATGATTCAGTTTTACTATAATCCCATCCACAGAAATCTTACTAGGGAATCTTGGTATACTCTAAGGAATAACATAGTTCACCTGCTGTAAGACACGGCCAAAGGTATTCCTACATGGGGGCACCTCTTTCTATCCTGGAAATATATAATTCTTTAATCCGTACAGGCCATCCGTGGTATCCCTACATGAGAAACTTGGTATAGATCAAGGTGTAATATGAAACATTTTTTCTAAGATCCCATCAGTGGTATTCATAATTTTTAATCCAATATATCACAAGGCCTAAATTTAAATTTTAAGCACATTTTCCAAGAATAATAATCATATTCAATGACAATCAATCATTCCATATTAAAATTTCATAATTAACTGTTAAATTTTTTATTAATATGTAATGAATAAAGTCATCTATATACACATTTCTATTTTGAATTCAGTTTATTTTAAATCTCCTTGGTAATTCCATTCAGCAATGTGAAGTCTAAATGTTTTATTTAAATATTAAAAACACTAGGGACTCAAGCTATATGATGTTATAATTTAAAATCATATGAGTGGTCCTAGGTTTTCTCCCTAAAAATATGAATTAATTTTTTAAAATTATTGTGTCTCACTCTCAAGTGATATATACCTATAAAGGATTTGTATTTCATATTCCATACATATATTCATTATGGGTTTTCAACTAAATTGCGTCATTCCAATTATCAAATCAATCCATATAAACCTTAGTGAACTTTTGTTCATTTAAAAAATAAGAAATCATGAAAAATAATCGAACCTACCTTGGGGGAGTTTAGATTATGGTCATTAACATCCATGCTGTTATATATGTCACCAAACATGACTATTCTAGGGTTTATGTAGTAAATTTAATGCATTAAAAATTTTAGAATCATGATAGGAAGGTCAAATGTATGGAAGATTTTATAATCAATGTAATCCTTGATGGAAACGGTACATCCCACATAACTCATGCTTAGGATTATTCAGTCATCCATTATTGGGATTTGATTTGATCTAAAATGAGAGAAATATGTATTATTTACAAACACCCTAAAAATCAGAAAAAAATAAACTCACATGGAGATAAATATGATACAAAAAGATAAATGAAGTATAGAATCATTTTGTCTTGTCGACTTACCCGGAGATATCCAACTCAATCAAAGATGACTGATTATGATCCCAAATGAGTGAGATTCCATTAATAATAAGAGTGTAGGAGAGAGAGCTCCACATGTGGGTGGATTAAGTGAAAATATGATGAGGAGAAATGAGAGTAGACGGGTAAAAGAAAACATGGAAAACTAGATAATTTGTCACTTTTGAATGTGGTACATGATTTTTTAAACCATGTACTAACCATGTTCCAACACTATCTAAAGTCATAAAACCTCATATTGTCGAGACTATGATAAAAAAATATCATGTGCATCCCATGTGGTACTACTATTAAATAATTAGTCGCCCTCGTATGGTTAAAATTCATGGATAGAGAAACTATTTCCAAACCTTGAATGTCACCCTCGTACGGTTTCAATAATAATTTCACAAATTAAACCAACCAAAAAACACTTTTATTATTTAATAATATTTTAAATACAATTTTAATCTCAATTTAAATTTTTTCCCATCGCCCAAATATAAAAATAGAATTCCATAAAAAATCAACTTATTTAAAATAAGAGATATTACAACGTCCCCACAATAGAACATGTCATATCTATGAAGTATTGGGAAAAAAATTATAAGACCAACTTGGGTTGTGAATTTCTTCCCAATAGTCCATATTGTGTTTTTGAATACCACATAAACCTCCATCTATTACATGATTATACACTGTATATAATTCAAGAAATATATTAGACACTTGTAAACACTAAAAAATCATCATGGAAGTTCTAATTAAATCATGACTAAACATAGACACTATCACATCACCACCCCATTAATCATCTGGACAGTGAAATTTTCCATGATTGGTTTTAGAAATCAATATCCATTTCTGAGTCATAATATTCCCAAATTCAATATTTTTATAAAACCACATCCTCGACATCCTAATAATTATCCCATAATGATTATAAGATCACCATGCCCGAATAAATTTGAGATAATACTTCTTATCAATGATTCAATTAAAATGGTCGAATTATAATAAACTCATATTAAATCAGTGATGCTATATTTTCCATGAAAAGTTATAGAAAACCATTAAACCATCATATATAAACAAATGGTTTACATGATATGGTTCATCATCGAAAAAAAATTCAATCCTAAATGTATGATTGGTGAAAATTCTAGAGCAGACTACTAGAGTGCAAGGTTATCCATACTCTGATGTTTACATGTAAAACATTGGTAAATAGATGAGATATAAATGCATCAAAACCAATAAATGTTCCAAAAATATGTATCCCACCTATAGATCGAGTTAATGAACTGAGATATGTTTGTGTGTCTTTTATAGTATTTCCTACCGAAGAATCATAGTGTCACTTAGGAAAAAAACACCTATATAAAGATCTATGTCAAAGAACGTAGTCAATAATAAAGCAACCAATTTTCATATTATAATCCCTTGAGACCATTCCTGACATTTATTGAGAAATCCATAAGTACATTGATTCATTTATAAGATTTCATAGATTATCCACATGTCATTATAATGAATGGTATCAAATTTCCATCACCCTTACTCATATGATGTTTATCCAACCATGATAAACATCTTACTCCACACATTATGATAATCATTGATGACAAACCAACAATAGAGTCCCTTATCAAGATCGAAATCATTATGATGTGATGATAAGGTGTCAATTGACAAATCTAGACAAGATATTTAGGTATCGTAGCATATATCCAACACTCTTCCAGTGTACTCAAGAAAATTTTATGTTATTGGGAATGATATCATATGATGTAGAAGTTTTCTAAGATCTCATCGATTGTCATATTTTGTCCCCCCCGAGCCATGTTTAAGTCAAAAATAAATACTTGTATTAAATATATCTTAACACCATGTTTTCTGACAACGTGTGTCATGGTCTACTCACAGGTCAACCAACTCCCGATATATGGTTCAATCCCAAATTACCCCTCATTATAGGTGAATTATCTTTAATCCAACCAAAACACCTGGTCCTCATGCCCATATACAACATATTTAAAATAGTAGATCCATTTCCCAAATTGGGTTACACACCAATGTTACATTTCAAACATCTACCAAGTGCAACCCATGGGAATTAAAAGTGTTATATAGAATGGGTGTATAATCCCATACCACTCAGTTCCTGATTTTACTCACACTCTAATGAGTCATTCATGAATGTTTTTATACTGACCATGCTACCTGGAACATCATTTTCACTATACTGAATGCTTCATTAAAAATACTCTTAAAATTTTGTCACTTTATCTGTGCCATGATTTATCAAACAACCACCAACCTCATGGTGTGGTTTTAGAAACTAATTTGTCCAACACAAATCCATGATTTGTCTAGGCTAAGAAACCTTAAAATACACCCCATAAAAGACAGTATCACTACCCCAAACTCAAGGTTCTTCCTTCACATTTATAGGCATCACCATAACTATAAAACAATTCCTGAGAACCTTTTGTGAGTGAGTATCGAAACTAGCATACATCTAAGATTATCTTCTAAGAAGGAATCTATAAGCCTCAACACATCCTATCTCCTATGTTTCCATATATTACTTGAACTCTTGAAATAGAAGAGTCATATTTAAATCTATGGGACTCCAGGAATCTCATATATCCCAATAGATAATTTCTCCAAACAAGTCCAGTGGGTCTATTGAACTATCACAAGGGTCTCTCATAAGAGAACCATATCTCACTAAATAGAATTCATCACACAATTTCTAAGGTTCCTATAAACTCACTCAAAAGTGGTAAAACTATGGGTAATATAAAATACCATTGAATTACATGGGAAATTATGATCATCATAAGGATAATGACATCACCTAAAAAATATCAGACTGCCAGTCACTAATTCTCTCCTAGAATCATCACAGATGAGTTCTCCATGGAGAGTTACAATGTCAATATAAATGGATATGAATATGGTGCTCATCATGTACATGTATACTAAAATACCACATAGAGGTTCAAATCACTAAAAACCCACCCATTTACTGAAGGTGCCTTTTTATTTTCAAGGAGTCCTATCTACCACAAAAAAATCAAATGGACAACAACTTCCATGCTTATAAATACAGTACAAAATTCAATGAGTTAACAATAACTATGTTCTATAATAAAATTTATTACCAGTCTCTTAACATTATTCAATGAAATTTAAACAATTCTCATGAATTAAAATGATAAAAGACTCTACTAAATTTTTTCTATGTTCATGAAATTACATAATCCCACAAAAACATAATGGTAATGTTCACATCCCTTTTCAAAACATCGATCAAAGAAAATAAATAAATAAACATTACTTGGGGGTCTGTGGTAGAAAAACCTCTAAAAGGATTCATGTTAAATCAATTATATTATGATAATGTATTGAAATTTTTTAATCATTTCATATATAAATGTTACAAATTTCCATTTATAATTGAGGATTTTTTAAAAATTGTAATACACTCTATTTATCTTCCATGTAATGTCGTGACCTTGCTGCCACACACCGTTACGCCGAGTTAGTGGTTCATGTGACCTCAAGTTGGTATCTTCATATTCTAAAGGATGATGACTATAAGAAACGGTCTACAATATACCATTCAGATAGTTTACCCTCCATATAAAAGAAACAAAATAGCATAAATAAAAATAATATAAAAGTATAACCAAACTGAATACCGTAACTGAAACAATCCAATAGGACATGTTGAACCAAAACATGGATACAATAATCAAACCTACAGAAATAGATATGAAATTATAAATGTCTGTACAATGTAAAAAACCCATAATAAGGACACTTTAAACTCCCCTAGTAGGTCCTGAAACCAAGTCTGATTCCCACATCCAATCTCCATCCCAACTTATCCAAATATCATTGGGCTATTGCCATTATCCATTCCTGAAAACATGATGTCTATTCAGGAACAAACTGGGCATCCCAATTATGGTGTGAGTACAACTCAGTAGGCCACAAACAATGACATATACAGTAATATCATTTCAATAATATTGTATTAAATTTTATAAAGAATAAAATATGGGTGATAAAGTAAAAAATTCACATAAATTCAATTCTTTTTTATTTCACTACATAAACCCCACGTTCTCACAAAAAACTAAACAATAAATATATGCTTCATTGAATTCTGGATTATGATCCATACCACCTATGGATTATCACAATTCATTAATTTATAGTATTTCATTATCCATTCAATTACATTACATAATACGACTAATTGGAACCATAATCAAATGCAAATAGTTTGGGGCTACAATTACATGGTTAAGGCCCTAAGGAATTTTGAATCAATAGTCTATCCCCACACTAATTATCTCAAATTTCAAAAAATTGTACATTAAATAAGAATTATGTGTCATACACTCATTATAATTATTGGGTTTTGAAGCAGCAGTCCATGTCCCATACACCTTTTTCAACAAATCAATAAAGGTATATTTTGAAGCATAAGCCTATATACCACACTAATTTATCACAATAGTCTTTTTAAGAAATAATCCATGTGCCACACATGTAAATCACATATATCACAATATCCCATATATAATAATTTCTCATACGTCGGGGTTAAGCATCATTAACCGTATTATCAAACATTCTCTTTAAAGTGAAAATTTTCAATCTATTAATCAAACAGGGATCATCACTTTAATTCTCATACAATAACATAAAAATTAAACATTAAATCATTTTGAAATACATAAAACACAAAATAGATTAACCCATTAAGTTCAAGGTCAACATCTCATAATTTTAATTGTAAATTAATTAATAATTAAATTAATTGACCAATTCCAAAATAATAATTCCCATCAATGCCATAATCATGAAATTCAATTAATTAATTAATTAACTAAATAATTAATCAAAAATTACATCAAAATAAATTGCCTCAATTTAACTCAAATCATTATCACATGGTAATAATTTTAAATGAATCCAATCATCTACGCAATTTCCCAATCATGGAAATTGATCATTTAAATATTACATGCATGTAATTAAATGAATACTGTGATATTTTCAATTTAGACCACCCACCATTTGATTGATAAAGAAATGTTGTCAATGGAAATCCCTAATTGAAGTGAAATGATTAAGAACGAGATGAAGAAAAAGATATAGATATGAAATTAAGATATAATATCAAACTAATTAGATTTATTAAAACATAGATATTGACACAAAAGATATCTAGGAAAAAATCACTTTGAAGGATGAGATTGATATAAGAGAGTGAGAGGAAACCATATTGGATGCAAATATATTATAGGGAGAGGTTTTGATCATCATCTTGGGTTCTGTATCATCATGAACAGGGATTCAATGTAATTCAAATATGTCTCAAAGCCTCCAAAAATGGGATTAAACATTTTGGTAGAATTTGGTCGAATTAGGATGATGTTCAGGGGTTTTGGGATTTTTAAAAACAATTTTTGGAATATAAAAAAACTGTGTATTGTTTTCTGGGTAAGGGTTCATGGTTGTCCAAACCATTCTGATAAACTATATGTTTATTCTGAGGGGGGGGGGGGGGGGGTTCACAGTTACTCTTAAGAAGGTGCACGATTTTACTATCCATGTGCTAGCCATGTAATCTTCTCTATCTCGGGTTTCATTGTATTTTGGGGAAGGGTGCACTATTTAGAAAAATTGTGTACCAATCATGAACTTCCACAAACTCCCCAAAACATCTAAACTTCACCCAATCTCACCCAAAATAAAAACCAAACAATATAAACATAAAAAAGGAAAAAAGTGTATTGGTTAATTTGCTTGAGACATCTCTAGAAAAGGTTATGATATTACATGTTCCCATGTATGATTTTATGAAAATTATCTCATAATTTCATTTTTAAACCTTTTCATTTAACCATATGTTATAAAAAATATGTGTGGTTGAATAATATAAATTCCAATATATATTATATGACAATATTTAGGTTTTAACATGAATTTCAATTAAAAAACTACTATTTTAAATAAATCTCAAAAGAAGATTAAAGGTCTTTTATCATTTAGTTGGAATAATTTTACAATGATGAAACCATATATATATATATCCCTTAATAGTGGTTGGTGAAATGTTAAATAGCCATACCTTTTTATCCCAGGCATACCCCTATATGACTGAGCACTAAATCTGAAAATATAAGAAATAACTATAATGGTCACGTTATTCCATCCCTGACCCATTTACGTGCAACCTAAAAAAAATTTATTTATTAGTGACAAATCATACCATCAGTTGGTTTATCATGTTATAATGTCATGTAAGGATCTACCAACATGAGTCGAGTTAAGGATAGTGTATCATCAAGAATATAAATTTATGAATCAAAAAATCTTTAATTTCAAGATACCTCCATTAGAAGAATTTAAATAACTCCTTTATTTATAATGTGGTATAGATAGATGAATTACCTTTCACATGTTATAAAGGTACTATAATTTATAAATTACAATTTGAATTAATGTAACTAGCAATAGGTTTTCACATTCTATCTCATGATATAACAAGTCTATCCATGATGGTTTGACTATATGGGTTACCATTCTCAATTTATAAAGGCCCATGCTATTTATATAATGAAATTGGAACATATTTGATAATAAAAGCTAATGTTTTAGACCATGTTTCAATTTATCCATGTCTAAATCATTTCAAATATTTATTAGTTTTTTTTATTTAAAATAATATAATCCAACTTTCCCAAGTTGATTTTATAAATAAATTTATTATAAAAATGTTTTTTATTTTAAAATGGCACTTAAAAAACCCATTATTCATTGTGTTTTTCTTCTCTAAATTTAATTTAAAATCTACAAAATTTTTGAATTTTAATTTAGAAAAATAGACATAATATTTGGATTCAATTGGTCAAAATTTATTGAATAGGTCCCTTTTTGGATAATATAAATAGTAATATTATTAATTTATATTATAATGGTGATGGA
The DNA here is from genome assembly GCA_963277665.1 of Viscum album. Taxonomy (NCBI): domain Eukaryota; kingdom Viridiplantae; phylum Streptophyta; class Magnoliopsida; order Santalales; family Viscaceae; genus Viscum; species Viscum album. The sequence goes on along the minus strand of OY728152.1, from coordinate 133,289,206 downwards.
TAAATTATGTTATATCAATTAAAAATAAAATGATTAAAAATATTAAATGACCCAAATACATAACAAAATATTATTTTATTTTTATTATATCTGTAACAAAATCCTCAAAATATCTAATTAATCACCTTTTTACATGTGGATAATATTATTTACTTTGTAATATTTTCTATAATGAAAATTCAAACATATCACACTCGTGTTTATAATAACTGAATATTTTTAATGTGGTGTTATCTAGAAGATATGTGAGAGAACAAATTGTATTTTAAAGTATAAAAGAATTATATTCATAATTGTAATTTATTGTAATTTTTGGGGAAGATATATTTACATTCAGTACATGCACAACACTGATGTATTTATTATTATTTTATGAGAAACATCAAATACATGATAAAAAAAATACTAAAATAAATATAATTTAGGATAAATAATGTGATAAAAAGTCATATTTGTGGCCACAGAATAATAGGGATATAATTTTTTTTTATTATTTTACTAGTTTTTTTAATATTAGAAAATTCTATGTAATGAATAGTTCTACAAATTTACATTGTAGATATTTCATAGTAAATAATAATTTATAAAATAATATGAAATTCATATGAATATTAAATTTTAATTTTTATTTTTATAATATTTTAAATATATATCATAGTTTAATTATGGGTATTTTTTAATTTTATTTTAACCATATTGAACTTCATAAAGTAAAATATATATGTTGTCACTGTAAGAGTCATAGTGGTTAAATAGGGGTTAAAACCAAAATATAAGGGAATAAATATAGTAAAAACGATTCTCATTATTATTTAATTAGTTTATATATAACTGCAATAATATTATATTTTAAATTAATAACTTTTGAGTAATTTTGTATTGAAAATTAATTTATTTTAATTTTATATTTTGAGAAATGCTCTGAGTGGCTTTCCAAAATCTTATAAAAGAGACCCGCTTATTCGCAGCCTTTCTAACCTAAAAATATGTTTGGATTGTCCAATATATACCCAAATAACATACTAGAATCTATACACTATTTATATAAGACTTATTTAATATATAACACCAATAATAGTTGACATAAGGTGTTAATAAAAGTAGGATGTCCTAAGAGGATGTGTCATTTTTAATCGAGTGTTTCAATTTTATTTATACTTACAACTCCTTAAAATATTCCCTAATCATGTTTATATAATAAAATAAGTATAATACATATTAATTGGTGTTATAATTTTAATGTAACAACCTATATCTGTATCCTCTCTCATCAAATGTTAATCAAAACCACCATCTGTGTGTATTGTTGACAACTGGCTCACGAGCCGATATAATTAATTTTTTTCACCATATCTCAAGATTGATTATAAATATTGAAATAATATTTATATATCATAATTATTAAATATTTATAATTATGAAAATTTAATATATCATTAACATTCTAACCTATTAATGCCCATAACAATGACAACATCGTTCGTGGGTATGTTTGGACTACCAGTTACATGAAGCGATGTGATATAGTTTTCATCACCACATCACATAAATTATAAAATAATTATATCTAGAGAAATAAAAATATATATTATATTAATATAATTATTTATGAAAAATTAATATTTTCCATCATTCAATAATGATCATTGAAAAATGGGAATGTTACACATTTGTAAAGAAAGCCTTACATCTCGATGATTGTAAAATAGTTTATTTTTCATAATGTTATTTATTGTATGGATTTAAAAAGTTTAATTGACGCATAAAGATGATAAATATTTCATGAAATATTATTAAGGATATGGTAGAATAATAACAACATGGGCCATTGTTCACATACCAAATTCATTTTGGAATTATGATACAAATATTATCAAAATATTATAAGTGAACTTAATTAATTGAGCAATTGTATATAATATGATATTGAATAAAATAAAGGAATAAAAAATTTAATAAAGATTTTTAAAAAACTTAAAAATAACCTAAATTTATTATATATGATGATAAAAAACTTTTGTGAGGATTCAGACTCAATGTAAGTGACTTTCTTTTAAAAATCCTATTTTAAAGTCCCTCTTTCCACTCGATTTAGAAAAGTCTAATGAAAATTATTTTTTCATATCATACAGAATGAGGGGATTTTCCCACTATAATTAATACTCAATGATATTATTTTTTATTAATAGGATACAATGGTTAGTTTCCAATAAAATGGTTTATTTTTTTATTTTACAATTTTTAGATTTTAAAACTGATTTTAAGGAATAAGTGTATTTTGATATATTAATTTTTTAGTAGAATGGATTTAAAAGAGTTTTTCATGGGTTGTATTCATGATTTGGACCAATGAAAGTATTTATAAAGTGTTGGGTCACATTATAGACAATTTGGGAGACGATAATATCTTATATGACGGGTACCCCTAGATAGTGACCCAATGCATTGGGTAATGATGTTTTCCCCTAAGAAATATATAGGAAGCCATCCATATGGTTATTAAAATTTGAATGTGTTATTGTAAGGTAATTGTAATGTTTCTATGATTATGATGTCCCATGTCACCAAAATTAATTTAATATGCAAGAAAATGGTTTTTATAGAAATATTTTTTAATTAAAATGAATAATAATGATTTTTTGAGGATAAATGAATTTATTTTATTAATAAAATATTTCTTTATGAAAAGGGTTTGAATGTGTTTTCATTTTTTTCATTCAAATATTATTTTAATTATTTTATGTACCTTATTTTTTTTGTTCACATTCAACATTTTAAAATGGTTTTCATAGGGATTTAAGGATGAGTAAGTGAAAATATGGGGTCAAGATCAAATTAGTAAAGATTGATAATGAAAATAAATCTTTTTTTGTTCTAAAATATTCATATTCTGAAAAATGGATATTGATTATAAGTGTGTTCATTGTAACATTTGAGTTTTTTATATATGATTTATGATGTAATTTTATAATTCTCTAAACCAGTAATATCCTTGGGATTATAAAAATTTAAATTATAGTTTGAATACATTAGATCATGACAAGATTTTGGCCAGGTTCTTTGAGTTTGTATCTAAGGAAGATTTAGAAAACTTTTTAAACATAAATGTTTTTAGGTAATATTATCTTATAAATTATTTCTAATATTTTGGGTTTATAGTTTTAAGGTTTATCAAATGTTAAATGTATTAAAAACACTTTTTTAGGATTCATTTTTTGTATTTTTCTAGACACTAATGGTTTTTTTATATAAATTTATTTTTTAGGTAATTATGGGTTATTAAATTTTGGGATAAAAAATGAAATGAATGAGATATCCTTTAAGGTTAAATAATTTATCCAATATTTTAAATACTCTGGAAATTTTTTGGATATTATACAATTTCTATGAAAATTATTTGGATTATATTAATATTATTTTAGAAAAAAGACAACCCATAGGTCGGGAAACAACTATTCACATACGGAAATACTATAAAGATTGAAGCCACAAATGAAGTGCATCAACAGGGCATTTCCTACCACTAGACTATGTGATGTCCTTGTTAGTATGATTTTTTTTGTTATTTAAAAAATATAATTGATAAAGATTATGTTCTAATTGGAATATATGTTTAATCATAGAGATATCCATTAGATTGATAATTGATTTTGTTATAATTTTATTTACTATTATTTTGGGGAGGATTATAGGATTAAAGTAAACGTAATACTGCGAAAATTTATTTGGAGAGTAAATGGTGAATTATTATGTAGATTTTTATGTGATTTTATTTTTTATTTATGGTGACTTAGGTAATTTTTGGAAATTGTTAGAATATTTTAGAGCTCATGGGATTTGGGAAATTACATTTTTAGAATTAGATATTAATATTTATTGATGATATTTGGATATAAATAACAAATTTATCTTAGAAGACTATGTGATCAAATAATTACGATTTTTGAGAAATTAATGCTAAACTATTAATTAATTTATCTATATTGATCATTGGGTATTAATATTGAATTTTATGGAATAAAAGTTGTTTTTTTCATTTTCGGGGTCATTTTTTGGGAATTATCTTTTTTTAAAATCACCATTTTTGTTTTGGTTTTCATTAATATCTAAATAAAGTGGGTTTTTTAATATTTTATGAATTTTTTGATCTATAGAAGGTGATTATAGTTCCAAAGGAATTAAAAATAAATCTTGAACACTCACTATTTGGATAAAAAGAGGAGTTTGTGGTGGGGCTTTTTTAATGGATGAAACTATTCCTTTAAAGTATGTATATTTCCCTATTATCTTAGTCTATATGGAATGTGAATTCCTCAAAACTAGTTAAATGATCTTGAAAAAAATATGTATTATATTTATTTTTCTTATGGATAAATGAATGGCCTTTTTAAAGATCACAAATTTGTGGATTTTTTATTGTTATCTTTATCATGACCATGTTCTCTGTCACCCTCCTTCAGTTTTTGTGAGATTGTTTTATCTTCTATATCCATGTATACACTTCTGTCTTATGTTCTCATACTTGGGAACCTAGTATGTGTTACTCCAATCAAACTTTTTTACTTTCATTTCTCTCTATTCAGGAGGATGATTTATTAATCATTTTTATAATGTTGGATTTCAACTAAGTTATTTTGAAAATTCAAACCCTGGATAACAAGATGTGTTCCAAATTGGGATGAAGAAATTTTAAAATGTGGGTATAATGTAAAAAATAGGTAATAGAATAATAAAACATTTTAATATTTATTATTATTATTAAATTTGTTAGTTGTATTCATCATAAATATACTATGTAATTCAAATAATCAAAAAAAATATTTTTTAAAAATATTTTCTTACAGAAATTTATTTTTATTAAAATATTTTCTTATAAGAATTTATTTAAAATTTTAATTTTTATATGATAGAATTTAAATTTGAATTTTTTTTAAATTTAGTGTTTCCAAATTATTTTATGATTATGTTTTAGAATTTTTGAACTTATGGATTTTTCAAGGAATACTGAAAAATTCATATATTTATTGAAATCCAAATTTTTTTAATGTATTTTCAATGTAAAATTATTTTTTTGATTAATTTTAAAGTTTATTTAATTAATTTTTATTTTAAAAAATTTCAATTATTAATTTATAAAACGATTTTCTTTTGTAATTTTTTATGAAAACATATTTTATTTTAAGAGGGCCTCTTTTTGGAAAAATATTAGTCATTAAATTTTAGAAAATTCGTTATAAATAAAATTCTAAAAAATATATTATTATAATTTTGAAAAATAGGTTCCATATTTGGAATATGTGGGTAAAAATTATTTATATAGATTCATTTTTGTTTTGGTAACTATAGATAAAAACTTTAGTGTTTTCCCCATGTTTTAGGGAAACTCAGGCAATTTTGGTTAAAAATAAAATTATATGAATCATCATCTGACCCAAAAATTACCTAAATTTTATATGATGAATATATATAGACCCTAATAATAAATATTTATAATTTATTATCTTTTGGGTCCACTTGAATTAAATTTTGATCTCTATAGAATTTTATTTATAGAAAAGTCAATCATGTTACACACTAGTTTTTAATAAATGTAACTTTTTAAACATGGTTTCATCTATAGGATATTCTTTGTTATAAATAATATTTTTGAATTTAATATATTTATATTAAAATTGATTTTTTTATTTTTTTGGGAATAAATATTTATGTAAAATGCGTACACAATTTTGGTTCATTAATTATTCAATAATTAATGAAATCAAATAAATGATAATAAAAATATTATAGTAAATATAATTTCAAATAAATAATGTGAGAAAAGAAATTTTGAGATGATTATAAAATCATTAGGATATAATTGAATGTCTATTTTTAATTTTACATGTTTAATTTTTATTTTTAATTCCAAATTATTGAATAGTTCTATAAGTTTACATTATTGAAATATTATAGGAAATGATATTTTATTAAATGATTTAAAATTCAAAAAATATATTCAATTAATCGATTTGATTATTATATTTTATAAATTAGGAACCATGATCTAATTACGGGTATTATATCATCTTATAGAAATAATATTGAGCGTAAACATGTAAAAAACCATGTTGTCACGGTAAGTGTTGAAGGGGTTAAATAGAGGTTAAAACCAAAAGATAGTTATATAAATATTGTCAAAAAAGTCTTATTTATATTTTATGATTTTATATAGAGCCATAATAATTACATGTTTTAAATAACTCAATATCAACCAATTTTTAATTGAAAATTATTATATAATAATTTCATATTTTGAGAAATTCCAAAAGTTTCCTTCCCCTCTCTTATAAAAGGGTGCCTCTTCTTTTTAATCCTTCAAACATAAAAACCAATTTTGTCTAGACAATCCCAAAAAAAATACCTTATTATAGTCTCTAAAATCGTTTTAGATGTATTATCATAGACAAAACACCATCCTTTGTGGTCTAAATATTTTTATAAAAGGAGGATTTTCGAAGAAGAGGTATTGTTTTTAATTTTGCGTTTCAATTTATTTCATAATCCAGATCCTGAAAATGTTACCTAAACATTATCATATATAAAAATAATGATATTAAATATAATTATATATAATTATGTTAATGTTTCGACATATATCCATATTATCCTCCATGAATTGGGAAATAAAACCAATATTCATTTGTACGGTGGATTACCATCTATAGAATCGATGCAATTCATTTTCAACAAAAGAATCTCAAGGAATGTTATAATAGAATAATTAAATTTTATAAATTATACTCATGAAAAATTTATAATTATTAAAATATAATATATTATTTACCATCTTATCTTTCCACGAACAAAAAAATGATCATGTCGTTCTTGCGTATGTGTGGACTGACACATCGACAAAGTGATGTAATAAAATTTTCATCACCACATAACATGAATGACATATTTAGGTATATATAACGTCATATTTTTCTATATATACCTTATATTACTATGATTATGTAAATATTAAAAAATATTTACCATATTTACATAATGATCTTCGAATAATGGAACCATTACTCATAGGTACACACGTCTCACCGTCTATATGATTGAAAAAATACTCATTTTTAAAACACATTTTAATAAATGTATTTAAAATTAAAATTTATTTTTAAAAATGATAATTATTACGTGAACATTTTTCTGGATATGGCGGAATAATGACATCTTTTAACATAATCCCCATACCTAAGTCATTTTGGAGTTATAAACAGAATATCCTCAACATATCTCAATTGAAAATAATTAATTTTGTAATTGTTTATAACATATAATTAAAAAATGAATTAATAGTAGATATGTAAAATGTTCTTAAATAAATAGATATTATCCTGAGTTAATTTTTTAAGACGATAAAAAATTTACATGATGAGTCGATCATATGGTAATGGATTTTTTAATTCATATTTTACATATCATATTTCCATTATTTTTACAAATGTAAAAATAAATGTATTTTTATTTTATTATATATAATGAATGTAATTTCCCAATATCATGGAAACATAATTATTTTATTTTTCCATTATATGATTCCATGTTCATTTTAAGTGAAAATGGTTTCTTTATTATGTAGGTAGTTTTTATATTTTAAAAGTGTTTTTATGGAAAAATTGTTTTGATACCAAAAAGATTTTTGTGCACGGGTTTAAAATATTTTTTAGGGTTATTATTCGTTATATGGTCCATGGAAATTATTTACAAAATGGTTGTTCCCCATTATAGCTCATTGGTGATCCTATTATTCCTTATTCCATGGGTTCACCAAAATAGCACTCCAATGCATTGGGTAATGAATATGTTCTCCGAGAAATTATAATAGATGTTGATCATATAACTATATCAATATATAAGGGTTCTAGAAGGGTTCTATGAAGATGTTTTCCCAATGAACCTAAATCAATGTTATTTTCTTGTGAATGATTTTTCTGGCAAATCTTTTGATTTCCTAAGTTAATATAGTGATTTTTAAATAAATATTATTCTATTTTTGAATGAAATGGCATGTTTTTATAAAAAAAATTAATCAATTTTCATATTTTTAACTTTACTAATGGTTTATACTTTTATGTCCTTTATTAATATTTTTTGTGTTTATTCTATATTTTTAAATGTTTTTACAAGGATTTAGTGATGTTTAGGGAGACAGATGGGGTCAAGATATTATTTTAATAATTTTCTAGAGAAGAAATAATGCTTTCTTTTAAATGTTTCATACTGTGAAAAAATTGAGGTTGAGGAGATGTTTCTACATTTTAATATATGATTTTTTGTATATGAGTTATAACCTAATTATCTAAAACTCTAAACTGAAAATATCATCAGTATTGTAAGAATATGGATTCTACTTTGAAGACACTTGAATATGAAATTATTCAGGTTGAATCCCAACGATAATAAAGAAATAATCACTATATTCATTGAATGTTAACACATAAGTAAAACACATTATCACAAAAGGTAAGAAAATCTCCAAGAATGTTTTCTAGATAAATATGATATGTAATAACATCAAAATGGTAAACATGTATACATGGAACATAATCACAAAATGGGAGTCCCATATTTATCAAGCATTTAAGAAATGCTATCTATATGACATGTCATATGTATCGAATATTGATCTATATATTCCTATAATGATTCTAATAGCATTAAATCCCTACCAAATTGAGCCAATGGTAAACCTCAAAAATTAATTACCAGTGCAATGGTACCTCAATCAATAAAGGTGAAACAATTATCGACTATAATAATAATCCATTTGGAAAACAATCACATCCCTGGAAACATAATTATCCCCTCATCGATGTGTTCTTTGGTCACATACATGTGATGTTTAACAGGTGTCGAAACATTCATAGTCACCATTTTACCAGACCCAAAGAGCGTAGAAAGGAAAATAGAAACCCTAATTCCACATGTAACAACTTATCCTTGGAGATAGTAAATTGGTTCCCCATGCTGTTTTGACACATATCCTTAAGAAAATATTTTTATATGCCAGATTGATTAGACAAGTGGAGAAGGTCTAATGATGTAAAATTAGGGAGGATATACCCTCTATATCGTTACTTTACATAGTGGAAGTTATAATATTTATAAGGAATCATATAATAATAAAAACTGAGCAGTATTAAAATCAGATGGAATAATATGTAAATGAAATACAGCCAAAGTAAATAATCCTGATAATAAATAACATATGGATATAATCAAAACCTTAAATAGTTGATGTCATGATACTACATATGGATTTTGGATGAAATGGAAAAATATTACACAAATACATTTATAACCAAGATAATTAGATGAAAAATACCCAATATCTATCACTATGAGTGTATTGAGTACTTGGATCAGTCATTGTCTCTAATCCCTAAAAAAACATCTTTAATAGAGTGTTTTTCTTTAAATGGACAAATAACCATGAGGTATCTCTGGGTACAATATGACATCATATACTGGGTGTGAGTAAAACTCAGTAGTCCACCACCAAGAATTTAGATAACTAATTAAGCTAGAGAATATAAAATTCAATAGTGTGTATGTGTAATAATCAATAATTTTCAATGTAAATAAATACGACCAATATCAATATCGGGTTCCCCATGCGATACCCTGACCCCAATACCTTGTTAGGTTTTAACAAGAATGTTTATGAACATTCATCATTTTACATGTGAATAATAAGTATGGGCTAGTACCCAATATATATATATATCCAAAGCCCCTATATTTAATATAGAATGATCCATGAAGGAACTATGGAATCTCTAAACATGGAAGATGAAAACCAATCTCAGTTGTATTCCAATATATATTATTGAGAGGAAAAATGTGTAAATCTAAATTCATATAAAAATCAAGCATATTAATAATCTACAATTCTCAATGATATGATCCATGGAATTCCTACATGGAAATATAGGTGTTTATCTATGAATATAAAAATTCTTTTCCCACATCCATGGAATTTCAGCATTGGAATCTTGGAATCTCATAAGGAATCACACAGTTCACTTGATGTGTGAGCCCATCCAATTTATTCATACTTGTGAACCCATGTATATATCACGAAAAATTATAATCCATTGATCCTATGAGCCTGTTAGGGGTATTCCTATAGGGAAATAATGGTACCATAAAAGAAAAAAATAATACATTTTACACCAGAGCCCTTCCAAAGAATTCCAATACAGGAATCTTGAATCACATAAGGCCTAACATGAATGAGTCCATACATTATCCTAAATAAATAAACATAGGATTTGGGAGTAATTCATTAAACCATAAAATTTTATAATACTCCATTATAAATTTTATTTATAAGAAATCAAGAATTCAACGTGAATTCAAATTCTCATTTACAATTCAATTCAAGTAAAATCCCCTTGGTCATTCTATTAAACAATTCCATGAAAAAAATTAATATTTCAATTTAAAATAACACAAGTCATTCATTCCATAACCAATTGTCAGTCAAAATAAAATGAATGGTCTAAGGAGTTCTCTATGACACATAATAATTCTTTTTATTAAATTAGGACATCTAACTCTCAAGTGATTTATTTATTTATTTATTTATTTATGGGAAAAGTATTAATCATCCCATCCATCAATGATTTTAATGTTTTGTTAACTCAGTTGGGTTACACCAATTATCAAAGAAATCCAAACACACCATAGTGGTTCTTTGTTCATAAGAAAACTAATCCATCGAGTATAATAACAAAGCCCATCCCATTGGGTTGTTTAGGTTGAGCTCTCCAACCAAAAACCAAGTATAAATGTCACATAACATGCATAATTAATTGTTAATGTATTTAATTTATGGTATTAATAATCAAAAATAGAATTCAATAATGGTATGATGTGTAGAATATTTCTTAAATGATGTAAACCCTTTGAAAAAAATTATAGAAACCTACTTCATGGTAATGATGCTTCACTAATTCTATAATTGGTTTTAATTCGATGAAAAATGATAGAAATTGGAATAACTAATAAACAAAATGTAAACAGGGGAAATAATATCACAAGAAATAACATTTGATATAGAAATATAAATTAATATAATAATTAGTAGGACTCATAGATTTAACAACTACTATTAAATACAGATGACAATGACAGATTCTAAGATCAAATGAGGGAGATAAAATCATGATTGGGTGGGGAGGAGTGAGAGAAACACACATTTGGAGGATACTATGTGATAATTATGATAAGAAATGGGAGAAGATGGGTTAACTAAAACATGGTCAATTCATTAATTTAACGATTGTTGAAGAAGTGCATCGTTTGGTTACATAGTTTTTCTAACCATGCACCAACTGGTCCCCTACATTATCTTAAGGCACATGACATCACATAGTTAGGAATATGGTTTGAAAAACCTCCATATTCCATTTAGTGACATTTTCCTAAAGTCTCACCCCCTCTCACGGTTGTAATGCGTGGGTATAAAAACCATCCCCCAACAATGAGATTACCTCTGTACCTCTACTCCAAATTTCATAGCTATATAGGAAACGACACATGGTTTAACTAACCATGATCCACCTTATTATAGTCCCAATATTGAGTCACACAGTTATAAATAACCATTCTACATCCATGCACCTCAGACTATATTTCAAAAAAAATGATATTTCAATGTCTGATTCCCATGAAATGATTTTGAGCACAAGAGACAAATTTTAGGCCATAACCACATAATAAAAACAAAAATTTTAAGTTTTCATACTCTTAGAATTACATTTCAAGGATTAGTTTGGAATTTTGACTGTCCTCCAAATGGAGAAATAAAATTATGTTGAAAATTCATCTCATCCTAAAATAAGGGTAATTATAGAGTACCATAGGTAGTATAACAAAAGAAAAATCACCAAATATAATCTCCCCAAACACAAAAAAGTATCCTAACCCACTAAAAACATAGAGCCATCTACCAAAATAATATCCTAGATCTATTTGTGGCCTATCAAGCGCAACTAAGCTCATACCAAGATCAAACATCTCATGATCAATGTAGGAATCCAATAAATGAAATATCATTTTCATAAGATATGGCATGTGTGGGTAGAGTACATACATGGGTCTATATAAACCTATACATTAGGAAACCACAAAATCACCAAACACATATAATCAATAAAGTGGTAAATTTGTAATCATAAATATAATTCATTTATAATATAATACACAATGACAAAAACAATATTCCTCTTATTCTCTATGGTGGACAATAAGTCTCAACTTGATGTCTCATCCCCACATCCAACCATGGATTTCTACAAGAGGATCACTATAACTTTAATCTAATAGAACTCACTCCACATGTCTTACTATCACTGATGGGACTGAAATAAGAGTTATTTGTCATCAAGACTTACTATATTGATGTAAATCATTAAAAATAATATGATCAGTAGGAATTTCCTGAAAAAACATTAAGGAAAATATGAGGACTCATCTGAGTTACTCACTCAGTCAAACTACAACTCAATATAAGAAGACAAATATTTATTAGAAGATAGGGTATCACAGATAGGGCCTATGTGCTATACTAGACCCTGATTGGAATAACCCACTAGATAAGATATCACATAGATGTATTCTGTTTACTTGATTAATTAAATTCCTCATAAGGAATATGATTATGTGAATAAAGATACAACTCTCAGGCCTCACATAGGGAATCCTTCTCTAGTCCATTGAGGAGATCATGTCCAATTCTTTGAATATAATACAACACCAAACCTCACAAAGGTGGTCTAAATTAGATATTAGATTCGAAAATATTCCTTAAAATATTCAAATTTTTTACAAGGTAAAATTAAATTCATTATAGTCCATGCATCTGTTTGTGAAATAAAAAATTTTCATTTATTCTATTTCTAGAAACAACATATCAACAATTCAAATTTAAATAAAAAAACTTCCATGATTAATGTATTTTTTACATGAGACATAAATCCTTAACCAATGAATTGAATGGTTATATAACAACCCATAGATCAGTAATAATATTCCAAATTTTAGTGTTATAAGAGATCAATAGATAACTAATGCATTAAACATCCCTTAATTATTCCTTGGATAAGTTTTGTGTTTTATGATAAACATTCCAAGAATGTTCCATAATCTATATAGAGAATGAATATTGATGGTCGAATAAAAAAATATCCATAGTATTACATAAAAAATTGAAAAATATGTTATCATAGATGAAAATATCTATTTCTAGATTATTAGATAAATCACATTGAAAAACGTGAAGGAGAAACCCATTTTAATAGGATTGAAACCCCTTTAATAAATTTACTCAAAATAAAATATATTGATATTGATGAAAAATTTGAAATATTTTACTTTAAGAATAGTAAGGGGTTTCCAAATTTATTTTATAAAAGTCTAGAAATTTTAAAAACAATGATGAATTATTCCCAATATGGAAAAACATTAATATTTTTAAAATAACAAATTAACAAAAAACTATAACATTTACTTTTGAAACATATAAGAATTTTTTATTTTGCTTCTAAAATTATAAATTCTTAAATATATATAAAAAATCATTTAAAATAAATGAAACTATAATTCATTAAGATGAATGCCCTAACGGTTGTAAAAACTAGAAATTAGTTTTTAATAAATTCTTTTAACTTTTGTATAAAAGTCAAATTTGTTGTTACATTAAAAATTCATTTTTCCATAGTGGATGTTAATTTTTTTGAAAAAATTAAACTTTTAAAATAAATATACATATAACATCATTGTTAATAAATAAATATTTTTTGATGAAATGTGGATTTTAAGATAGAACATTTTATTTTAAAAGAATTAAAACCATTTTAATATTTTTAAATACCTTTGAAAAATCCCACATAATAAAAAATTTAAAAAAACATCCCTTTTAAAAGTGGAGAATATATTTATGATGATAATATGGGATAAAAGATAATTGGTTTTTGATATATGATGGAGGAAATGGGTGGGAAATATAAATTTGGATGAGGTGGGAAAACCATTATTAATGTGGATTAGAATTATTCTGAATAATTATATAAATATTTTGGGGTTGTAATTGATTAAGGATAAATATTTGAATCAAAAGTGTAATTTTACCAATTGATAGAGATGAATAAAAAAATAAAAAAATATTATTATGGCATAAATAATCATTCAAGAAATATGTTCATGACGAATAATTTTAACCCATCAAAGTGATCTGAGATAAAAAACCTATCATGATAATGGAAACATAAGAATCAAGAAGTGGAAGAGAGATATGATGAAATAGTTATTCAAATATCATGAAAGGAAATATAAAAATTATAATTAATGTAAATGGGGTTGTGAATGAACTATATTTGTGAAATAATCGTGCAAAATATCAATCATATCTTATTTATTAGAAAATGAGACAAATAAATTTTTAACTTGATTCCCTATTTTCTCGAATGTTCTCTATCCCAATTCAGACCATGAACTTTCACAAGAAATTACCCAAATAAATGTTGGTTTTGTGATATCTAATTTAAAACATTAGATGATGAAAATTAGATAACATTATAGTAGGGAACAATGGTAAATTTTTATGCGAAAAATAAATGGAATTGGTTTGACATTAATTTTTATACTTAATACCCTTTATGATGTAATGAAAAGGGAACTTTGGAAAATAACATTTTTTCAATAATGGAATGTAACTATTCAAGGGTAAAAATATTTAAAAGCTTAAAATAATGGTGTTTTATATGAACAATGATTGATAAAACATCTGATACTAATTTTCATACTTATTTTAAACATGTTCTGATCCATTCACTACTTGTTTCTTAAATTTTAATTGTTTGGTTATTACTTTTGTGAATAGCTTTAACCCTATTATTTTATATTTAACAGACAATATAATGTAATTATTATAAATTTTTTTATGTTTAAATCCTAAATTTGGGATCTATAATTTCAATTTCAATTTCTAAATAATATAAAATTTACATTTAATTAATAAATTTAATATATAGAAGAACCGTTTCGTAGAAAAATATTATTTTTACAAACAAGTGTTCTTAATATCATATGATATAAGTTAGTAATTAAATGAGAGATATTATATTTTTATATTTGTTTATAAATCATATTAAATTTAACATATTAAATAATTCATTTTTATTTTTTAGATTAAGAATTTCAATAAATAATAAACAACTATTTGAAAATTTCCCTTTCAATATTATCTTGGTCGTTCACTTAAATCATAGTTATCATACATTTATATAAATCTATTTATTAAAATTATTAAATAATATGAAAAATAAGATCAATAATATAAAATAAATTTTATAACATTAAATTTTTAAAATTGATGATATTTTTTTATTAATAGATAATAGAATATTTTTTTTGAGAAAAATATTACAAATGTTTCCAAAACATTGAACACAAGTTTTATAAATTCAGCATTGTGTTTTTCAATGATAAATAAATATTTTTATATATAAGATGCTTCAATTAATTTTATTTCTTCATTGTATTATGATAATATCCAAAATGTGATTGTACAAGAAAAATGACTATTTTATTACTATTCACTAACAAATCAATTATTTTAAAAAATCATAAAAGATCCAATTAGGATAATTTTGTTATTAGAGAATAAAAAATGAAATTAATGGTTTAAATTTAACATTATAAAGTTTCTAAATTTTACATTAAAATTAACATTAAATATATATATCAGAAGTATTTTATTGATAAATGACTTTTTAAAACATTCAGTGTTCTTAATCATATTTTGAATTTATTTTGGAATTGATTATAATATTGTTATTTAATTATGTTTATATTATTTTTAAAATATTTTATTTATATTAATCTAATATGTGATAGATAATTTTAGTTTTCTTTTGGATATGAAACAAAATATTGAACAAAATATTAATTTGGAGGATAATATATTCCAAAATTTGGGGGTGTAGCATTTTAAGTGTAAGACCCAACAATTTTTCCATTGACGAAAAAACCCTTAATACACTAAATGTTTCAGGCCTCCAACTAATAATATTAATATATAAGCCCCTTATTATTCCTAAATTTCACCCCTTTCACCACATGAGCATCCTTAGCATAGGATGTTAAACATGATGGACTATTCATGTTTGACAAACATGAACAATGAAACTCAAACTACATGGTTTTTGATTCCAATTCTAGTCGGATATATTGTAATAGAAATATATGTTCATTCCTAACATCCTTACCATTCCATATTTCCCTCGGATGGCAGTACTTATAAAGGATAATCATCATCTAGGAGTATACCAAACCGCCTAAATGCACCACCGAATGATAAAACTATAACCTAGATTATATTGTGATAATATGTGGAATCATCCCCAAAAGAATTTGAACCATGATTATCCCCATATGATTAGAAGTTTTTAGCATTACTATTGGACGCTAAAACTTGATCATCCCCAAATGACTATAAACCATGAGTTTCTCTATAGGATTCCAAAACCAAAGCCTCCCTATAAGAATATAAACCATGTTTATCCATATAGGACTCTATACTATGAGTTTACTAATTGAAATATAAATCACAGGGGTCCATCATTTATTCAAAAAATTTAGTGTTCCCATGTTATTGTAACAATTTAGTGTCCCAAGATAACATTAAATAATTAGTGTCCCCATAGGACTCAAAATTTCATGTATCCCCACATGACAAAAAATGTGATTTTCCATCACCAAAATTACAATGTGAACATCCCTAAGGAATTTAATTAGTTACATTAGATGACATACCAAGGATTTATTATGTTTTACTATAATTTTATTTTTGCGATGTTCAAGATATTACCAAAGATATGAGACTAGTATGTATTATAATACAATAACATGTTTCATAGTGTGATGATTAATGTATGACAAATGTGATGGGAATTAATTTACATGATTGATGATTATATTAGGACATGGGTGTTAATATTAGGATTATGTATGTAACAAAAAATTATTACCTCTTAAAAAACTATAAACAAGTAAAAATAGATTCACAAGATTCATGGAAACAAGCTTGGAATACTGGTCCTCTCCAAAGGAAGGTGTTTACCCTACTAAGGAAACTAGTGAAATAATTAATCAATATCCAAATGACTAGTTAATTGGGAATTGGATTCATAATCATGTGTTAAATATATGAGGGTGACTCATAATAGAAAAAAATATTCTTAGTGATTCACTAACATCACCAAAATGGGAATGGGCCTCCAACCATTCAATAAATAAGTAGATAAGACACCAATTATGAACAGATATAATGCAACCCAATATAGTGGTAATAGTAGAAAACATTAAAAAATATAATGGTTAAACCATTTTTAATCCATTATCTTCAATCTTTTATAGAATGAGTAGTGTTTAACATCACCACCATTAAGAAATATCAACATTTGTCTTGTTTGGTATCCTGATCATCTGACAAGTTCTTTTGGTTGGTATCAAATACCTCACCAAATTCTATCCTCTGGAAATTCCTTGTGAGGTGCTTCCACTATGTCTAATGGACTTGGGATAAGGAATACACCCTTTATTTTGATAACTCTCATATATTATCATATGTGAAAATCCCACAAACATATTCCCAGATAGTGAAAACATAATACTACATAAATCTCCTTTAGCGGCGGTCTTTTAGCAGCATTTTACAAAACCACCGCTAACCCTTTTTTTAAAATGATTTAACATTGGCTTATTAAAAACTACTGTGAAACCCATTTATTTTTTTTATTGGTGACAATCCCCCCCCCCACTCGAGCCAATACTATTCTCCCCTCGACACATGTGACACTTCTTCCCCCAACGAGCCCCAACCCTAGCTATGCTCCCCTCCCGTACCACTGGTGACCTCGCCGCCCGTCGCTGCTGAGCCCCCTTCTCCCCCTGACACCCGCGACGCCACCTTCTCCCCTGACCCCATCGAGATACTACCGTAGGTCATCTCCCCTCCCCGGACGTCAGTTGTTTTCATAGTTGTAGGTATTGTTTTTCATATTTTTTTGGAGCCATCAGTGCATAAGGTTATAGACATATGCTACCCTTTGTGATTGTATCACAACGATGTGATATGGTTTTGATAATTTTTGAATATGTAATTAATCAGATTCACTGGGATACACATTTTCATGTCCAGTGTTTCTTATGAGTTTTATTAATGTATTCCTATAGCCTATATCCCATTAATTCTTTGTGTTTGGTTTCATTCGTGATGGCAGTGTTTCATGTTTTAATGATCACATTTTTTATCTTATGGATGCTTTGTTTTCTTCAATTTATTTAAATCTCATTTTTTTTTCATATAATGAATTTATTGAAATAGGTAATGTTTTAAATCAATCAAATAGATTTTTAATTGGAAATGTCTTCAAAAAAAATTACTTAATAAAAATTGTTTCATTTCTAAGATAAAACAAAATTTTCCATGGTCGTTAACATTGTAAAGATTCATGGTGGTATATTACAATGAATTTTTCGCAAACCGTTCATATTTTATTGGTTGTATGGAATTATGGTATTTTAGCATGTTTATAAATAGAACAATTTCATGTAGCTTTAATCCATATGTGGGTTATTGTAACTTTAATGGTGGGTTTCGATAGTGAAAACAGATAGTCACATGGAGACTTCTTTTTAGTTTCTTCTCATGTTTATCATTATGGGTTGATTTATTTATATCTCATGTTCATGTAATTTTTCATCCATAATGTAATATGATAGATTATATTTGTCTTGTTATATGTTAGTGATATTGTCTTGTTTTTTTAGTGTGAAATCACTCCCATGGTTATGTGTGTTGATACCTAGGTGCTTGTCGCTTGCCCACAGTGATCAAGAATACTCTTTGGGACCCATGTTGGTTCATTAAAAAATCGTATTATTTGATGTTTTATTTTTATGCATAGTTGGTAATATGGAAATACTTTATAACAATTTCTAGGAGTGTTTCCATCCATGTTTCACTACACACACTGAACTAAGTTATCTTTATGTGGAATCGATTATTTTACTTTTTGACTATACTTTTCTTGTGCTTATTTTATTTTCCATATTTTCTTTTAACATGCATCTGTATAATTAACATTTTAGTTTTTTCATTGGTAGAATTTTTTTACGTTCAATATGGATACTGCTAACTTACCTCGTTTTTAATATTTCTTTTAGAAGATGACCCTTTCATAAACATCTCAAATTTAGATTCCAGGGCCTCTTACCATCCCTATGTCAAATATTCTTAATTGTTTTTTTTTCATACAATATTATTTCACTTTTACCTAAAGATGATTTTTATTTATTAACTAACTTATGTCGCTTTATTTTCTTATTCAATTAATATAAAGGTTGATATGGACATGGACCAATCCTATGAATACTAATTTTTCATACATCACACACATTTTCAAAATTTAAAATTATTTTTTATGTATACATGTATCTTTTAACCTATGGATGTTTCTTCTTAATATTTGGATTTCTATCCCTTATAGTTGGATTAGTTTGTAATTTATAATTTAATGGTCAATACCAATAATCTAATTCACAATAAATGAATTTGTTGCAACACCAACATTGATCCAAAACCCATTATCATTTTTTTCATTTGAATAATGACATTAAGTGTGGTTTATACGTTTTTATATCTTTAAGGGAAAATAACATCTTAAATATCCTTATCCACCTTATCTAAGGTGGATTATTTAATCAAGCATTTCAAAATCCATACTTGTACATAATTATTTTCCTACTCACTCCCTTCATAAAAATAGATTTAAAAAACATTATTATGAGATGGTATGGATGGTACCTCTTCTTTATTAGTGGTCTAATTATACTATATTCAGTGATTGATATCCCTTGTTATAAACCAAATTCAATATAACATCATTTATTCCCTTAGATAAGTCTTAGAAACCATTTTTTATTCTAGAATAATACCTTTTTATGTAATTATAGATTCAACAAATTACTATAATTTAGCAAGAAACTTCTAGATCACGTTTTGATGAAAAAATGGTCTCTTAACACCACTTGCCGAGTCATGATCAGCTGCGACATGTTTTGATCATATTTTATATCAAATAAGGCTTGAATTAATTATTGCATCCCTTATTTCATGAATTTTTTGGATTTAATCAGATCATCCTTTAGCTGAATAACATGTACTTTATTAGCACATCCACCACATGGATCATATCTCCCCCTTAATATTAGGCCACTTCAATCAATGATTAGAATTATTTAATTTAATGGGAGAGGGGAACCTCCAACATTATTAAGTTGAGTAATGTGGTTGGAAGTTTTTCACTCACCCTAATCTACCAATTTAATTCTAATCGATTATGGTGGTACAACATTAAATGACCCCACAAGTGGGTGATTTACCATATGTTTTGATATAGGAAAACATTATGTAAAATATTTATATATCTTTTCAACTAGTATATATGAATCTCTTTCCCTATTTATTAATAGTTATGAGATTTAATTTTTTTAATTATTGTGTAGGTACATTGTGATATACATGGATAAAAGCTGGATCACATTACCAAGGAACACACCTCAGTATATTAAGGGTTTGAATGAGTTCATAGATTTTGAAATTTCCAATCGATCCGTTGAAGGGTGAATAAGATTTCCATGTCCTAAATGTAAATTTAGAATATGGATGAAGTGAGATGATGTTTATGAACATTTAATATTCAAGAAATTCCCTGGAAAATATTTGCGTTGGATTAGGCACGGTGAATCAAACGTTACAGAAAGGTTGAGAACTGATGTTAATCCACAAAATGAACTCCCAACTTCGACACAAATAGAAAATGAAATTTAAAACCTTATAAATGATGCATTATGTACTTCAATATACCATAATCAACATCAAAACATATCATAATAACAAGATGAGGGTTCTACAAATAGCAATGAGACAAGTGATGTTTTTGATACTGTAGGAAAACCATATCCAGATTATAACATATCATTGGATCGTTCTCTTGATTCTGTGGAGACTAATGTAAGAGGAAACATCACTGAAGAAAATATGTTCCATGATTTAGTTGATGATGGAAATCAAGAGTTTTATAGTGGATGTTTGAAATATTCAAAACTATCTTTTATGTTGAAGTTGTACCATATCAAATTTCTATGAGGAATTAAAAATAAGGCAATGTCCATGATATCGGAATTTTTGCATGATTCATTTCCTAAAGCAAACATCCTCGATTATTTTTATGATATGAAAAAAGTTATTAATAGACTTCGTCTGAATTATACAAAAATACATCCATGTCCTAATAATTGTATGCTTTATGGGCGAGAGGATTCAAGTCGATAAGATTTTAAAAAATGTTCTTCTTATAGATGGAAGTCAATGGGTGTTGTTGGAATTCTGACTCAACATACATTCATGAAGAAGAAGAAAATGAAGACACCTGCAAAGGTTTTGTGTTACATTCCTTTAAAGGATTGATTGCAATGATTATTCATGTCATCAAAAACCACCGAACACATAAAGAGTAATTCTATAGAAAATAGAAATGATGGGTTAATGAGACATACATCAGATTCACAATCGTGGGAGAAATTTGATTCTTTACATAGAAATTTCTCAGTTAATCCTAGGAAATTTCGATTAGGATTAGCTATTGATGGATTCAACGCACTTGGGACTTTGAGTACCTGTTATAGCATTTGGCCAATTTTTTTGATCCCTTATAATCTTCATCTGTGGATGTGTATGAAACAAACGCCTTTTATCATTTAGATGATTATTCATCGAAAACAAATTCCTAGAAATGATATTGACGTATACTTCCAGCCTTTAATTAATGAATTACAGGAGTTGTGGAGCAATGATATTATGAAATTTGATGCTTCTTATATGAAAATGTTCAAAATGCATGCGGCATTAATGTGGACAATTAGTGACTACCCAGGGCATGGGAATTTATCTAGTTGTAAGAATTACACGGATTTGGATTTTCCTGTTTGTAACATTGATTTTCTGCCCAAATGGCTACGTCACATTATAAAATGGTGCTTCTTCTACCATCGAAGATTTCTCGATGAATCTTAATGATTTTGGCTAAACAGATCAAAATTTAATGGGTTCATTGATCATAGACCACCTAAAATGTTTTTAACTGGTTCTAAAATATTTACACAACATGGAAAGGCTAAAAAAGAATTTGGGAAGGATCATTATTTGAATGATAGTGTGAAATAGGTTCGAAGTGCATCGTCAAGCGAAATCGGAACACAACAATGAAAGAAAAAAATTATATTCTACAAACATCCGTATTGGAAATTTAATTTGTTGTGGAATAATCATGATGTGATGCATATTGAGAAGAAGGTTTGTGAACATTTAATTTTTTTCATTTCTTAATGAGCATGGAAAGTTGAAGGATCATCTCAATACACACATATACTTTTAAGAAATGAACATAAAATGTGATCTTTGGCCAGATGAGAATGAAAAGTATCCTCTGGCAATTTTTCAAATGAAAAATATGGATAAAGATACATTCCTTAGAATTTTAAAGAATGTTAATGTATCTAATGGGTATTAAAGTAACATATTTAGGTCTGTTGACTTGAATAATCATATGTTACATGGATTGAAAAGTCACGATTCACATATGTTGGTACAAAAGTTACTACTATTGGCATTGCATACGTTATTACCCAAAAAATTATTTTTGTTATACTCCAATTCTGCACATTTTTTAGAAAAATATGTGTGAAATATCTAAATCTATTTTATCTTGACAACCAACAGGAGAGGTTTTTATTGACCCTTTGTGCAATGGAGATGATCTTTCCTCCGTCATTTTTTATTATAAAGATGCAGTTAACTATGCATTTGGTTGAGGAAGCTAAATAAGAAGGCCATGTTCCTTATCAATGGATGTATCCAATTGAGAGTTACATTATTTATATGTTTTTTAGTTAAGTAAAAAAAATTACACTTAATTATATGCATAATTATGTATATTTTATTTTATATATATCTTGGTCATTTGAAATCATAAGTGAGAAATAAATCTCAACCAGAAGGCTCTATTGCTGAAGGATATTTGGATGAGGAGTGTCATAACTTTTGTTCTAGATACATGGATTATATTGAGAAAAGATTTAATCTAGTTGGACATGTTTATAACACATCAAATAAATCTAAAATACATTAGATATCAAAAAAAATATCTGATATTGGAAGATCAATTGGGATGACCTCAAATGTAACACTGACAGAATTGGAATTATTGCAGGCACATAGATATGTGATTCTGAATTATGAAATTGGAGATTCATTTAATAATTAATTGAGGATGAAAAAAATAGAGGAATGAGAGGCCGAACAGGAAACGAGGAAGATATAATGAAAGTTGTTAATAAAGAGCTTGTATAATGGTTTGTAGGATGTTCATGTTAATAAATACAGCATAAATATGAATATTAGTTTGACACATATATTTTGTTAATATAATAACGTATATTTCTTTTTTTTAGATAATGAATACGGATACTCATGTAGAGGTGTTATAATATTTGATGTTTCTTTCTCGAGGTCCTCTAAAAAAGGGTAGAAAGTTCGATGCTTACAACGTGAATGGATTTATATTTCATACAATCAATCGAGAAGAGGGTTTGAAAACATAGAATAATGGTATATTTACATTTGATAAAGTGGAATACTATATAAATCTAACTTATATTATTTAATTAAACTACCATGGGAATTATTTAGTTGTTTTATTCAAATGCAATTGGGTCGATATTATCAGAGGTGTTGAAAGAGATTCCTTGCAATTTACTTCTATGAACTTTTTTCACTTGAGGGATGTTGGTGATCATGAACTACATGATCCATATATAATATCATCATAAGAAAAAATGGTATATTATGTGAATGACATTGTGGATGAAGGGTGGAGTGTAGTTTCTGACATAATACAAAGAGATTTTTATTATTTGGGTGATGAAGTGGATGATTTGACCTCTGAAATTGAATCTCTTCAATAACAAGAAACAGAATTATTTGTCCATCATGACATTGAAAATATTTGTCAAGGAAGGATGAATTAATTGGATGAGGTAATGGAGTAAGAAACATACATGATTGAAGGGGGAAATGATTGTTTTTATAGTTATTTATTCATTCAATAACCACTTATTTCATTTATGCAGTCATTCATTATCACTGTTATATATATTTTGGTTGTTAGTACTTGGCATCTATTATCATTTTTAATTTTTTTTCTGAATAATTATTTTGAAATATTTGTTCTGATCTTTGTTTTATTTTATTAAATGACATGAATGCTAAGGGGGATGCGATACACTATTTCATGCAGAACTGCGACAAATGACGATCATTTGTCTCCCTCCCTACATCATCTGAGCCACCAGCTACCTGCCCCCCTGCACCATCTCCCCCTGCACCCACTCTCTCACCCTCTATGAGCATCCCTTTAGAAGCTGAGATGTTGACTCCCCCTTTATCGGCCCCATCAGTCAGGCGGCGATGCGCCCTTCAAGTTCATCACAGACATACTCAAGGGTCACTGTTATAGGTACAAATTTTAATATAAATAAATTTATTGCACATTTTTATACTAACTATTTATTCATTAAAGATGAATAAATGATAATTTGTAGAAAAATATAAAAAGTTTAGATGTGTGGAATATGAATATGGAGAATATAGTTTTCCCATTCGATTCATATGGGGTCCCTACGGATGATGTCGGGGGATTACATGGCCAAATTCTAGGCCAGCTGGAAGAAAATCCCATTTCCCTTCCTATCTCATACGATGATTTGAGACATATGCCTCCAAGCTGGAAAAATTATTTTTTTGATTCCCAAATAAGTTAATTTTAATACAAATTAGTGTAAGTGAATTTCATGTTACTAATATGTTCAAAATGAATTTCTTTGTACATATGTTTTTCCACTTTACAGTTTCTGATGTGATAGCACAAAAGTGGACATTGAAAAATCTTGGTAAGAAATGGAAAGACTAAAAATGGATATTGTGGGTCAATTTAAACAATAATTCATTTACAGTCCAACAAATGTATGAGAAGCTAACCAATGGGGTACCCAAAGAACAGTAGAATGTTTTTGTTGACAGAAATCGTGATGAGAAGTAGATGGTATCTAAATATATATTATTATAATAACCTCATTTTGTATTTATAAATTTATATGAAGGGGATATGAAATTAAATACATTAATATTAAATTGCATATTATTTATTTCAGGATCTCTCAAGAAAGAATGCATCAAGTTGGGCAAAGCAAGTCATCCCTCACACTGCGGGGTCAAAAAACTTTTCTAGAAGCTGATTGAATCAAGTAATATTTTCAATAGTTTAAATATTTATAAGGAAATATTATCTATTTAATATATATTAAATTTTTTATTTATCTTTTTTTAATTAAGTCACAGTGTTTAGGGCTTGAGGCCTCACGAACTAAAGTGTGGTTGGATGTTCACAAAAAATCTTATGGAAGTTTTGTTAATGATCCTACTAAAGAAGTTGGGGTATGAACGCATTTTATCATAATAATAACTTATTATAAGTTTTTACTATGTTAATATATATTGATATTTTATTTATAGGTAAAAATTATTGAACTATGGGATGCCAATCCAGGGTATTCTTACTCAGTCTCCCAAGATGACTCAATTGCTAATGTCTTTGGGAAGGAGCATCCAGGTAGAGTGTGCGGGATGGGTTCAGGACCCGTACCATCTTAGGTTTTTAGCAGGACACTGGGGATGGTAGCTGAATCTACTTCTGGTTGTAGTCATCCCATTCTCAGAGATTCTAATAAATAGATTGTTTCTCTATGAAACACAGTTTACGAGTAGGGGGGTCAGATATCCACTTTGCAGAAAGAGTGGACTGAAATACTTCAGGAGATGAGAAGATATACCCCCAGTGGAACTGTATCGCCTGCGGGTGAGAAGGTAAATCACAAAAATTAAAAATCATTTAGTTTTCAATATTTTATTGGTTTTATGTTCAAATATAAATATGTAACACTATTTAATTTTCAATATACTATTCTTACAGGTGATAGCCAGAAGTGGAGATGGAGGTGGAGAGGGTGATGATATGTGTTCATCATCTGATAGTGATTAGATGCATTGTTGATATGTTGGAGGTGGAGAGGGTGATGATATGCGTTCTTCATTAGTTTTTATATGTGTCATGTGTGGCACATAGTTTCCACCAAACATTTTCATGACCAAACAATTTCTATATTTTTCATGTTTCCTTTTATGTATTTTATTGATTTCTGATGTTTACTTTTATGTCTTGATTTCTTGAGTGCGGAATTCATATTTAGGACCCAGTAGTCTACATCAGTCCCCTACCAAAGCTTTAACAGAACCAACCATTATCTTTCAAATAACTTTACTATAGTGAATAATAGGAAAAAAATAGGAATTAAAGGGTCGAGGAATGTTTTGGTATGCATATTATATACTTTTTTCTCATATATCTTAAATATGTTATTATACATAACAAAAAACTGTGGTTATGCAGGTAACCAAGAAAGGTTTGAGGAATTTCATTGTAATTTAGTGTTCATGGGATGAGAAACACTCTAAGTGGTTTTGGTATTTAGTTCAAGGGAGAGGGTAGGGTCAATTTGATAACAATCCTTATAGATTTAGATATTATGTTTTCAATATAATGTTGAGAATAGAATAGGTATATGATCTCCATTTTGAGAATGACTCGTATGTGGTGGGCGATCTTGTGGTTAGCCTTTGTATGACTATGTTGCTTTGGAATATTCTCTTTATTGACATCTAGTGGTTCATGGTAAGTGGTTTGGGAACATGAACCCAGTAAGACCTGACATGATTCATTGGTTACTAATTATTGTTTTATGATCATGAAGTATGGGAGTGTGTACCCATTAGGTATGGGAAATATTAAGTACAATTACGAGAAATAACTAGTGAGACATTTCCTAGAGGATTACTCTATTGTTGGAAGAAGAGAGTGTGTGTTGGTTTTTCATTCCAAAAAAAATACATGAGATGTGAGGGTAGTAAACACTAGATATCTGTGGTTCTCAGTGAGTTTAGAATAATTTATTATACCAGATGAGTGTGGTATGCATATTTTGGTACTCTTTGAATTGTTTTTTTACGGCACGGGTATAGAAGCTGCTGTTTTTTTGTAAATCTATTTTTAGTTGCGGCTTAAACCACCACTAAATGGAAGAATTTTTCTTTTATTGGTGGTTTTAACCACCACTACAGTGAAACATATTCTTTGAGAAGTTCATGGTGGTTATGATTTTTTTAGCGATGGTTTTCCTGGCTAGGGACTTACATTTTTTTTGCGGCGGTTAGAACCACTGCAAAAAAAATAATCTCCTACATGGAAAATCTGCCGCTAAAAAACATCATAACCACCACGAAAAGAAAAACCTAAGATGGTTTCTATAAACCACCACTAAACACCTATAACCACTGGAAATCGTTTCTTGACACACAATGTAGTGGCGATTTTCAGAAACTGCCACAGAAGCATATAACAGCGGTTTAACAGCCGCCATATGCAAAAAAACTACCAAAAGCTGTGAATTTTCCTATTCTGACAAGATCTCACAAGGCCACTAGGACACCTCACCCCTTTCCCTTATTAGAGATCATAATTCAAAGGGCTATAAATGAAATTTTCTACGACTACGAGGAATAATTTATCATCGCAACTTGAAAAAATATCTTGAGAAGGTTATGAAACATGATTTCATGTCGATTCCAAAAATAAAATATTTTTCATAGGGGTAAAAACAATTTTTTCCCCTAAAAATAATTTCATGATCCATCCCATAGAGCACTCGGAAGACACTTTCTCCATTAATGTGGTTATATAGGACATTATAGAAGTGGTATCACAAAATACCACAAGAAATTCACCATTGTGGTATCCCTCTAACTAATGATTCAACTAATATAGAGTTATTGATCCCACCAAAAGTTTGAATTATCATATTTCTATTCTAGTTTCTCCGTTATAGACATGAGAAGGGCTAGTTAGTACTCTTAATCTATGATATACCACTCATAAAATAACCATCATATCCACTTAAATATTTCACATTACAAAGGTGTTCCTAATCTATAACATGGGATTAAAAACACATCCTTACAGTAGGAGTGCATGGTTAAATTTCTAGATTTATCACACTTCCGAAAATAGTCACACATGTCCTCTATGTGTGAAGGTATTTTACTAACATGAAGGTACTCTCCATAGTAGAGTGGTTAACATTCAAGTAAAATATCATCCATGTCATATCATCATCATTTCAGATATAGTTTCCCATGTCCTATAGAAACACACACTAAAATATGTGTAGTGCGGTCTCCGAAGGATGAACATGGGGAACCAACACCTGGTCACCCCAAGTCTTTTAGAATTTTAGATGATAGAGTATTGAGGAGAGATGTTTATAGCTCCACCATCATATCTCTTATAGTGAGTTACTCATATCATAGGGATTCCAATTATACCGGGTAAAGGTAAAATGTCTTGATGTCCTTAATAAAATACATATATGGGGATGATGTTTTGGATTCCTTCTAAATGTTGACTTCACAAAATCCCATATATTCATCATAATATATTCTATATACAAGTTTAGTAGAGTCATGTAAAATTTTAGGATCCATTTTAGTATTAAAGTTTAAGAAGAAATGTTTCTTTGAGCCACATACACCAGATGATCTCTGTTAATAAGAAGATTTAGATTCTCTATCCTATATCATGATGCTGATGAATCCTACATCATATCATTAAGATCTCTACTCATCCCAAATTGGGATATCGAGAATTGTAACACTCTTGATAAGGGTTAATCAAAAATAGATTGTCTTAATTTATTCCTGAGATTAATTATCCAAAATTAATTCCAATGAAGTTGATTTCCACACAGAGGAAGGAAAAGAGGATGATGAGATCCTCTAGAAGACCCTAGATAATAAATATCTTCTATATTTCTTTTGGATTCAATAGACCCTATATTTCTATATAATATAGTTATCACTAAAAATCATGAAGCATATATCTATAAAACTTTGTCAGAAAATTCAACCACATTCAAGGCCATCAGTTTCCCTATATGGGAATATTTAATCACCTTCAGAACATTGATCAGTAGTGTCAAAATGTCATCCAATCACCTCTTCAAGTAAATAATCTTCTTGAATATGGTGGATATCACCATATTTTGCTTCAGGGGTGTACTAAATGTTTTATAGTACTATTCAAGGTTATTAAATATGAATATATCCATATGAAAATCCAAGGTTAGGTGACATATTAAACTCTCTAATTAAGTCCTATCATGCGGTTATGATATATTCCACAATATTATCCACCAAATTATAAAAACAGTTCTCCTCCACATACCTTTACCATGATTAATTTCATCCCCAATGATCCCCTTGATAATAATCAGAAAAAATCTATTAATTTGGTATGAAAGTATAATTTTCCCCAAGAGGAAAAACAATTATAGTTGATGTTACACCCTAAACATGCACTACATAATCCAGTGTAAATACACACCGTCTTTATATACCATCTTTGAGATGAAATGAAGCAACCTAATTTAAACCAAAAATAATTACAATATCACCAATATATATTGAGTCACGTAAATTTGAAGGATCTTAAAGGTTTATAGTTTTAGAGTGTTTGGAAAATATTTAACTAAACAATCCCATGTATATATCATCAAATGGATATTTTTTGAATTATATAAGAATTTATTTCTCTATAATAAGTACACAACCTATCCTATAAAATTGTATACACAATATTCACTCTTAGGCATAATATGTGTGTTAAATTTCACCATAGCCCAAGGAAATGGTAACATATGAAGGGGTGAGCTTAAATGCTCAGTAAGGGTAAATAAAAGTGATAAAAATGAATGATAAAAATTGAGAATATGATGATAATAAATAAAAAGAGAGTAATATATACTAAAAAATATTCAATAATCAATGGATAATATGAGGGTAACACATCAATTATTGAAATACCATTAACTAAACACATGTATATCAACATCCACTTCCCTATAGATGAAATTAATAATTAAAAACAAATAATACCATGATCTAAGTAAAGAAACCATGGTCATAGATATTTGGATCCTACCATAAAGCCCTATGTTAAATAAATATTATATTTTTTTTGGGAAAAATGAAAATACCTTTGCTAGTTTTCCATCATGAAAACCATATATGCTTTATGTAGCTATTAATGGCCCTATAAATCACTAATTATTTTCAATTTATTCATCATATTATGGAATTTATAAGACATACAGTGTGTAAAAAATACACATTAACGATCAAAATAACATCCTTAATATAATTAAACGTATATGGTTTTCAAAATTCTATAATCAATAAATAGAAT
This sequence comes from Viscum album, assembly GCA_963277665.1. NCBI lineage: Eukaryota > Viridiplantae > Streptophyta > Magnoliopsida > Santalales > Viscaceae > Viscum > Viscum album. The sequence continues at coordinate 133,258,628 of OY728152.1, read as the reverse complement.
AGAACTATATATAAGTTTACATTATTATGACAGTGTATAGAGTAATGTGTTTATATTTTAGTAAATAATTTTTATAATCAATAAACATATTTCATCTTGTGAACAAACATAAATCAAATTAATGAAATATATATCATTCATAAAGGAAGGACATTGAAAAAAAATTATGACTCTAAAAAAAGATGATTTGGAATGATAATGAATATAACGGATTTATACGAGTTTAATACCATAAATTAGAATAGTATTATAGGATTGATATAGCAGTCCTTAACAATTATAGACACACAAAAAATGAATCAAGTGGTGAATACATATTATATATCAATGAGGAATAATTGAGATATAAATTCCTTTATGTTAATAGTTATATAAGAATTGACATAACAAGGGAGGAATTCCATGAAAATAAAATATAATAAATTAAATGATATTCAATGTACATTAAATAAATTTGGAATTGAATACATAAAATAAAATAAAATATGGTGTGCAATATCATGCATGTTTCATTAGATTGAAAATATAGGCCAATAATACTTACGACTATAGAAACATTTGAATCAAAACCATTCAGATGAAAAAATTAATGAAGAAACATTAAATAACATGAATAAATATATAATAATGATATAAAATATAAAATAATTATAAAACACACCATATTATTGAAATCATAGTGTACAACATTATCATATCACAATAAATTGAAATTTGAGATAATTAACCCTTAAAAGTAATGTAATCATTTCATATAGAATCATATGATAATGAGGTTATGTGGAATAATTTCAAAACACAAAAAATTAAGGAGGAAATAATATATATATTATTCATTAAGTTAAATCAATTGGGTTTATAACAATAGTGTTTCAATGATAAAGATTGTAACTCAATTGAAGAAAATGGTGTTTGAAAAACACCAAAAACAGTAACATCATATGAATAGAAATATATTTAAATTAAGATAATGATATGGTGATTTAAATATAATGAATTATATAAATATAGGTACAATTATTCTAGTATGAATTAATCACAACACAAAAATGATAACATTTTCCATAATACGAAATATCTCTCATGAAGTTAAATTTGAGATAAGGAATCCATTACAAGTAACATAATCATTGAGGGTAGAATTATTTGATAATGATATTATAAGGAAAAATTATAGAACCCTTCAAATGTAGGATCAAATAGAGAATCATGTATTATTTTTTTGAATAAATAAATCCTGTAATAATAATTTTCATTAAATATGTTTGTATCTTAATTTAACAATATTGAATTAACACAACCCCTTAGATTAATTCATTCTTAGTGGAAATTCACTCTAACCATTGGTAGAAAATATATATATAGCAATAATTTATAAAATATTATTGAATATATATAATTTTATAAAAATAAAATATAATAATTTCTATATGTGTATTAGTTAATTAATGTACTTTTTTAATATTAGGTGTGTGTAATACCTATCATTTTGAACTAATTTTGTAATAGTATTGTTGTTCTCCATTCACCTTTAAAATAGAATAGTTAAATGATTATATAATGAAATTTAATTTTTTTTGTTATTATTTATATTTTCATAAATTAGTTATATGGGAGTATTGGATATGATATTTAATGATGAAATCGATTGTGAGCATGTTTTGGATATTTCACATGAAGGGAAATGTTGATATTATCTAATGAGTCTAATATTATTTTTTATCATTAATTAACTAAAATGGAATATTTTTTATAATAATTTTTTTCATATTGTTGTAAAAATTAACACCCTATAGTCATCCATCATATATATTTATAACATTGTTCATGTGGTTGGTTAAACATATAAAAATGAGAACATAATAAAATTATTGGATGAATGTGATGTTATTTTGGAGTAATATCATTATAAAAACAATTAATAACCATATAAATTGTTTCTATGTTAGATATATCATAATTGGAAAAAATGAAAAGAAGAATATATCCTTTATAAATTTTCCACATAGTATAACGATGTCATTTCTTTCTTTTAGAACATTCTTTTGGATGGTTGAATCAACAAATGTTTTTTCTTTCAAATATTGTTAATATCGTGTCCAATTATTATTATTATAAACTTAATTGTTTTATAAAAATAATATTTATACATTAAAAACATTATAATGAACATATATGAAATTAATTGATGAAATTAAAACAAATCAATTGCTTCATGCAGGCGGTTTTCCCCATGTACACATAGATGCTGATTTTATATTCCACAGAATGAAATAATTGTGTAATATTTATTTTGTTTTTAATAATATAAAATTTGATATAAATATGAAACTATTTTATAAAATTACAAATTATTACCATCCATGAATGGTGGTTAAGGGAGAAAAACATGATAATTCGTAGAGGTGGTAGCCCACAAACAATTATCAATGTAATTTTTTTTGTAAAATAAAAAATGGGAATATAGGATAATGTTTTTTAAAAGCGAATAATAAAACTCAGTATCCAAAAAATTAAAATTCAATTTTATTGTAATTTGTAAAATATATTTAGGAAATAAAAATTTTAATTAATTGTTTTTGAAAAATTTAGTGACATTGAAGAATTTGGCTTTCCCTTGGAAGACTCCATGGAAATAGAAATCATAGTTCAATATATTGTGAAATGTGGATAAATAGTGTGAAATAAGATTATGGTATATTTATAAATATAATCATTTCTTGTCAATTGGTAATGTAGTGGTGGTGAGAGGGACCTCTTATTAGTGGTGGGATTGATGATATTGTAAATACTTTAATTTAATATAAATAGAAAAAATGTTTCACATTACTTGTTGCTATAAAAAAGGAAAATAATTGATTTGGGGATGATATAAATTCATTATAAATAAAAAATTAATGGTCAATTTTTTTAGACATGTTTTAAGTCCATTAATATTATAATTGTCACATTTTCTATTTTCGATTTTACTATTCTATGTAGTTTTTATCTGTGTAATTTAATATTAATTCGAAAACATATAATGGATATTATTAACAAAATTAACTAATTATTAAAAATATTAAATCCTTATTTAGATATAAAATTTATTTGTGTAATAAAATCATTTTTATCATTATTTCATGTGACATGTAAAAACAAGTTTTCCAAAAAAGTGTATTTTCAATTAGAACATTTTTTGTCTGAAAAATTATAAATTTATATGATTTTAATGACAAAATTGGTTTATAATGACAAGAAATATTTTATATTGGATTAATTTCTATCCAAAACCAATTTTTTTAAAATTAATTAATAAAGTAGACCAGAAAGAGTTTTATTTATTAGATAATATTATTTACGTTTATAAAAGGTTAAAAATAGGTTTTATAAATTTATTATTTTATCTAAAAATGTATATTATTACTCAGTAGATTAATATTTTTTCAACGAAAAGGTTTTATAAGATTATATGTCTTTATTATATAATTATCATGTTATAATGTTATAACATTGGTAAAAACTATATTTATCAATTTTCACTAAAAATATAATTTTTCAGAAATAAACAAAAAATTTATATTAAGTAAATATTGAGCTGATAAAACTAAATGTGATGTTTATTTTATTACATTAATATTACAAAATTTATAAATTTGTCTTTTAAATATGAAATATAATGAAAAACCTTTTTTATAGAAAAATGAAAATTATTTTTCTTTAAAACTAAAAATAAGAAATATGTAAAATACATGTGATAAATTACTAATTTAATGAATAATTAAATTTTTATAAAAAAAATTATAGTTAAATTTTATCTCAATATTTATTTTTAAAACCTATGTATAAGGTATGATCTGGTGGCATTCGAGGGTGGGTAGTCTACAAGCATATATCTCACAATAATTTTCATGAGCTTGAATTTCTCTCACGTATAGTTTCACTCACATCATAATTGTTCATGTTAGGTTTTGGATTACCGTAGTGAAATTCCTATAAAATCTAAATCCTTTTGAATATATGAGAAATGAGATTCATAAGGGTGAAATATTATTCTCTTTGTTATTCCTTTCCATCATAGAATTAATAATATATTTACGTCTTTTTTATAACTGCTAATTTAATGGAAATATAATAACAGTATAAATTTATTTTTATCGTTTCATTATTTCATTATTGGTTTGTGTTCCATGTATAATAATTTATTTATATAATATTTATTTGAGTTAAATACTTTTTAAAATTTGGGGTTTTTAAATTCTCTATCAAAACATAAATTAGTGTCATTATAATTTTAATAATTACTCATTGATGAATGTATATGAGTATATTTTTAACTTATTTATCATTATAGATATATATTGTGATATTAAAATTACATTTATCTATTATGCATGAGTAATTTACTTACATTTTTCAAGCAACATTAATCATTCATATAATGCTATACTTTTATATGTATATACATTAATCATACATTTTATTAAGTATGCCTTTCCCAACACATCTAATTCTCTAAGACATTATGTGAAATTTAATCCATATATTATTATATAAATTAAAACAACAATTAATAATAACAAAATAATAATAACTATGACATAATATTACACATGAATACATAATAACATAATTTTTCAAATTCACTCATCACTTTATTATCACAACAACAAGTGTGTGTTAAACCTATGAGTTTCAAATTCCTAAATCACGTGTTCTTAAATAGTTATCCCACACAAATATATCCTTTTCATAAAATCACTTTTCATGTCTATTCATACAATTTAATTTATATTTTATATTCTATGATGAAAACTACTGAAAAAAATCTTTAGATGTTTCATATTGTCCTAAAACAATTTAGAATATTTTTTAATTTCATGAATAAGTATCACACACTAATGAAAATTGATAATATATTATGATATAATATAGAGGATTTTATAAATATCACTAACTTAGGTAATAATAAGGAACCCATGTTTTCTATCAGAAAATGATAAAACTAATATTCTAAACCATTAAATTATATTCCATTATTTGGTTGTAAGACATAGTGACTTTTAAAAACATAATATTCCAAGAAACATATTAATGATATTGTTTTAAAAAAGTACTAAAAACAAATGGTTATAACAATATAAAAATTTAGAATCTAAAAAAATAAATAAAAATAAGCCCTCCCAAATGAAACCATAAATTTAAACATAAGATGATTTTGGTTTAACATATGACTATCTGTGTATAATTGTTATTTATTCATGGTTTTTTTGTTAGGTTATCCAAACAAATTAGTAATCATCATACTAAAATCCTTTATAATGTTTTGTAAAGAGAATTTGATTATGTAAATAATATCCCTAGGGTGCGTCAAAAGAGGTGTGTTGTTAGGCCTATTTGTCATACACTGAGTAGAGATCATTCTAATAACCATTCCACCTTTTCTAAAGTAATTACCTGAGGTACCTCTACTCTAGAGCCTATATCCACATCTAATTTCAAATCATGGATATAATTTCATAGAGAATCCCAGAATATCTACTAAATTTTTATAATGTTATGAAAAATTTGGATGTATACCATAGTCTTTACCTATAGTTTTCACAAAAGTTCACTTATCATAATCAATTAAATATCAAACTCCAGTCAAATAAACAAAAGGGTTATCAATACCATTTAAATTAAGAAGAAACTTAACTTATCAAATATTTAATTATATACAAGTAACATATTACACTCTCTGTTTATCAAAAATATTCATTGATATAATTTTTATACCCCAAACTTACACTCCAAATATACAGTGTGAATAAATATATTCATTACATACCATATTTGATGGAAAAAATATTCGTAATTTTAACTATTAATAATTACAATATAACCCCAAAATATTGATTCCAATACATTAAAATGATCTTTTAGGTTTGGAATTTTTGATAGCTAATAAAATTTAACAAATAATAAACATGTATATAAAAATAAATGGGAATATTTTACACTATATAAGACACAATGTTTTCTAAAATAAGTCACCAACATCTCCAAAAAATTATCTACACAAGTTAATATTTTAAAAATATAATGTGTAATACATTTCATATGAAACTGAGGGATGTGAAAATTTTATATGGGTTGATCTCAAAAGCATAGTAAGGGTAAAAATAATAGACGATACTAAACAATCATAAGTGAGCATAAGATTGGAATACATAATGTTTAGGGAATAGATACCAAAAATAATGAAAGAGTGAATAGAAAATATGATCATAAAATATCCAGGGATGAAATATAAATAAATATACCTAGAGATAAGTACATTTGTAAATCAATTAAAGAAAATTGAGTTTTCCAAAATTGTTACCTTAATTGATGCTTAGTCAAAATGTGCTCCAACCTCTAGTAAATTACCAAATTCATCACTAATTTATATACCATTTTAATATATACATAATATTTTAAAAATCATCTATAATTATTATCTACATTCATATTAGTTAGTTATTATCTATTTTTCATATCACGTGTGCCTGATTTTATTTTTTTTGAACATGTTTCAAAATAGTGATGATATTATTCATTATTCCCAAAAAAATTATAATTCCAAGATAAAATAAGTTATTGTATTTTATTTTTTATAATTATTTATAAATATATAATTTATTGGTGGGGAATTTTAGGTTACGATACTTAAAAATTAATTTGGTGGAGAAAATTTTTGAATGATTTTACACTAACAGAGGTTGGAATCATTAATAAAATTAATAATATTAAAATTAAAATTCAAAAAATAAATCAAATAATTATATAAATAATAATATATTATATTACTAAAAAATATATTACTATATTCATCCACTATAAAAAAAATTATATCATTTTTCAAGTACTTTCTAAAATCAACCCAAAGAAGAACATACTATAAATAATTGATGATTACGAAGTTATTTAGTTGTAATATAAATATAAAAGAAACATAATGACTTTATTTAGTGTTTAATACTTTAAAATATCAGAGTTAAAAAAATTAGTTGTAGAATATGACATAAAAGTATTTATTATATTATTTGAAGAATTAATTTTAGGATCTTAGGATACTATTTTAGATGGTTGAATTTACCAATGCTTTTTTCTCATAGTTTGGAAAGGATTTACTATTCTTCAAAAAAGATTACTAATAATTTTATTAAATAAAATTATCATTTAAACCCATTTTCATGAAAATACATGGATGGCCTCGATAAATATAAAATAGAAATCAATTATTCCATTGAGGTGGTAGTATGCACATACAAATGATGGATAATTTTTTCACATGAAAAAAGAGAAATTAATTATTTTTTTATCAATATAGAATATAAAATATGTTAAAAATATGCTATTTATTTATTAAAATCTTAGTTAGTACCATCCATGTATTGTTTTCATGGAAAAGAAAACTAGATTCTTTGTGGAGGCGGTAGTCTATACACATGCACAAATGCCATTTTTTCCTTAATTGAGAAGGGGAAACTTGTTTAATAGTTATTATCTAAGAATAAAAAGATTAACTATATAAAAAATATTGATTTAATTTTATATGTAATATGAAATTTTATTTTTGAAATTATAATTGAAAAGAAAATAAGTTAAGAAAAAAGTACTATTTTAGAGGACTTTGGGATTCCCTATTTATAAAATATAGGAATGGATATATTAGGATGATATATTGTGTCCATAGGGTAAATAGGGTGAAATATGATTCCTGGGGAAGGGTTAGTTATAGTATTTCAATAGTAAACCTAATTTTTAGTTTTATTTTATGGATAGAGAGAGGCCTCTTTTGTAAGTAGTGAGAATGACATTTTTTAAAATATTTCAACATAATATAAATAGAGAACATGTTTCAAATGTATAGTTTCTCCAAAACAGTAAAATAGTTTATTATGGGATTTGATATGCTGTATAAACCAAATCCATTTATTTTGAGATATGTTTTCAATTTTTTATGTACAGTTATTTTAGCAGATTCACCTTTCCCATTTTCTTTCCATGATAACTATTTTTTACCTAGGTAAATTAAATTTAAGACCTAAAAAGAAATATAAAATCCATATATATTTATTAAATAATGATTAAAATATTAAATCCATTTTATTAAGGACAAATTTATGTGTTAAAGAATTTTTTTTTGAGTTATTACTTATAAGATGTAAAAAATAGTTTTTTGATAAAATATATTTTAATAATTAAAATTTATTTGTAGGATAAAATTATTTTTCAATTTGGTTCTCATGATAAAAATTAGTTTATTATGAATATAAATTTTTTTTATATCAATCCATAACCTAATTTTACAAAAAAAATATTTTATTAAATGGAAAGTCCAAACACAATTTCTTCTGTTAGAAAATAATACTTATGTTCATAAAATGTTAAATATGGTATTTATAAATTCATAAGGGTATGTAAAAATGAATATAATCATTACATATATTTACAGCGATCAATAAAATGTTTTCATAAACCTTTATTTCTTTCTTTAATAATTATTGAGTCTTAATAATTACATTTTTGGAAAAAACATATTTTCAATATGTACCTAAAAATCAACTATTTCAAAATAACCTTCAAAATTAATCATATGATAATATCAAAAAATTTAATCTTAAAATTAATATTATTTTAAAAAATTAAAATTAAAAAATTAAAAAATTAATCTTTTAACAAAAAATTATGAAGAATGTTTTTTAGGTAAAATTAAACATTCTCCATCATTAAAATTTAACATTATAAATATGTAAAATACATGTGATAAATTTATTATTATATTTATAATTACATGATTATATCATTCTAATTTCTAGTTAAATATCCCTTCATGATTTATTCATTGGTCCTAAAAATAAGGTACACTCTTTAATAGGTTTCTGGGTGGTGATTTCGGAAGTATATATCACATGGAAATTTCCACGATCATGAACTTCTCTCATATTGGTTTTCTCTCAAAGAATATTTTTCTGATTTATTATTGAGTTTCATCTGGATAAAACCTTAAAAATCTACCTCCTTCCAGATATGTTATATATGATCATCATAAGGGATACTTTTTCTACTCATTTCCATATATTTCCTTTATAGATTTCAAAAAATTGTTACATCCTTTTATAACCACTTATTTAACAACTATTTTATAATTATAAAATTTTATTTTAATATATCAATATTTTATTTTGGATAGGTGTTTCATTTTGTGAAATTAAATAATATAAATTTTAAAGAATATTCTTATTGAAGTTTTTGGAAATTATAGGTGAACTATCCAAGTGGTGTCCACACCTCTCATAAAATACAATCCATAGCCTCAGAAGAACTTTTGAGAAACTGGAACCCAACACCCACTAACACAATGATAAGTGTTAAGGAACTTTTGAATCTTATGGTGTTATAGAAACCAAAGAGGCAACTGAAGTGATTTCAAAAATCATTGATTTTTTCTAGGAGCTCAACGTTAGCTAAAAATTAACTACAAATATTTTATATGGCCCCATCCTAATCAAGAGGCTATACAGGACAACACTATCATAATCCTTATAGAACATTATCAATTGATATTCCTTGTTCAATCAAACTAGATTGAATATGGTGGCCCCACAAATTGGATGAAAAACCCAGAATTCCCTGATTCTCCTTTGTTTGTAGATCAGTATGGCATCCCACTCCGGGATCAGGGATAGTTAACTTCAAAAGTCACCAAACATTCTAATGGGGATAAAATTGGGGAAATACTCTTGGAAAAAATTGTTAAATTATCTCACTAAAATACTATAATGCATAAATATGTAGACAGTTTAATTACAGACATAATAGAATCTATATCTACATTTTTTCAGAAATGTAATTTTCTATAAAATTTTAGTAACCCCATATTTTAATATTTGAATGTTATATTTTCCCATAGCATCCCCTTTCCCATTTTTCATCTTGGAGTGGATCGATGTTTGGTACCCAAGAGTAATTGGTGGTAAAAAAATATTAAACATCATATAGATTCATGGAATATATTTTTCTTAATACACCATTTTGGAGTAGTGTCCTTCAAAAATTAGAAATATATCTATAAAAAATTCCACTACTAGTTCTGCTCAAAATTTTTAGGATGAGTATCAATATCCCCTCCAAGTGAAAACTATGTGAGAAAAAATATATATCGGAATTCATCACTCTTTTAAAAGGAATTACATATTCCATTTTTGTTCAAATTCAATTGGAACAGTTTTTTGGGATGGGTGTGGATAACAACTATGATGGGTTGGTTTTGACCCCCATCACATTTGATTATACATGAAAATTATGGGAATTCACCAAAATGTGCTCAATGTATAAAGGATTCCATGATATAAAGAGGGAAACGTTATACTCTAACACTACCTATTCATACATGAAATCTTGAGAGAGAAGAAAATATTTTTTAATGTAAATTATAACTCCTATGATGATTTATATTTCAGTGAGCTTGCAGAATAATCCTTTTAGTAAAGAAATTTCATGAAGACTCTATCCTAGGGACACTATCATGGTAAAGTAGACAACCCATTCACTAACCATGAAATGAATACCCACTCCCTTATGAATTACAATGTTCATGGTTTCTTTAAATAAGAAATTGAGATAAAATTATCATGGTTTTAGGAACATCATTCCAATGAACATGGGGCATGAAAAAAATATCCTCTAACAACATAAATCCATGGGTTCTATTCCATTTTTTTTTATATTTTTGTGACATGAAGATAATAATCATTATAATATCAAAAAGAGACTCCATATATGGAGGAATACACTAGTGATATCCCATAGCCCATTCAGTTGGTTGGCCTTTTGGATCAACCATAACCATCCAATAGTCGACCCAAACCATTGAGTCTTAGAGAGGATTTGTAAAATCTCATCCATAGACCCTCCCCATATGCAGATGGTCCCTTCAAAAATCCCCCCTTGTAATACTAGATTATGAGTAAAAACATTCCCTGGGTGTAGATGTATAACATACCCAACAACCACAATGGAATTTTTACCACACACCCAATAATAGATATAAGGATCTTCACAAGCCCCTCATCAAGGACATGAAAATCCCAATTTATTTTGAGAATGAGGTTCCTAATACCAAATCCTACAATGTATAATAAAGTTAGTATAAGTAATTCTAGAACATTATTTCCTTTTTTTAATGATCATGTTAAAATCTCATAGGGACACCCCCCACCTATTTAGAAAGCTATTTTGATGAAACTATTCTATTCATAGATTCTCTAAAAATTAGTAGGAAAATATGATAATATATTCTTATCAATCCTTCCAATATAGGGAAATCAAAAGTTAAAATACCCCTGAAATGATCCAACTGATGGTTATGTTTGGTGAGTTTGAATCAAATAATAAATTCAGGGTTGTCTCAGAAGATATAACCTTAAACACATCATTGGGAAGGCCCGAGATAAAATTATTTTCATAAATCCATTTATATTTTAACTATTTACTCTATAACACCATAAATATTTTATTAGGGGTACTCCACAGGGATTCTAACCCGTTCAACTTATTTGAAACCTGTTGCCTTGATGATGGATACTAGAAAAGTTATGAAAAAAGTCCTTATATTGACAGATCAGAGTGTGTGAACTCTCACATTGACCAAGAAACCACTAATATAAACATTTAGGAAGACATGAAGGGAAGAATTATTTTATTAAATCATCATTTGATACAAACAACAAAAAAAATCAGGTAATATTTCATCATTAAAAATAAAAAATATTATTCTATGATCACTAACTACTAATATTCGGGGAAGGTTCCTCTAACGAAAGCAAAGCTATCTCCTGGTATGTGATATAATGTTTATCGTATTATTGATAAAAAGTTTCTTCCCCATATATACCAATTATTAGGATTGGATCCCTAGTGGTCAACTAACACCTGTCACTTTGATAGAGAAAGAGGAATATGTTAGTGAATACTACATAAAATAGAATCCATATCTTCAGTGATAAGGGAATTCATGGAACCAATGCAATATAGATCTAATTATAGGGTTTAATGAGAGATACCCCTATAATATGAATAATATAAGTATTTCAATCCTAATCAATTTTAATGAATTATATTTCATAGATATGTATTGAATATCTGAATGATAGGTAAATTTTCACCCCAAAAGAGAATAATCTTCCTCAAACTAAATTTAGTTACCTAAATTATATTATTTTATTAAAAATTTAAAATTTAAAATTAAAAAATTTGAATAACACATAATAATTTAATATTTTAACAAATTATATCAATTTTTTTAGAAAATTCTTATTAATTTTATGAAAATGTTGATTATTGGTGAATAATAAAAAATACTGATTTTAGGAAACCTCCCTTTTTGTATCAGTTATTTAAAAGGGTAAATTTGGTTTTCTATTAGTTATAACATTAAAATAATTACTTTTAATTATAAATAATTCAATTCATTTCATAGGGATTGAAAATAAACTCAAATTTTGTATAAAACCTTTTTATACATAAAAATTTATTTTTTTGGAAAACCATATTCCTTGCTTTTTACACATTTAAATTAGAATTAATTAATGAAACATAGATATATTTATCTTGATAATGTTAAATCCATGTTTAGAATTAATATTTACATATTTTTTTGTTAGGTCACATTCATTTATTTCATTATGAATATTAACTTTAAATAAAAAATTCATTCCCCATGGTATGAGTAAAAATATGTTAAAAGGGTTAAAAACTAAAATATTATGGTTTTAAATAACATAAACACACCCCTAAAACCTATATTATGGTATTATATATACCCTATACAATCAAATATTTGATGATGAGTAATTTTTGAACCATTTTTTATGTAATCCATTTGTAAATTTTAATATTTTCTAAAATTTAGCATGTGTCCTCTTTCTCACATATGGAACAAAACAAATTCTACTCCTTTATAAACTCTTAATGAACAATTTATCTAGGAAAATGGAAAAAATACATTCCTTAAATCCCTAACCATGTATAGTTCTGAATTGAGTTTTTCTCTTTTTTTTATTTGGATACCTCCTTGAAACCTCTTTTAAAAATTTTCTTATAATAATAACTGTAACTTTTATATTTTTTAATATTATTATTTCTATGTTTTATACCGTTTTCATCTACATAACTAATAAATTTAATATAAAAGACATCTCTTGTGCATACAAGTATACTATTGTATCCTGAGACGACATACTTCATATTTCAGGACTCACTCTTATGTTTTTATATAATTATGGATCCAAATGAAATATTATTATATATATTTGATATATTTTATCATTTAATGGTGAATAAATTTTATAATTCCTTCTTTACCATTCATGGAGAAATAAAATCATCTCTTATATGTACGTGCATACTATCTCCTCTTTAGCTGATGCTTTCTATTTTTCATCACCACCTAACATAGATGGTTTATATTAGTGGTTTTAAATAAATTATATGATATTAATGATATTTTATTCATTATATAATAGTAAAATATTTATTACTTCATTTCCCTCACATTCATTAAAAAATGGAATCATTACTCATGTGTAATTATGGACAAGAATCTGTATGATTGTAACATTATTATTTTTTTTATAACAACCTTCCATAGTTTGTTCTAAGAATATAATTGATGCATAAAAATTACAATAAAAAATTTATTAATATTATTTAAATTGTATAGTTATAATAAATTTTTAGCATATTTAACTTATCAATATAATTTTGGACTTTTAACCCAAACATACTAAAAAATCCCTGATCAAATTTAATCAATATAGTGATTAAGTATCACATACTATCAATTAAAATAAAAATAATAAATAAGGATAATTAACCTGAAAATTTCTCTTAATAAATTCAATAATTAACACAACTTTATTATTCAATAACATATACAACATATGTGACTATTCCAAAATGAGGTAATGTATATTCTTTCTTCATATACCATTTTAAAATATTCTGAAGATTTATTTGAAAAAGTTTTCCTCCATTTATTATTTTTTAGGGATGTTTAAATATTTTAAAAATAATTTAAATGGTTATTTTACCACTCCATCATCGTTGTTTTAGTGGACTTCAAAATGAATTATTTTTTTGTATTTAAATGGAAATTATGACATTTTAATAATGTGCTAATGTTTTTTTTAATATATACAAAAAAAATTAATTATCCCACCATAACTACCCTTATTTGATATTTGGATTACCTTAATAGATATATGTTTTCTTCAAATAAATATCGTGCTATGATGTTTTTATGACAAAAGTTTTGAATATTGTGTTTTAAGGGAAAACAATATATCAATAACAAAATATTTTTTTATTAGGAGATTAAAAAATTATTTTTATGAGTTTGATAATGGAAATGAATTAATATTATTATTTTAATGTATTTTAATGTCTTTGAACATTTCATATGATATTGGGTGATTCCAATAAAATTTTCTAATGCAATGGGTAAGGATTATGTTCACTAGAGAATTATGCTAGAACTAACCTATTGGTTAATTAAATTTATAGGTTTTTTAAGGGTTATATAAAGATAATGTCTCATTATAACTATATTAATTTTAATATACAAAAAATGTGTTTTAACAGAAACATTTTTATCTCCTAAGGTAATATAATGATATTTTTTGTAAGGTAATGACTATTCCCATTAAGGGTAAAAGGAAATCTTTTATGAGATTATTTTTCATGGGAGTAATTTATTGTGTTTGGAAAAAAAAAATTAGTTTTTAAATAAACCATAATTTTACCTTATATTATAGTGAGAACGTTATTTGAGGAATCTTGATTTTAAATTTTATAAATATAGGTTGAAATTTATTGATAACCATTAGTGTTATGATTAACTTCGATGTAGTGGTAAATATTCTTACTAGGGATATAGGTTTATTATATTTTAGGAACATATGTTTTATCATATAGATAAACAGGATATAGAAAATTGTTTGAGTGAATGTTTGAATAATAATTTTTTTAATAATTTCAATATTAAGAAAAAATTATAGTATTTATATAAATGAAAATACTTTTGGATAAAATGAGATTCTATTATGGTAAGAGTGGTTGAAATATATTTTTGAAGTATATATAAATTTATTTGGACTTTATGTGGATTCATGTTATTTATGGGAAAATTATAATATTTTAGATATTCTATGATAAAGATGAATAAATTTTTGGTAATATCAATTTATGAATGACAAGTATTATTTTATGAGAAATGTTAAATTGTTCTTGAAGTAATAAGTTATCAAGACCTCTTAATTTTTTATTTCTAAGAAAAGTCATGAATATTTTTATGAGTTTCAAGGTTATTTATTTATGGAATTCATAGCGATTTTCTTGAGTTGTTGTTTAGGCATTCAATATTAATGTTTTATTTCATTATAATATTTATTATCTTACATTATACATATCATTTTTGTTTTGGTTAATGATTAAAGAAATAAAGAATAAGTTCTTATTCTCTTTGTAATCATGTAATCAATTATAAGATGATTTTATTTCATCAGGCACGAAATATTCATCTTTTATATTTATTTCATTGAATAAGAAATTATTTAGAATTGAAAATTTAACAATTAACAACAAAATTTTGAAAAGTTTCTTATGAAATGGGATATAATAATAGTTGTTTTATCATGTTATAAACCCTAATATTAAAATAATCCATCAACTCAAGAAAAAGGTTATTGAAAAAAAATTATCCTTTTATGATCGTTTATTTTTAATTAATGGTTTATTCTATTTTTAAAATGTATAATGTTATCCCTTAAATGTCACCTCTTTGGAGGTACATGTTTTCACTTCTTTTAATTTTTCCCCTTTTTCCGGAACCTAATTATGTGTTATTCTAGGTGGTGTTTATATTCCATTATTCATTATTTCAAAAGTATTTTTTATTTTTCATTTTTATTATTTCTTTTTTTTAAATATATCCAATATATATATATATATATATATTAAAAATGGTTTCCCCCTCATTATCTTATATTGTATCATCGAGTTATTTTTATCGATGTTAGAAATGTTATAAACCATTTTTATGGGAAATGAGATAAAATTGGGATTAAAATATTTATATATTGTGGGTGAGACAGAATATCCAAGGGTTTTTAAAAAAGATTATATTTGATAGTGTAAAGGACAAGGAAACTGGGATTTAATGATGAAAAAAGAAATTATTTAATTTTATCATTACATCCAAGTTATAAAACTATAATATATGATTATTTTTAACCATAATATATATATATATATATATATCATACTAAATAGAAATTTTTTGATTAATTATTTTTAAATTAAAACTCAATTTTTTGGAACTTCATTTTATGCTTCCAAAATACATTATCTTTAAAACAAGGTTTTATTGCTTTTTGGGAGAAAAAATAACTTATTTATTTCAATTTTATTAACTATATTTTTTTAAAGGTTATCATTTTTTAAATTAGTACATCAAAATTATCTTAGGATGAAATATTTTGATTTAATTGAAATGATTAATTTTTAGTGAATAGTAAAAAATATTTATTTTATAGAAGGAAACCTTTTTCTATTAATGTTTTTACAAAGTCCCATTATGTTTTGGATTGAATTTAATACATATTTATTTATTTTTATTTGTAAATTAACATAAATAATTTTATTTTTTCTACATTATTCATAACTTTTGTTAAATTGTTAATATAAAAAAATGCATTTTTTAGGAAAACCAATTTTCATCTGGTTTTGTGGGTATATTTTAAAAGAATTTTTTACCAAATATATGAATGTTATTTGATTAATATATTCCACATTTGGAATCATAATTTAATACATTTTAAACTGCTCACCTTAATTATTGGTCATGATGAATGGAAACTATGGTAAAATTTATCACCACTGTAAAGGGTAAATTGGGTTTTATATGGATAAAACTAATGTAAAAAGGATTTAAATACATAGTTATAATAAATTTGAATCAATTATATAATTTTTACTCTACCACCCAATTAAAAAATATAAAATATGAAATATTGGTGAATTTTTCGTTGAAAATGACCTTGAAATTATTTTAGGTAAAGTGAATTTCCAAAATGTATAATCCTTGAGTTTAATTTCAATAATAGTAAATGATAAGTATAAATTTTTTTATGAAATAATAAAAAAATTACATTTAAAATGGATGAATTTATTTTATTATGTTAATTTATAAAAAATATATTTGATTTGATATAATTACATTAACTTTTTTGGCAATGTTATCACAATTCTTCTACCAGGAGAAGAAAGATATTTTATATGATTTAAAAGAATAATATGAAATGATTTTTTGGGTGATTAACGGTGTTACATTAATTATGTAGATTAATATAATGCATTGTTAATTTTCTAAAATCCTATATTATATCACCATTACTATATTTATTATTTAAAATTTTATTATGATGATAGTCCCAAAAAAACTTTAATGATATTTTATTTTAAATAAAATATTATTAAATTATTTAAAATACTTAAAAATATTTTATACTCCAAATTTATCAGTTATTTGTTTATAACATAATGTATTTTCAAATCATGGGTCACTTTTTTGTTTTATAATAACATTCTTGACCCCTATCGAGTAAAACAAATTGATTTCATGGTATTTTTTAAAATGGTTAATGGGGGAGTTAAATATAAATGATAAGGGTTTAAAAATAAAACAAATTATCTAAATTTGATTTATGAGATTTTTTAGTTGTATATTCACCTAATATTATAAATATAATAATATGGATCCACTTTAAATAGATTATTTATTGATATTAATTTAGTAATTTAAGTAATTCTAAGGGTTCACCTTTCCTCTCATACTCACAATTCTTGATCCACCAAACTCATCAAAAAAATAAAAATAAATTTTTTTTATAAATTCCTTATCTTTGTTTGAGAGGTCCTTTCCAGCTCAAAATATCATCCTTGTAGTCTATATGGAGATATACAAAGGTTTTTCTTCAAGGATGAGGTGATTGTGTTAAATGAGGGATTTCATTTAACATATTACACTTAAGTCAATTATATATTAATAATTCTTGTACAATAACATCATTCTATCAAAAATGCTGATTTGTAATTATTTTTTCTTCAAAAATATATTCATAAACTTTTATGTCATATGGTGAATAAATGCATTCATCGTACTTATTTGGGGACAACAACTTCCACTAAGTGATGTGATTCATTTCTCATTATTACCATTCATAGATGGTTATTATGAATAGTTTAACATCAATATATAACATTCATGAAATTATTATTTCTTTGGAAATATAATATATCATCATTCATCATTCCATTTCAATAGATAAAAATGGAATAATTGAATGTGTGTATTTACTGACTACCACCTCCATATAGTGATGCAATTTGTTTTTTAAAAATATCCCCCATGGATGGTATTTGGGATTCATTTAGGGATGTTATTTCTGTATTGTAACAAAATAACTATTTTTTAGGGCTAATATTTAAATTTCATTATTTTCTATCGAATTAAATGTAAAAACATTGCTCGAATGTACTTGAAGACTACTACCTCCTGAACTACAGTTTTTTTAATATCATTGATAAATATAAATATTTATTTGATATAAAACTGTAAATTATTTCATGACTTTTATTCTAGACAATATAGAACAATGACCCCTTACCAAAGTAGTTTTTTGGAATTATGAACCGAACATCCTCAAAATGTCTGACATGAATTTAATTGATTTAGAAACTATATATGACATTGTAATAATTAAAATTAAAAAACTATGATAACATAATAATAAAGAAAAATATATTTCGTGATTTAAATAATTAATATTTTTTCATTATATAGAGATTCAAGAAATCATGTGGAATGTTGTGAGATATAGTTAGAGATATTAAATCATAAAACCTAGTTTTAAAATGTTTTTGATGATTTCATTATAAATTTTACCCTCCATGTCCATATTTTTTGAGGGATGCATAAATATATAAAAAAATGAGGTAAAATTTTAATTTCATCTATACTTCTATTTTTAAAGGAATTAATGTGTAATATTTATTGTATATTATATACATAAATTTTTACTTACATTACGTTGTACAAAATGAAGGTATTTTAACATATTTTATTTTAAATATAATTTTATGGTTAAAATATTTCATTGATATTTAGATTCTATTATAGTATTTCATACTATCATAAAAGAAAAATATTTCTTCCCTTTCATCTAGGTATTTTATTTTTTAAAATTTTATTTTAATGAAAATGGAAATATCAACATCGAATATATTTTAATTACGAGATAAAAATTATAATTTTTATGACCTTAATGATGGAAATAAAATATTTTATGAGTTTTTTATGGTCCTAAATTGTTTTTTAGAATGATTTGTGATCCCAATATATCTCTCCAATTCCTTAGGTAATTAATATGTTCTCCAAAGAATTATTTTGGTGTTATCTATGTTGGTTTTTTCCATTTCTAACGGCTCATGTAAGGGTTTGAAAGAGATGTGGCCCCAAGGGACCTATATGAATTTTATATGTGTGATTATTATTTTTTCCATTGAATCTTTTTTTGTAATAAATTTTGGTTTTTGATTTTCTATTTTAAGTAATGTCTATCCACTTTGGGGGTAAAAGGTTTTATTCTAAGAAAATATTTTTCATGGATTATAATGTTTTCTACAAAATCTTAATTATGATGATTTTACCTTTTCATTTCCTTATAATGTATTTCTTGAATTTCATTGATAATTATAGGTTATTTCATGTTTATGTAGATGAAAATTTGGTATCATTTGTTATTATTAAAAAGGATAATTCTCTAATGTGTTCCCATGATTTTGATATTATCAAAAGAGCTTATTAATTCTTTTTTATATGTCCCTTGTTAAACATTTCCTTTCTCATCCCATATTAATAAATTTATATTAATTGGGAATAATGATGATGGGAAACATTAATAAATTTATTTTTTTAGATAAGTGAGTTACCATGAATGAAGAATGTGTTTCTTTGTTAAGAAATTATTTAATTATAAAATGGTTACCATGCAGAAATGTCAACTTTAAGAGTTTTCCTAATTATTTAATAATATAATCCAAAAATTTTATTGGGCATGTAATTAATATAATAATTCCATTTTTTGTTGTAATTTTTCAATAGAAAGAAATATATAACATCCTACACCTCCTCAATAGCTTGAGAAGGAAGTGAAACATTACATGGCTTAAGAGATATCACCAAGATGCTAAATGGAGGAAATAATTTCCAAGGGATTAAATAAAATTGGGGGATGAATTTAACTATTCAATATAAAACAACCACATCCAATAACACTAAAAAACACAAATACTCTTTGATGGATTATAATAATTTAGTACAACTCCATGTATAATAAAACAGACCAAACAATATCAGAGTACCAAGAAGAAACAATGAACAATATCAAAATACAAAGAGAAAGAAAAAATAAAATAAAATACTACAAGGGAACCAACAGAGATACACCAAACCTAATCCATTATCTAATTATCCAATAAATTTCTTGGTATTAAGAAGCATCACTAAAGAAATTTTATTCTTTCCCTTTAACTACATCCTAATAAATGTTATCTCCAAATGCTGTGTGGTTCTCATTTAGGGGGTGAGTAATGAAACTAAATTGGTTTTTCCTAAATGAATTATCTACACATACCACTATGATATAACATGTTAGAACATTAATATAAACCCATTTATATAAGAAACTTTAAAAATCATAGTAGTTTATATCCAATCCAGTAATTTCACACCAAAATAGATCTCAAGGAAAGCAACTAGAAAAATCAATAAAAACCATTTCAAAACTATTCAATTTGGTAATGACCCATTATAATCCACATATCCACACATCCTATAATTGTGGTAATTTATTCATCCTTTCTCCACGAATTCACATAGTGAACCATTTTTCTAGGGGAATTTTCACACTCTTCTCCATCCAACCCTTCATTTGGGAGACATCACACCCATATCCATAAAAAATACACATGAAAAATCACAATCCATTATGCCAAAAACCAATTCCAGATCTATATTTTCAATTTTTTTAATTTAAAAATTATTTTATTGAAATATTCATCATAAAACCATTTCCATGAATAAAAAAATTCACATTTTAAAAATGTCATTTTATTATCCATAAAAAATAACTTTTCATGACAACAAATTTTCACAAATCTACAAATCATCACTATAGAGATTTTATATAATGTTTAAAACATATATTTTACAAATAAATTCATGAAATTAAACTTATTTGAAATATATAACTGTAGTTATAATAATAGAAGTTGCGAGTGAAGCCACATACATTGGAAACAATGGAGAAAATGAAGAATAACATGAATCCTTCAATAAAACCAGCTTGAAAATAAAAAAACCACTCTAGATCTTGTTTCCTATCATCAAAAAAAAATATTCTCATGATTTGAATACCCTGTCATAGATCTATCCCCAAAAAACAAGACATATGAATCAATGTGTGGGAAGAAGAATATATTTATGGTGAACCAATAATAACTATGACTTACCATGAAATCTGGCCTTCAAAGCACCATTATTTCAGTACAAATCACTCTATGATCGGAGGGTTTAGTCTCTATTGTATATTGGTGGTGATAAAAAAATGTTTGTGTTGAACTATGTGAAATTTTTTTAATAGAAATTACTAGTGATACCCAAAATTTTAGGATCTAATTTTTAACCATGCACAGTCAGGTTATAGGGTTAGGAAAATTGCGTGCTAACCATGCATATGCCTTGGTGTCTAAAACCCCTGTTTTTCTTAAGTGGACACAATGTATTGATAAATAATTTTCATAGTCCCAAAACAACCCAGTAGCCCTTTTTCAACATTTCACAGTTCTCTTTAGGCATTTCATGTTTTTTACTTAACGTGCTCCAACTATGAACCTATAGAAAATCCCAAAAACACTCCAAAGGTCCATAAAACCCTCTAAAACAACATCCTAACACAACATATAATTAATATACATAAATAAAGGGTTATATAATTGAAACCAGTGGTGCAATATTCCCCCACCATTTTAATTTTCATCAATAGAATATAGAAAATCACTACTGTTATAAAAGAGTTTGTGCCATTGGTTAACTATTTCTTTTTCCCATTCCTAATTTTCCACCTTAATCTGACCATGTTTCCACAAAACCCAAAATATACCAACAATTTTACCGTGAAATAATTTCTATTTCTTATCAAAAATCTATATAGGAATTTGAAACCATGAATCATATTGCTCTAGTTGAATGTGATACCCTCAAATTACATGGTCTATAATTGGATAATACTTCTTCTTCTAATATACATGAAGCATATTATGCACTGAAATGAACGATTGTGAAAATTCCATCCAATATTCCACCTAAAAAATGATTAATATATCTTAATGTCACTATGTATCAAGTAGATAACATTCTCTAATTCCCAAGATAATTAAGCCCACACATTGGAGATATTCTCAAGAACTCATAATCACTCACCTCAAATGAAACCTTCTATCGAGCATGATCCACATAAGAATTTCTAATGAATCTGAAACATATAAATAATTTTCATATTAAACTAAATCTTCTTAGTTTCCTCTTGGATAGAAATTGATCCAAAAATTGTATTAACACATACTTCCACCCAACAATTTTTAGGATGATTGGGAGGACCCTAAAATGTTTCAAAACGAGCCATCTATATTGTGGCCTGATAACTGTTGTTAAACATGAACTTCACCCACAGTATATTCTAGTCCCATGGTCCATAAAAATCCATTACACTGGCCCCTAAAAATTCATCCAATGTATGTATAATCTTTTTAGATTAAAAATAAATCAAACCATTCAATGCTATACTAAATGACCAATGAGTCCCAATGTATTTTAAGGATTTCCAGAAACGTGGTGTAAAAATCAGATCTCAATCAAATACTATTAAAACTAGTATCTCATACCAATTAAAAGCTTCTCATATTATTTTATAAGTCCTCCACTATGTGAGATTCATAAATACTGATGAAATTGTATTAGTTTGTTAGTAGATCAACAATCACCCATATGGAATCATGTTTCCAAACAATTTTTAAGAGATAGGTAAGAAAATCCATAGCTATCAACTCCCATTTAAAAACAGGAATAGGTAATGACTACAACATAACTTCTAGTCACTAGTTATCTCTATTATCCTAATGAAAAGTGAATCATAAAAATATAATGTTGACCAACATGGTTTCCATTTTGACCCATAGAAACTAGGATTTCAACTCCCTATATATATTCTATATTCACTACAACATAAATCGTCTTTAGCAGTGGTCTTTTAGTGGCGATTTACAAAACCACTGCTAAAACATTTCTTAAAATGGTTGTGCGGAAGATTCTTAAAAAATGACGTAGAACCCTTCTTTTTCAATGGTGACATTCCCCCCACCACCCGATCCGACCCTCTTCTCCCCCAACACCCACAACGCTTCTCCCACTGATGAGACCCAACCCTAGCTCTGCTCCCCTCCTGTGCCCCCAGTGATCTCACCTCCCACTGTTGCTGACCCCTCTTCTCCCCCCAACACCTGAAACACCACCTTCTCCCTCGACCCCGTTGAGTTCCTACCGAAGTTCGGCTCCCCTCCCTTTCCTTCGGTGGTTTTCATAGTCGTAGGTATTTCCTTTCATATTTTTTTGTAGCCTTCAGTGTATATGGTTATAGACATTTTCAACCCATTGTGAGTGTATCACAACTAAGTGGTATGGTTCGGATAATTTTAGAATATGGAAGGAATTAGAATAACCAGGATACAAATTTTCATGTCTAGTGTTTCTTATGGGTTTTAGTAATGTATTCTTATATGCTATATCCCATTCATGCTTTGTGTTTGGTTTCATTCATGATGGCAATGTTTCATGTTTTAATGATCACATGTTTATCTTATGCATTCTTTTTTTATTTCAATTTATATAAATTTCATTAATTTTTTTACATATTATGAATTTATTGGAATATGGAATGTTTTAAATCAAACTAATGGATTTTTAATTGGAAATGTTTTCATAATAAATTACTTTATCAATTTTTTTTAATTTTTAATATAGAACAAAATTTTCCATGGTTATAAACAATGTATAGATTCATGGTTGTATATTACTATGAATGTTTCAAAAACCTTTTACATTTTATTTGGAATATGGAGGTATGGTCTTTTAGTATCTAGATAAATATAAAAATTTCATGTATCTTGAATGAATCTATGGGTTTTTTTCACTTGAATGGTGTGTTTGGATAGTGGTAAAAGATAGTCACATAGAGACTGTGTTTTAGTTTATTTTCATGTTTATCTTCCTGTATTGGTTTAATTATATATCATGGTAATGTAAATTTTCATCCATGACGTAATCTAATTGATTATAATTATCTTGTTAAATATGGGAAGTTTTTTCTTTTTATTTTAGTGTGATATCACTCCCATGGTTATGTGTGTTGATACCGAGGTGATTGTCTCTTGCCCCGGGTGATCTGGAATACTCTTTGGGACCCATGTTGGTTCATTAAAAAATTTATTATAGGAGGTTTTATTTCTATGCGTGGTTGGTAAAATGGAATTATTTTATAACAATATATTGGTGTGTGTCCATCCATGTTTCACTACACACATTGAAAGAAGTTATCTTTATGTGGAATCGATTATTTTACTTTTTGACTATAATTTTCTGGTGTTTATTTTATATTCCTGATTTTCTTTATAACTTCCATCTATATAATTAACATGTCAGTTTTTTCATTGGTAGAATGTTTGAACATTCAACATGGATACTACTAACATACCACCTTTTTATATGTTCTTTTAGATGATTAACCTTTCATAAACTTCTCAAATTTAGATTCCAAGGCCTCTTACCTTCCCTATGTGAAGTATTCTTAGGTGGTTTTTTTCTTATAATATTATTTCACCTTTTCCTGAGGATAATTTTTATTTATTCGCTAACTTATGTGGCCTTATTTTCTTATTAAATTAATATATTGGTTGATATGAACATAGACCAATCCTATGAATTCTAATTTTTCATATATCACACACATGTTAGAAATTTCCAATTATTTTTTATGTATACATGTTCCTCTTAACCTAGGGATGTTTCTTCTTCATATCTGGATTTATATCCCTTAGAATTGGATTACTTTTTAATTTTTAATTTTAAGGTCTACACCAAGAATATAATTCATAATAAATGAATTTGTTAGAACACCAATAATGATCCATAACCCATGGTCATCTTATTTCATATAAATAATGACATTAGGTCTTGTTTATAAATTTTTGATCTTTAAGGGAAACCAACTCCCTTAATTTCCTTATCCATCTTAGCTAAGGTGGTATATTCCATAAAACATTTCTAAATACATACTTGTACATTATTTTTTTCCTACCCTATCCCTTCATTTAAAGAGATTTACAGACATTATTACAAGATGGAATGGATTTTAACTCTTCCTTATTAGTGTTCAAATTCTACTAAATTCAGGGATTGATATCCCTAGTTATAAACTAGATTTAATATAACATCATTAATTCTCTTAGTTAAGGCTTGAAACCCTTTTTTATTCTAGAATAATCCCTTTTTTATGTAATTCAAGATTCAACATGTTACTTAACATCAGAATGAAACTTCTGGATCTTGTTTTGATGAAAAAAGTGGTTTTTTAACACCACTTGTTATGTCATGATCATCCATGACACGTTTTGATCATATTTTATATCAAATGAGACTTGAAATAATTATTACATCACTTATTTCATTCATTTATTGGATTCAATCACATCTTCCTTTAGGTTAATAACATGTATATTATTAGCATATCGACCCCATGGATCATATATCCCCTTAAATATTAGGCCACTTCAAATAATGGAAAGAATTATTTAATTTAATGGGAGATGAGAACCTCCAACTTTCTTCTGTTGAGTGATGTGGTTGGACTTTGTTCACTCACCCTAATCTCCCAATTTAATTCTAATCCTTTGTGGTGGTACTACTTTAGATGACACCACTAGTGGGTGATTTACCATATGTATTGATAAAGGAAAACCTTATGTAACATATTTATATATTTTCACATCTAGTATATATGAATCTCATTCCCTATTTAGTAATAGTTATGTGTTTTATTTTTTTTTAATATTGTGTAGGAACATTGTGATATACATAGATAAATGCTATATCACATTACCGAATAACACACCTCAGTATATTAATGGTTTTAATGAGTTTTTAGATTTTTCAATTTCTAATCGATCCATTGAAGTGAGAATAAGATTTCCATCTCCTAAATGTAAATTTAGAAATGGTTGAAGAGAGATGATGGTTATGAACATTTAATATTGAAGAAATTCCATATAAAATATTTGCGTTGGATTTGGCATGGAGAATAGAACGTTAAAGAAATGTTGAGCACTGATCTCAATCCATAGAATGACCTCCCAACATCATCGACAATGGAAATTGAAATTAAAAACCTTATAACTAATGAATTTGGCACTACAAGAGACCACCATCAACATCAAAACATATCAAAACAACCGGATGAGGGTGCTACAAATAACTATAAGACTAGTGTTGTTTTTGAGACTATAGGACAACCATATCAAGATTGTAACATATTAGTGGATCATCCTCTTGATTATATGGAGACTCATGTAGGAGAAAACCTCCATGAGGAAAATACGTTCCATGATTTCGTTGATGATGGAAATCAAGAGTTGTATAGTTGATGTTTGAAATATTCAAACCTTAATTTTATGCTGAAGTTTTACCATATCAAATGTCTATGTGAAATTGAAAATAAGGAAATTTCCATGGTATTGGAATTATTACGTGATTCATTTCCTGATGAAAACATCCCTGAGTATTTTTATGATATGAAAAAAGTTGTTAACAGGCTTGGTCTGAATTATACAAAAATACATGTGTGTCTAATGATTATATGCTTTATTGGCAATAGGATTCAATTAGACGGGATTGAAAAAAATGTTCTTCTTCTATATAGAAGTCAATGGGTGATGGTGGAAGTCTGAATCAACATACTTTCATGAAGAAGAAGAGAAGGAACACACTTTCAAAGGATTCCTGTTACTTTCCATTAAATCCTCGATTGCAAAGATTATTCATTTCATTGAAAACTGTTGAACACATGAAGTGGAATTATGTTGATAATAACAACGATTGGCTAATGAGACATCCATGAGATTCACAATCATGGAATAAATATGATTCATTACATCCATATTTCGCATCTGATCCTAGGAATGTTCGATTGGGATTGTCTACCGATGGATTCAACCCATTTGGGACATTGAGTACCAGTTATATAATTTGGCTAGTTGTTTTGATCCCTTACAATCTGTATCCGTGGATGTGTATGCAACAAATATCTTTTATTATTTAGATGATTATTCATAGAAAAAAATGCCTAGAAATGATATTGATCTATACTTGTATCCATTAATTGAATAATTACAATAGTTGTGGAGCAATGATGTTGAGACATTTGAAGATTTTTTCCAATACAATGTTCAAAATGAATGTTTCTTTAATGTGGACAATTAGTGACATCCTTGGGATTGGGAATTTATTTAGTTGTAACACTAACACATGTCTAGATTTTCCTATTTGTATCTTTGATTTTGAGCCCAAACGACTACCTCACAGTTGAAAATGGTGCTTCTTGTTTCATCAATGATTTTTCAATGTATCTCATAGATTTCGGCTGAACAGATCAAAATTTAATGGTTTCATTGATCGTAGACCACCTCCTAAGTTTTTAACTGGTTTTGAAATATTGAAAGAACTTGGAAATGATGAAACAGAATTTGGGAAGGTTTTTCATTTGAATGATAGCAGGAAACGGGTTTGAAGTGCATCATCAAGGGAAATCGGAACGTAACAATGGAAGAAAAAAAGTATATTTTTTAAGCATCTGTATTGGCAATTTAATTTGTTGCAGCATAATCTTGATGGGATGTATATTGAGAAGAATTTCTATGAAAATTTGATTTTCACATTACTTAATGATCATGGAAAGTCAAAGTGTCGTCTCAATGCTCACAAATTCTTAAAAGCAATGAACATAAAACGTGATATCTGGCCACATGAGAATGAAAAGTATCCTCTAACAATTTTTCAAATGAAAAATAAAGATAAAGATACATTCCTTTGAATTTTAAAGAATGTTAAGGTATCTGATGGCTATTCAGGTAACATCTAGAGGTGTGTTGACTTGAATAATCATTAGTTACATGGATTGAAAAGTCACGATTCACATATTTTGTTACAAAAGTAACTACCATTGGCATTGCATACATTATTACCTGAAAAAATTATTGTTGTTGTACTCCAATTCTGCACATTTTTCAAACAACTATGTGATAAATCTCTACATCCATTTCAGCATGAAAACTTCTAGGAGAGATTTTTATGGAGCCGTTGTTCAATTTATATGATCTTTCCTCCATCGTTTTTATTGTAATGATGCATTTAACTGTGCATTAGGTTAAGGAAACTAAATTAGGAAGCCTTGTTCATTATCAATAGATGTATCCAATTGAGAGGTAATTTATTTATATGTTTTTCTATTATGTAAACATTCTTTGGAACTTAATTAAAAAATAATTATGTTTATTTTATTTCATAGATATCTTGGGCATTTGAAATCATACATAAAAAAAAGCTCAACCAGAAGGCTCTATTGTTGAAGGCTATTTGGATGAGGAGTGTCTTACATTTTTTTCTAGATACTTGGATGATACTGAGACAAGATTTAATCAAGTTGGATGTGTAGACGAAACATCGACTCAATATCAAATACATCAGAAATCAAAAATATTTCTTTCTATTGACCGATCAGTTAGGAGGACCTCAAATGTGACACTGACAGAATTGGAATTATTACAGTTTCATAGATATGTGTTGTTGAATAGTGAAATTGCAAATCCATTTATTTAATATTTGAGGATACAAACAAAGAGACGAATGAGAGGCTGAACATGAAATGAGAACGATATACAAAAATCTGTTAAGAAAGAGATTGTAGAATGGTTTGCACGACGTGTAAATTCATAAATATTTCAATAAGTATGAATATTAGTTTGACACATATATTTTGTATGTATAATTAAGTATATTTCTTTTTTTAGATCATGAATACTGATAATCGAGTAGTGGTTTCAAAAGATCTGAAGTTTCTTACTTGAGGTCCTCTAAAACAAGTTAGAAAGTTCGATGCTTACAATGTGAATGGCTTTAGATTTCGTACAGTCAATCGAGAAGAGGGTTTGAAAACACATAATAGAGTTATATTTAAATTTTTTGAAGTTCAATACTAGGAAAATATGACTGATATTATTGAATTAAACTACCATGGAAATTTTTTAGTTGTCTTATTGAAATGCAATTGGGTCGATATTATCAGAGGTCTTAGAAGAGATTAATTGAAATTTACTTCTGTGAACATCTCTCGCTTGATGGATATTAGTGATCGTGAACTGCATGATCCATATATCTTATCATCATAAGAAAAAATGGTATATTATGTGAATGATATTTTGGATGAATGGTGGAGTGTAGTTTCTCATGTAATACAAAGACATTTATATGATATGGGTGATGAAGTAGAAGATTTGACCTCTGAAATTGAATCTCATCAACAACAAGAAGAATAATTATTTGTCCACCATGATATTGAAAATATTAGTCTAGCAAGGTTGAATGAAGTGGATGAAGTAATGGTGTAGGAAACAAATATGATTGAAGGGGAAAATGATTCTATGTATAGTTATTTATTCATTCAGCAACCACTAAATTCATTTATGCAGTCATTCATTATCATTGTAATGTATATTTGGTTTGTTAGTACTGGGAATATATTATCATTTTTAAGTTTTTTCTGTATAATTTTTTTGAAATATATGTTCTGAGATTTATTTAATTTTACTAAATGATTAGAATACCAAGGAAGAAGCGATACACTATTTCATCCACTACTGCAACAGATGACGATCAATCTGTCTCCCTCCCTATGGCATATGAGCCACCATATGCCTTCCCCCTACACCATCTCCCTCAGCACCATCTCTCACACCCTCTATTTGAGTCCCTTTAGAATCTAATTTTTTGACTCCCCTTTCAGCAGCCTCATCAGTCAGGCGACGACAGACCACTTCTAGTTCATCACGGACATACTAGAGGGTCACTGATATAGGTACAAATTTTAATATAAATAAATTTATAGCACTTTTTTTACTAACTGTTTGTTCATTAAAGATGAAAAAATGAAATTGTTGAGAAAAATATAAAATGTTCAGATGTGTGGAATGTTAATGGGGAGAATATAGTTGTCCCATTTGATTAATAATGGGTCCCTACGGATGATGTCATGGTATTACATGGACAAATTCTAGGCCAGCATGCAGGGGATCCCTTTTCCATTACTATTTCTTATAGTGTTTGGAGATATATGCCTCCCAGTTGTAAAAATGATGTTTTTGATTCCCTTATAAAGTTAATTTTAATACATTATGGTGTAATTGAATGTCATGTTTTCAATATGTTCAAAATGAATTTCTCTATACAGATGTTTTTGCACTTTACAGTTGCTTATGTGATAGCACGAAAGTCGATGTCAAAAAATCCTGGTAAAAAATGGAAAGACTTCAAATGGAGATTGTGGAGTGATTTCAACGATAGTTCATTAACCGTCCAACAAATGTATGAGAAGCTACCCAATGAGGTACCCAAAGAACAGTGGAAAGTTTTTGTTGACAGACATCATGATGAGAAGCAGATGGTATTTAAATATATATTATTATATTAACCTAATTTTACATTTATACATGCATATGAAGAGGATATGACATTAAATACATTACTATTAAATTTCATTTTATTTATTTCATAATCTTTCAAGAATGAATGCATCGAGTCGGGAAAATCAAGTAATCCATCACCCTACGTGGTCAGAAATATTTTCTAAAAGCCGATTGAATATGGTAATATTTTCATTAATTTAAATATTTATAAGACAATATTATCTGTTTAATATATTAAATTGTTTATTTATCTTTGTTTAATGTAGTCACAGAGTTTAGTTCTTAAATCATCCCAAACTGAAGTGTGGTTGGATGTTCACAAAAAATATGATGTAGTTTCGTTAATGAGCCTACCAAAGAAGTTGGGGTAGGAACTCATTTTTTCAAAATAATTACATTTTATTTGTTTTTACAATGTTAATATATATTGATATTTGATTTATAGGTAATAATTAAAGAACTGTGGGATACCAATCCTGAGTAGTCCTACTCAGTCTCCCAGGATGACCCGGTTGCTAAAGTCCTTGGGAAGGAGCATCCTGGTAGAGTGTGCGAGATGGGTTTGGGACCCGTACCATCTGAGATTTTTAGTGGGCCACTAGGGATGGTAGCTGCATCTACTTTCAGTTGTAGTCATCACATACCTGGAGATGCTAAGAAATAGATTGTTTCTCTATAATACATTGTTCTCAAGCAGGGGGGTCAGATATCCGATTTGCAGAAAGTGTTGTCTAAAATACGTCAGTAGATGAGAAGAAATGCCCCCGGTGGTACTGTATCGACTGGCGGTGAGTAGGTAAATCACAAAAATTCAAAATATTTTATTTTTAAATATTTTATTGGGTTTATGTTTAAATAAAATATGCAACAATATTTAATTTTCAATATATTGTTCTTACAGGTGCTATCCGGAAGTGGAGGTGGAGAGAGTAACAATATGTGTTCATCATCAGACACTGATTAGTTGTATTGTTGATATGTTGGAGGTAGAGACGGTGAAAATATGTGTTCATCGTCAGTTTTTATATGTATCATGTATGGAATATAGTTTCCACCAAACATTTTTATGACCTAACATTTTCTTGATTTGTCATGTTTCCTTTTATGTATTTTATTGACTCCTGATGTTTACTTTTAGCTATTTATTTCTTGAGTGTGGTATGAATATTTAGGACACAACAACCTACATCAGTCTCCTACTAGAGCATTAACAGAACAAACCATTCCCTTTCCAGTAGCATTACAATAGTGAAGAATAGTGGAAAAA
The DNA here is from genome assembly GCA_963277665.1 of Viscum album. Lineage (NCBI taxonomy): Eukaryota > Viridiplantae > Streptophyta > Magnoliopsida > Santalales > Viscaceae > Viscum > Viscum album. The sequence continues at coordinate 133,226,389 of OY728152.1, read as the reverse complement.
ATAGGAAAGAAAGGGTTGAGGAATGTCATGGTATGCATACTATATAGTGTTTTCTTAAATATCTTAATTATATTATTATACATAACAAAAAAGTTTGGTTATGTGGGTAACCATGAAAGGGTTGAGTAATGTAATGGTAATTTAGTGTTCATGGGTTGAGAAACACTCTTAGTGGTTTTGGTATTTAGTTCAAGGGAGAGGGTAGGGTCAATTGGATAACAATATTTATATATTAAGATCTTAGGTTGTCAAGATAATTTTTTGAATAGAATAGGTATTTTATCTCCATTTTGATAATGACTCATATGTGGTGGGTGATCATGTGGTTATCCATTGTATGACTAAGATGCTTTGGGATATTCAATTTATTGACATGTAGTGGTTCATGGTAAGTGGGTTGGGAACATGAGCCAGATATGACCAGACATGATTCAATGGATCATGATTATAGTTTTATGATCATGAAGTATTGGATTCTATACCAATTAGGTTTGGGAAATATTAATTAGTATTATGAGAAAGAACTAGTGAGACAGTTCGTAGAGGATTACTCTATGGTGGGAAGAAGGGTGTGTGTGTTGGTTTTGCATTCCAAAAGAATACATGCTATGTGAGGGTATTACACACTAGATAAGTGTGGTTCTCAGTGACTTTTGAATAATTTATTATACCAGATGAGTGTGGTATGAATATTTTGGTATTCATGGATTTTTTTTCAGGGCACTGGTACAGAAGCTGCTATTTTTTTGGTAAATCTGTTTTTTAGTGGCGGTTTAAACCACCACTACATGTTAGCATTTTTCTATTAGCGATGATTAAAACCGTCTCTAAATATTAGATTTTTTCTAATAGAGTCAGTTATAACCACCTCTACGGTATTAAATTTAGTGGAAGTTTTAACCATAGCAACAATGGCTCATCTTCTACGTGATGTTCGCCGCTGTTATTGATGTTTTTAGTGATGGTTTTTGCAGCCAAGTACTTACATTTTTTAGTGGATGTTAGAACCACTGCTAAAAAAATAATACCATGCATAGTAAAACCACCGCTAAAAAACATCATAAGCACCATGAAATGTGAAAACTATTCAGCTCCTATAAACTACTACTAAATGCCTATAACCTCTAGCAATAGTGTCCTGACACACAATGTAACGCCAGTCTTGAGAAACCGCCGCAGAAGCATATAGCGGTGGTTTAAACTGCCGCCAAACCCAAAAAAAAACCGCTGTGATATGTGAATTTTCTTGTAGTGATTCCAAGATAAACATCACATCTAAAATGATGGTATGCATTGAAAAGTTATTTTTGACTAGACTACATAATTACCATCTGACCTCGAAACCAAAAAATTGAGCTCCCATCTAGTTTCTATCCCATAGTGGTCTTCCCACCATTAAGTGTTGACCTCATTGAATGACATTCAGAATCAGATGTCTATTCCTATTTATCAATTTGAACCCATCAGGAATATTGAAAATTAGAATGGAAACTACATAATTACCTCGGTCATCACATTTAAAGTACATGTTGGAAATAATTCACGTCAACTACCCCTAATCTGAAGCCTCTTTCCCCAATTGACAATATGACATTCCACTAAATTCATCTTCTACCAAATTTCAATTACCCAGTGTATACATCAATTCAAATTTTCACATTTCGAGATACTCCATCCATCTTATTTTTATCATATTCAAATTATTTTTTGATAAAATAATATTCAAGATCTTATGATATTAAAACACTAAAAATTTATTAACAAATAGGTAATGATACCATGTCATAAAAGAATGGAATATAATAGATAACTCCAAATCATGTGTCTAGTTTTTCATCTAAAGAAACCATAAAAAAATGATCCCTAAACAACAATATGATCTCCCTACATGATAAAACATCCCAACCATGATCCTAAAGTATCAAAAACACCACACCCCCTTGTCTGGATTTTGGAAAAATCATAATTGGTGAAAATATAAGTTGAATAATAAGCTATGGAGAAGACATCATACATTACCTGTTCTATTGAAATGGGAAATTATTCCACGTAAAAGTTTTCATTTTATTATAGTCCTAAAAAAACATGAACAACGCGTCATTAAAAACTACCATACAACAGAAATTACATATATTGGAGACAATATTTTGTAGCTGCTGAGAGATAAAAACTTCTATCTTTTGTAGATCCTTAAAAACAATACATTTAGAGAATACATAGACAAGAAAAAAAAACCTATTGTATCAAGAAATCCAATTTTTATTATTTTCCAAATGTATTATGATCCAAAACAATTCCCAGCATTGTCACCATTTTTTTATCATGTTTATCAATTGTATTTGAATACACCAATATGTTATCCAAAAACACCACCACAAATTAATCCCAATATCTTTGAAATATTTCAATCATCAATTAAATAAATACGTTTGGTACATTTTTAAGACCAAAAGTAATAACCACATACTTGTAATAGTGATATCTACTCTTAAATTATCATTTTGAATATCCAACTTCTAAACCTATAATCAGTGTTATTCAGATCTCATGTTAGTTTCTGAAAACCGCCAGTCTACCCTCAATTGATGGATAAAATCATGAATTCATGGAAGGTGACCAATTATTTGTCTTAACTTGTTTAATATTATGATTTTACAAATAAATTTGAGTAGTTTCATTGTCGTTTTTCACCAATAAGACTGGTGCTTCCCACATAGACATGTTAGGCTGATTGAACCCTTTTCTTTCTAGATCTTCCAAATGAACACTCATTTCCATTAATTATATTGGGTCCATCCTATAATATAGAATGGAAAGAATAATTGTCCTCATAAGGGGATAAATCATAAACATCACTTATTTTTCGGGTGGTAAGCTTAAGAAAATTTCAGGAAAAACATCCAATAACTGATCAATGAAAAATAGAAAACTATTATTATTGATCTTTTCCATAAATGAAAAATTAAAAGATGCCTAATAGTGTAAGAGCATTCCAACTACTATTTTTAACATGTAAATTTCAATGGACTTCACCATTTAGTTTCCATTAATGATATAATTGATGCCATAATAAGTCATAAATCATTCCTTTTACGTATAAGAATTCATGTGTGGCTTGAAATTGTAAACCAATACATACCTAGGATTATGTCATAGAGATCTATATTAAGAAAAAAGAAATACAATATCAAATAAAATCTATCAAAATTTATAGGACATTCCTACCACATAAAGGTGTGACATTATGTTTGATCAATAGAAGTTTTAGTTTTCAAAATAGAAGTCATCATATATACATGCATTCCCATTAAATAAACAACATGTGAATCAATAAATTATTTGTATGAAACCATATCAAATTAATTTTTCATAAGGTCATATTTAAAAATAATTTTACCTCTAACCATCGATATTCTAGAAGGATCATCTAAAATCGGTTGCTCAACTCCAAATAAATGCTTACTCACTACACTTTTTTTCTTTATTTCCTTTTTGAAATTGTACTACCTGGGGAGTCATGGAATTCTGATAATCATCGTGGAAATCTCAATTCTACTGATGAGCAGTATTATGAATCCCTCTCATTATCAAAACATTTGGGGTCATTAAATCATGATATGTTATCTGAACACCTGACCTTGGAGCTCTACAACAATAATACTAACGATGCCAAATCTTGTTAATTTTTTTTATCTTTGTGGAGTTATAGAATTTCACTTCAAGTGGTCAAATGAATCATATTGAAAACATTCAATATTTCTTTTATAGTGTTGAGTAAGATTAACTAATCTAACAGAATGATTTTGAGTCATCCCACTACCATGGAAATATGTTCCCATATTCCTCTTATTCCCAACATTAATGTACCCACTGTTTTCCATAGGTATCAATATGCTCCCTCTACCCATAGCTCTGGAGATCTCCCTTCCCACCAATATCAATCTATTGACCATCTCTATAAAATCATTACTCAACACATTGGAATATTTAAGTGAATCTCATGCCACTCCCCAAAATTAAAAAGGTGTTCCTTAATGAATACAATCGAAGAAACTTTGGGTGCAAAGTGGGATAAATTCCTAAATTTTAGTGCATATTTTTTCACTAAGATATTTTACTACATCAGGATGAAAATTTTAGTCTTTCTAGAAATTATAAATGTGTGAGTATATAATTTTATGTTGAAAATTTCATCATAATTCTTCTATGAAATTCCTTGGACTAATTTACTGTAAAATACTAATTCCCATCAATAGTGTGCGAGATCTTACATCATGTACATCTCCAAATTTTATTTCATCCATTTTCAAGCGTCAAGGAATTCATAGAATCTACTCATGTTATTCAGCCACACCTCTAAATTATTTGGTTCTAAATCTCCCCAAATATGGATGGATTTATTTTAAAAAACTAAACTAAATGATAAACATTACATGTTCCATATTGGTGTTTCCATAAATCTATTGCCTAAAAATTCTATAAAGTACTCTAAACCGAGTGTTGGTTGAGCTGTGACTCAGGTGAAACCAGATTCTCCGCAGCATATTTTGGTTGTTTTTTATGATGCCTAATGAGTTCCATTTTATAAATACAAAACAAAACACCATAATTCTCACTCCCTAGAAACTTAAGGCTTAACAAAATGAAATTTATCACATCAAAACTATCTCAAAAAAATAATTTAAAAAATTAACACTTTCAATTTTCAACCCATTTTCTAGCATTCCACCATGATTTTGAAAATCAAACCATTTTTAAAAAACCTGAACCATTTCATTCACAAAATATAATATTTGATAACAATGTGAATAATTTTAAAAAATCTATATGTTTGCACCAAATCATAAAAAATTACTAAAAATGAAATATGAACTCCAAGATGGAATTCATTTCTAAAATGCATGTAATGTTATTCTCATTAAATAAACCCATGACAATAAAGTAATAACTCCTCTATGTGTCTCCAAACACTTATGTACATAACTTCTAGTAACTCTAGGTTCATCATAAATGTGTTAGATATTCTCTTTTATGCTCTAAATTTTAATATCCTATGATATAACACCTTTATTCGATCCCAAATCATGGACTAGTGAAGATTTATTATCAACTTCAAGACTAACACAATTGATACCCATAGATCATAAAAACAGTTACCATTTAAAAAAAGGATTTTAAAAACCCACATTTTATTCCATTAGTTACATCCCTCCCCTTCTCATTTGGATAAGATGGTTGATGAATGTTACATGGAGTTAGGTGAAACCCCCCAAGATGAGAAAGTATGAAAATAAATTTTAAGGGATTCAATACAATTAGAGTAGAATTTTATATTTTTAAAATTAAAAAACAAACACACCCAAAAACACCATAAATGACAAATAACATATAATTATTGATAAAAAAGTAGTAAAACTCAATGTATAACCAAAAATTTAAAACAATAATAGAGTACCAAGATTAAACCAAGACCAAAATCAAAATACAAGGAAAAATTCGAAATCAACAAAACTCAAAGACTCCAAGGAAATGAACACAGCTATTCCTAACATCCTCCAAGCTCCATCTCCAAATACATAACCATGTATCATGAATATTCCCTAAAGAAATATGATTCTATGACTTTGCCTATGACTTGATAAACGACATCTTCATGTACACCAAAAATTCTGAAATGCGGGTGAGTAATGAAACCTATTTGATTTTCCCCAAATGTCTTCCCAACTCATGGAACTTGGATAGAAAATGTAAGCACATGATGGAATGCATAAAACATCATATAATCATGAGTGGTGTGTCATCCACTAAAAAATCCATCACATGGTGAACCATTTTTATGTGGGAAAGTTCATTCCCATATTTATCCCTCAAATAATGTTGAAAAATTAATACACATTTCCACCCTGAATGGACATTAACACACACCAACTTTTATGAAACAAAGAAATTAAAAATCTACATTTTTTAAAAAAATTCAATAAATCATTTACTAAATTGAAAACACCAACATCAATCAATCTCTATGAATAAAAAAAGTAACATTTTAAATTCATCATTATAAATCCTTAGAAATAGAACATTTCACATCAATAAAATTCCAAAAATCCACAAACCATAATTAAATATGGTTTCTACCTTTCATTTCACATAAATCTCGTAATCAAATTCAATCCATTAAACCAATTTAAAATAAAACCATCTATTTCCAATAAGAGGAGTTGAAAGTGAATCCACTTACCTTGGAAACTGTGGAGAAAACAAAGATCATCATGAATAATTCAACAAAAATCGATTTAATCTTCAAAAACCATACTTATATATAGTGCCACATCAAGGCCCTTAGGAACACCTAATTTGTAGTTTCCCAGGTAGATTCTACAAGGAATTAATCCAGAGGAGGAAAGAGTAGGGCACATTTACTAGATCATGGCTAAATAGACATTGGAAGAATGAGAGGGTATGTAATTTTCCATCGGCACCGCACCTATGCACCCCTGCACATGGACATTCTAGTCGAACAGTCACGCAACAGTGGAGATCTGATCATGATGAAAATGCTAGGGATTAGAATTTTCATGTAGTCCAAGTTTGTATGATTTCCTTTAGACCTACAGGTCATGTAATGTGTCCAAGCCTATGGGAAATGTAATTCCTAATCCTAAGGTCCTTGTAAGGGTTCCCCCTCATCCCTTGAAAGGGGGGTTATCAGAAAATCAATAAAACAAGAAGGTCTTTGGGCCATTTAGTCATCATGATTAGGATAAAATATCATATATTAGTCCTTAATGGGAAATATTTATGATTATTGGAAAGGGAATAAGTATATATTAAAAACCCCAATAAAGAATATTTTCCATGCAATCCGCCCTTCAACACACTGTGATTTTCCAATTTATCTATCTCTGGTTAAAGGGAAGAGTCTCCACATCAGTTGGGAGGAGAAATAAATGAGTTGGGATTGACCTAGGGAAAAAATATTGGTTTCAAGTATTTATTTATTAGATACACAGTTTTAGGATCATACTTTTATTCATGCATGGTTAGGTCACATAGTTAGGAAAATCATGTGCTAACTATATATATACCTCCGTTTAAGAAAGAATGTTTTCTACTTGGTTTATATATGATTTGGATAAAACAGTTACCTAACCGTGAACCTACCAATTATCATCTTTTTCATTATTCTCGATTCTTTGTAAGAGTTTTTATATTTTTACTAAACATTCTCCAACCTTGAATCACCAGAAAATCCCCCAAAACACTAAAAGCCCTTCAAACCCTCACAAAGTTCAACCAAACACTTTACATTCATAAAAAAATATGGAAAGTGGTAGATAATTAAAATCTGAGTTTCCAAAAATTCATTAAAATTTTTTATTATCAAATCCAGACAAGTATAGACATTTCTTTTTCACACTGAATTTAGGAGCTCATGTTTCGAGTTGTCATAGTTTATACCATAGGCTGTGTTTGAATATCATTTTAGTTTATGATAATGTGTTTATTTACCACTAATATATTATATTTTAAGTTTATCATGAGATATATTTTTATTTTTTTAATGTTCTCCCATCTCATATATGTTCATATAATCTGTGTTTTCAAAGAGGAAATAAGGAAGAAGATATAGGAAGGAACCAATAGTATAATATCTTTCCTAATAAAAAAACCAAAATGGTTAGAATTGGAATTTGGTATTTTTTTAATTTGATGGTTCAATTGACAAAGGATATTAGTGGTGGCACAATCCACGTTAGAGAGATACAAAATTCACCATTGTGTAACACATATATAGTAGAGAGTTTTTTGAAACAAAATCCTCCAATATTCAATGGATATTTTTTCCCAATGGATTCTAATGGATAGATTAAATATTTGGAAATTATATTCAATGTCATGGGTTTTTATATCATTAATAGTTATTCTTGATTTTTTTATAGTAGAAATTGGTAATTTGATGCAAATTGTAAGGATTATTAGGGAATAAGAAGTGATTGATTCCATAGAATAGGATGAATTTTACAAATATTTTCCTTGAGAAATATTTTCTTATGGTTTTTCAACATATGATGGAAAAGTCATTTTTTTAAATAAGAAAGATAGAGAAACATTCAGTGTCAAAAAATGCATCCAAATTTAGTTAATTGGTACTATACGCAAAAAAATTGATTCTAGGATCTTGATAGTATAATTAATTTATTTTTATAGGATTGAAGACAAAATAATAATGGTAATTAGTTTCTAGTCAATTTAATGTTAAAATAAACCAGTTTTATGTGATGAGATCATAGAAACAGAGTTTTTCAATGATCATGTGTTCAATGAAAGCAGTATAATTTTTTTAGGTGTCTATAAATAGAAATTAATCCATCAAGGACATTTGAAGGTAAGAAATTGATTTTTCATCTTGTGATAAGTTTGGTAATTTACTATAGAAAAAGACTTATAAGACATGGGATGTTATGTTTATGTATGGAAGGGGTAGACATGTGTCTTGTTACTGTATAAAAAATGATCATAAGAGTGATCAGAAATGAAATGTTGGGAGTATGATGTTTTAATTGTAATTAAATGGGTCATTTAGTATATAATTGATTGAAGAAAAGTATAGAGGGAATAACTAATCATGATTACACGTAGTTTCATGTGGAAATACCCCATAAAACTTTCTCGTTATATGTTATATTATCCTTGTGTTTGGTATTATGACCATTAATTTTTAATTATGATTCTTCCATTTTGTTTTTTGATTTGTTTTCTATATATTCTTTCATTACTGAGAAATTATCTAGTATATTATAAATTTAAACTAAAAATATAAAGAAAAAAAAATTGGTAAAAACACATGGGCTTGGTATCAAGGAAAAGAATAATTATAATTATCTATCTGTTATTTTATGTGCAAAATATTTATCAAAAACATCATTTTCCTTCTATTTGTGGAGTTTGATGTTATTTTTTGTATTTTTTGTCTTTTTATTAATCGTGAAAAGATAGACTGTAAATCTAATTATTTTATATTGTAATGATTTAAATTTGTAAAATAAACTAATTTCTAACCTTAATAACTTATAAATATGTTAATAATTTGATTATCGTTGGAAATTAATGTTATCTTGAACATATTATTTAGAATAAGGAAATAGTTTAAATTTTTGTTATTCCTGTAGTAAATGAATTTATGGAGGTATTTCAAAATTCATTTTCAAGTATTTTATAAGATTATGAGATTAAATTTATTATTCAATTAGTACATTATTCTAAGAAAGTTTCAAAACCTCCTTATTAAATGTCACAAGTAAAAATTATGGAATTGAAAAAGCATTCACAAGAGTTCCTGATAAATGATTCATTCATAATATGGCATCACCATGGGTTTAACCAATTTTTTATATAAATAAATATGTTTTAATGATTATTTTAATTGATTATGGAGTATTTAAAAACATATCTGTTATGAATAAGTACATATCTCCTCAAATATGTGATTTTTCAATCAAATATAGAGATATTAGTGTTTTTTATGATCCATCCTAGTTCCGGGTATCATGATCTAGAGATAAATTAGGATTAAAATAAAAATACAATAATCTAGAAAATATATGGTAATTGTGAATTTTTGGTTATTCCCTTTGGGTTTGAAAATTTACTAGCTGTATTTATGTGCCTTATGAAAATTGTTTTCTATGAGTTCTTGGATAAAATTATGGTTCTGTTTATTGATTCCATCCAAATATATTTTAAACGTAATGATATTTATGAGAATAAATTGAATGTTGTTCTAATTAAATTAAAATAAAATAAGTTATAAGGAATAGTTAGTAAATTTTAATTATAGTTCTGATATATTTCATTCCTTTGATATATTTTATATTATGATATATTAAATATTAATCCATAGAAACTATAGTGGTTAATGAGTTTTAATGAAAAAAAATTAGTAATTATTCATAGTTTTCATGGATTGAAAAGATACTACTAATGAGTTGTTAAAAAAGTTTCTCACATATCTATCCCACTAAATAAATAACCTTGATAAGATGATAAAATCATTTAGATGAATGAATGTGATGAATGTTTGTAATAATTGAATATAATATAAGTGAATCATCTAGTTTTTCACTACCATAATATGATGATGAAGTTTTTATCTACAATTATTCTTATTTGATGGTACTTGGTTGTATTTTTTATTTTAATGATCAGGTAATTTCTTTTACATCACGACAATTCAATCCTGATGAGCTAAATTGTAATAGACAAGAATTTGGATTGGTATTTGAATTTTTTTCATTAAAAAAATTAGAAACATCATTTTTATAGAGTAAAATGTGAAATATATAGTAATTATAAATTTATGGTGTATATATTAAGAAAAAATAATTATAAAAGAGATGGATAATATGGATGGGCTTAATTAAGAATATTGATGACTCAGTTCAATGTCATCCATAAAAATAAAACAACGTAGATGATGATTTATGTTTGAAAGATAAAACATCATCTACCATTCTATGAATGGAATATAACCAATTAGTTAAATATTTAGTGACTCTTTGTCATTAATTTGTACTTTTATTAATTTTATTTTAGGTTTCATTGTATTTTTCATTAATGGAATAAAAGATCAATAATATAAGCATGTTTTATTATAAAAGGTATAATTGTTATACAAAGGTGATTTTTTGGAATATAAAATTAACAAATAAAGGGTTTTGAGATTCAAAAAAATATTATGTGTCACTTGTGATTCCTAGTTGAAGAAGAGAGTATTCAGGAAAGATTAAATATGTCTATTTTCTAATTATCCTGATTGAACTAATATATATAAGGACCATTAGGACCATTTCTAAAGGTATGGAATGAAAAGTGATATTTTTTAGTTGAATAAAAAATGATTAAATTTTCAACAAGTAAAAGTATAATGAAAATTAACAATGCTGATGATTCATTATTTACTTGTTGTAGAGTATATATGAGATAACATATCCATATATATCAGGGTTAGATTAATAAATAAATCGTGAGCTAATAATTAATTATGAGGAATTGTTGATCATTTGAATAAATATAAAGATTTTATTCCTATTTTATAAATTATATATTTGGATAAATAATTTACACTATATATTAATAAGATAATAATTTTGAATGGAGTCTATTTTTATGTTCTATCTAATCATGATACTAGATATACATTTAATTTGTGGGAAATCCTTTAGAATTCGTTGAACACTGAATCAAATTTAGGTATATTTTTCATCCTTAATATAATGGAAAATAAAATTAAAAAAATCCATTATTTAAAGGATTGTTTTTGAGATTGTACAACTGATTACTAGGGATTTTGGTATTAAAATCTATCACCTCTTGAATTTTCTTTTAATAAACATTTTTATTCATGTATAAATGAACACCATTAGTGTAATTTTATGAAAAGTGGTGTCCAACTCCAAACTGTTGGGTTGATGTTAATGAGAGAAGGGTTTTGCGACCAATATTGGTTAATTAGATGGTATAAAAAGTTTATGTTCTTCTTTAATATATGTAAGTAGCTCAGAGAAGGATAAAAAGATATATTGATAACTCTAGGAAAGATTTTTTGTTCAAGGAAAGCGATCATGTTATACTTAATGTATCACAAGTAATATTTTTAATTGTTTTGGTAAGAAGGGAACATCATGTCCAAAGATCATAGGAAAATATGAAAGTCTTGGTTATGTTGGATTGGATTAATATTGAAGGGATTTGCCTTTGTGTTTCACTCAAGTAAAAGACGTGTTTCATGTTTCATTATTAAGGATTTATATTCTAGATGCATCTCATGTTTTAAGTCCTGAATTAGTTCACATATATGAGATTATTTCTTATGAGGAATAACTTGTTCCCATTCATGACTATGGGGAACATGTTTTATGGAAAAATGAGATGCCTTAGGTTAGTGTTTTATTAAAAAATCATATGATTTATGGTGTTGAATGGGAATCTGAGATTTCTCTGGGGGAAAAAACACCCACACACTTTTTTAATATGTTAATAAATATTATAAGGATAGAATTTAGAAAAGGAGGGAACATTTGAAAAACCAAGATATATTAATAATAGATCAATTTTATTCCATATTTAAAATTTTGAATGACATTTCATATATCTATATTCATTATTTGAAAAATATATAATTTCTCCGAAAAAATAGTTTTATTCAAACTAAATTGAGTTTATTGCATTATATTATATTATTCATAAGAATATTTTCAAATTTTAGAATATTAATATATAAAATAAAATAAAATATTTACATAATCAAGTCAAAATTATCTTATAGTGATTTTTTATAATTTTATATAAAATTTTTATTTTTTCTAAAATAAAAAAATAAATTACTATTATAAGAAAACTATATTTTCATTTCAATTATTTAAAAAGGATCATTAAGTTCTATATTTTTATTTATAATTCTATTACATCCATGTAATTATAAAAAATTAAAATTATTTTATCTTATTAATAATTATATATTAATTTGGAATAAATATTTTTTTATACATAAAACAAATTTCTCTGGAAAATAGTTTTTTATCACTTTTTGCATTGTAATTTCATATTTAATTATTAAAATTAAATAAATTTTATTTTATATGATATAATCCATATTTTGAATAGAAATTTATATAATTTTATAATTATTCCACATTCATTTTTTCTCATTAAAAAAAATAACTTTTGTAAAAATTTTGCTGCCATGGTAAGAGTAATAATTATATAATGTGGTTAAAGCTACAATTTTATGGGTTTAAATAAACTTAACACCACTCTAAAGACTATTTAAAAGTCATATATCTACCCTCTCTCATCTACCCTTTTAATATGATCCATTTTAGAGCCATACTTCTTGAGAAATAAATTAATATATCTTAATATTTTAAAAAAAATCCCATGTGTTTCATGTCACTCACATATAAAATGACACAATGTATCTTCTTCTCTCCACATTTTAACAGCACATTAGATAGTAAAACTTCAGATTAAATATTTTCCAAAAATAACTCCCAACATCCTGGAGGATATTTTTCATCAAAATACCTTCCAAATAATGATTCAAGTTCAAAATTAAGGAACCTTTCTAAAAAAGTATTATACTTTTTAAAATAATCCCAAGTATTCGCAATTATGGACGAGTGATATTTTAAATTTTAGTTAGATTGTTAATTTAAAGAAAAGGGGTTATAAGAAATAAACAATGAAAACACTCATGCATAATAGCGGACTACCAATGAGATAGTAGGCCATATATATACTTTAGTAACGTTTCCATTTTTTGAAGATCCTAATAAAAAGAAGGCACATATTATTTTATCATCCCAAAATGATATTATTTTATAAATATATTATTATCTTTTATAATAAACCTATATATATATATATTTCATGTGATGTGGTTATGAAAAATGAATCATATCATATTGTGGAGGTGGTAGTCTACACGTACACACAGATGGTGTTATCACTTTTCAATAGATGGAAAGTTATAAAACCATAGAGAAAATTATCTTTTTATAATTTTATTTTTATCAGGAATTAAATTTATTTTAATTAAATGCACTATAATAAATACCCCGGGTAGACAGTGATGGATAATGGATTAAGTCGTTTCATGTAGAGGTTGTTTGTCATACACACAAATTATGCAATTTTTTCCAATTTGATGGAAGAGAAGAGGGCTGTAGATAATGAAACTAAAATAATTATATATCATTAAATTTAGATTATAAATATTATTGTTTTATCTTTATATAAGAGGATTTGAAGTAGTTATAAGATGAAATAAACTGAAAACACTCTATTAATAAGTATATCTATTCCTCAATCACCCTTTTTAGTTTTATACATAAATACTTCCTAGGATAGATTTATAACCAATATAAGTACTATATGACATGAACATGGAATTGGGGCAGAGATTTTTCTGGGTATTATCTGAGATAAAGTCCACAAAATGCGAGAGCAAGAGTTAAGAGGATATTTTAATGTTATATGAGAGGGAATGGAAAATCGTGGAATTTAGTAAATTATGGAAATTATAAAAATTAATATTCAAGGTAAATAGATATAAAGTGATATATTTTGAATATAGGATGATTTTGTGTTTTAATAATCACATATAATAAAATTTGGATTTGTTATGGGTTGTTTTCACACATATCTCTATGTTTTATTACATAGTTAACCATTTTTTCAATTATCATGGTATCAATGATTTCTAAACTAAATGGGTAACAAAAGACACTATAATTTGATTATTGGACCATAAATATATCATAGTTGATATTATAAACCATATCCCATATAATTGGTGAAATATAGGATTCTTAAGAATTATAAATAATTTAATAAAATATTATTTATTATAAAATATCATTAAAGTCTTTTTTGGAACCATTAATTTAATTTGAATTTTAAAATATCATGAAATCATTTTAATTCATATAAAATAATTTAAAACAACCCTAATATTTTATATCTATTAGTAAAATTTCTGTTAAAGTGTAACTAAGCTAATAATTAGTAATTTAAATATTTTCAAAATTATTTACTTTATTTTTCTCCATCTTGATTATGTACTATGTTGGCCTTTCATAAAATATATATAATTGTTTCATCACAAAAAAAAATATAAAAATGATAAATAAAATTTTTCTTTCAATATAAATATTTAAAATAATAAATAAGTAGGTTCTATTTCTATCGAATAATTTATATATATATTTAAATTTATAGACTGGCATTTTTGACTTTATATTTATATTAAATAATATATGAATGTTTGAATTAAAAATAGGAAAAAATTGACAAAAATCAAAATTTTAGATGAGGATGGTCAAAACCAATTCATAAAATATATTAATGGTAGTGTTGAGTTTATTTTTAGTACTTATCATATTATTATTTACCATGATGACCTAGTTTAGCCTTTTTGAGGTGAAAAATATTTACTAAACATTATATTCAAAATAACCAAAAATAAAAGATAAGTATTTACTAAATTTGAAACTCATAATTAAAAATAAGGAAACCAATTTTCAAGATTAAATTTATAGAATGGGGAAAAAATAATTTTTGATTAAAATAAAAACACAATGAAAACCAATTTATCTAGAAATGTGCTTTTCAGAAAATAAATACACTTATTTGTAAAATTGGTATAATGATGAATCATTAGTAATTAATTAGGTTATTATTAATTTAAGGATACATAGGATAATTTAATTTCAGATGGTAATTTTAATTTACTTATTTTAATGAAAATAAATGATTGTTAAAAAACCAATATTTTTCATTGTTCAAGGAAAATCAATCTATTTATAAGAGTACCAAAATACAAAAATATGAAAATTTAGACATGATTAATTAAAAAATTATTCCATTTTATTAAATAAAGGTTTCTTAATGGTCCATAAATTAGTTATATTTTTCACTCACAAAATACAAGAAAACCCATTTTTAAAAGAAAACATATATTTGAAGTAGAAAATGGAATTGTTGAAAAATTTAGTGATTATTTTTTAAGAAGTAATCACCAATTTTTTATTGAGAAGGTCCTTTATCTATATTTCATAATTTTTTCAATCTTATTCATTGCCAAAAATTTAATGTATTTTTTATGTTTATAGTATTTAAATAATAATATTTCATGGTTTTTTAATCTCAATGTTGCCTTTTTCATACGTGATCAAACGTAGTTTCTTTTTAACATAATTGGATATTACATTATCGAACACATTAACAAATTACATCCTAACAATTTGAACATGTTCTTAGTAATTAATTGTTCTATATTTGAAATGATTTTTTTGGAAAAACCACATTTTAAAAATGGTTCATAAAACATCCTTTTAAAATGTGGGAAAAGGAAACCAAAAGCTTACCTCGAATAAAATATACTCAGATTAAAAATATAAGGACATTATTTAGTAGTAATAATATTAGCACAGAGTAAAAAAGTAATTCCAAATAATAATTGGGAGTTATAGAGAATATTGATCACAATAAATTTAATGGTCAAGAGAAACTTAATGACCACAAAACCAGATGAAAACATGCTAGAAAAAATCCATCGGTTCCTCAAGAATGTATTTAATTTTATTTTTTGTTTCAAGGTCATTTTCATAATGTTAATGTATTTCATGACCTTTTAGACAATAAAAAAAATTAAATATACATAACTGAAAAATATAATTTTATCCATTAATTAACATGACCAACGTTTCATATTTTCAATCAAATAATAAGTATTTGAGATGAACTTTACATGCCTGATGAAATAAAATAAACTTTAAATAGATCAAATAATCCAGAAAAGTATAAAATGATATTCCTATTATCTTTATAAATTATTCAAACCCAAAATTTGTAAAATAAGGTAAGACAATTCAAAAAATGTATAAACTTTCAATAAATAAATAATAAACTAATCACTAAAATTCAACAATACTACCCAATGTTCAAACTAAATACTTCTATATGTAACTAACTAAAAATATTTTGAAAATATTCCTCACCAATTTCAAAACCCAAAATTTGGAAGAATTTGATCATATAATCTAATGCGATTGTGTAACATCCCAGTGACTTATTTTATAATAAAAGATGTTATGAAAATAATAATTGAAATTATTTACTTTAATTAATTTAATTATAATCTAATTTAAATAATAAAAATTATATAATGAATAATTATATTTAAAAATTTTAGTTTTCAGTTTAATTTAAAATCTAAAATAATACTATTTTATAATATTATATTTATTTGATTTTTTAAAGAATTTGTGTAAAAAAATTATTTATATGAAAATGTTTTTTTAAAAATATTTTAAATGAATAAAATTATTATTTTTAAAGAAAATATATTTCATTTTAATAATGAAAAATATAAATATATTAAAATACTCAATTATGATAGTTATAAATTATGATGATATTCAATATAAATATTCTTATTTTAATATTAAAAATAATTTACGAATTTAATTAATATACTTACTATAATGTTATATAATAATTGTTCAAAATCTGAAATAATGAATAATTATATTAATATAGGAATACAATTCAAATTTTTCAAAATATTTATTTTCAGAAAAATATAATATATATATATATATATATATGAAATTATAGTGATTAGTTTTGAATTTAAAATTACGATTAAATTACTTTTATAAAATTAAATTTTTTGTTTTTTAAAACAATTAAATAATGTTAACTTTATTATTAAAATATTTTTTCATATATATATATATATATAAAGGAAATGAAAACATGGTAAAGGAAAAAAATGAGAGAATCGTGAAATGGGGTAAATAAGGGTCATCAAACAGGTAGGGTGCAGAAAAGGGGATCGAGGAATGTAGCCAAATTGGCTTTGCTTACCACTGAAACTAATGGATGTGGATCACCTAGGTTCATCTAGTCACCTAAGAGGAGTAAGTTTATATGTCGATGGTTTCATCCATTTTTGGATAAGCATCATCTCAACCATCGGTCGATGTTTGATCAAACGAGAGGATATCGAAGGAGATCCAAACATTTTCAAATAGTGCATAGATTTAAAATTAGGGTCTAATTCTGATCATGATCAATATGGATGGGGTTTCTATTATCATCATCTAAAGAGTAATCGTCTTTTTTCTAGGTGCTTAAATATTTGGAAATACTGTGATGAAAAATGTTTCTGATTTACATACATATTTTCATATATGTTCTTATCTTCATCTATTATTGTCGAATATTTTGGTTTTTTGATTACTTCTTTGCTAGTGGTTTGTTAATTTTTTTACAACTAGAATATGTATATAAGTATTTAATTTTGCTTCAAAATTTTATTTTGGTAGCTCTGTAGTGTTATTTATATATTGAATTTGTCAATGTTTTGTGTTGTTTCATTATTTAGATGAATATGTTTATGCCAATATATGAATATATAAATTATATATTCTATTTTTTTGTCTTATTTAACTCTAATCTTGACTGCAAAGCTATAGTATATCCCTATCTCTAGTTTATTAGTAAATCAATTTTATATATTTCATCTACACTATAAATATTAGATGATATGGATATAAGAGCCTTATACCATTGGGATGATGAAATAAAAAACCAATTTTTTCAAAGAGGTTGAGATAGAGTCTGATACTGCAATATGATTTTCTGTTTTCGAATTAGGTAAGGGGAATTTTTATTTTTATTTTATATTTATGGAAATCGATTTTCCTGAATTTCATGTCTATACATTTTGAAAATTATATATATGTGTGTGTTTGTGTAAATATGGGAATTATTTCAAAACAACAAGGATATTGATCTCATGGAATTCTATTTATTTAAGTAATTTCAAAAAATAATTTATTTAAGAGTGTATGATATTAAAGTGAATATATATATATATATATGTATAGTTTTCATGATACTTATACCTATATATGTTGTGCTCAACTTGATATTCCATATTTTTATACATTTTATTTTAGGTATATATATATTACTATAATTAAATGATTTTATATTAATTGGAAATTCATTTCAAATCATTATTTTTACCTATTTTGACTTTTTTTAACATAAGGAGGAATATTTTATTTTGAAAATTGCTACTCTTATAATTTTTATTTAATTCTAATATATCTTTCAAAATTATCAGTTATGAGTATATTTAATTTTTCTTCTTCTAGTTCATTGAAGTAAATAAGATATGAATATTTTGTTAATAATTGTATGAAATTAGTAATTTTACAATTACTATTATGCACACTATTATTTTATGTTATTATATTTTTGTTTTCAATGTATAATTTTCCATGTTTTAAACCAGATGACAAAGTGAGGGAAATTAAATTTTTTCGTTTATTGGGAAAGTTTTTTTTAAAATCGAGCATCAGGTATTTTCCAATCGCAGAGTTTACACTATGATGTTACTTTTTTTTAATAATTTAAATTAATCAAATTAATGTTGAAATATAAAATAAAATAAATTTCAATTAAATAGAAAAATAATAATAATGGTCTTAATAATAATATTAATTTAATTATTATTATGATTTCTATTATTATTATTATTATAAATATAATTATTATCAATCATTATTATTATTAGATTTAATTTTATTATTATTATTTTTATTTATCTTTACCTATGGATTATGAAATTGACGGGGATTCCCCCCCCCCTCATGGGGTGTGGCACACTACCTCCCCTTGTAACCCTACCCAGTGTGATCTTATCTTCAGCTCACTCTCTATTGATGTGAACTCCCTCCTCATGAAATTCTATAGTGGGACCCCCTATGGCTAGACCCCTCCATGACTGCATTTTCTAGCTAGTGTACAACCCCCTAGTGAACCCCTTATAGCACGTGATGCCTCACCCCAAGTTCTACTTCTATTCTAGTTTTCTTATGATTCTGTCCTGGTTCTTGTTCAATTAAACATGGTAATACCTTCTTGCACATTCTTCTCTGTCTCTTTGGTGATTTTCTTCTCATTCAACATTGATTATGGTTTCGAACAAAACCCCAATGATGGGGTAATACATGATTAGAGTGTTTGTTTTTTCGATAGGTTGTCTAAATGATTTCTAAATATTTTTTTCTCCGTGTTCCAACATCTACCACCAAGAGAGAGGAAGATGGACTTGATTCTCTCTACCACTTTTGTTTTTGGTAAGGTAATACATTAACTAATTGGTTTTCCCCCATCCAATTTAGGGTTTTTTTGATATATGAAGCCTCGATTTTTATCTATACATGAATTGGTATTTTCCACATTAATTTTGGGTTCCATTTAATGATATAGTAAATTTTGATCAATTTAGAGGATGCATAGTTGTATATATATATATATAAAAGTATGTGTGTGTGATTGTGGACCAATTGCATTTGGTTGCAACCTATTATGTCAAAGTGCTTAGTATTAAGCTAGTTACACCCAAAGATAGGGTCCCTTTCCAAGATCTCTAATTTTATAAATGCATTAATAAATTTCATACTATAATTTTGTAATATTTAAATTGATGCAGTGAAGTCTTTATATTTAATTCCCCTTAATTGTGAATTTATTCTATTTTATACTTTAAATGAAAAATTTAATAAGTGATTGTTTGATAAGAAAATTCAGAGTTTTATAATAAAACCCCTTTATTGAGGTGTTCAACCTTAAATATTAAAAAATATAGTGATATACATTTATTCCTACCTTAATAAATACATCAGTTTCACTTTTTTTCTTGATGTTATAATTGTTAAATGGAATTCTTTTACATGACCAAATATAGTTTACTAAATGTCTCTGATTCCTTTATAAATGATAGATGATACATAAAACCTCTTAAGCGTATTCCACAACATGAAATTAGAATTCCCAATGTAGGGTGTCTACCCTATTTCCTTTACATAGTTTCTTATGTCATGTCGCACCTTTGTGTCCCTCACTGCAACCTTCCTATGATGCCTTTTTCACCTCTTATTAATTTTTTTCATTTCTTCTATCATGTCATTATGGCCTTCTTTTAAAGAGAAACCTATTCAAAATTTTCACCTTGCCTAATGGACACCCATTTGGGTGTGCCTAGTCTAAATATAATTGTTTCCTTATTAATTATGTAATAAATGTACTGTGATGGTTATAATTGAATTCCTTGCATGAAAAAGCTAGTCATATTGTATCATTTAATGTATTTTATAACCTATTGTTTTGGATGTTTGATTCCATGTGTTTTTTTTCGTATTTCTCATGAAAGTGCCTAATTTTTATTCCCTATTTTAGTGTCCTGGTCTTCATTCTATTCAGGTTCTCTTTAGATATTAAAATTCTCACAAATCTAGGTAATTTTTACTTGCATACTTTTGTGCTATATGCATTATTCCATATTGATGGCTTAAATTGTTTTCCTTGATGGATTGAAAATCTTGTGGCTCCTCATTCTTTTCGGATTACCCAATATTATGTATATTATTTCTATGTGAAATAGTTATATTGGTTTTCCTTCTAATGTGTTTCCGATATTATGGTTTAATTGATGCAGGCTCGGTGAGAACATGGGTTCTGTATTAGGTACTCTTGGATGAACTATCATGCTCATGTGGTTATACCATGACACACAAGGTCCATACTTTGGATTTCTAGAAGAGGAATTCCTAGACGATTAAATATACTCTTGAGTAATATATGTTCCCTAAGGGAGAAACCATGGACGAACTCATTGGCAAGATGGAAACTCCATGCCTTGGGTGATACTTGGTCCTCTAGTGAGATACCCTGGATGGACATAGATTCACCATAACATGAAGGATTCATGGTCATTTAAAAGATTTATGTGGATGGACTTAGTGGTTTTCAACACATTGAAGGATGTACCATAATAATACATTCAGGATGGTCTCATACTCTAACACTAGATTTTATTTAATTTCATTGAATGATTGTTTTGGTAAAATTAATTTTTATATACTAGTTTCTTCTATTTCTATTAGAGTATGCACTTGTTACTTTTATCTATTTCTTATTATCATACTTTTGTGATGACCTGGGAATTAGACCACTAGACTAAGCACAGGTTTGGGGGTGCACCTTTTTGAGATTCCTTGATACTTTTGGCACTGGTAAAAATATTATTCTTTCATAGGAACCTTCTTCTAAATTTTGTCTTAGGCTGAAGCATGTGGTATGGGAAGGGTTCCATTTTGGAACACGAACAATGTTGCTATATCTAAATTTTTATTACTGAAAATTTATTTTATATAGTGCACTTCATAATTAATATTTCATTGTCTAGATTTGGCTAGTCTCTGGTGGTTTCAGCCTATTGATATTTATATCTCACACCCCACTTGGGGTGCCATTACATTGGGTTACCTAGATAGACATTTCTTGTTCACTGGACTACCTTATTTATTTCATATGTTCTTCTATTTGTACATGGATGTTAGGAGAAAAGGACTAATCTAGAGATCATGATTCTCATGGGCATCTCCCGTGGGAATATTGTATCTTTTTTATATTATTGTACTTTTTTGTAAAGAATGTTTTATTATTTATTTCATTTGTTATGTATCATCACCATGAAATTCATTCATCTGTTGTATAATTTGGCATTGGACACTTTTATGAAATTTGGAATTATTGTCTTCTCCTACATTGTAAATTATTTATTACTATTACTTCTACTATTTTTTATTTTTATGATTCCACTATATAATATATTATTAATTTTTATGCACACTATGGTCTATGAGGTCATAATATTCCCACAAAAAACACTTTAGGCCCTCGCTGCTTATTGAACGACTCTATAATTTTGGGAGATGTGCTTGAGGTGAAGTGACCCACCGGTCTGACCACCATCTTGGATGCGTTCCAGGTCTGGATTGTACAATGTGGTATTGGAGGATGTTATTTTAGCTTCTTCTTACTCTTTTGGGTTTCTATATAAGATAATTGGTATGTTGCAGTGCTTGGTTAATAGCTGTGTGTGGGACTAATCACACCACATATGGGTAATGACCAAGTGGCCAGGACTAGGAATTAATATTCATTATTTTCAAAATTATAGTTGACAGAATTTCATTTCGAGTGATTGGTGTAATATCCACTTGTTTTGATTTATATAATTTATGTAAATTTACATTGTCATGGTAGAGAAAGGATAAAACATAGCATACATCATATTAGTCACATAGAAATTCAAATTCCATGAATAGTGCAATCCCATATAGTTGGATTTTATGTTTCCTGATGATATGATTGAGTGAATTTAATGTCATTCAATGTCTTGTAATTAATTATAATTTGATATAGATCTACTTTGACATAGTTTTCCCCATATATATAATTATTTTTTAAATATTTATTTTATTATTATTACACTTTTTCCTAAATAAGTGAACTTTTGTATTTTTATAATTAAATCTTCTATTTAATCAGTTTTTGTAATTAAAATTTTATTTTTATGCTCTAAATACTTAATTTATTTTTCACATTAAATTTAAGACTAATTATTTATTTATTTTGGTGTTTTTTTCTTCATAGTTAATAGTTTAACATATATTATATAACAAATTAATCCTATTATTTACACTTAAAAAATGTAGCTGTTACTCAACCATCTCATGTTTTTAATATTTATTAATTAAAATAACATAATATAATTATTAGTTATCTTTTAACAATTCATGAATTATGAATTTAATTTTATAAAATTTATAATTTTATTAAATATCTTTAATTTAATTTTATAAATTATCTTAATTAGTTAATACTAAAATAATTAACTACCCTCCATAATTAACTTAATTTTTTAATGTTATCATTTTAAATAAATTACATTTATTATATAATTTAAATCTAGTTTTTTTATAATATAGTTTCTTTTTAATTTTATGTTTTATTTTAGTTATAAATTATGTTTTATAAATTGATGATGATAAGAATTTATTTTATGTTTTAATATGTTAATAATTTTATTTTACTTTCCTTATCAATTTTTTATAAAT
Organism: Viscum album; assembly: GCA_963277665.1. Lineage (NCBI taxonomy): Eukaryota > Viridiplantae > Streptophyta > Magnoliopsida > Santalales > Viscaceae > Viscum > Viscum album. The sequence goes on along the minus strand of OY728152.1, from coordinate 133,202,846 downwards.
TATTTTTATAGATGTCCATGTGGCACCATTTATCCTACATGGTGTAATTGTTTCCATTCATGAAGGTTTCATCCATTATGGTGCTTTCTCACACTGGTTCCAGTCTCCGTCCTCTATTTCTTTGCCTTGTGGTGGAACCATAATGTTTTTTTATAGTGACATTGTTCCTACAACACTACAGTATCGTTCCTCTATAATTGTGACATTGTTTCCCAGCATTACTATATCACTACTCATGCCTTGTTTTTTCCACCGGTGCCTCAATCATCTTCAGTCACTGCCACCATCTCCTTTCTACACCACTGTTTTATCCAACCGTCACCGGTTGCCCATATCTCAAATTTATCAACCTCATTTCCCAAATCTGCTACCTAACCATTTCATCAAAACACCACGATCCACCATCACCATACACAAAGCTCAACCAATTCAAAAAAAAATTAAACATTTACTCTATGAATCAAACTAGAAATTTAGCACTAAAAAACTACAACTTCATCAAAACAAATCATTAAACCATGTTCTTATAAGAGTTCATTGTTTGAATCAAGTGTCATTGTTCGCAAATCTGAGGACCCACCATATGCCATCACCACCAAGCCACACCCTCTGTCCAGATCTGGACTTGCTGTTGTTTGAAGCTTGTCACCGTTGTGTAGAAGGAGAGCCACTGGGATACGCCGAGGAGGGTGCACCGTTGGGAGGACCAGTGATGGTAATGAGGAGACTAGTCTGTGTGCTGCTCGTCTTACTACTGTGAGATGACCTCTGCACCGCTGCAATATAGAGAAACCCAAAGGAGCCCCCCCCATGCCGCTATCGTGGAGAAGTAGTCTAAGAAGACCCCCTAGGGTTTCACCGAGAATTGGGGGGGGGGGTTATAATAAATAAAATAAAATAAAATAAAACTAAAGAAAAGACTAAAGTAAAATAATAATAAAATCAAAATATTAGACATTAATTATTATAAATATATAATATTTATAATATTTATAAAATTGAATATAAAATTTATATAACTTTAATTAAACTAAATCAATTAATAATGACATCTAAATTTAATTTAAATAAATTATTATTTAATGTTACATATTAAATAATTATTTAATAATATAATATATAAAATAAAATATTTAATAATAGTTTAAAATAAATTAAACTAATTAAATTAAATTAGTAAATTATTTAATATTTTAAATAGTAATCAAATTAATTAACATTAATAATACTAATAAATGAAAATAAATAACTTTATTTAACATTATCATTAAATTTATCAACTTTAAAATAAAATATATAATTACTGAAACTTATAAAAATCTATATGAAAATAATGGCTTATTAAGTTATTTTTCTATAGAAAATCAATTTAAAAATATTTAGATGTTTTTTTAATTATTATTTCATAACATTTATGATAAGATATAATTAATTAAATAAAATAATTAATTCATTTTAATGAATAATAATCTAATTTTAATATATTTTTATAAAAACCTGATATCAATAACACTAATAAAATAACATAAAAAATAACATTGTTTAAAAAATTTATTTTATATTAGACTTTATAATAAATTAACATCTATAATAATAATTTTTCAATTATTTATTTTCTTTGTGTTTTTTACATCAGGTTTTGTTATTTGTTTTGTAGGTTCACACCATGTACTAAAAAAATGTCTAGGTCCTTTCAACTAACTCACTATGAGTTGGTTATAAGGGAAAAGCTAGTGTGACATGTCATTCATGAAAAAATGCACGTATGCGTTGCACTAGTGAAGGACACTTGAAGTAATTGGAAAACAGGGGGTGGCATGCAGAAGATGACATTGAGTTTTATGACATTGTAGTAGTATAATTGTGTGGGGACTCTCATTTTCGACTCCACAATACGATCATTTCTAGAGGAGACTTAAAGAGACTCTCAAGATCAACACTAGAGAAGAGCTAGAGTCTATGGATCCTGAAGGTAGAATATCACATGGGTAGTTCTTTCTCCCCCTTTTATTAATTATTGTAGTGTATTTTTGGATGTTCTCAAAGTTAGATTTCAATATTATCATTGGTTTTATCATCATACTCATGAATTTTATACTTCGTTTCTTTATTCTTTAAATTCTTCACTTATTTTTATTTTCTAACATCTGAATTGATCAGTGAGATCAATTCTAATGATCATGTAAATTATTCATACATTAAATTCTCTAAAAAAAATTCATAGATTAAACTCAATCAAAGATATTGAACATGAACGTAATCTTTTTGATGCATTAATGTATTTTCAATTGGAGTTTTAGAAAGAGTTTTATTTCAACAATATTCTTCTTCATGTTTTTAGCAGTGGATGAATTTTGGAGTGGTAAAATATAATACTAATACATATGTTTGATGTATCTTCTAGATAGAAAGATATATCAATCTACTCTAAAGGTGTCAATTAATTTTAGTTGAGAGTTATCTTCCTGGACAACATGTTTAGAATTCTTGAGTGATTTTCATGATATGTGCTCCATTGACCTTGATAGTTTATATTAATATATGGTATTCTCTATATTCTCTTACAATATTTCATATTTTTTTAGTATTCAAGTAAATGGTTTATTTTCATGGTCAACATTGTCATCTTTACTCCATTCTCTAATCAAAATTAAAAAAAATTAAAAGTTAAAAGAACTACAATGTTTTTTCTCACAGTTGACAACAGTGAGGTTTATATATTTAAAACCTTATAATTCACTCACCTACCATCTATGTGGATCTATCTTATACCACTCTGACATTTTAGTATGATAAATGTAATTTTGAGTATCATGACAACCTCCTACCACCTCAAAATATGGATCCATTTCTGGGGAAGAAATATGCTGAAAATATAAGGGTAAAAAATTAATAAAAAACACATAAAAAATTCATAAAAAATCAAATAAAACAAATTGAATATACTACTTGTTTGTACATAGAAATTCTATTGAAATTTTATTATTTGTGTAATCTATTTGACTTTATAAAAAATTGATGTTCATGAGAACTGGAACTAACCCGGGCCTCATTATGTTAGTTGTGGATGTTATGTGCACCATTCCTTGTGGTGTGTCAATAACTATCCACAATAGATTGATTATATTGAATACTGTGAGAAAAAATATGAATCTAATCATGAATTACTAGATAAAATTTAATAAATTGAAACAAAATTGGGTGATAAGAAGTATTTTTGGAATTCTTGTTTAAATAAAAACCTCAAAATTCAACTGAAATTTTATGAAGAGAATGGTCAAAGAATGAAATGACTATAAAACATGATCTTAGTGTTACAAATAATTATTAAAGAATAAGTAGAACCAGAAATGAATGAAAATTCAATTGTTTATAAATGATTTGAAAATAAATATGAAGATGATAGCGATTCTGAATATGGGAAACATACCATTTATTCAGAAAATTTTGAATCCTTGGAACCAAACATGGAAATAACAAATTCACAAAATCAATAGAAAAACTTTTAATATTCTATTAAGAGATCCAATGATGTTGATTTGGACAACTCTAGAAATGAATTGAAATAGATTGGAAAATAAAGCCTAGTTATCTTCATGGTTCATTCTTTTGAGAAAATTCATTGTTATATAAATTTTGAAAATGAAGTCACTTGGATTGAAATTAAACATGAATATGAAAATGTGAATGTAAAAAGAACTTCATAAATTTTTTTGAAATTTGTGAGCAATGAGCCTGAACAAGGAATTTGGTATAATCTAGATTATAATAGTAATTGAATCATATAGAATCTGTAATTTTTGATCTTGAACTGAATACTTCCCTTCCATGTTTTGAAACTAAAAACCCAATAATTTATGAGACGTTTTCAGACAAAAAAATCAGTAAATGTGTTTTCAAGGTATAAATATTGAGATTTAACTATCATATTCTAAGAGTAATAACTTATCTATAACATTATCTAGTGAAATTGAAATCATTATTGATCTATTTTGGGATGTTTTTTTAATTTGAACAAACTACAAAATGAATTTTTTGAAGATTAATTGAACAATATTTGTCCCATTTTTGATTTGCAACATTCAATGATGTTATTTAAGAAAGTGATCCTCTAAAAATTGAACATAAAATTGAGGTTGAGCACACACTTTATATATGTAGAATTGATTTTTTTGAAGTTATATATATTGAGAGTATGTTGAGTGATGATGATTTGTTGGAAGAGAATTAAAATATTATAAAGTATGAATCTTTGCTGGTAAAATTAATTTTCTTACCTGTCTATCACTTCCATGCTCAACTGAGTTGGGTATACAAGATCATCAAGATACTTATAGTTGTTTAGAGGGGAAATTATGCATAAATTCCATTAAACATGACTCTGTTAAATACACTATTGATCCCCTTCTTCATCATATTATTCTGTATTCACCCATATGAACCCTTGAATTTGATTTTGTTAATGTTGAGGTTGAGAGATATAGCTATGAGTACAATGTGAAATCCTTTGAAGCTCCCAAATAATTTTTTTCTATTCCTAAAATTTTTAATTTTTTCAAATCTGAAACAATTATGGAGAATGGTAGTACTATTCCAACCACTGTTAAAGGGTGTTACCTATGAAATTTTGTATGTGACAAGATTTATGTTTTAGTTTTCCTATGTATAAGATCACATAAATTTCACTGTTATGTAAAAACAATTAGGCCAAACACATGTGTTGGTTCCTATTAAGGAAACTACATCCACCTAGTGACTCTGTTTAGTTCTAGGTGAGTCAGGCTGGGGACTAGAAATTGAATGTTGTGTGGGAGCCAACTCATGATTGTTTTCCAATTTTAAATAATGTACAAATGTAATTTAATAATGTATTGATATGAACTCTACAACTTAGCGCTGCACGGGATGCAACCCATGGTTCTTCATTTGTCATTTTCATTGTTAAATTTTTATCTTTGAATAAAGTTATGCTTTTATACTCTGTTTTTTTTTGTGAAATTCATGTTTCTTCTTTGATTCTTGGTATTCTTGTTCTGAACTTGGAGTAAAGATACTGCTATGTTATTAAGGGAGTGTAATTCCCTTGATAGAGCTATATTTGGATAAAACGATTCAAGGAAGCATCTTAATTTCCGTATTAATTTTTCTACTCCTTTATCTTAAATAAAATTTCACTGCTATATCGTAGTTATTGCTATTGGTGAGTCCTAAATCACTGATGCACTTGAACCATCGATAAAATACTATTCATTATTCATTAATAATACTATCTGGGAGTTAGTGACTATTTCTTTTAGAAATTTTGGTACTATTGTTTAAAAATTATGCTCATTTCCCTTTGCTAGAAAATCGTAATACATGTCTACTCAAAAAATCTACTACATTTCTATCATACTGAAAATAATATTGTGCACCCACATGTTAAATGCTATTTCTTGAACTAAATTTAATATAATTGGTACTTAATTTATAGATAATTTATTCACCTGCTTGTAAACCTATTGAACATAATTATTGTGGGAAAAAAATTTGAACTTTATTTAGACCATTATACATGTCATAAAGCTACTAAATTGAAATTTTGTTTTGAACTAAAACTTTCCAACTATTCTTCTCCACTATGGAATTAAACTTTGTGGAAAAAGTTGAGTTTTAAGTGTGGGGAAGGGGTTCAATTCTTCAGTGATCTGAGCTGTACTTAATGAATTCCCATCAAACTACTACTGGTATTTAAACTTTTTGTAAAAAATGGTTAAAATTTAATCAAAAGTTTTGCAGAATTTTTGGATTTACAGTGTACTCGAATAGGACTTCCTAAAAACAAGTATATTTTGGTTGTTAAGATCCACTATGACTATAAAATTAATGAGATTTGATGATAGATAAGTGATCCATACTTAGTGATTTAATGAAAATTTGGTTTATGAACTTTTTCTAAGAGTGATCTGGGTAATAATTTTTGTGAAGTTATGATCATAACCATTAGAATTGAAAGGTTGAAATTTTATCTTACGGTCCTCAGATATTATTATATTTTAAAAAAATCAACTTAGTGATCCAATTTGATTGTTTTTCATTTGAATATTTTGAAACTGGAGTAGTTTGGGCATATGGGATCTCATGGTGAATCTCTGAGACCCAAGATTCTAGTTCTATTTCTATGATAGAATCCCTTTGTAAACATTGAATAAGTGCATATGCATATTTCCTATCACCATGATTCATGGCTTGGGAAAAATTACAATAAAGTGTATATGGTCAAAAACTAGATTTTCAAGGTGAGGGGAATGATGAACTCCCAATGAAGAAGAGGACATTCGATTTTATGGGAAATATTTAGGTTGTATCAATAAGGTGGTTCAAAAAAAATTTGAACCTAGAAAGGGTCAATGTATAAGGATCCTCTATTATGTTCTTGACTCCACATTCTTTTTAACCCCTCAACAATTTTGAATTTAGTACATAAGCTTGATTTGAAATGAATCAATAAGTAAGTCCATATTTGAGGCAATGCATCTTCATTACATGATTATTTATTACTATTCGTATTACCAATAAGAGTTTGAAATTAAGAAGGATTTATTTGAACAATTAATTTTAAAATACAATTGACATGTTTGTGTCCTATGTTCTTTTTATGAATTTATAATAAATTAATAACTATAATTATAAATTTTCATTTATTTATTGTCATATTGTTTTTTACTATTTTTTTCATTTGTTTGGACAGATCCCACCAAGTCCTTAAAAACATCGAGGTGATTTCAATTAACTAACTATTATTTATTTACGAGGGAATAGATAGTGTGACATGGTATTCCTGAAAAAATGCATGTGTGCGGTGTACTAGTGAAGGACACATGAAGTCAGTTGAAAATAAGGGGCGACGTGTAGCAGATGACAGTGATTTTTAAGGTCGAGTAGCTATAGAATTTTGTAGGGACTCTCAATTTCAACTCAACGACATGATATTTTTTAGAGGATACCTAAGGAGACTCCCGAGAGGAACACTAGAAGTGAGTTGAAGGCTAAGGAGACCGAAGGTTGATCAGCACTTGGGGATTTCTTTCACCCCATTTATTTAATTTTTGTACCCTATTTTTTTATGTTTTCAAAGATAGATTTCATTATGATCATAGGATTAATATTCTAACATGATAATTTTATAATTTTTTGGTTTATTTATTAAATTATTCACTTTTTTTCTTACATGACATTAGAATTGATCAGTGAGATCAATTCTAATAGTCATTTAAATTGTTAACACAATACATTCTTTAAAAAACCATAGCTTCATGTTCCTTCAGAGAGATTGAACTTGATCTTCATCTTCTTGAAGACTTTCTTCCATTTCAGTTGGAGTTTTATAGTGAGTTTTATTTAAACTGTATTCTTCTTCAAATTTTTTGTAGTGGAAGAATTTTGGGTAAGAAAAACTCTAAATGTGATACATCTGTTTGATGTATCTTATGGTGAGGAAGATATAACCATCTACACATAAGTTTTTATTCAATAAATTTTAGTGGAGGGTTATCTTCTTAACCAACAATTTTAGAATTCCTTAGTGTTTTTTGATACGTGATACTTTGACCTTTCTTCTCTATATTAGTATATGGTTTTCTTTATATTATCTTATTGTATTTCATAGTTTTTTAGTATTCTAGTATATGATTTAGTTTCTTAGTCATCATTTTTATATTTACTACTTTCAATAAAAAATACAAAAAGAAAATATGAAGTTAGAAAAACTATAAAGTTGTTTATCTCAATACAGACAATAGTGAGAATTTTAGTTCTAAATCCATAGAATTCCCTCACCAGCCATCTTTGTGGATTGAAACTATACCACTATGCCTGTGAAGGATAATAAATTTAATTTTGAGGGTCATGATGACCTCTAACCATAGGGATATTCTTGTTAGATACGATGTTTTTTTGATTTATGTAGAATGCATGCATATTTCCCTACTGCATGTTCACTAGCCTGTTTTCCCTATTTCATGCTCTTGTGATTCTTAGCATGTCTATGTGATGATAATTTTATTCTCCTTTGATTTGATCATGTTCTTCTCTATTATCTAATGTTGTTTCATGATATCTTGTTTAATATTTAACTAGTTTCTTTTGATACAAATTATTTTTTGGTACTAAATGGGAGCCAAACTCCACCTGTAAAGTTTGTGGCTACTTTTTTGGATTGGTAGATGGATGTATATATGATTGGAATATTTAACATTCAAATTTTGTATTATGAAATGGTTTTATATGTAAAGGCATTGAAAATGTAATTTTTTGTGGTGTCCCCTATTTAAGACCCTCATGTACGGGTAGATAAATCTTCTTCGATTTTCCTTCGAATACTAGTGCAATAAATTTCTATATGGACTCATTCTTTTAGTGATGGATTATTGGATTGGATTTTGAGCCCTGTGAAATCGTGTATCATGCCCCAAAGTTAGTGTCGACACTTGATCCACCTAAGGGGAAAACTTATGGTATTTATAACCCTTAAAACTTAATATCCTTGCTGTTGTCGTGAGTTTTATGCCTTTTTTGCTGTTGTTCAGGTGTTGTTGTCCCTAGTCGAACCCCACGCATAAAATGACACCCCTGTTTAGATGGGTGGTCATGTGTTTCTTCCACAGTGTTGGAAAACATAGTACTATTGAGTGTGGTTTTGTATCATCTTATAAGTTCATTAACCATGGCTTAAAAAATCAAGTTCGTCCTAATTCACATGATGACTTCTAGACACTCTTGTGTTTTGAAATTCTGGTCATTTTGGTTTTGGTTTTCATGAAAATTGTTTAAATGATTAAATTTATGGAAGTTCTGACCATTCATTCTATCAACCCACTAGTTTGTCTCTTATTTTGACATTAAGGTAACTCTTAATATGGGAAGAGCCATGTCAGTTCTGTTAAATATGTGTCCTTATAGGTAGAATGAACACAAACAATGGGTACCATTATAGAATGGTCGATCTGAGTTAAAAACCTAGAGGATTGTGAAACATAAATCATGTTGGCACATGCTCGATAGTATAATGATAGTGTCGTTGGAGTTGTGTGAAACCATTTTGTAACATCGTTGGTTGTAGGTGGACTATGGAGGATGAGCTTGAACCATCATGAGATGCGTGTTGTGGTAAAATCTCAGTGATCACTTAATGATGGTACATTGGTAGGTGAATCTGATTTTCTTTTAATGTAATTCACCCAATTATTTTTTAATTGTTCTTCGATCTATTTTTTGTGAGTTTACTAGAATCTTTTTAAACATCTTAGTGCATCCTTCGTGGTAATGAGCATTCCCCATATCTTGACATCCTCTAGGTACACTTAGAGTGAATAATTATTATTCCATGATAATGTTCCAAATATATTGGGATTTTCTGATTGTCTCCTTTATAGTTTCATGTTAAATTCATGGTTCTTATCAAAGCATGGTCTCTATTGAGTTGCCTTTGGATTCCCAGGTTTTAATTCCATGGGTGAACTATTATAAACCTTCCATTTCTTCTGGATTGACTACCATGTTGATGTTTCTATAGGATCATTTAATTCTCTCATATAGACATCTTAGGCTTCTACTAATGTATCACTTGTAAACATGGAGTATGAACTACATTATGTTAGTTCCACTTAGTCTTGTCATGCCGATCTGAGGTTAGACATGACTTTTTGTTGGACTTAGTGATGCTGAAATCATGGAATGTCATTAGAAGTCCGGAATGCACTTCAGTGGACATGATCATTGTAAATGAGAGAAACTTTTGAATAATAGATCACATTTTGTTTTGTAAAACACTAGCCAGCTATGCCGAGAATCTTCTATAATGATAAGTCGTAGTGGGTCGACTGTCTTTTTCTTTCTTTATTGAATGATGAGTGAAGGACCATCTTTTATGATGTCTTATGATATAGATGGGTGTGATTTGTGAAAGCCAATTATTTTCATGAATACTATTTTTATCATGAATTCAATTATTATTAACATTATTTTTATTATTTTTATAAATATTTAATAACAAATAATTTTTATGAAATTGAAGGGGAGTACTCCCTTATCCCCCTCTTGGAGTGTGATGCGCACAAACCCTTGTAACCCTACGAGGGTTGATTTACTCTCTAAATTAACCTCTATGGTTGTGATATACCTCCTCCTGAACTCCCTCGACTGGACCCCCCTACGATGCAACCACTCCTTGTCTGCATCTTCCAACAGGTGCACGACCCCTTGGAAAAAACCCCTGCAGTTAGAAACAACTCGCCTAGGGTCCTCCTTCCATTATTTTTTCATCCAATTCCTTCACGACTATTTGTTGATTCGACAAGGTAATACCTTATCTCACATTCTCCTCTATCACAATGGTTATTTTTTTCATCACACAGTATGGATTCTGCCAAAACCCTAAGGTTGGCCTAATACGATATTATTGTATTTATTTCTTAGATATGATGTGAGAATGATGTCTCAGGACCCATTGGTCTATGTTCCGGCATCAGATACAAAGGTTAAGGTGGATGGAATTGATTCTCTCTACCACCATTATTTTTTGATAATGTTATACACTCATTTTTTAGTTTAACACCATCAAATTTAGGGTATTATGTGATATTTGAGTCCCTGGTATTTATCTAGACTTGTTTTGGTCTTTACCACATTGATTTTATGTTTATTTTTATGATATATTGAATTTTGATCAAATTATAGGGCTCAAAAACACACACACACACACATATATATCTATATAAATATATATATAATGGTGTGTGCATGCAATTGTGGACCAGTTTCATTTGGTTTCCACCTCTTATATGAAAGTGCTTCGTATTAAATTGGTCCCACACTGTGGTAGGGTCCCTTTCCAAAGTCCTCTTATTTTTTAATGCATTAATTAATTTTTTACTTCAATTTTTTTAGATTTAATTTTCTATAGAGAAGTTGGTAGACTTAATTTTCCATAAATGTAAATTTAGTATGTTTCTTTATTTAAATTTTAAATATAATAAGTGTTTATTTGATAATAAAAATCATGGTTTTATAATGAAACCCATCTATTGAGGTGTGAATCCTTTGATATAAAAATCTATTGATAGAATTTTATGCTCTACTTACTTAATCTATTGTTGTCTTTTATGCTTGAGATTATAATTATTAAATATAATTCTTATACATGACCATTATTTCTTTTTCTAAATGATGTTGAATCCTTGAAAAATGACCAATGTTCCATGACACATTCTAAGTGTGTGTCTTAACATGAAATTAAAATAAAATGGGTTGGGCGTTTACCCTATTACTTTTACTTCAGCCATTATGTCATGTCGGGCCTTTGTGCCACCCATTGAAACCTTCCAATTATACCTTATCACCACTGATTAAATTGTTTGGATTTTTCTATCATTTCATTGTAGTCTGTACTTAAGGATAACCCCGTTCGGAGTGTTCACTATGCCTATTGGACACCCCTTTGGGTGGCCCAACCTATATAGCCTTTTCTCCTTATGCACTATCTTATAAACGTAATGTGATGGTTTGAATTCAATGGAATTCTTGAACAAGCTTTGAGCTTATATCCTTTAATTTCATTTATAACCTATGGTTCACGGCATGTTTATGCCAGGTTATTTTGTTTATATTCTATTTCTCATGCAAGTTACAAATTTTTATGCCTTATTATAGTGGATTTATCATCAATATATGCTTGTTTGATTGAGATATTAAAATTATAACATTGTCTTGAAATTGTTACATGCTTACTTTTTGTGCGAAATGCCTTATGACATATTGATGGCATGGATTGTTTTACATGATAGGTCAAATAGATGGTGGCTCATAGTTTTTGTTTTATAATAGTTATTTATGTATATTCCATCCATGTAATATATCTATATAGGTTTTCCATGCAATATGTTTTTGCTATTACAGTTCACTTGATACGGGCCGGGTGAGAACATGGGTTCTTTATTAAGGAATCATTGATGAGTTCCATTGCTCTAGTGGTTATACCAAGAAATTCTATAGGCGATTCTTTGGATGTATAGGTGAGTGATTCTCATATGATTTAATATCCCCTTGAGTGATACTGGTTCCTAAGGAATCCAGGAACAGACCCCTTGGAAAGATGTATATGCCATTCCTTGGGTGATACTAGGTGCTATAGTGAAATAACAGTGATGAACTAAGAGTCACTTTGCCTCGAGTGATACATGGTCTTCTCAAATATTTCCATTAATAGCCTAAGTGTTTTTGGATAAATTGAAGGATTTACAGTAGATATACCATCAGAACGGGCTTAGACTCAAACTCTAGATTTGATTGAATTTCATTAAAAGTCTAATATGCTTTAATTTCTTGTGTTATACTTTTTTCTTCTATTTATATTATAGAATACACTTTTGACTTTCTTCTTTTTCATGTTAGAATACTTATGTGTTGACTTGGGAATTATACCCCAAGCCTATGCACAAGCTTGAAGTTTCACCTCTTTGAGTTGGCTTGTTACTTTTGGAAGTAGTATACATATTATCCTTCCACATGTACCACCTTCTAAATTATATCTTAGGACGAAGCAGGTGGTATGGGAAGTGTGTCCATTTAAGAAACCGAACTAAGTTGTTATTACATACATGTTATCACAAACTAATTATTTTATTTGGATAAATTCTTAATTTATATTGTATTGTCTGGAAAGGGCTAGACACTGGTGGTGCCGACATACTATTATTTATATCTCACACCATAATTGGGCCACCATTGCATTAGTGTACCTAAGAAGACCTTTCATGTTCAAAGGTTTATGGACCATGATTGATAGCTTATGTTGTGATGTTTGTACCTGGATGTTTGGAACAAAGGACTGAGCTAGAGCATAGGATGCTCATGGAGATCTCCCCTTAGGATTTTGTTTATTTTCAATATTATTGTGCTATGTTTTAATAAATTTTTTATTTTTTACAATGTTCAATTAATTATCATCACTATTAAATTCATTCAACTATTGTATATTCTAGAATTGGACACTTTTATTAAATTGTTAATTATTTTCTTTCGCTTTGTCAATTATTTATTACTATTTTTGTAGATTTATATTTTTTTATTCTTATACTATTTAATATATTGTTAATTATTGTGAATACATTGATCTATGAGTTCATAATCTCCCCAAAGACACACTTTAGTCCCACGCTACTAGTCAACAATCTCTAGCATTTGGGGAGATGCTCTTGAGTTCATGTGACCCCCGACCAGGCCACCATCTTAGAGGTGAGCCGCGTCTAGACTTTAATCCAAGAGAGTAATATCAATTTTTAAAGAATGTTATAATTACAATGTGTTCATGTATATATATAAATTCATATATACTATTGGTTTTCATTACATTTCTTAAAATAAGCAATATTTCATTTTCTTCACAACAATTTCTCCATAAATTCATGTTATGATCTTTCTTAATTTGGTAGTTTTCAAAAGATCTAGGAATAAAATGTGTTATTTATAAGTATTACTCACTAGAGTTTTATGTGTATTATATAAATACTTTATTAAAATAAACAATCAAATATATATTATTTGAATTGAAATTGACATTTTCAATTATTTTATTTGAAATGTTCATATATTTTTTTATTCGTCAAACCATCAAATTGTGATTCTAGAAAATGAGTATTTAAAATATTTATATAAGAATGTGTTTTAAAATTTAATGTTTAACATTTAATAAATTTTGTTCATGGGAAACATTAAATACATAGATGAAATATATATTTGTTAAGAATCCATGTAATTTCTAATTGACATGCATTTTGGTTTTTAAAAAACTTACATGTTATTTCCAATGAAAATTAATATATTTTTTATGTAGATTTTTATTTATAAATAATTTTATGTTTGTATTTAATAAACTGACATGTTTTTCAAATACACTTGTGAAATATGTGTAAAAATATATATCTGGAAATCTCAAAAAGATTTTATATAATATTGGAACAAGGAAATTGTAAACATAAAAGGGAGTGGGGATTGAACTCATCTTTCAAGAAAGTGGGTAGACCTAGAAAACCATCAATTTTTTAAGTGACCACATGGTTTTTTTGAAAGCATTCTTAATGTTTTCCAAAAAACACTAGATTATTTTTAAATAACCTTCAAAGTATAATTAATTTTAATCTAATATAATATTTTATAAAAGTATTTTTCAATGGTAAATATTCATTGTCCTTTTATAAAACTCCTTATTAGAGCCTTTAATTTTCATACCTTGTTTAAAAACTATTTTTATAGGTCAATTAAAAGTTTTAAGACCGGAGGATTTGATAAATAGTTAGAAAGTGTGAAATAAATTATATATTTTATTTTACATTAATTTTCTATACCTCTGATATAAAATCAATGATTATGTATTAATATAAAACCTAGGATATAAATATTACTAAAACATAATAAATGTTGCGTATTAATTCAGTTTAGTTTCGAAAAAATACATGATATTATTTTTTGTTGAGCTTTGAATAGTGGGATCCTTTAAATATAATTAATATCAGAGTGACAGTCTAGAAAAATATGGAGATTACATGTTGTTTGTAGAGTATAGAAGTTTATAATTTCAAGTTTTAATTATAATTATGGAAATTAAGAATTTTCTAGAGTCAGACGAATGAATTATGAGGGAACGATTCATTTTATGGGGGGAAGAATGTATCATCCCACTGACTTATTTTATAATAAACTATGTTATGAAAAATAATAATTGAAAATAAGTTTTCTTAATTAATTTGATTATTATTAAATTTTAATATTTGAGATTATATAAAACATAATTATATTTCAAATTTATAGTTTTTAATTTTATTTAAAATTAAAACAAATATTGCTTTAAAGTATTATATCATTTGGATTTTTTAAATAAATTTGAAAATAAAAATAAATTTTTATCAGAAGGTTATTAAATAATATATTTTAAATAGAAAAATTTCTATAATTTAATTAAAATATACTTCATAGAAATTATCACTATAGTAATTAAATTAAAATAAGAAAAATAAGCTATAGATAAATTATGAATATATTCGATATTAATATTCACAGTTTAATATTAAATTTAATGAATTAATCAAACTAATATACTAACTTTGATATTAATTATTAAAATTTCCAAATCTGAGATAGTGAATAATTATATTAATATATGAATATAATTATTTTGTTTTAATAATTTTTTATTTTTTTTAAAAAATAATATATATATATATATTTGTATATGAAATTATATTTTTTTGTTTTAAATTTTAAATTATAATGAAATTACTTTTATAAAATTATATTTTTTATAAAACCATGACATTATGATAATATTATTATTAAAACCACTTTTCAATTATAAAATAGGAAATTGAAATATGGTTAAAAAATTATGGATTCATGAAGTGGGGTAATGTGAGGGAATTAAATGGGTAGGGTGTGTGAAAGTTGATGGATTAGTAGAGCTAAATTGGACTTACATATGTCCAAGAGCATTGAATGTCGAGCCCTGAGGTGCTTTAAACTTCCTAGGAGGAGTCAATCCATATGTCAAGGGTTCGATTCATTTAGGCTAAGCGAGGTCATAACCACTAGTCGATGTTCTAGAAAACTTGAGGATGTTGAATGAGATCAAATCATCATCAAAAGGTGGTTTGACTACAAATTAGCCATTGTTTTTTGTCAAGATCTATATAGATGAGGTCTAAATTTTATTAATCCAAGGATGATATGTGTGTTTTTTATAGGAGCTCAAATATTTTCAAATAATATTCCTAAAAAAAGTTTTCAATTTACCTATATTTAATAATCTATGTTTTATTTTTCTCTAATCAATATCAAAAAATTAAATTAGTAGACTATTATTTAATGGTGGTTAGATTATTATTTTGCTTTTAAAATATGAAAAGAGGTGGTTAATTTTGACATAAAGATGTATTTCAACTTTTTTTGTGGTGGTAATTCTATATTTAATTTCTTAAATTCTTCTGTTGTTTTCATTTTTTGAATGAATCTATTTCATCCAATTTATTAATATATAAATTATATATTATATTTTTCTATATGCTTCATCACTCATCTTTACATTAAATCTTGAGTCTTCCCGTGTCTCTATTCCATAAGTAAATCAATTATATAAATTTATGACACTATATAAACAATGGTTGTTGGGGATATAAGAGCCTTACACTATTGTGCTAATGAAATTGGGAAACCAATTTTTATATCTAGAGAGGTTGAGATAGAGTCCAAAGCAAAAAGATTATTTTATGTTTTCAAATCTTGTAAGAAGATTTTTTTTTTTATTATATTTTTTTGAAAATACACTTTCCAGAATTTCGTTTCTATACATTTCATGAAGTATATATATATATATGTGTAAATATGTCTATTTTATTTCATTGTATTCTAAATAATTAAGTAATTTTAAATTTAGGTTAATTAAAGTTGTATTTTATATAAGTTAATATATATATGTTTTAATATTTCATGATAATTATACATATATGTTGTTCTCTACTTAGAAGTCCATTTTTTTAGATTTCATGTTTTAGGAATATATATATAAATTTCTAAAATTAAATGATTTTAAATTAATTGGAAAAAAATATAAATCATTAATTTTCTTAATTTGACATTTTTTAACCATGGAGTTATTTTTCACCTTAAAAAATTTTACTCGTAAAATTTTTATATGTTTAGAATCCTTATTTAAAATTTATTATTTATGAGACTATTTAATTTTTCTTATATTTTTTAGATGAAGTAAAAATTTTATGCATATATTTTTAATTATTTTATGAAATTATTAATTTTAGAATAATCATTATGCACACCATTATTTTATGTTTTTATATTTTCTGTTTCAAAGAGAGTAATCTCAAAGTTTCAATATTGTCATATTTTTGATGTGTGTATATATATATACTATTGATTTTAATTTCATGATTTAAAATATGTAATATTTTTTTTCATGACCATTTCAACATAAATTAAAGTTATGATATTTCTTAAGTTGATTTTTTTTCAAATAATAGGGGAATAAAAAGTTTTAATTAAAAATATTACATCCATGTATTTTATATGTATTACATGATTATTATATGAAATAAAAAACTAGTTATCTATTATTTTTATTGAAATTTAAATATTACATTATTCAATGTGGAAATTTATATATTATTTTATGTGTCAAAACATCATATGCCAATTTAAACAAATTAGTACATAATTTCATTATATAAGGACGAGTTTTAAACATCAAAGTTTAACGTTTTAATGAAAATAGTTGATGGGAAATTTAAAATACATGGATGTAAATTCCTTTTATTAATTGTCTATGTAAAGAATAATTGAAATTTGTGTGGTTTGAACAAAACATGAAAGTGATTTCCAATGAATTCTTTTATATTATATATATTTATATTTATATATAAATAGTTGTGTATCTGTGTTTAATGAATTTTCTTGTTTTTCAAAAAAATATGTTAAAAATGAATATATATATATATATACATATATATATATATTTATTTATTTAAATGCCAATTTTTTTTTATAAAATATGGGAACTTGGAAATTTAAAACATGAAGGTGATTGTGTAGGCCTAGAAAACCTTTAATGTTTCAAGTAACAACAAGGTTTTGTATTCAAAATCATTTTTAATTTCATTCAAAAATCAATGTATTATTTTGAAGCATTTTTTATGTATAATTTACATCAAATTATTATAATATTTCATAAAATTATTCTTAAAATGTAATTATTCACTAGAGTTTCTGAAAATTTCTTACTAGTAAATTTAATGGTCATCCCTTTATTTAAAACTATTTTTTGTAAGTCAATTTTATGTTTTAAGATGGGAGGGTTCGACAAAGAATTAGCCCATATGAAATAGATTAGATATTTTATTTTCCTCGAAATTTGTAGATAATTTATATAAATGTCATGTCTTTCTAATCCACTAAAACAAATATTGAAAGAGGTCATAGAATTTAATAAATGTTGGTTATTTTATCAGATTATTTTGTAAAAACAATACATGGAATTTTTATGTGTTGACACCAAAAGAGAGGGTTCAGATCACTATAGATTAATTTTATATTTATCTCTGATCAATTTCAGTCACCCATAAAGTCCAATAATATAGTATATATATTCCCTAATAATATATTCCATAAAAAATAATAATCTTTTCCATAGGTAATAGGAATCACCATAAAAAGACATTAAAATTTTATATTCATTTAAAATATTATTCAACCATTATTCATCAAATAAAATACAATAATATTCTCTAAACATTAATCATATGATATTCCCTAATATTATAGTAAATTAATTACAAAATAAAATTAATCACTTACTCACAATATCTATTTTCAATATCATTGTAATCTATAAAAGGTATATTCCAAAAAAAATGTAAATACCCTTAATTCCCTAAAATTAAATTATTATGTAAACACTAAACGTTATCTAAAACATCAAACATATATCCAAAAAAATGTAAAGGTATTCCTTCTAAAATAATTTTTTCACTTGTTAATCATTAGGGTTACATATACAAGATAAATCTATCATAACCCATTAAATGTCTCACAACATATAATTAATCACCTAAAAAATAACATTAATAATCAAATCACTTTTTATACTTTATCATTTTAAGTAAAGATTATTTTTTCAACAAAATAAAATTTTATTTTTTTCTATTATTTTCTTTTCATAATGTGTAAATTAACTCCATGATTTCTTTATCACTCAATCATATTTCATCAAATGTGTTTCTCTAACAATTATCACCCTTTTTCTATACCTCTCTTCAAAGGTAATGATTCCATATAAAAAATGCTTTTAATTTTTGTCAAAAACCAACTATAGAATAAAACTTAGTAGACTCATTATTCAGATTATATTCGGAATACATTTTAATATCATCAGTAAAACACCACTACATCATGATTCAAAAAACATGATACATAAAAAACCATTTACTAAACTACCTTGTAAAACTTTTAACAATAATTTTCCATATTTTTACTTAATACTTCATTCGATAAAAAACAGAATGAATTATGTGATTTTGATTCATCAATATCATCCCAATCGGTTTTCATAATTAAAAAATAAGAAAATATTTCATAACATAAATCCAAAAATCATTATTTTCATGATATTCCCCTAGTATTCTGGCATGATTCCCAACTTCTTAAAAAATAAATGATCACATCATTTTTGGAAATTCTCAATTCAATGGAGACATATGAGTTGAGAAGTTGAAATAAAATAAAAATATAACATGACCCATAATATTTGTGGAGAAATAGAATGGTGTTGGATAAATCAAGAAGTTTTCTATTTGTTATTTGAATACTCAAGAATATATCAAAATTAGTTGACCATGATTTTATAATAATAGTGATGATCAAATCACCTGGAAGGGATAAAAAAGTGGTAATAGGTTTATTTGCATCCATAATTATAAATGATCTTTTTTATGTTGAAAATAACATCACATAAACATGAAATTTATTTATAAAATCAATATAATACACAAGGTTCAAGTCAATAACATATAAATATTATGACAAACTAATCCCTCAAATACCTTATATCTCTTTTTGTTTACATTGTTATCCAATCCCCGAAAATTACCTTAATTTTTAAGAACATACTAACCATTGTGCTTATAGAGGAATTTTAACTTCTTATTAAATATATCCTAACCAATATTTTAATCTAAAAATATCCTCTAAAGTCAACTATAATGATGTGGCATTAAACATTACATAATCTACAGTATTTAGACCTAAATTTCCATTACTCCATTCTCCATGGATCTTTACGTTTATGTTTTTAATTTAATTTGTTATATAATATTGATAAAAATCACATATATAAAAAATAATACACTTATTCTCAGTATAAATATTTTTCACAATATAAATATTTTAAAAATAAACATTTTTTCTTTACATGAATAATCCATATGACATTTATGTTGAATGGTTTTTTTGATAATTATACTTAGACCCAATGAAAAAAATTAAAAATTATGTGATGAGATCAGAAAACATTTTAATGGAAATAAGAGAATGAAATATTTTAGTCTTGTGAAAAAATCATAACCCATATAATGTTTACCATTATCATAATATTCATTGAGTTCTTGAAATAAATCATAACTACATGAAAAAAATAATCTTTTTTCACCAAGAGAATTATTAAAACCCATATAAAGCCAATATAACACCTTTTATGTAACATAGTGAATTATATTCCAAACTCTTATAAAAATCGTGTCAGAAATTATTAGATATTTTTTAAATAAATAAGATAGAATTCTCTACTTAACTCCCACCTTTATTTGTTTGAAGATAAGAAGAATTACCTAATGCATTGTAGAGATATATCAAGATCTCCCACTATATAAGCCATATTAGTCTGAACTATCATCATATATAATAATTCAGTACCATATAAGGAATAAAACATTTTAGGCTCTTAAGGATTCATCAAAAACAACAAGAAAACTCTTTTGATTCGATATATATAACATTTTCTAATAACAAAATACCCTTTCCTCAAAAAAACTATTTAAAAAATAAAATACCAAGAATAAGAGTTGTAGTATTTTTTTCAATGAAGATAATATGTAATAATGAAAATGAATGAAAATATCATAAAAATATTATAGTGGTGGAAAAATCAATATTCACTATATACATTGAAATATAACAACCCAATTTTCCTTTTAGTAATGAAAGTATACTTGTTACATATAAAATAATTAAAAATAATCCTACCAAACCCATTGAAATAAATACAAAATGGAAACAAAATTTAAATTATAAATCAATTATTTATATATAAATACATCCATAAAATAATTTTGGAATATTCACATATAAGAAACATATTCTAGAAATAAATCATTAATATATTTATAATTAGGTTTAATGTTAATGTGTACCTTATGTTTATTCCAACTAATACCTTATATTATTTGTCTACCCAAATAATAAAATTATGTTAATAAAGTTTTTTATTAAGAATGTTTTTCAACTTATTAATCAATTTTATATTATATTTTCTATGATATATACAATTACATAATCAATTAAGTTCACATCAAATGATTTTGGTGATATTCAAGTTATATGTCCAAAATAATTTAGGTAATTTGACAATGGTAAACGAGTTCACTATTTCATCATCTTTATAATAATATTACTGTCACGACCCGTCCTCGGGACCCGTTCCGTGACTACCCCAAGCCCACCTCGCCAGGGGCTGGCGACTAGCACCAAAGGCGTAAAACCCGATAAAAGGGAAGGCATTGCCTTTCTGTAAGAAAACAAACACTATAGAATATGTAAGCTGAAGTATACACTAAGTAAACAGAGATACAAAAGTAAGTGATGGAAAAGTAAATGGGCCAGAATACAAACCTAGCTGAAGTAAAGTACAACTAAAAAGAAAGTATAGCAGTAGAAAAGTAAAGTAGCAACTCCGAGCCGTCCTTAGGTAATCCCACCTGACGTGTGGCTACAGAAAGTCCCCTCTACTCCTCGGCCCCAGTCGTACGCTCTGAGTACATCCCATCCAGTGATCGACCTCCAGGTACCGTCCATCTCCATGAGCTCCCACCATGATTAGCGATGTTCATCGTTTTCATCTAACACACCGATGTGCGGGCATAGCCCATGCAGGGGTGAGTATATGCTACTCAGTAGGGACCCCGAGACCCCCGAAGGTCTCCCAGAATCCATGAAGGATAAAACAAATATAAAATATACAATAACAAAGTAACAACCAACTATACTTAGGTATATGCCCATACATATACCTAAGTCACCACTTCCATCTCGGCTCCAACACACGAGCCCAAGATATAACCTAGTCCGCACAGGAAAGCACAACAATCATATCGATGATATTGATTGTAAGTTAAGACTCAGCTCACATAGGTATACTTCTTCGTAAGATGATAGATATGATCAGATGTAGCCACTGATTCATATAAGCTGTCAGACCCACATAGGATACAAGACTAGCTAAGCTGTCGGACCCACAAAGGATACAAGACCAGCTACTCTACCAGACCCACATAGGATACAAGTACAATGTCTAATACTACCTAACCCACATAGGATACAAGAACAGTAGTCAAGTACTTTTGGACCAACATAGGATACAAGAACAGTAGTCATCACCGTCGAACCCACGGAGGATTCCAGTACGGTCGTCGTGGCTGCCAAACACACGGGGGATCTCAGTGCAGTCGTCATCACTGTCGCAGTCGCAGTCAGCTCTAGGGTTCCCGCACAAAGCATGTTCGATTCTGGGAGGGTCCGATACATGATCCAAGGGGGGTCGATACATCAACTGACACGAAGTCTGGAGTTGATGTATCCAAAAGTTCAGTCTCATCAATATGAACTCAACGCGACAGGCAGCGCGTCAATCAGACGCCCGGTCTGAGAGTTATTGGTTTTTTCGTCCTAGGGGCCCGGTAGGTTTTTAAGTCAAAATCAACATGAACATACTCCAACTGCGTCCAAACTGTGATTGCAGTAATCCAAAAGAACCGTCTCACTAAGAGGAATCAAAAAAGTTTACGGCATGTCAATCGGACGTACGGAGCTCAAGTTATAAGTGTTTCTGCTCTGAGGGCCCGGTTGATTTCGTGTTCGAACAAACATGGTCATACCAAAAGTTCTCCTTAAACTTGATTGTAATATTCTAAAATGACCGTCTCTATCCATGGATCGCTACTCAACTGACGGTGCATCGATTGGAGGTCTGTAGCCCATGATATGGGCGTTTGAACGGATTTTTCGAAAACAGGGGGTTTGGGCTCGGTCCGACCCGGTTGGGTGCGGCCCGGCCCTGCTGGCGCGGCGCGGGCGGTTTGGCCCAGTGCTCCCAGTCTGGTCCTGTGCGGGAATCCGCTCTAAGCGGACGGGGAAGGGGGGAAGGCGCCCGCCCCCCCTTGGAACTGAACGGGGGACCCGTAGGGTCCGCCCTTGATGGCTGCTAGGGGTCTCAAACCCATGGCCTTAATGAGAATGGCATGCCATTTTGGCCGGCCGGTTGCACCATGAGGGACCCACAAGGGGGTCCCGCCTCCTCGATTGCTGGTGGCCGACTTAGCCAGCCGCCTCCTGCAGCTTTGTCACGGCCCTTGTCCGAACGGCGCCACGCGACGGCTCCGCACCCCTCCGCAGTGGCCCTCCATGATGCTCCGGCGTGGCGCGACGACACCGCGCTCCTTCACCATGGCCCGCACTAGCCATGGTTCCTTCATTTCTGTGCAGTGCGATGACACCGCGTCACCTCCGTTCCAAGCCACGAAATACAACAACAATGGGGAGGAGGGTCGGCCATGTTTGTGCGGTCCGACCTCCTCTCGTTATACTGATAGCAAGCGGCCAAGAACGATTATTCACAACGAAAAATTAAGCGCACATTTTAATGATTAAATTTGAACTTAACCACTACCTAGAAGAAGAATTAATGGAATCTTACGTCGTGGAAGATGGCGTCGTGGGGGTAGGCTCCGTATACGATGACCGAATTCATCTGAGGATGAAATGGTGTTTCCCTTTCTTTGATGCGGGAAGAAGAATGAAGGAAGGCGTGTCGAAGAAGTGAACGTCGTCACACACTGGATGCGTGTCGAAGAAGTGAATGTCGTCACACACTGGCTGCGGAGAGAAGAATATATGGCTCATCGATCTCTCCTTGTGGAGATGGAATTCTTCATTGAAGCCTTGCGTTCTTCGCGTTCTTCAAAATTAGAGAATTCTCTCCCAAGAAATCCACACAATGATACAACAATAATAAAATAAGGCTTTTTCCTTATTTTATTACTCGTGCCAAGATTTTTCAAAATTCAAAACTTGAATTCACTTAATTAATTAAACATGTGTTGTCAAATTAATTAGGTGTTAAATTGGCATTCATTATTGAGGAAGAGTACCAATTTTAAGGGGGGTTGCCAAAATTTAAGAAGGGGTTTAGGGGAATTGAAGGGGTGGGGATCGTGTGGGCCCCACCTAACTAATATCCTTTCAAGTAGAGTTAGGATGTAGTGGGTCCCACCCCAACTTCTACACATATGTTATAATTACTTAGAATAGAAATAAAATTGTAGTGAAAATTTTACTTCACTATTCAGTTAACCCATTTATTTAACAACACCTCCCGAGTAAACGCAACTCCAAAAAAGGTCTTCCTAATCAATTATCGGTGCTGCAGTTTCATCGGTGCCCTCAGATTTTGATTCCGAGCACCAGTTCAAATGTTAGGAAAACCCTCTTGTTCGTTCACTGAACGTACCCGAGCTAAACATCGGAAATTGATTCCGGGCACACCAGGCCTCGGAATCAGGTGCAGCCAGAAACTGCGTACTCTTAAAATACCAATAAAATTATGAAAAAACAATTCCTAGAAATTTACAGGTCATTACATTACTCCCACCTTAGGGATTTACATCCTCGTAAATATACATCACCAACTAGGGGAACAAATGAGGTTACTGAGCACGCATCTGAGCCTCCCGCTCCCAAGTGCTCTCTTGGAGGTTCCCGTGCTTCCACGTGATGTGCACTAGAGGAATCAACTTCCCACATAGGACCCACTCATGTCAATCCTCGATCTCCATCGGTACCTCCGATAAAGTCACTCCATCATCAATGTCCAGTTCCCCATGTCGATGATATGCATCGGGTCGTGCACATATCTCCTCAGTTGAGATACATGTAACACGTCGTGCACCAAGTGCAACTGAGATGGTAGATCCAGGTGATAAGCCACCTCGCGTATCCGGTTGAGAACCTGTAATGGTCCGATGAAGCGCGAAGATAACATGCCACCCCGGCCAAATATCCGTAACCCATGTTTAGGTGAGACCCGTAAGAAAATGTGATCTCCATCCTCGATCCCCAATGGTCTCCGCCTCCTGTCAGCATAAGACATCTGTCAGGTCTGAGTTGTCCTCATCCGCTCTTGGATGACCTGAACCTTCTCTGTCGTGGCATGGACCATCTCTGGTCCCAGAAGTGCTGACTCCCCAAGGTCTTTCCAGCATGGAGGTGATCTGCAATGTCGGCCATACAATGCCTCTTATGGTGCCATCCCGATGGTGGAGTGGTTGTTATTGTTGTATGCAAATTACACCAAGGGTGGTTGATCCTCCCAGTTGTAGACAAAGATGAGGAAACATGCATGGATCATGTCCTCGAGAGTCTAAATGGTCCTCTCCATCTGTCCATCCGTCTGAGGGTGAAAGCCGGTGCTCAGGCATAGCAGCATTCCTAATGTCTCCTGCAACCCCTTCCAAACCGAGAAGTAAAACAAGAATCTCGATCGGAGATGATAGATGATGGAACACCATGAAGCTTCACGATCTCTTGAACATAGAGATGTCCCAAGCTCTCCACTGAGCCCTGCTCTCTGATGGGTAAGAAGTGGGTCGACTTGGTGAGTTGGTCGACAATCACCCAAATGGAGTCGTGACCTCTATAAGTACATGGAATTCCAGTCACGAAATCCATAGATATCCCGCCCCACTTCCACTATGGGACCTCCAAGGGCTATACCAAGCCTTCTGGTACCTTGTTCTCTGCCTTCACTTGCTGGCAAGTGAGGCATAGAGAAATGAACTCTGCCACATCCTTCTTCATACCCGGCCACCAGTGCTATTGTCTGAGATCCTGGTACATCTTCGCCACTCCTAGATGTACCACAAAAGGGGAAGTGTGAAACTATTTCAGTACCTCCTCTTGTAAAGCAGTGGGCACCATGGTACATCCTCTGAAAAGGATGATGTGCTCTCTTCCTATCGAGAATCCATCAGGTGCATATCCTATGGAAATCTGTGCATGCTGCATCTCACAGTCAACGTCCCCACGTTATGCCTCCCTGACCCGTTGGAGAAGAGGAGGTGTGACTGTGAGTGACTGTAGAAAGTCTTCTCCATCTCTATACACAAAGGATATCTACAATGCGGCTAGCTGCTCTGTCGCCTCTCCAAGTAGTTGAATGCACATACTCCTTCGGAGAGCATAATCTACTACGTTCCCCTTTCCAAGAGTATAGACTATCTCAAATTCATAGTCATGGAGGAACTCGAGCCATCGCTGCTATCTAAGGTTCAGGTCCTTCTATGAGAAGATGTACCTGAGACTCTGGTGGTCAGAATAAACTTTAAAGTTCTTGCCCATCAGATAGTTCTGCCACATCTTCGGAGAAAAGACCACTGCTGCTAACTCCAGGTCATGGGTAGCGTAGTTCTGCTCATGCAGCCTCAACTCTCGTGATCCATAGGCGATCACTTCCCTCTCCTGCATCAGGACACACCTGAGTATGGTCCCTGATGCATCGTAGTAGACTACATACCCTACTCCCTCCTCAGAGATGATGTGTCCCAAGAAGTGGATCTCACGTATCCAGAACTGACACTTCGAGAGCTTACCATAAATCTGGTGCCCTCGGAGTGTGTCCAGTACAACCCGCATGTGGTAGACATGCTCCTCCTTAGTAGTTGAGTATATCAATATGTCGTCGATGATGACCATGACTAATTGATCGAGGTAAGGCTGAAATATCCTGTTCATGAGGCTCGTGAACATTTCTGGAGCATTGGTTACGCCGAAAGGCATAACCAAGAATTCATAGTGGCCATACTGACATCTGAAGGTCGTCTTCTGCACATCCTCGTCTCGAACTCTGAGATGATGATAACCTGACCCGAGGTCTATCTATGAGAACCACCGTGATCCCATGATCTAATCTAAGAGATCTTCAATCCTCAGTAGTGGATAATTTTTCCTCATGGTCACCTGGTTCAGGTGATGGTAATCTACACACAGTGGCAAGATCCCATCCGCCTTCTTGGCAAACAAAAATAGGGGAGCCCAGGGTGAAACACTAGGTCGGATGAATCCCTTGCCCTGAAAGTCCTCCAGCAGTACTCATAGATCTCAGAGCTTAGCGGGAGACATACGATATGCTGGAGTGGATATTGGGGATGTCCCGGGGTGCAGGTCAATATAAAAGTCTACCTATCTGCATGGAGGTAGTCCTGGATCATCATCAGGAAAAACATCCGCATACTGATCCACCACTATAGGAAAAATTAGACTCTGCACTTATAATGATCCTAGGATGAGGCTAACCAACTGATTATAGATCGAAAATCCTCTCCTCTACATGATTCCATCCTATGCTGCAAAGGCTCCCTTCTCGCCGGTGAAGGTGAACCTGCTCCCATCGGTGCAAACACACCGCACCTTGAGCCTAATACAATCTATCTGAACACAGACTGTAGATAACCAATCCACGCCCAAGATTATGTCATAAGGCCTCAACACCGCTACAAGAAGATCCCAGCTGAAGCTCTCGCCTCCTATAGTAAGGTCACACTGCTGGCACCAGTGCGTAATCGTCGAGTTTGCTCCCGTAAAAGTCTTTAGCTGTAAGGATCGATCCAATGACTCTGTCCGAATCTCCGAGCTCCAAATAAGTGTAGTGGAAATGAAATAATGACTCTCTTCGGTATCTATAAGAACTGCAGCAACAGTGGAGTAAACACAGATAGTACCTCGAATCATCTCTGGTGTGCCGTGGTCATAACCTCCGCTGCCTGAAGCTGAGCCAGCCTCTTTTTGCCAGCTCCCTGTGGTCAGGGTGGACCTCCTGGTGGTGGTGGTGGTAGAGCCTCAAAGCATCTCCCACAACCTACTTCTTGGCCAGCTCCTCTACCTCGTTTTCATACTCCA
Organism: Viscum album; assembly: GCA_963277665.1. NCBI lineage: Eukaryota > Viridiplantae > Streptophyta > Magnoliopsida > Santalales > Viscaceae > Viscum > Viscum album. The sequence continues at coordinate 133,175,030 of OY728152.1, read as the reverse complement.
TGTGGACCGACAGGGTGGAACCTCTGCCTCTGCCTGCGTGGTCCCTCAACCGTCTGCTGCTCCTCTTCACGGCAGGTCGGGCAGTCACGAGCCATGTGGCCCTGCCCGCTGCATGCATAGCACTATCTACTCCTCGTAAGACTGGCTCTATGTCGTGTTCCCCGCACCTCTGAGACAATGTCCTGAGGTCATCTTCTTGAAGGTCTTGTCCGCTTGGACCCCTATGAAATCCGTCGAGTGCCAGCTGCAGAAGACTCAGCTATAAGACGCCCTGTGGTAGGTCTCACTACTGGTGTAGGCTCAGCAAGAAAGCTCTATACGAGAAGGGCTCGTTCCAGTACTCCTGCCTGCGTAATAATTCTAAGGGAGATCATCGATGCCCTGAACTCATGCCTCAGTCAGTAATCGAAGGTCCAGTCCTGGAAGATTGGTTCTTGTACCTTGTCTGTGGAATAGCGCAAGTGATCGTTAAATCTCTCCGAGTATTGGGCTACCATCATGCTACCCTGTCGCAACTGTAGTAGCTCCTGAATGCGCACCACATGGACGGTGGCTAGTAAGAACTCTGAGCAGAAGAGGCCCTCGAAGTCCGAACAAATAAGTGATTCCTCATCATGCACCTGGAGCATCAGGCTCCACCAACTACTTGTTGTGGCGTGCAGGAGACTCGCTGCAACTATCACCATGAGGTCAGCTGGTGTCCCCACTAACCTAAAATCTCGAACAACTACCTCCAGCCAATCCTCTGCTGCCTGAGGGTCCGCCTCCCCACAGAACCTAGGTGGTCTCTGACATTGAAACTCATGTAGTGCACTAAGGAGACTTGCACTCTCAGTGGTTGGGGCTGGCGGCATCGGTGGCTCGGCGGGTAGAGGTACCACTGGTGCCTCCGCTGTAATAGGTCCCTGCACCGAGGCCTTTTTTCTCGGTGGGCTGTCGTCTCACACAAAGCTCGGAACCCTAGATGGCTGATGTTGTTGAGCCATCTTGAAAAGAAATAGGTGTGTCATGATCAATGCAGTATAACTGGTGAGATGACACAAAGTAACCACAATGAAAACTTTTGAAACACACATGCAATCAATGTTTTTGTGCACTGAGTCGGAATTCAGAAGTCAGGGTCCTAGTGTATGGATAAGTCGGCTGCCGCACCAACACTGGACTCAATAGACTGATAACCACAATCAATACCCTTAACACTATTGCTTCACATAGAAGAATGATCAGATTCCTGACTTCGGCGGTAGAACATAACTCCTTTGATACCAATTTGTCACGAGCCGTCCATGGGACCCATGCCATGACTACCTCAAGCCCGCCTCCCATAGGACAGGGGCTGGCGACTAGCACCAAAGGCGTAAATCCCGATAAAAGGGAAGGCATTGCCTTTATGTAAGAAAACAAACACTACAGAATATGCAAGCTGATGTAAACACTAAGTAAACTGAGCTATAAAAGTAAGTGTTGGAAAAGTAAATGGGCCAAAATACAAACCCATCTTAAATAAAGAACAAATGAAAAGAAAGTACAGAAGCAGAAATGTAAAGTAGCAACTCCGAGCTGTCCTCTAGTAATCCCACTTGAAGGGTGGGTACAAATAGTCCCCTCTGCTCCTTGGCCCCAACCGTCCGCTCCGAGTATGTCCCGTCCACTGATCCACCTCCATGTACCGTCTAGCTGCACGAGCTCCCACATCGATCAGTGTTTTCCATTGTCTATATCCAACATAATGAAGTGAGGGCATAGCCCGTGCATGGTTGAGTTTACGCTACTTAGTAGGGACACCGAGACCCCCGAAGGTCTCCCAGAATCCACGAAGGATAAACCACAATGGAATGATACAATCACGAAGTAAAAACCAACTCTACTTAGGTATATTCCCATATATATACCTAAGATACCACTTCTAGCTCATCTCCTGCACATGAGCCCAAGATACAACCCAATATACACATGAAAAACATAACCCATTCCACATAGGAATTCACAACCCAATGCCTACAGGAAAGCACAAAAATCATATCGATGATATTGATTTTAAGTTAAGACTCAGCTCACACATGTATACTTCTTCGTAAGATGATAGAGATGATCAAATGTAGCCACTAATTGATCTAAGCTATCGGACCCACATTGGATACAAGACCAGCTAAGCTGTCAGACCCACAAAGGATACAAGACCAGCAACTCTGCAGGACCCACATATGATACAAGTACAGAGTCTAATACCGCCAGACCCACATAGGATTCAAGAACAGTATTAAAGTACTACTAGACCCACATAGGATACAAGAAAAGTATTCATCACTGTCAAACCCACAGAGGATTCCAGTATGGTCTTCGTCGTTGCCGAACCCACAGAGGATCTCAGTGCAGTCGTCATCGTCGTTGTAGTAACACCCAGCTCTAGGGTTCTCGCACACAACAAGCTTGATTCTGGGAAGGTCCACTCCATGGGAAAAGGGGGGTTGATACATCAACTGAAACGAAGTCCAGATTTAATTTATCCCAAATTTCTGTCTCGTCAATAGGAACTCAACGTGACAGACGGCGCGTCAATAGGACGTCCGGTCTGAGAGTTATTTGGTTTTTCGTCCGAGGGGCTCAGTAGGTTTTTAAGTCAAAAACCAACCCGTCCAAACTCCAACTACATCTAAACCTCAAGAAGAGTAATCCAAAAGAACTTTCTCACTAAGAGGAATCCAAAAAAGCCGACATCACGTCAATCGGACGTCCGAAGCTCAAGTTATAAGTGTTTCCGCTCTGAGAGCCCAGTTGGTTTCGGGTTCGAACCACCCCGGGCATATCCAAAGTTCTTTGAAACCATGAGTGTAATATTCCAAAATGACCATCTTGATCCAATGATCACTATACAGCAGACGGTGCATCTATCGGCACTCCGTAACCCATGTTATGGGAATTTGAACGGATCTGTCCGAAAATAGGGGGTTCGGGCCCGGTCCGACCCGGCCCCATATCCCCTGGGTCGGCCCGAACTGGTTCGACCCGACCAAGGTCTGGGTCCGGTCTAGTTAGGCTGGGCCCGGCCAGGCTGGCGCGGCCCGGCCTGGCGGGCGCAGCCCCGCCCAACTGGTGCGGCCAGGCCCAGCACGGGGATCTGGCTCGTCGCAGGCTGTCCTACCCGGTGCGGCCGGTCCGGTCCCGCGCTGGTGTCCGCGCTTAGCGGACACGGAAGGGGGGAGGGTTCCACCCCCCTTGGAACCGAATGGCGGACCCATGGGGTCGGCCCTTGATGGCTGCCAGGGGTTTCAAACCCATGGCCTTAAGGAGAACGGTCGGCCGTTTTGGCTGGTCGGTTTCGCTATGCAGGACCCACGAGGGGTCCCACCTCCTCGATTTTCGGTGGCCGGCTTGGCGGGCTGCCTCTTACAGCTCCACCGCAGCCAAAGTCCACAGACCTTGCCTGACCGGTGCTGCGCAACGGCGCCGCGCCCTCCGCTGCGGCCCGCCCCCAGTCGCGACCCTCCATGATGCTCCGACACAGCGCGACGGCGCCGCGCCCTTCCGCTGCAGCCCGACTCCGGTCGCAGCCTCTTTCAGTATCAACGACACGGCGTGATGAATCCACACTCCTTCGCCGCGGCCCGCACTGGCCGCGGTTCCTTCATTTTCACGCGGTGTTACTACACCGCGTCGCCTCCATTCCACGCCACGAAATACAACAATAATGGGCATGAGGGTCGACCATGTTTCTGCGGTCCAACCTCCTACCGTTATACCGATTACAAGCGTCTAAGAACGATTATTCAAAATGAGAAATTAAGCACAAATTTAAATGCTTAAATCTGAACTTAACCCCTACCTCGAGGAAGAATTCGCAGAAGCTTGCGTCGTAGAAGACGACGCCATGTGGGAAGAGTCTGTATAAGATGACGGAGTTCATCCGGGGAAGAAACATCATTTCCCATTCTTTGATGCTGGAAGAAGAATAAAGGAAGGTGCATCGAAGAAGGGAACATCATCACACACCTGCTGCGTAGAGAACAAGAGACGAAACGTCGATATCTCCTTGCGGAGATGGCATTCTTCCTCGAACCCTTGGCATTATTTTCATTCTTCAAACATAGATAATTATCTCCCAAGAACTCCACAAAATGATACAACAATAATAAAATAAGGATTTTGCCTTATTTTATTACTTATGCCAACATTTTTCAAAATTCAAAACTTGAATTCACCTAATTAATTAAACATGTGTTGTCAAATTAATTAGGTGTTTAATTAGCAAGCATTAATGTGGAAGAGTTACAATTTTTAGGGGCGTTGCCAAAATTTAAGATGGGGTTTAAGGGAATTGAAGGGGTGGGGATAATGTGGGCCCCAACTATCAAATATCCTTTGATGTGGAGTTAGGATGTAGCGGGTCCCACCCAAACTTCTACACATAGTTTATAATTACATAGAATAGAAATAAAATTGTAGTGCAAATTTTATTTCACTCTTTAGTTAACCCATTTATTTAACCACACCTCCCGAGAAAACGCAACTCCAGAAAAGGTCTTCCTAAGAAATTATCGGCTCTACGGTTTCATCAGTGCCCTCAAATTTTGATTCCGAGCACCGGTTTAAAATATAGGAAAACCCGCTCATTTGTTCACTGAACGTACCCGAGCTAAACTTCGGAAATTGATTCCGGGCACACCGGGGCTCGGAATTAGGTGCTGTCAGAAACTGCGTACTTGTAAAATCCCAATGAAATTATGAAAAAAAAATTCCTTGATATTTTCAGTTCTTTACATTTATTGAAATAATTTTAATTTAAATACATAAATATTACCTTTAAAAAAAACATTAAATATTGTTATGAAAAATGTTATATGCTACTGTCCTTGGGAGGTTGGATCATATAGATGCATGAGTAATATTTCTATTTTTCAACGATTATAATGGAAAGAACATAAGTATTATTTTTGAATTACATAGTGATGATTATATGATATATATTATATTAACTCTTTATATATATATATATATATATCAACCATTTTACATGGTGATGGAAAATGAATCACGTCACTTCTTTGAAGTTGTAGTCCCCATGTATACCCGAATGACATTATCCCTTTTCAACAAATAGAAAGGTATGAAATCAAATTATATATCATATTTAAATAATTTTAATTACACAATAAATATCATATATATTAATTAAATCAATAATAATAAATATCCTTGAGGGTATGTGATGGGAAAATAATAAAATCCAATAGTGAGGTGGTAGTCCTCCGTACACATGAAAATTAGTTTCATTTCCCAGTTGATAGAAGAGGATATGAAAAAATGTTATTGCATTAAAATAATAGAATATAAGTATATTTTAGATATTTATTTTTTATTTCAACTTTTTTGAAGAATATATCATTTATTTATAAGATGAAATGAAATAAAATCACTCAGTTATAATATCTACCTCTTCCTCAGACAACTTATTTAGTTTTGAAGATAAGTCCTTTCATTGTTGGGTTTTTTATTTGAGAAAGGCCTCTATGATGTGTTGAGTGAAGTTGAAGAGGTATTTTGAGGTTTATTGGAAAAATTAAACTAATTAAATTTCATGATTAAGTGATCATAGGAGATTCAATTTTCTATATTAAGGGAGGGGAACTATTGGAACTTCTAAATGTATTAAAATAATATTAATTAATATTTAGTAAAAGATAGATCCAAAAGGATAAATTTAGAATATGAGATATATATGGTTCAAAATAATCTCATATAATAAATCTGGAACATGTTAATTGATATCTTCACATTTATACCATTGTTGTATCCCCCATTAATCCTTTGGTTATTTAGTATGGTATCAATATTTTTTACACCAAAGGGGTTGATAAATTAACTATAAAAGGAGAATTATCCCGTAAATCGACCATATATAATATTGTCAACCATATCTAGTTATATTTTCTAAATAAATGTTCTTATGAATTTTAAATCATTTATTAAACTGTTATTTTATATATAAATAGAATTAATATAGTTTTTTGAACAATTGATTAAATTTCACTTTGTTGATAACATGAATGTATTGGAATTCAAATATAATAAATTATAGAATCTCTAATAAGTTATATATTTCTATATAATTTATGTGACACAATAAATAACCCAAAAAATACTTTTAGTGTTATTAATATAATATCTATGATTTTTTACTATTTAAATAATCACTCTGTCAACATTACATGAGAATTTAATATAAACATTTCATCACTAAAAATTAAAAACAATATATAAATTTTTAAAGAGAAAAATAATATATAAAATAAATATTTATAACAATGGATACTTTTTTATCCCTATCTCCAAATTTTATTAATATTTAAAGTTAGTGAGTGAAATTTTGAACTATACATTTGATTAAAATAATAAATATTCAATTTTCAATGAAAAATGGAACTAAATTGATGTAAATTTGAATATTGGATGAGTATGGTTTTAACCTAATCAGTAAATTGATTAAATTCATTTTTTAGGGAATTTTAGTCCTTAACCTATTATATTTACCTTAATTACCTAATTTAAACTTATCAAGATAAAAAGGATTTACTAAGATTAGTATTCATAATGAACAAAAATAAAAGGGTCCTATTTAAAAAAATTAACTCTTGATTTAAATATAGAATCAATTTTTTATGACTCAATTTATACATTATTAAAAAATTTAATATTAAAACAAGAAACAAGACAAAAAATATAATTTAGAATAATTCCTATTAACCATGAAAATGAACTCAAACAATAATTAGGTAAATTGATGATTACTATGTAATAAATTATATTTTTTTAATTTAATGATACAAATTATATTTTGATATTGAATGGTAATTTAAAGTTATTTTTTCAAATTAAATTAATGTATTGTGTTAAAAGAATTGGTATTTTCCATTATTCACTGAAAAACTATTTTATTTAGAAAACATCTCGTTAGGATAAGGTTGGAATGATAAATTCCAAATTTATATCATTTTTATAAAATAAAATTTAAAGAAACATCAAAATAATTATATTATTTAATAATGAAAATAAATATAAATCATTTCTAGAGAAATCATATTTTTGGATCATAATATAATTTTATTATAAAATGGAGTTCTTATTTCATTATAAATAATCAATATATTTTTATAGAGTATGATATTTTTATACGTTTTATAATGATGTTATTTCTATTCATTCATGAAAATTTAATAGTTATATTATAAATATAAAATTTATTTGATAATACTTCATAGTTCATTTAATCTTGGTGTTGCATGTTGTAAATTCCTTCATATTGTTCTTATGAAATATTTGGATAATACAATATTTAATGTATAAAAGTTATAATTATAAACTTTTTGCAATTTATTATATGATATTATCTTGATCTATTTTATCATAGTCACCATAATAATGTCATTTTGGACTTATGAACCAATCATATGTAGTTAACATTTTCAGTTAAGTGTTTATGTATGGAAAGATAAAATATATTATATATGGAATAATAAAAATATAAAAAACATCAATTTTATTTTTTATAAATAAAAAATTTATCACAAATTTTTTATTTTGGAAAATAAAAAGCATTCATGACATGCCACAATCAATGTAAGGGATACTCAATCTTATATCCATGTATAAAATGTTTTCAATATTTATTTATAATACTTTTCCACCATGTATTTATTATTTTATCTATGCCTATATATTAATTTAAAATAATTATGAAAATAATGTTCACTCACATATTAATTTCATACTATATTTTTGGGGGGACTGTTTCAATGTATTTCCCATAAAATTATTTGAAATTAATTACAAAAACAAAAAAGGAATGATCTATATTGATCTATATGATGTCCAAAGATTTTACCATTTCTTAATATATTTTCTGATATTTTTCTTCCTTTATAATTTTCCACATTTTAATCAAGGAAAAAGCCATTATCATTTTATTAATGATATATTGGTTTTGAAAATGGAATTTTATTGGAAAGGGATATATCAATATCTAAAAATGTATTGATTATGGGTTGAAAATTATATTTTTATGGGTTTGATGTTAATTTTGAAATATTTTAGGTTTTTCATGTATGTTTTCCTATTTGAAAATTCCTTATCATAATGGCATATCCTGATAAATCTCAATAACTTAGTGGATAATTATTTTGTTCTCTAAATAATTATAATGGATTTAACAGGGTAGGTTTTTCTGTTTGTAAGGATTATTATAGGAATTTATTAAATATGATGTTTTAATTAAATTCAATGACATTTCTATGATTTTTAATATGTTTTTATGGAAATATTTTTTTTATATGTTATAATTAAAATATTTAGTTTAATGGAATGATTATTCCATTTAAGGGTAAAAATGTATGATTTTTATAGAAAATCGTGGTTTCCAATTGTAAAGACGTTGAAATTTCATGGAATTTTTTTTTAATAAATACTTTGGAATGTTACGAGACTGTGGCATCTGGCGGCACTTGATTCTGTGGCCCAATGTACACGGAATCAATTTCTGAAGTTTAGCTCAGGTACGTTCAGTGAACGAACGAGCGAGTTTTTCTATCTTTTTAACTGGTGCTCAGAATTGAAATTCGAGGGCACCGATGAACTTGCAGCGCCGATAATTGCTTAATAAAACTTTTACCCTAGATGTGTTTTCTTGGGACGTGAAGTTAAAATTTGCGTGTTAAATGATAAGTGAATAAAATTGTGGGAAAATTTTATTTTAATATCTTAAGTGGTTATATCTTATATGGGTGAGTTGGGATGGGACCCACAATCTCCAAACTACCCATGTAAGGATATTTGTGAGGTGGGTCCCACACAAGCCCTAACCTTTCACATTCCCATTACTCTCTCTTAAATCTCATAAAACTCCCCCTTTAAACTTGACAACTTCCAAAATTTAATATGGACCTTTCCTCTCTCCCTCTCACTTCATTAAAAATTTCCAACACACACACCATAATTAATTATTTGAAACTCTTTCATTAATTATTTAATTGGTTGAATTTAAAATTTTAAATGCATGGCAATATTAAATAAAATAAGAAGATTCCTTATTTAATTTTTGGTTGGCTTGTTGTGTTGAGATTTTGGGGAGAGAGCTCTGGAGTTTCGAAGAACGCTTCATCTCCTTTGTTGAAGAATGCCAACTCTCCGACGAAGAACATTGACTCGGCGACCCCGGAATCACCCTCCTCTTCTTCCTCCATGAAAAGGGAGGAGACACTGGCGCAGGAACTCACCAAAAACCTCACGCCTTGTTTTATTCTCTCCGTGATAAATAGGGGAGACGCCGCTACCTCCTCGGATGCTCTCCATCGACGTCTACGAATCCTCACCTCACGATGCCGTCAACCGCGACACCAAAGTTCATCATCTTTTGTTGAGGTATAGGTTTATTCTTGAAAGTGGATTTTTACGTACCCCGTTCTCGTTGGAAATAATTTTTAAATATGGCCGATTGCTATCATTTTAAGTGGAGGGTGCGGGCCGAAAAAACATGGCCCAAAAACCCTACGTTGTTCTCGTTTATTAATTTAGAATTGGAAATTGATGGTGGAGGAGGCACGATGCCGTTGCGCCGTGCTGGGAACGTGGTGAAGGGAACCAGCGACATCGCGCTGGTTGTGCGGGAAGAACCACGGCCCGCTACACGGGCCACTTCGGCGGAGGAACCGGCCGGCCCATTGGCCTGCCTGGTGGAGCTGGACCGCAGCACTGGGAGGGCGCTGCGCTTGAAGACCGGAGGCCCGCCCATGCGTGCCGTGTGTGCAGAATACCGGCAATTCTAGTAGGATGGTTTAGGGAAGGGTGGTGCCCCCTGGCGCCGTCGGTGTAGAAAAACGCGGGGGGGGGGGGGGGTCATCCCCCCCCTGTTGGAGCCGGCTCGGCCTTCGGCCGACCCAGCCCGCCAGGCCGCGCCGGGCTACGCCACACCTGGTCGGGCCGAGCAGGGCCACACCCCATCTGACTGAGTTGTGTATTTATTTGGACCGTTCTGACACCTCTATGGGGTCAGACCCATCAAACTAGGTCAACCCGACCCATCGACCCACTGGGCTAAACGGGTCGGGCTAGTTATTCACTTAAACGAGAATAACATAAAGACCGCATGTCCGATTGATTCGCCGTCTATGGAACTGGGACTCTTTCGATGAGATGTTAATTTTTCGATACTCTATGTGAGTTTCAAATGAATTTGGATATCATTCGGGTTAGAAACGAGTGTATTTCTAACTAGTCCCTTGGAACGGAAAAGCCATTATCTCTCAGACCGGGTGTCCGATTGACGCGCCACCTGTCACGTTGAGTTATTATTGACGATACAGAACATTGGGATACATAAACTATAGACCTTGTGACATTTGATGTATCAACCCCCTTGGCTTGTGGAGAAAACCCTCCCAGAATCAAGCGTTCTATGTATGGGAATCCTAGAGCTGGCTACGACAGCGATGAAGATGACGACTGTACTTAGATTATACGTGGGTTCGGTAGGGAGGAAGACTTTACTTGGATCCACTATGGGTTCGGCAGAAAAGATGACTGTACTTGGATCCTCTGTGGGTTCGACAGTGACGACTTCTATACATGGATACTACGTGGGTTCGACAGGAAAGATGATTCAGAGGCTACATTTATCATCTCCACCCCTCTTCGTGAGTAGTATACCTGTCTGGCTGAGTTTTTATTTTCTATCATTATAATCGATGTGATTGACTTGCTTTCCTATGTGGACTAGGTTTTTCTTTCCTGTGTGGACTTTGTTGTACAAGGGCTCGTGAGTTGGAGCTGAACTATAATTGATAACTTAGGTATAACTATGGGTATCTACCTAAGTAGATTTGGTTGATACTTCGTGTTTGTATCTTTCCTTTTTGGTTTATCCTTTGTGGATTCTGGGAAATGTTCGGGGGTCTTGGGGTCCCTAATGAGTATCGTATACTCACCCCTGCACGGGTTATGCCCGCACTACATTGTGTTGGATTCAGATGACAGACATCACTGATTGAGGTGGAGTCTTGTGGAGTGAGACCATAACTGGAGGTGGACCACATGGCGGGACGTAAACGGAGTGGACGGATGGACCCAAGGAGCTGAGGAGACCATTTGTACACACCCTTCATGTGGGATATCCAGAGAACGACTCAGTGGTTGCTGGTTTACTTTACTATAGTTGTTCTCTCTTTACTATTGTATTGTAATTTCAGTTGGGTTGGTATTATGGATCATTTACTTTCCATCACATACTTTGGTACTGAGTTTACTTAGTTTTTACTTCAGCTTTCAAACTCTGTTGTGTTTGATGACTTATATAAAGGTAATTCCTGGCCTTTTATCGGGATTTTCTCCGTTGGTTCTAGTCCCCATCCTTTGGCCTATGAAAGGCGGGCTTGGGGTAGTCACTACACTAGCCCTGAGGACGGGTCATGACGAATTGGTATCAAAGGAGTCGGTTCTACCGCAGAAATCAGGAGTCTGATATTTTCTTTCTGTGAATCAATAGTGTTATGCGTATTGAGTGTGGTTATCAGTCTAGGGAGTCCAGAGTTGGTGTGGCAGCCGACGTATCCATACACTAGGACTCTGACCTCTGATTTCCAACTTAGTTCATGAAAACATTGATTGCATGTGTGTTTCAAATGATTCCATTGTGATTACTTTGTGTCAACTCCCTAGGTATACTGTTTAACTGTGGCGCACCTGTTACTTTTCAGGATGGCCCCACGAAGGCAACCAGCTAGGGTTCCGAGCTTTGTGTGAGATGGCAGCCCACCGAGTGATGAGGCCTCTGTGTAGGGCCCCATTACAGTGGAGGCACTAGTGGTACCTCTACCCGCTGGGCCACCGATACTAGTATCCCCAGCAGCGTAGAGTGCACGCCGCCTGAGTGCGCCACACGAGTTTCAACAATAGAGGTCTCCCATGTTCCATGGAGAGACGAACCCTTAGGCAGCCATGGATTGTCTGGAGGCTATCATCCGAGTCTTCAGATTGATAGGGACACCAGTAGATCATACAGTGATCCTTGCAGTGAGTCTCCTGCACGCAGCAGTAGGTAGATGGTGGAGCCTGATGCTCCAGGTGCACGACGAGGCATCTCTACTTTGGATGGAATTTGAGAGCCTATTCTACTCAGAATTTGTTCTAGCCACCCTCCGTGCAGTGTGCATCCACGAGTTACTACAGCTACGGCAGGGAAACATGACAGTAGCCCAATACTTAGTGAGGTTTACCGACCTCTCTCTCTACTCCATGGACATTGTATGGGACCCATTCTTCCAGGCCCTGACCTTTGAGCAGGGACTGAGGCATGAGATCATGGCTTCGATGATCTCCCTCAGCATTCCGACGTAGGTAGGAGTACGGGAGAGAGCCCTTCTTGTGGAGAGATTCCTTGCCGTGCCTACGCCTGTAGCGAGGAATACCGCAGGAAGACACGTAGCAGATTATTCTTCACATGGAAATAGACAGATGTCACATAGGTCCAAGCAGACTAGTCCGTCAGGTGGGCGAGACAGAGGAGCTGGCTGAGCATCAGGTGGTGGATGACACTTTGAGGCTCTACCACCACCACCACTAGGAGGTCCACCTCGACCACAGGTAGCTGGCGGACAGAGGCAGTCTCAGCTTCAGTTAGTGGAGGCTTACAACCATGGTGAACCTGAGATGATTCGAGGTACAATGATGTCTACTCCACCCTTGCGGCAGTTCTTATACACACAGGATCGAGTCAATCTTTTATTACCGCTGCCCTTTTTCGGAGCTTGGAGATTTTGACGGAGTCGTTGGCTCAATCCTTATGGCTAGAGACTCCTATGGGATAAGGCTCAACGATTATGCACTAGTTTTGGTAGTCTGATCTTACTCTAGAAGGTGAGAGCTTCAACTGAGATCTTCTTGTAGCGGTGTCGAGGCCTTACAACGTCATCTTGTGCATTGATTGGTTATCTACAGTCCATGCCTAGATTGACAGAATTAGGCACAAAGTGTGGTGTGTCCGCACAGATGGAAGCCGTTCCACCATCTCCAGTGAGAAGCGAGACTTTCCAGTGCAGGATGGGCTTACGCAGAGGAGAGGGTAGCCGATAACACATCTGATGGCTAGTCTCATTCTCAGAGCGGTTGATGTGAGGAGTCCGGGTTTTCCTGTTGTGGTGGATCAGTGTGCAGACATTTTCCCTAACGACGTTCCAAGACTACCTCCTCACATAAAGGTAGACTTCTATATTTACATGTACCCTGAGATAGCCCTGATATCTACTCCAGTATATAGAATGGCTCTCACTGAGCTTCGTGAGCTGCAGGTACAGTTGGAGGACTTACAGGTCAAAGGATTCATCCGACCCAGTGATTCACCCCGGGCTACTCCGAATTTATTCACCAAGAAGGCAGATAAGAGCTTAAAACATTGTGTTGACTACCGCTGCCTGAATCAGGTAACCATAAAGATCAAGTATCCACTCCCAAGGATTTACGACCTCTTTGACCAGCTTAATGGAGCATGATGGTTCTTGAAGATAGACCTCAGGTCAGGCTATCATCAGCTCAGAGTTTGAGACGAGGATGTATAGAAGACGGCCTTCAGGTGTCGATATGGCCACTATGAGTTCTTGGTTATGTCTTTTGGTGTAAAAAATGCTCCATCAGTGTTCATGAGTCTCATGAACAGGATCTTCTAGCCTTACCTCGATCGACTTGTCATAGTCTTCATCGAAGACATACTGATTTACTCGACTACTGAGGAGAAGCATGCCTACCACTTACGGGTTGTACTGGACACACTCCGAGAGCACTAGATTGATGGTAATCTCTCTAATTGTCAGTTATGGATTTGATAGGTCCACTTGTTAGGGCACATCATCTCTGAGGTGGGAGTTGTGGTGGATCCTGTGAAGATCGAGGCAGTACTTTCTTGGGAGCATCCCAAGAGTGTGACAGAGGTGTGGAGTTTCCTAGGTCCGGCTGGGTACTATCGGACGTTTGTTCCGGACTTCTCCAGAGTTTCTGCACTACTTTCAGCGTATACAATGAAGGGGAAACCCTTCATGTGGTCAGATAGATGTCAGCAGACCTTCTAGGAGATGAGACAGAGATTGACCAGTGCACCCATCTTGAGACTACTGGAGGAGGGCATAAGGTACGTAGTTTATTGTGATGCATCAGGGACCAGAGTCGAGTGTGTCCTGATGCAGGATTGTGAAGTGATCGCTTATGGTTCACGATAGTTGAGGTAGCACAAGAAGAACTATGCGACCCACGACCTGGAGTTAGCAGTAGTAGTCTTCACCTTGAAGATGTGGCGGCACTATCTGATGGGCGAGTGCTTTACAGTCTACTCCGACCACAGGAGTGTCAGGTACATATTCTCGCAGAATGAACTGAACCTGAGAGAGTCGCGATGGCTCGAGTTCCTCTAGGACTATGACTTTGAGATAGTCTATACTCTTGGGAATGGGAACATGGTACCTGATGCTCTCAGCAAGAGATCGGGCATTCAGCTACATGGAGAGGTGATTGAGCAACTAGCCACGTTGCAGATATCCTTCATGGATAGAGAAGGAGCAGCCTTTCTATAGTCACTCATAGTCACTCCTACACTACATCAGTGTGTCAGAGAGGTACAACATGGGGAAATTGACTATGAGATGTGACGTGCACTGATATCCACAGGACAGGCACCTGATGGATTTCCTGAAGGAGCAGAGCACGTCATCCACTTCAGGGGATGTACCATGGTACCGGTTGCACTACAGGAGGATGTGCTATGGGAGTTTCACACATCCCCTATTGAGGTACATCCAAGAGTGGAAACGATGTACCGGGATCTCAGACGACAGCATTGGCAGCTGGGTATGAAGATGGTTGTGGTAGAGTTCATTTCATGATGCCTCACCTGCCAGCAGGTGAAGGCAGAGCACTAGATACCAACAGGCTTGGTGCTTCCCTTAGAGGTCCTGGAGTGGAAGTGGTATGGATATCCATGGATTTCATGATGGGTCTCCCACGTGCTTCCAGAAGACACGACTCCATCTGGGTGATTGTCGACCGACTCACCATGTCGGCCCGCTTCCTACCGATCATAGAGTAGGGCTCATTAGAGAGCATGAGACCCCTCTATGTTCAAGAGATTGTACGGATTCATGGTGTTCCATCGTCTATCATCTCCGATCGAGATGCTTTCTTTACTTCCCAGCTTTGGAAAGGGTTTTAGGAAGCTTTTGGGACGTATCTACACCTGAGAACCGCCTTTCATCCTCAGACGGATGGAAAGATGGAGAGGACCATTCAGACACTCAAGGAAATGCTCTGTGCATGTGTCCTCAACATTGGTCACAGCTGAGAGGATCATCTACCCTTGGTGGAGTTTGCGTACAACAACAGCTACCACTCAACCATCGGGATGGCACAATACGATGCATTGTATGGCCGACCATGCAGATCAGCTCTGTGCTGTACTGACTTTGGGGAGTCAACACTCGTAGGACCAGAGATGGTCTAGGCTATGATGGAGAAGATTCAGATCATCCAGGGGCGGATGAGAACTGCACAGAGTAGACAGAAGTCTTATGCTGACAGGAGGCATAGACCACTAGAGTTCGAGGATGGTGACCACGTTTTCTTATAGGTCTCACCTCGATGTTGATTACGGAGATTTGGCTAGGGAGGCAAGTTATCACCCCACTCCATTGGACCATTTCATGTCCTCAGCAGGGTAGGCGAGGTGGATTATCGCATGACCCTTCCTCCTCAGTTGCACCGGGTGCACGACGTCTTCCACACATCTCAGATGAGGAGATACGTGCACGACCCAACACATATCATTGATCATGGGGAGCTGGACATCGATGACGGGGAGACATTTGCAGAGGTCCCAGTGGAGATCGAGGATCTACAAGAGTGGGTCCTATGTGGATGGTTGATTCCAATAGCGTGCATTCGTTGGAAGCATGGGAACCTCCAGAAGAGCACATGGGAGCAGGTGGCTCTGATGTGTGCACAGTACCCTCATTAGTTTCCCTAGTTTATGATGTAGCTTTACAGGGACGTAAATCCCTGAGGTGGGAGTAATTTTAAGACCTGAAAATTTCATGTAATTTTATTTAATAAATACTTTGGAATTTTGCGAGACTATGGCTTCTGACGGCACTTGATTTCGAGGCCCGGTTTTCCCAGAATCAATTTTCAAAGTTTAGCTCAGGTATATTCAGTGAACGAATGGGGGGGTTTTTCTATCTTTTGAATCAGTTCATGGAAATGAAATATGAGGGCACCGATGAACTCGTAGCATGAGTAGTTTCTTAAGATAACTTTTACTATAGATGCGTTTTCTCGGGAGGTGATGTTAAAATTTATTGATTAAATGAGAAGTGAATAAAATTGTGGGACAATTTTATTTTAATATCTTAAGTGGTTATATACTACATGGGGATGTTGGGATGGGACCCACAAGCTCCTAACTACCCATTTAAGGATATTTTTGAGGTGGGGCCCACATAAGACCCAACCTTTCACATTCCCATAACTCTCCCTTAACTTTCATAAAAATCCCCCTTTAAACTTGACAACTTCCATAATTTAATACGGACCTTTCCTCCCTCCCTCTCACTTTATTAAATGTTTCCAACACACACACCATAATTAATTAATTGAAGCTCTTTCATTAATTAATTATGTGTTTGAATTTAAATTTTTAAATGCATGGCATGATTAAATAAATTAAGGGGAAGCCTTAATTTATTTTTGGTTGGCTTGTTTTGTTGAGATTTTTTGAAGAGTGATCATGAGTTTCGAAGAACACTTCATCATTTTTGTTGACGAATGCCAACTCTCTGATGAAGAACATCGACTCGGCAACCACAGATTCATCATCCTCTTCTTCCTCCGTGACAAGGGAGGAGACACCGACGCGAGAACTCACCAACAACGTCATGCCTTGTTTTCATCTTTCCGTGATAAAAAGGGGAGATGTCGCTTCCTCCTCGGACGCTCTCCGTCGATGTCTACGAATCATCACCTCGTCAGGCCATTAACCGCGACGTCGAATTTCATCATCTTTTGTTGAGGAAGGGGTTTATTCTTGAAAGTTGATGTTTACGTACCCCGTTCTCATTGGAAATCATTGTTAAATATAGACAATTTCTATTGTTTTACACGAAGGTTGTGGGCCGAACACACACGACCCAACATCCCTCCGCTGTTCTCGATTATTAATTTAGAATTGGTTGTTTGTGGTAGAGGAGGCACGATGTCGTCGTGCCATGTTGGGAACGTGGAGAAGGGAACTGGAGCCGTCGTGCTGGTTTTACAGGAAGAACCGTGGCCCGCTACATGGCCCGCTTCAGCAGAGGAACCAGCCAGCCCGTCAGCCTGTCGGGCGAAGCTGGACCACGACATCGGGAGGGCGCGGTGCTGGAAGACCGGAAGCCCTCCCATACGGGCTGCGTGCGTAGAAGACCGGCCGGTATGGTGAAGGGTGGCACTTTCTGGCACTATCGGTGCAGAAAACAGTGGGCCCCCCTTGGAACCCGCTCGGCTAGCCCGGCTGCGTGGGCAGCCGGGCAGTGCCGGGACGAGCCGAGCCGGGCCGCACCGGGCCAGGATGAGCCGTGCCGTGCCAAGTTGGGTTGGGCTGGGCCGCACCCCGCTGGGCCGGGATAGCCACTTTTAGTCGGGCCGCAACCCTTTGGACAGAGTTGTGTATTTCTTCAGACTGGTCTGACACCTCTACTGGGTCGAACCTGTCAAACTGGGTCAACCCAACTCGTCGGCCCACTGGGCTAAACAGGTCGGGCCCGTTATTCACTTAAACATGAATAACATAATTACCATGTGTTCTATTGACACGCTATCTGCAACATTGGGACTTTGTCGATGATACGGTCCTTTTGCGATACTCTAAGTTGGTTTTGGAAGAATTTGGATATCAGCTGGGTTAGAAACGAGCGTATTTCTAATTGGGTCCCTGGGATGGAAAATCCATTATCTCTCATACCGGGCGTCCGATTGACACGTTGTCTATCACGTTGAGTTCCTATTAATGATACTGAACATTGGGATACATAAACTCTGGACCTTGTGACAGTTGATGTATCGACCCCCTTGGCTCCTGGAGTGGACCCTCCCAGAATCGAATGTGCTGTTTGCGGGAATCCTAGAGCTGGATGTGACTGCGACGATGATGATGACTATACTCGGATCCTACGTGGGTTCGACAGTGAGGAAGACTGTACTTGGTTCCTCTATGGGTTCGGCAGAAATGATGAGTGTACATGGATCCTACGTGGGTTCGGCAGGGATGTTTACTGTACTTGGATCCTACGTGGGTTCGGCAGCGACGAATTCTATACATGGATCCTACGTGGGTTCGGCAGGGAAGATGATTCAGAGGCTACATCAATCATCTCCTCCCCTCTTCGTTTGTAGTATACCTGTGTGAGATGAGCCTTGATTTCCAATCATTATCATCGATGTGATTGACTTGCTTTCCTGTGTGGACTGGGTTGTGCTTTCCTGTGTGGACAGGGTTGTACTTGGGCTCGTGAGTTGGAGCCAAACTAGAATTGATAACTTAGGTATATGTATGGGCATATACCTAAGTAGAGTTTTTTGACACTTCATTTTTGTATCTTTCCTTTGTGGTTTATCCTTTGTGGATTATAAGAGACCATCGGGGGTCTCGGGGTCCCTACTGAGTATCATATACTCACCCCTGCAAGGGCTATGCCCGCACTATGTTGTGTTGGATATATACGACAAACATCACTGATCGAGGTGGATTCTTGTGGAGCGGGACAGTACCTGGAGGTGGACCACTTGGTGGGACGTACACGGAGCAGATGGCCAGACCCAAGGAGCTGAGGAGACCATTTTTACCCACCCTTCAGGTGGGATATCTAGAAGACGACTCAGTGGTTGCTGGTTTACTTTACTGCAGCTGTTTATTCTTTACTGTTGTACTGTACTTTCTGTTGGGTTTGTATTATTTCCTATTTACATTCCAACACTATCTTTTGTACTCAGTTTACATAGTGTTTAATTCAACTTGCATACTATGTTGTGCTTGATAACTTATATAAAGGAAATTTCTTCCCGTTTATCAGGATTTTTGCGTTTGGTGCTAGTCGCCAGCCCCTAGGCTATGGAAGTCGGGTATGGGGTAGTCACAACATGTGCCCCGAGGACGGGTTGTGACACTCATGTTTTATATAATTATGTCAGGATTGATATTTTTTTACCTTATGATTTATTATAAAGTGTTTTATTAAAATATTTATGAAGTAAATATTATTTCATATTCAAGTATTCAAATATTTGTGATAAAATATTATTATGTTGAATTAAAATATTTAATATGATATCATGGTTTTCAAGTAGACTAGCATGTCTCATTTAATATTTGTTTATGTCCCATACTAATATATTTATGATTATACCATGTTCTAATTTTTTTCATTATAGAGCTTGAATAGTTAAAGGAAAAAATGATGATGTAATGTTTAAAATCAAGAATTTTTTTCATGAAAAAAATATGTATTTTATTTTACAAGTATTATACTATGGAAAAATAGACAACAGGTAGAAGTTATTTATAATTAATGGTCTTGTTATGTTAGACTCATGAAAAAATTATCTGAAACTATATAAATAAATATATATTTTGAAATTAAAAAATTTTATGTCTTGTTTGAATTTTTAATTATGGAATGAATTCAGATCACATCTTTATATGACACCCTTGTTCAAAAAGATGGTTCCCCCTCATAGCCACCTATGCCTAAGGAAAAATCATGCCTCTCCTATAATTGTTATTATGATGATTTGGAATTGGATGAAGCTCCTCTTAACTTATAAAATGGAGTTTCCACCACTATTAATCCACTAATACTTGTTAAATATAGTACTAAGTAAGATCTGTGGAGAGAAATGATATCATCATTCTTCTAAAAAAACAAGGAGTTATAGTACTAAGATAGTATAATGATGTATTTACATGGAAAAGAAATTATGTGAACATGATTGATCACTGGACCACCATCCAAGCATTTCAATCACCCATCATGGATAGAAGAAAGTACAAAAGAGGATGCATCCCTCACATGATACCACATTTAAGGTTATAGTTTATAATATAATCGAATATAAATTCAAGAAATATGTTTTTACCATAATTAGATGGCCAACATTGTACCATTTAGAAAGAATAATGGATAAATCATAGTATATATCAACTTTTGGGTCTTTAACTGTAATTTTATAAAGGAAAAATTCCACATATCATTTATGGAGTTTCTGATCTCATGACTTCTAATTTATGGGAGATCTCCTTCATGGATTGGTAATTTGGATACCAAAATACATAGATTACCTATGAATATGAAATGTCTAGAACATTTAGGTAACATAACAATACCAAATGATATATTTCTTCTTAAAAGATTCTAATGTAACCTATATGTGATCTTTTCATATCATCTTTGAGACCCTCCCAAAAAAAATGTGAAGTGTTGCAGGGATGTTTTTTTTGGTAAAATATTACTACTTCCAAGACCATATCAATGATCCTAAAAAAAGTGTTTGGATTTCATCATGCCCAAATCTGGATGATAAACCCCTAAAGTGTGAATTTAGGGTCACCAAAATGAAATTCACCAGCCTTACTTTTAGGAATAGTAACATCATGATTTACTTAAAGAAGGTCAAGGACATAGTTGAAATGATCCCTACACACATTTTGGGAGAAATATGAGGATATTATAGGTCTGTGGTTTACAAATGACAATTAGCAATATCTTGGTGAGTAAATGGATTCATTTCTCCTAAAAGATGCATAAATTAGGCACCTAAAATAAGGGAAAATATTTTATCCCATTTGATAAAACTAAGAATAATATGATGGATCCAATATTAATGTTTCCACCTAAATAGCTGAAACCATTGTTTCACTATGTTTCAGACATCAAGAGGCATATTTTTTTCTTCTATAATAGAATAAAAAATGAAGGAAAGTTAAACTATTCATATTATCTGGGATTCACGATTCATGACACTGAGTCTAAATAATATCTCATCAAAAAGAAATGAATTTCAGTCAGCATCAAAGAATAAAATTTGAATCATTGCCTTTATGAAAATCAGGTCCAACTAGTCACCTATATCAATCCAATAAATTAAATCCTATACAATCCCAAGATAAATATGTAATTTTATTAATCATATGTGATTATTTAATAGTGAAACATTCGGTTCATCCCTTATAAGTTTTCCAAGGGATAAACACTAAAACATTTTATTATCACACAACCAAATGCAAATGGGTGTCCCCTAGATGTCTAGTTTTTTTAATAAACCCATTACCTCTGTCGTTGATAAGATGAAATTCTTGAATATGCACTTTGATGGTCCCTCATAGAGTTTGACTATAAGGTTTATAAACAAACCAAATCTCAATGTGATTTTCCTGTGATTTTTCTTCATCACTCTCTATTATACTTTATACCATATAGGTTAATCATTATAGAGGGATGTTCAAAAAATGAGTATGAATAACAGGCCCACATGACTAGTCCTGAATATGCAATTTATTATTAATTCTTTTGGTTTCTCAGGGCTGGTTAATATAAACCCATAACAATATAGATCAATGATGATTACCTTATTAGATAACATGAGGTTTCCCCGTGTTAAATAATATTCATATGGAGATAACTAGAATTCTCTTTGAAAATAAGTTTTCTCATGTCCTATGGTGGTGTTTTAGAAAGTAATTTCCCCTAGAATTTTTAATGAAAGGGGATGTGATGTAAATCAAATTACCACTATCTAATCTCTTGTAGCGATCTAAAATACCCATATATTAAAAGATATATTAATTAGATGAATCATTTGGGATAGTACCACTAATATATAATAATTCCATCAATCAAGACTGAACATAAATTCATCTATTAAAATGAAATTAATTTTATCCTCTATGAAATACCCAACATAAAGTGAGACTTCTACAAAAACATCATTAATGTAATCCGAATCCACAACATTAATGTAAGGGGGGTCCCATAAGTCTTGTATGATGTTTATATAGGTTCATTTAAAGGTCACCAAACATGATTGAAACTCTCCCACTATATCTATAGGTTCAGTTACTTTTATCCTACCATATTCCTTTACTATATTAAATTATTCATGAAATGTCATTCATGTATTGTTAATGCCACCTATTTGAACCAACCCTTTGGCATCTCCACACTAAAAAGTAGTCTTGTCCCTTTACCATATAGGGTAATGATTTCATGGGTCTCTACCCATCTATGACATCGATATAGATGAAATTAAATCATACACCCTACAATTTAATTTCAGAGTTCTTTGAATCCATTCCTATTAAGGAGGCTAAGACCTAAGCCTGGACTGATTTCATGGAATCTCATATCATTAATCTTGTTGTGATCACAAACTCCATTATCACGAATAATATAAATAACTATTTAGTTTCCATGTTAAATAATTTTTATTAAATGTATAACACATGGTCTAACCATACATCCTGTTATCATTCAACAAAAAATTGATAGATCATGTCATTAAAAAATTTACACTAGAAATTTTTATAAAATATTGAGTATTAAATGAGAAATGAGATTTGAAAATGAACTCAAATTCCATACGGAGATATCTGACTAAAACTCAAATCTCTCCACAAAATAATCCTTATACCTAGGTATGTGAAATAAATGTAGTAGTTACCATTAACATTTAGCTACCAGCACTCTTGATAGTTATCTATGATTAATTTACTATAGATATAGACCATATATTATTTTATAAAAATTGGATGCCTTTGATTAAAAAATTATCTATATATTATAGAATTTTTGGGTCAAAAAATATTGAGTTTATTGGAAGTTCAATAATAACATTATCCTAATACCATTTCTATATGGTTATTTGGTTTTGGAATTTGTAGAACTAATGATAACCAGAAGGAAACAACTGAATTATGAACCAAAAATAGAGGATCCCTTTACTATTAATAAGTTATACTCTAACAATTTTTACTAATTTATCACTATGGATAAGCATCATATAATGTGTCACACTAATGCGAGGTTCCCCAATAATTATATCATAGAACATAATTATTTTTTTAACAAGTATTATTTATTTTTTAAAAACATTGAATCCAATAGACCTTTTTACAGGACATAGAATTTCACAATTTATGATCTTGACTTTAATACCATAAAATATGTTTCACTAAGTCCATTATTCATGAATTTGAATTGATCGGAGTGAGTCTATCATGTCTGTACCAAAACCATAATGAATGTAGACCCAACATAAAACTATAAACTATGTATTACATCATTAACACTATATGATTTTAATGTGCATGTTCAACATTCCCACCACATAATTTTAAACATATATGATTTTTCCCCATGATACCTAAACCCAAAATGTGAATATTTTATCCATATATATGATTCAAAAAATATGAATGTATATAAGAGTACTTTCCTAATAAGTTACCTATCATACTCTGGTGTAGGTCACCCACTACACCATCTATTGTGATCTACATGTGGCTTGATTCCTATTCATCAAGATATAAAGTGACATAAAATTTTCATATCGTAGTCTCAACCATGGGTCTACCATTATGTCATTGTTTTTTGGGTTATAGATTCCCTTTTGACAATATTCTTTTACCCAAATGTTTCGAGGCTATTCCATTCTCATAAGAATACAATCGTTATTTCATGAAAATAACCTCCAACCCATTAGTTCATGAATTTTATCCTTAAAAATTTCATATCCACCTTTAGTGTCATAAATAATTGGAGGTGGTATAATCAGAGACATTATCTTCACTTCCCCCCACTTGTATTCTGGTTTTGTTTCCCCTGGTCCCCCCAATACGCAATGATGTTTCCTCTAGGTGGTCACAACCCCCCTTTATTCTTTAATATACCTATTCACTTCATGTCCTAAAGGATTTAATATCTCTACAAACATTTAATTTCAATATATATTCGATTATAGTGATTAAATAACACACCATGCCTCAACTTCTATCAATGGTACATGGTACACCCCCACAATAAGGGGTGGAAAAAGATACATTTTTAATAATTGAAAATATAACATAGTGTCTAACCTTCTTGTCGATATCAAGGAATTAGTTTCACCTATCCATGTGATTGAACACAAATTTTTTTATAATTTTGAAAAATTTGTATCACTAAATGAAGAAATTAAATTAACAATGGACAGATGGATTATATTGAATGATATGAGAAAAGGACTAAAAAATAACATTGATATTAGGAAAATAAGGAATGAAGTTACTAAGAGATATGTTTAGATCTTGGCTTCTATAATCATAAATTCCTATTAGAAATCCTATAAAGAAAAAATACCATCAACACTGACCCAAAACTAATGAATTATTAATTTATTGAATAAAAAACTCACCCACCCAATACATTGAGAACCTATGTATTAAATTTCCTAGAGTATAAAAACACTCTTCCAAAAGAGATGGAATCAACTAAAAAGACAAGAAAAATAGATAATCTCCTCTTAACCAACGTTATCCTTATGAACATATCATAGAACTTGATAACAATAAATCAAAGATTATATAGAAATAATTATTAATGGATAGAGTGTAATAAGGAATTTCTAAGAAAATATTTGGTGTCTCACACCCACATCATCATTATTATATTCCAATAGTTATGAATACAAATGATGATATATATAATGATTAGATATCTATGTAGAATGAAGAATAACTCCCTATATATGGATATGAAAATAATATCTCCATTTATAGATGTTCAAGATCCCAATAGGTAGAGGTATGTGAAAAATAAATCACCTCACTCTTATTAACATAGATAACATCTACAGTAGAATGAAATGGGATAAAAGGAGAGAAAAAAGTGTTCATGTTTCCATGAATTAAGAATTATATATCTCAATCCACATACATAATTGAAAACTAAACATGGAAAAATATTGACTAAAAAGTTTTTAAATCCATATGGGATTCTCACAGGTGAACATCATCCACTTCCACTTAAGTCTCATTGATGGATTTGAGCTCCTTAATCAAAATGTGATTAACCTACCAACTCATAGAGTATGAAACCTGAATTCCCAGAATCTCTTCATCTCTCCCAGAAATATGTTTATCCTTCCCTCACCTTTTTAAATTATAGTTTTTTAATTTAAGAATTTAGGATAATCTTCCAATATTAATTCCATTTTTGGAAATCGACCTATATTTATGCCCATGAATGGGTCTTGATCCATCTAATTCCTAGTTCATTAGAACCCATGTTACATTGAAATGTGGATATAACCTTTACACATAATCATATATTACATTATCAACATGGAATGTTAATACAACTCTATATGACATAAGAAATTTCCCAAAAGATCTCTTCTTTGATATAGATAACTTATTTTTTATTTGGTATGTCACTAACTCATTAAAAATGTCATTGAAAAAAGTTCATTTTATGTTTAATACACTCAACCAATTTTCATCATCCTTGCTTGCATCACATTTCAAAGTTTTCTACATTCATCTTAAGTCATCAAACAATGAATTATTTGGCCTCTAAAATTTAGTTAATATCATAAAAGGGTTCTGTAAAACTAATTCAAGTATTTCAATAATCATTATGAAATAATGATTCTCAGGTAGAAATCATTCACAGTAGGATAACACTAGATTTTTTTCTTTCCTAAAATCAATTCTAAGAAAGTTTTTCTAAAAAACATTCTTTATATGGGTTATCATTGCTACTGCCTGATTTATGTGCTTATTCACCTCATAATCCACTATCCGTGACACTCTATTATCATAGATGAAGTTCATCGAATACCCATAGTGTAATTGTCTATGATAGAAAAGATACAAAATTTTAAATGATCAAGGTTCTACTATATTAATCACTTATGAACCTCCTGAGAGAATAAACCTTATATTTTTTATATTAAAATCTCCAATTAATTCAAAAAAATTATTTTGAAGAATTTTCAAAAAATAGGTTACACATAATACCCATACATATATAAATTAATGACTCGGGCAATGCAATAAATTTTATTTACTATTAGTCACTACTAAAAAAATTGATCATCCTACCCAATTTTAAATACACATAACAAAATAAATCAAAATCATAGATTCCTATACTGAAAATAAGATTCATTTACCTTATATTACCATCACTCACATCATATGTTTAATACAAAATTATGCTACTCTACTATGTGCATAACATAATAAATTAATGTGTAATTAAGAATTTGCAACAATCAGCATCAATTGTCACTCTCTACATGGTGCCCAAAACCATAGATCAATTTTAAACATCCATTATTCAATTAAAATTTTCCACATATAATTAAATTTCCACCTTATTAATTTTTTTTCAATATTACCCTAACATGAATGAATTCATTTTTTACAATTTGGAACTTTATTTTAATTTTTCCCATCAATGAATATGTAAATAACATAATGAATTTACGAAGTGGTTTTTACTCACAACCCCAGTTTATATATTTTTAAATTCTATATGACATTCAATATCTAGTATGATAAGATAATAAAGAATAATAAACTTCAAGACTCTTATAAGAATGTCATGAACTATCCTAATTGGGTAAGTAATAGAACTATTAGCTACCTTCAATAAAACGATTAAGATTTGTGGTTCTCCCTACCTTAAGTGTTGAAAAAATACATGTGAAATAACATTAGTACCTTCATAAAAGTAAAAAAAATAGTTTTATAAGCCACTATAATATATATTGAGAGATATTAAAATCTCCTAGGATCTATATATTTAGTAGGTATCTTATTCTGTAAGACTAAACTATACTCCTAAATGATATTTTAGGAAGAAAATTCTTCCAATGTTATTCCATGATAAAAAATTATACTTAAGTAATTATTATAAGATAAATTTTTTTAAGGATTTAAAAAAATATATAGTCGATTAATGTTTCTTAATAAGTTCAACACATTTTAGTACTTCTGTTTCATGATTCATATTTATAATTCTCTTAGATAATGTGACAGTTAAGGATAAATTCTTTACAATTTTTCATATTACCTCAACTTATTCTTCCCTATTTTTCATTCCTATATTTTATTTTTTTATTATTATTATTACAATGGGTATTTATCTAGAAGAATAGTTGTACAATATTATTTCAAATTGGGTGTCCAAATTTAATGATTTAATGATTTTCAAATTTCTTTTATTTCTTTTATCTAGATTCAAATTTTGTGTATGTTTTGGATTATTTCTAGGATCCTTTTAAGTTATAGGATGACTCCTATGTATGATATAAATTAAATTATTCCTTGTAATATGTTTAATAGTTCATGTTATCATCTCCTTTTCTCTTATTACAGAACCTCAATAAAATTTAATTCTTTGTTACTGTAATTTGTTTCTTCATTTTTGCAACAGACATTTTTTGAATCCCTCCCATATTTGAGTTTCTCTTGAGTATCCATTCTAATTATACCACAATAAAAAATCACTATATAATTCCCTTTGAATCAGATATCCTAGGCTTAGGTTGGGTTTTTAATAGTTTCCTATGCTATTTTTGAAATCCATGGGGAGAAATTCTTCTAAGCATTACATCCTATCTCTTTGGAATTTTGTGTTGATTCCTTTGACTTTGGTAAAAAAAAATATAAAAATGGATATTACTTAGGATATATAATAGTCCCTTACTCTATCAAAATTTTTATTTTGGGGGATTGGGATAGAATATCAAAATTTGGGTGGTAAGATTTTGAATGGCTAAAAATGACACAGTGGTGACAATGATAACATAAAATATTTTGATTATTTTCAATGTAGTAACCCAAAAATTCTAACTAATATTTTTTAATATGATTTATTTATTTCCAAAAAATATTTATCCTCCTAAAATTATTATTCTATGAATTTTATGTATGTGTTTTAAAGATCTATTTTGATTCTTCAGATGTTTTGACACTAAAATCTTTTATAGGTTACTGATCCACTAGTCCTTAATTTTATGGTATGAGACCAATGTAAATTGTATTTATGAGAAACCAAAAACTGAAATATTAATTTAGAAACAAAATATATAAACCCATTAATCTATCAAATTATTAATGGGAGAAATCAGACTAATAATGAATAATATCTGTGATTTTGTGTCGTATTTTAGTGATCATTCTCCTATGAAAAAAATTATGGAAACAATATTTGAAAAATTTTTCCCATGTATGAAATATTTTATCAACAATTAATTGAAAACAGTATGTTTCATTCTCTATGAGTAATAAAGGGAAAAAATGTGTTTTATCTATTCTACACTAACCCCAAATGTTTTAGTTACTAAAGTACATAAAAAGTTTCACTGATAATGTTAAGAGTCTGTTTATTGGGAATTCCTAGGTGTAATGTAAGAATAATTTTTTTCAATTTTACCTATTAGTTGTGATACATATATTATGTCTTAATATTGAAGTTATTACTATATTATTTAGTTAGTTGAAACACCCAAATCTTAATTCTCACTAACATTATATTTCCTGGTTGTGGTTGGGTGATGTTTTCATCTTGTTAGTTATTTTGGTTCTCTGACCCATGTTGTATTCAATTTATAAAGTTTTTATATTTAATGGATTTTTTTTATTATTGATATAAATATTCATTATTTCTGATAGATTATCTATTTTAAATAAACACATCATTTTTCTAAACATTATAATCAGTATATCAAAATATTTTTTTAGATTATTTTAGACAAATTTACTATAAAGTTTATTTTGAAAAAGTAAGCAGAGTAATTTTTTGAAACACATCGGTCCCATGTACCCTCCATATAAGTGGCTCCCAAATTTGACTTGGATAAATTTTAAATATTGATGAAATCCTTAATAATAAAAAAATTCATGGATGTATATCTTAGAGATCTATTCATCATATTGATCATAAAATGAGGAATCAAAAAGACATCATGTAATGATGTAATAAATTTCTAATCAAGACCCTCAAACACACATCTTATTTATTGGATATTATCCTCCTCATAACCCACTCCACCTACACATTTTTTATAAGAAATTTATTCCCGGTTGATTACCAATGGTAAATCCATTGTTCATCCAATTATTATTCATAGTGGATAATCTCACCTTAGGACTACTATGGTTTTGTAGAAAGTTGATATTCTGGAGGCATTTTATATTGAAAAAATTATAATTGATAAATGTATTTTAGATTAAAGGAAATGTGATTTATCTATTTTATGTTCTTGACTCTTGGGTACTAAGCGATAAACATGATTGATTGGGTGAAATGCATGAATTATCTAATGATGAGTTATGTATGGTTTATTGGGTTTTTGGGCATTAAGTAGCTAGAAACATTATTCTTGTTTTCGATTGGTATCCTAAAAAAATATTTTAAAACACATTATAAATTACCCATTCAATGTAACAAGTTTATTTCATTTGGTATCCTTAATTAGATAGCATATATTATAAGATTATCATACTTTTCATGTCAGGAGGGTTGTATTTCCTCACAAAAGATCATTTTTATTCTTATAATATATTGAGATACCACAAGGAAATTTTGTTACATAGTTTTTCCAAACATTATATAATTTTTCTCACACATTTTTTCTCTTTTATTCTCAACATGTGGCCAATTTCCATAGCAGATCGATTGGCCACACAACCACTTCATCTCATAGTTGATACATTTTCAACATGTGACCAATATGGAACTTTGAAAAATATTTATTTTATTATCATAGTTGTTATACCAACCACATGACTCTTGTAAAATAAAAAAAAATAAAATATACATGAAGACAAAAAATTGATAAAGAAAAAAAATACAAACAATAAAATCATCAAATTCATTATTTTGAATATAAAATGAATTTCCAATGAGGATTTTCAAAATAAATTCATCGAAGTAATATTGAATTAATTTAAGAAATTAAAATTCATACAAATCCCTCAAATAAAAAATATTAAATGAACAATAAAAAAACATTTATTTTACAATAAATGAAAAATCACCTCAAGAAAAATTGAACCAATAAATATCTTAAAAAATTAACTTCATAATAAATTATAATAAATTCACCCACATATAGATTTATAAAATATTATATAATTATATACAAATGTCCATGTTTAATAATATAAAATCAAATTTACTAAAAAAAGGTTGTGAAAAAATGTATTGACAGAAACCCATGTCAAATTCCCCCACACTTAATCAATTCTTATATAATGAAATTTAATTAAATTTTTATATTTATAAAAATCAATAAAAAAATTAATTATGCTTCCAAGGATCATATATTCATACAGAAAATAAATTCACATAATCTTGTATCATTAAATTATACATGCCATCTATGTGAATATCACTCACTACCAAACGTAAATAAAACCTGTCATATAATTTTAAGAGAAAAATTGATTATATCTCTGTGGATTTATAAATTTCACAAGATGTAACTTCATTTTTCACCCTCCTTGGTTACCAAAACCCATGAATCAATATCAAATTCTTTGATAAAACTCAAAAAAATTTATTTTAATTCAATTTACATATTATTAATTGGGATTAAATATTTCACTCACTTGAATGAATTCATTTTTTGAAATTAGGAACTTTATTAGATTTTCTACCATCTAGGAATGTGAAATATACTTAATGAATTTACAAAAGTGTTTTTCTTAGTCACACATGTGGTACCTAATGTTTCATATATTCACTTTGAGAACCCAATTTCCCAATTTAATTTTGTTTCAAATTATATATATGACATCATTTTTAGTCTCCCCCTTGATTTGTTCTATTTATAAAAGAGGAAGCTTCATATGTTCAAATTCAAAAATCTAGTTTCTATATGTTACAATTATATTTAAAAAATTATCTTTCTTACCAAACTCCCATTCCATGTATCTATACAAAAATAAAATTAGAATATTGAAAACATAACTCTATGATCATAATCATTCAATAAATTCAGTACTAGTGAAATCACACAAAAACAACAAGGAATTTTTTCTCTATGAAGGATGGATTGAATTCAAAATTATGTGAAAATGAATAGAAATTATAAAAAAAATTAGATGGTTATTTATCTATATATATCTGAAGAAAATTTTAGTAAAATTATTGATCCTATCCCAAAAAAATCATTATCTGAATTTTAGTTTCCAATTGTGGGATAGAAATATATATAGATTGGGTTAAAATATGTTTTCAATTGTAGAAAATTAGATGTAATGATATGGGTCATAAGAATGTTTTTGAAGCATTTATTCACACAAAATAGATAACTATAAAAATATCTCCTTATAGTTATACTAGAAACTACATAATAATTTTAGCATAGACATAAAATATTTTCTTTTTTTTCTATATAATTTATTAGTTAATTTTTTTTTCAACAAGTATAAAATATTGGGAAACCAAGAATAAGAATTTATAAATAAATGATCATAAAAAAGTAACAAATACTCACATGATGCTTTTTATAAAATTTTATTATACAACAAATCACTTTCATAAATTAATTTACTGACATAAAATAGATATACAATAATAGATGATCAAATTTTTTATTCAAATCAATGAGGGAAACATAAATTGAAGTAAATCCCCCATCTATGAAGAGGTATTTTCATTTAATTTTAGTTAAAGTTAAATCCCATATTTTTCATTGTTATTGGTTCCTGGGTGTTGTATTATAGTACTAAATTGATGTAACAAAAATAAAAATTATAATACCTATGATTAATATCATTAAAATTAACAACCTAATTTTTAGTTTAGAAAGTCCGATCATATATGTTCCAGCATGGTGGTCCTTTATAAATTTTTATAGTATTATGAAATCCTTCTTTTTTAGGTTGGTGAGATATTTTTTCCTCCAATTATTCTAAATGTAAATTGGTCAATTTTTCCAATATTGTGGTCAATCCCTTTACATTGTGACTTCTCATGTATTTTCAGTTGATGAATTATTGTAGTAACTTCACTTCCTCCCATGTCTAGTTTGGCCTTCCTTATTTTTCTACATGCCAATAGCATCCACTCATGTCTTCATGATTATATTGTGTGTTAGGTTATAACTTTTTAAGTAAACACCCCACATTTCTGAAGTATACGAGTTCCATGGTAGGTGTACTTCCCACATATTCAATTACCCTTTGTAAACTAGGTGTTATGAATCAACCATCCCCATTTTCAATAAACTATATAACTATTTACTATAAGAATAAAATTATATAATTAAATTATTTAAGGAAATTAAAATATGATTTACAAAAAAAATATATAAAAAGATAATATTGAGATAACAGACCTAGAAAAGATGGATTTAGTCTGTTAACAACATGACAGTCCTTTAGTTCAATCCCAATCTCATGGAGGTTGGGATTTCTTGTTTAAAAATCACCATAGATGATCCATTCTAATTTTAAAAGTATATAAAATTTTGAGTATCCCTTGATAAGATTCAACCCCTTCACACTACTCTATAGTTTACATGTTTTGGAGTGATGAATAGGATAATATATTATTGGGGGTACTTCACATATCATTCTTCTTGAGGATTGGGGTTCACATATTGTGGAATCCAAACACTAGCATGAAACTTGTATTTCTCCTTAGTATAAACTATAATTTATTCATTGGAATATATATTTTTATTGTCATACTATTTTAACCCAATTTGTAGCTCCATCAATTAATCTTTAATGGATCATAATATTAAATTTTCATGAAAAATAAAGTGTTCCAAAAGATCCTCATCAGGTGTAGTATCACTTCCTTTAGGAAACTCTAGGAGATCAATATGTGGAGATGACTCAATAACATCAACACAAGGAAACCCATTATCAACATAAGCTTCAATATAATAAAAATTGTATATAAACATACTATATTTCATGAAATTTCAATCCCCCTATCTCAATTCAGCTAGCTCTTGTTCATGATGGAAAAGTTCTATTAGGAGATAAGTCGTAGCAGAAAGGTAGATTACATCATCAGATATCTCCAAGAATAAAAATGTTTCATATGAAATATATTACAGGGAAAGGGATAGGGCGACATATTCTGGTTCATTTTGTTCTATTCTGGAGAAATAAGTAGAATGGTTAGTGTAGTTAAAATCAATATAATGAATATTATAAAGAAATTTACCTTAAAAAATTATCATGTTCTTACAGATTCCTTATATCCAATATTTTATCGTCCCATTACAAATTAATTTTAATTTGGATCTTGGAATTCCCATATATTGATAATCATAATTTCCTACTTGAAAATGGGAATACCTAAATTCTTACATATCCCCTTAAATTTTATTCTTCTAAATTTCATTCCCATGAGTTATTCAATGTGGTTTTAGAGATCTTACATTCTCGTTTGATACTTATAATATGAATAGGTAGCTACAAGGTTATTCATAATCCTCTTAGTAGCTATAATATCCTTCCCGTTCAATGGAATCCCATCTGGATCTTCTTCTATTATATTTAAAACTTATGAAAAAAAATAAATTTGATTAGAAACAACTATTTTAATATATTTATTCTCTCAATATTCATATTCATATTATGTTTTTTAATTTTTCCACATACTCGGAAATTTATTACACGATAGAGTAATTTTATAGTAAAATATAGCTAGAATCATTACCTCCCATCGATATTGAAACAATTAAAATAAAAAAATCATAAAAAAATTGAAGAATCATAAAAATAAATTGTGACCCAGGAAAAGATTGAAAAAAAAAATGTGACCCCACTCTATGGTATAAAAAATATGCATTTATAATCTCCCAAAATTTTCATAGGTGGCTAACTATGGGGTCCATCTCAATAAAGTTCTGTCACCTATCTGGGAGATTATCCTAAAGTATTATTTTTGGGTTTTTATAATTGATAAAAGAAAATGAAAACATAAATACACAAATGGAAACATGGATGATATTATATTATATTATAATAGGATAATCCCTTAATTTTGGATCTAGAAATGGTGGGAATGATTTTCTTAAGAAATAAGCTTAGATCTAGGTTGATTCACAATCAACTATATATCAATGACATTATATAAGAAAAATACCATGAAGAACAAACCTAACTCATTACATGATTTTATTATCAAATCACACACCTCTCTCACCCAATATAGTGATCACATATTCAGGTAGGGGATTCCAGTGTATAAAAACACTCATATAACTAATGGGAAATCGAATATGACCAGATGATTCATTAATATCTTCATGAAAAAATTGGTACTAATATGATCCACATTGCACCAACATATCATAAACACTAACTTTATGAAATAAATGATAATATGTTGATTAGTAAGTTATAAAATAGTTCCCATAGGTATATATTGTGTCACATATCTATTTCATCATCATTATCATCCAAGAGTAAAGAAGAAGAATGATGAGTAGTGTGATTATTATATCCCTAGGAAACGTTGAGATTCACCCCCAATGAATTCAATTATAAAATTTTTCCCCAATATCTATATGTTTGATATCATAATACAGATATGGGGTACAATAATCAATCAACATGAATTTACCAATATTAATTAGAATTATAATTGAATGAAATGAATGAGAATTAAAACAAAAGTAGATCATGTGTCTATGAATTATTATTTATCGAGGAAAATCCATTTACATAATAAAAAATGAAACATGGTCATGTCATAACTAAGAGGTAGTGAATCCCTTGTGGAATTATCCCATGTCTTTTCTATGTACTTCTACAGTATTTTCCATTTCAATGATTATGTTCATCAATGAAATTCCACTGACCCAAATTATTATGACTTAGGAAGCAAGTATTCCTAAACACTCCATGTATTTTATATTAATATTTATATCCTTCCTTTATTCCCTTGGACATTTACATTTCATCAATTATGAATTTTGGGAACATGGTAATTTTTTTATTTCCTTTTCAGATATTGAAGTAATGTTTGGTCAACCTCAAGGGTTGAACTATTAATAACCAAGTGTATTGTGACACAACATACCTTTCCATTGCCATTATAATATTGATATAAGCTTTTATATCCTCACATATTATATATTAATTTTGTAAATTATTTGAAAATCAATTGAAAACATGAACCTTTAGAATAGTTTCTATTTTATATTAAGGTAACCAATTTTCAATTTTTTGTATCTCCTTCTTATTAAACAAGTTATCGATAGGAAATTTTTTCTTTTTTAACATACATAACTAATATATTCGAAACAAGCACACACCTAACCTCAAAATTATTCGGTTTTTCCTATATCACAACGTAGTATATTATTATTTTTCTATCATCTTTTAAAAAATTAAAATTGTTTGTGTTGAATAAAATAACCCATTTCAATGCTTATTAATAATCCTTGATTCTTGGGTATAAATCGTTTATAGTTGGTGAAAATTGGAATTCTTTTTTATTTTTATGAGATTTGGTGAATTATATTCTAAAATGAAAAAATTTCAAGGGTCTTCGCTTCTATTATATTATATTTAAGATCAGTGGATTGTAAATCAAGTAACATTAAAAAATCAGTCCACTAAGAGAATTCATCATAGACTGTATTACATTCATTCACATTAGAGAATCCATAAAATATGGAATGATCAAGGTCATACCATCTTTATCACTTCAGAACTTGAATATAGAACAAAACACTAATGACTCATTAACTTATTCAATATCAGTTTGTTTGGATAAATCAGTATACATTGATCTCAAAAATGACTACATGTTTTCTCTATTTTCATGATTATTCCCTTATTTTATCATGGCTATGAGTTTCAATTCCTATAGCAGTTCAAATAGGTTCAATTTCTTCAATCAATCAATGTTTATTTAGGTTTGGTTATAATGGTAGTTTATTGATCATTATTATATTCTATAGTTGAGATTTATTAATATGTAATCACCCATTTTGAACTTATATTAATTATTTCAAATTAATCAATTGTTGTCAAATCTTCTTGAAAAATTTTCTTTAGCATTTGAATATCTATATTCATGTTTCCCATAAAAGATTTAGTATCATATAGGAATGGTTCATCACATTCTACAGATCAATCATGACACCATTTTTGATGTGGATCCCTTTGGTTGACTTTTTTCAAACATCAATTCCCTATGATAAAAATTTTTCTTACCTCTCCTCATCAATTGTTATAATATTGAAATCCTAAATCACTCTAGAAACTATTCATGAGAATATCATTTTTCATATAGATTCAAATTGGTATAGAAAAGTTTGGTTCCTCTAAAGATACTCAAACCCATATCTTTATCAGTGGATCTTCTTCTCCACGCAACCCTTTCCACATTATATTGTAGATTATATTTTAATTCATGGATATCCACATTGGATAAAACCATGATCTATCCAATTTTCATTCTTGGTGTCTTAGCTCGGAATAAAGCTCCATTGGTCTTACAGTCTATCTGGAATATGGAAGAATGATTAATTGATTAACATCACAATAACACAACCAGTCAAGCTACATAGACAGACCATTGATCCAATCTAGGTCATAGTCACATGGGTATATGATTACAAGAAAATTATATTTGAGGATATATATATATACGGTATCTAGGGTTAGGTTTGGTATGGTCAACTGAGTGTTTATTCTTATAGTTGTAAAGAAATTTGTTCTTATAGTGGCTTGAGAACTTTCCCAAATATTTTTCGGTGGGTGATACATTTTTTCTTCATGATAACCTTAATTTGTTTTCTTATAAAATCATGTGGATGGAATGGATTCATTAAGATAAATTTCATGCAGGACCTATCATAATTCAGTGTACCACAACTTATATTTTTTTCACCATCTCAATCTTCTACATGAAAATGTCATTACACTATTTCTTTGTGTCTTTTCTTAATTTTTCAAGTATATTACCACCTATTTTTTCAATGTTTGGTCAATTTCCATGAATAATCAATATAATACTAGAATAAATAATAACATGTTTGATACATTTACATGATGCATCCGGTCAAGCACTTATCAAAATTTCTTATTGATTTTTAGGGTAGATATAACTAAGTACATTGAATAAAAATTTAGTGAAAACATTCATTTCATATTGAAAATAAAAAAACCAGATATAGAAATATATTTTCTAAATTAATTATTTGTATTATCAAATGAAATTTAATAAATGATGATCTAAAAAAATTCCCTGAATTTATAGATAATATTTTCAAGATATAAAAAATCATCAAAATAACGATTTTTTTAATTAAACATTTAAAAATTATTGACATTTTAATTTATATTGAAAATAAAAAAAATGAATTAATACATTAAATCCTCAAAAAAATATTTTGAAAATTAATATACTAAAATTCATACATAATAAATATTTATAAAATATTTATTAATTCCAAATAATAATTGGTCGATATTTAAATCACCAATTAATTCCCAAATTACGATATAGAAAAAATTATTGAGTAAATTCCACATCCATATACATCTTAGAGAAATATTTATTTATTCAAACATGTTGGATCTATTATTTTTTCTCGGTCATTTGATTATCATAATCTCCCCCCCATTATTGAAAGTATGGTAGAGGAATACTTGTTATTAACTTATTCAAAGATCATCCTAAGACAATTTTCACCTTATTTGTTGTTCATATTTTAGAAGATATGGTTTAACCCTTATTCAATTATATAGTCTCAACTAGAGTACTAAAAGATAGGGTGTAACCCTCTCATAATTTTTGTTATATTAACATGGTGAATTGGATTCTTGGAATCCTTCACATAAATTCTTCCCATTGACGTACGTCTTATTGGTATTTGATGTAGTATTTTTTTCAAAATGAACATATGATCTCTATCCCAAACACTCATTTGGAATAAATATCTATCCATTATTCCTGGTACTGACATTGATTTTGAGAAACATATGCTTAGAATTTTTAGATGGTGGAATCTACAAAATATACAAATCCTAGCATTTCTAGCTTCCACATGTCCCTCCCATTATCTTCCACATCACAATTTACTGACGTGTCATCCCACTGAAACTCCACATAACGCCTCCCCATGATTTCTATTATTTTTCCTCCGCATTCCACAATCCATACCTCATTCGTTTCCTTAGAGAATACCACGATTCTTGACCTACCTATCCTACGTATTACCTCCGTCGGCGTCATCACGGTCATGTTCTACCAGCCTCCTATGTCCGATCACATGAGCAAGATTTCGGCTGCAACTTCCTTGCGTATCACCTCCGACCACCTACTCTAGCATTTGATTTAAGTGTCGATGTTTTTTTCCCTTCTCGATTGTGGTTTGGACTAATATATTCCTCAGATAGGGTTCCCGCAAGCCTCCCCAATCGGTTATCATCTACCTCGAAAATAGGGACCTCCTCGCACTTCGTATTTATCATTGCAGCAGCTGCAAAAAATTCTACCATACGCGTAGTCTGACTTCCATAGTTCATGCCCGCTTCACGATTTCCTCTCAACCAAATACCAATTCATCCCAGTGATCATCCGAGAATTTCCATTTCTTGTATTCTATTTGAATAATTTTCATGCTTCACAATTGTCATAACTTGTAGTCCATACATTTTGACCTATGGAAGATTTTCTTATTAAAGGATGTTATTAAAATGATTAAAAGTTTTCTGATTTCAATGGAAATATCCTTCCCATCTCGAATGTATTCATGCTATTAATATCCCCACCTGCAACATCTACACACCACAGGTATGGATTGATCTTTGTAATTGAGAATCTTAATTATTTAACTTGCATATGTGGTATCAATTCAATTATCTAACTATTCGTGTTAAATTTCAGTATTTTGAATATTCTAAAATGATTTCAATAAAATAATACTTCTACGATGGTTTATTGTACTATTTGACTTGCAACTTATTGTGATTTCATTTCGCTTAAGCATGTTGATATCTAACTATATATTTAGTTGTCTGAATTAACAGTACAAGCTTCCCAAAATAAAAAAGCTACTAAAGCCTTCTGTTTTAATTTGTTTCAAGCTTTTTAAAACTATATTTTCATTCTCCATGGGGATATCCATATGCATATCTAGTTAGAAGATGTTAGAATAGCTACATGAAACATAAATTTCTACTGCAGATTGTTAAATCCTACTTCATTTGTTCGTTTATTATGTAAAATTATTTTACAGTTATGTCCTTTGTGCATTATAAGATCTTACTGCACACCTTGACTATAAACTATAAAGATAAAACATACATTAAATTTCCATAAAACTCTAAATATGTAAGGATGCAACAAAGGCTACTAATAAAGGAACAATAGACAGTTTGTGAGTTTTTTATTATGTACCCGTAAAAATGTTGTATTATGTATATTGTCCTCTATTAAATAGTTTCATTCATTACACTTGCAAAATGATCAGTACCGACAAGTACTAGAGACGACTCAAGTACATCTACCAACCATTCTGCTACTCATTCGAGTAAATCGGTATCCGTAGCTGGCATCACATGTGGAGTCACACGAATTCCATTATCATCTCTATGTATAAATGGTGAGTTCCATTTGCATTAAACTCTGGCATATTTGCAATGGTTCAAATTACATTTCATAATAACTGAAACCATACATACTAAGTTACTTTTATTATAGAGCCTGAGCACTTTTCTGCTCTGTAAAATACAAACTTTAATTGCAAGGATGCAATGGGGCTGGTTTGTGAGTTGTCTGCTCCGTCAAGCTCTAAAGACGCAAGGATGCAACAGAGGTTACTTATGAAAAAACAAAAAAAAGTTTTTGAGTTGTTTATTAAATACCATTTAAAATGTTCTAATGTTTTTATAATACTATATTTTGTATTTATACTCATTACTCTTGAAATATGATTAGTGTCAACAAATACTATAATCCGGTCTTTGTATTCTACCAACCATTCTGCTACTCAGTCGAGTCAACCAGTATCAGTTGCTGGCATCACACGTGGAGCCACACGAATGTCATTATCATCTCTATGTATAATTGGTTAGTTTTTTTTGAATTAACCTATAGCCTATTTGTGATTTTCACTGGACATTTCATTCCAACCAAAATATTTCATACTAATTAACTTGTATTACAGAGCCTGGGAAGTTGTCTTCTCAGTCGAATACAAACTTCAGTTCGCCATCTAACTATATAGATGAAAGGATAATGTGCAGACTGCAAATGATGAAATGAAAAAATGATGGTCAGTTTCCTAATCCCATCACTGTAAATTATTTTACTTATTACCATTCTATTTTTCTCTATATTATTCGACGTTTCCAATGCTTCAGTGGCAAAATCCAATAAAAATTCTTCTATGGCATCTGATAGCCCGTCTGAATCGCCAAACAATGAACTTATACCATCCATTACATCGACAATTGAAGTCACAGAAATGAAATTATCATCTATATGTAATGCTGGTTAGTTCTGTTTAAATAGACATTTATAAACCATTGAACTACACAATACATTTCAGAGTAACACAAATCATTCATTGTGCACAGTTCCAGAACCATCTGCGAAAACGTAAACAATATCTGCTTAATCTAAAAAATGGAATCAATGACCAACTACCTTCACAGGATCTCCTATACCTTTATTAAATAATAATAACTACTAAATTCCATGCCCATATTGTATGTCATACAACAAATGTAGTCACCTAATAACATTTTATTCATCATTTTTTTTGATTTACGGGATGAAGAAAATAATCCACCAGATTCATCACCTAATTCCTCAATGTAGTAAGAACGAATACTATTTTTACACATTACCATACCTTTTATTTTAGTTATACTTCTTACTCTACCCTATAAAAATAGATGTTTCATAAGACCTTCTGCAGATGGGAATTACAATTCGTTATCCTTTGTAGGTATGATATACAATATATGTTAACACACACATATATATATAGCATCATATATTCTACATAGCGGTTATTTGGATTCTATTGCTACTTTCAAGATCAGGAAAACATTCCTTTATTTGAGAAAAAATCAAAATATATAGTTCCTAGGCTCAAAAAAACATAACTTCAGACAAAAATGGTTCAGGAAATAGTAGACGTAATGAAATTAACAAGTTTCTCTACTAACATTACAGAGTTATTTAATACTTCATCCAGTCTGAATTTACATACTACTTGCTGCTATAGGAGAGTCATTAGAACAAGACACTGCAGATAACACAGGTTTATATACTTACTAAACCTGCATTAGTCGTTCATTATTACTAAGTCATCATCTCTATTTTTGAGTGCTACTTTTCAATCACATTTTATTCATTGCAATTCTGTTCAATCAAGTTTTTATGATATCAGAGAGAATTCTAACATCTGTCAACATTGTGATGATTATTTGGGGTTTTCTAAGAGAAAAAAATTATCAATAGACAAAACCAATGTTTTTCTCTATGCTGCTAAATGGGAATGGTTTCTTTGGACTTACTACCACAATGTCTCGAATACCTGAGGATGCTGTTGTCTGATCAATCTTCTACTGATGCCCGATTATTCCAACACCACATCCATATTTACAATTCAATGTTTTTATTCAAATCAATGGATGTAAAGGTAGATAGATCATTCAATAATGGAAGAGATCCATGTATATTCAGATTACCTGGTTAAAACCACCATCGCATAGGTAGTTTATGTCCACCTAAAGGACATCCTTTGAGGTTCACACAACTGTACATCTACGATACAACACATGAGTGTTAGAATATAATTCAAGAATTGAGGTATTGGTAATTATGAATTTTTTTTCTTCATTAACAAGAAGTTCACCATTTTATAGTAACATTAATAATTTCTCCAGCTTTGTCGGGAGAAATAAAAAATCTACTATTAACTATAATATTGTCTAGAGCCTACAAAAAATGCTTCATGAGAATAATGATTTGGCTCAACAATTTATAAATGCAACGGACGTGCTTATCCATCAAGAGGTTTTGACTTTAAAGATACAACTCTTTAAAAGAATACAGATGCAACCTACTACATATAACCTTCCAAATAGTTCTGAAATTGTAATGCTGATTGTGAGTGATATTGAGGATCTCAACCATGAATGGGACATCATCGTTCAAACCAAATGTGGTGATTTACAAATAATTGATGAGATTCACCCACTATATCTTTCATTAAAGTACCATTAGATCTTAACAGGTGATCAGGATAGATATTGCGACAATATGTTGCATCGTGCTACTCAATTCACTAAAAGTACTACACTCAAGAAGGTAACAATGAAAGAGTACTTCGCATTCCACTCGCAATTCCATGATAATGATTCGTCGATCTTACTAAATTCCATAAGATTACTCCAAAAGTTTATGGTTGATGCTTATACAATGATTGAGTCTCAAAGGCTATCATACATTCACTTCAATCAAAAAAATTGAGGGTTGAAATTTACAATGGGTTAAAGGATGCATTGTTTCAAGGTGACCGTGAAGGGACATAGTGAGGGAAGCTTACAGTATTACATTCTTCATTTTTGGGTAGAAAAAAGTATATGATCCAAAATTAAAATGTTTCTATGTCGATATGTAATTGGGATGGGTTTCCTGAATTTTTTTTATAACATTTATATGTAACCCAATGTGGCATGAAATAACTCGATTTATTAGAAATCGAAACCTCCCTCCACCAGACTGTCCACAAATGTTATCGTGAGTTTTCAATATTAATTTTGATCGTATAATGAAAGATTTAATAGATGGTTGTTTTTTTGGGAAGACATGGGTAGGTAACTATTTTATTACTTTCCTGTAAGTTCAGTTCCTTTTTATATTAATTTTCATCTTCTACTAACTATCATACTATTATATGACCTTGGAGTTGTTCAAATCGTAGAGTTTCAAAAATGATGCTTGGCCAATGTGCACATCCTTCTATTTCTCTATCATGAAAATTAAGTTCACACTCTAGCACAAGTAAACAAAAATGTATGTGCTGAAATTACAAATAATTGTGCCTACCCAAGACTACAGAGAGTTGTTAGGAATTTTATGATCCATAGCCCTTGCATTAATGCATATCGTACTTCACCCTGTATGAGAAATGGAAAATGTTCCAAATTTTTTCCAAAGAAATTTATTGGGCATACCACTATTGATTATGATGGTTATATTCTCTATCACATAAAGGATGATAGAATAATAGTTCTAAAAAATATAACCCTTTAGATAACTAGTTTCTCATACCATAAAATCTTGTATTGCTATTAATGTATCAATCACATATTAATAATAAAGTCTACAATTAGTCATCTTAAATCAAATATCTGTTTAAATATATTAACAAAAGTAATGATTGGGTTACAGTAGCACTCTATTAGAGCAACAATAGTGATTTCTCAGACAAAAATTTGGATGAAATAAAAATGTATTATGATTATCAGTACATATATACTTGTGAAGCCTCTTAGA
Source organism: Viscum album (assembly GCA_963277665.1). Taxonomy (NCBI): domain Eukaryota; kingdom Viridiplantae; phylum Streptophyta; class Magnoliopsida; order Santalales; family Viscaceae; genus Viscum; species Viscum album. The sequence goes on along the minus strand of OY728152.1, from coordinate 133,131,426 downwards.
GGATATTTTCTTATGATATACATTAAATATATCCCCTAGTTGAGAGGTTAGGTTTCCATTTACCAGGACAAAATTCTATAACATACAATGACACAGATAATATTACTGAAGCTTTAAATCATTGTAACGTCATATATAAAATGTTAACCTATTTTTTCAAGTTGATTAAGAGTAACGAAATGCTATGGTACTCACTTTTGCAGAATTACCAACAATTTTTATTTACCACTCAAATGACAAGTGGTGGCATCATCAAAGGCAGGGGTTTTCTATTGGCAGGATTTAGTATGTTCCACAAAAAACTAGAGTACTATTTTATTTACAGATACTTATAACCAAAATAAAAGGTCATACATAATTAGAAGATATAAAAATAGTGAAATTTGTTACTCATGGAACATATAGAGGGGCTTGTTATGCTTTGGGACTACTAGCAGATGACACCGAATTTATTGATGCTATAAAAGAGGTTTCAATATGGGGAATAAGACATTATCTAAGTAGGCTGATTGCAAGCATGTTGTTTTCCAATAACATGTCATGTGTAGACATTTTTTAGCAGGAAACCTATCACATTCTAGCTGATGACAGTTTATATGCCCAAAGACATAGGGTACAAATCCATGGTATGAATGTGTTTATCATTTATATTTTCAAACCAGTTGCATATAACTATTTTCTGTTTTGTCATCTTTAATATGAAATTCATGAATTTAGTTACATAAAATTAACTAAGAAATTTTTTGAATTTAGTTTACTAAATAATACTTACAAGTTGTTATGCTGTTTACATGTACTTTGTGCTATATAATCAGTTATTAGTACACCGATATGAAAGTATTTTTGACTAATAAAAATTATGTAGATTCGCTGCATGAATTTTATTTTATACTACTCTAAGACCAAGTATCTCATTTTACTAGATTTGGAACTCACAGAACATCAGATACATTTGTATGCTCTGCATGAAATAGAGTGGATATTACGGAGCAATAGAACATCTCTTCGATTTTATCCTCCCATGCCAGTTCCAGATTCCACACTTCATAGTCATGATATTCGTTTAGTTGTAGAAGAACTACATTACAATAGTGAATTACTATGAAATGAGTACAGAACATTACAGACTATGGTTACCAATGAACATAAAGAGGTGAAGGATGTCATTTTTACTTCTCTATCTACAAATTCTGGTGGATTCTTCTTCTTGCATGGATATGGAGGCACAGGTAAGACATTCATAAGGAAAATCCTAGCATCATTTCTTTGGTCTGAGGGATCTATTGTACTTGTGATCGCTTCAAGTGGAATTTCATCCTTGCTGCTTCCAGATGGACACACTGCACATTATAAATTTATTATTCCAATCTCTATTACTGAATAGTCTGTTTGCAATATTCAACAAGGAAGTTATTTCGCAGAACTTCTACAGTCTACAAAGCTGATTATTTAGGATGATGCTTCTATGGTTCATAAATACCACTTTGAGGCTCTAGACCTTACTCTAAGAGATATAATGATAGTAAAAAATCTTAATGAAATAGATTTACCATTTTGTGGTCTAGTAGTAGTATTTGGTGGAGATTTTAGACAAATATTACCTACAATACTAGGTGGTAAGAGAAAAGACATTGTATTTTCAAGTATTAAGTCATCGTATCATTGGAAATAATGTCGGGTATTTACTCTGACAAAGAACATGAGATTGCTTTCCTCTACATACACCAATGTTTTTAATGAGGCCCATCAACAAACAAAATGGTCTTTGGATATTGGAAAAGGTCGAGTTGGAGAACCTAATGATGGTGGAGCAATCTTCCAAATTCTATATGCATATCTCCATAACTACACTTCATATAAAATGATTACCATTGTGGAACATACTTATCCGGATTTCATTGAAAAATATATTTACGTCTCCTATCTAAAAGAGCATGCCATTCTAGGTCCAACTTGTGATGTTGTTCAATATGTAAGCAATTACTTGATGTCTCTCACAAACTCCGAAAAGAAAGACTACTTCATCTCGGATTCATTCTGCAATGCATGTTTTGATACAGATGGGGCCCAAAATATATAATCCTATGAGATGTTAAATGGTATAAATGTATCTGGTTTGGCTGCCCCCAAAATTTCTATAATGATTGGTGTCCCCATTATGTTACTAATAGATGTAGATTAATCTATTAGTTTATGTAACAACACCTATATGGTAATTAGACAGCTAGGTGATCATGTCATTGGAACAAAAGTTTTGACTGGTTGTCAATTAGGATATTCGGCATTCATCACATGACTAACTATGACACACTTTGACATTAGATGGCCTTCCAAATTACAGATAAGACAATATCCTTTGATAGTTTCTTATGCGATGAATATTAATAAAATTCAAGGTCAATAATTGACTTCTGTTGGGTTATATCTCTGTAAACCTATGTTTTCTCGTGGTCAAATATATGTTGGGGTTTTTAGGGTCACATCAGTGAGTGGTTTAAAAATATTTGTTAATGATAATAATAACACATCATCTCAATGAACACAAAATATTGTGTAGAAATAAATATTTGATGACCTGTCATAGGTACAATTATAAATAACATGTCATGATTTTTCTGGCTGTTTGAATTTTGAATGTGTACTTCAAGAAGTGAGAAACTACTTGATATATTCCTTTTTTCAAAACTAATGGAATTTGTACATATTAAATAGATAATGTATAGATCAATTACCCTGTTTAATGAGATTACCCCCGATGATGATGAGACACTCAAGATATATGTTCATGTTTTATACATCTGGTGTAATTCATCTCCAAACTACTCTAATGCAGTTGTTTCTATAGATTTAATACTTACTGATAAAGAGGTCAGTATACATTACATGAATATTATCAATTTATTCCATTTTTAATTCCATTTTATCTTTATAAATATATCAATATATATTTATTTTCTCTCTGTCCTGTGCGAAATACTATTTTAATCTATTGTCGTACTTGGTTACATTGTATCACAAGGGAATCAAAATTCAGTGTACAATCCCTACTCGCCAGCTTATCTCATAGTACAGAGATCTCTAGCGTGAAGGGATCTAATATATTATACCAAAAATCCAAATAACATCAATCCATGGAAGTTACACGGGATGTAGACATGCCTGTAGACTAATGTTCACATCTACAATGTTTGTTCGTCCATGTGAGGCAAAAATTCCTCTTTCTAGCTTTTATTTTTCTTCATTCGATGATATTATTCAAATAAAGGTTCAAGAAGAACATTTAATAAGTATGATAAATTACCAACATCATGTTAAATTACTTTCTAGAAAAACTTATTAAATTAAACATTGTGGTATTTCATACCTCGTCCCTATTGTAATAAAATTATGTTTATTTATGTCATATATCTTATTAAATAATTTGACTACTACGATACACTAAACCAGTGGAATCTATGGACCCTTCACACCGGAGGATTCAAATTACTCAATAGGATGACAGGTCAATGTTCATGTAAATTTACAGTCTACAACTGTGCACAGTCAATATTCATTTATTTTGTTACTTTATTTTTATACAGAAGTTTGAAACTAACCTGTAGTTTATGGGGTGAGTTTGTAAATGAAATGATGGAGTACATGGAAAATAACAAAGATTCATATACAATTGTTATATTACAACTCCTCCAGGGGAAGAGGTTGAGCAGTATGGTTTCTATCTACATTAGATACTTTTTGAGTTTGTAATTATTTCATTAAATATGTTTCATGAGCACCTAACTCTGTAATTATGCTTTCATTGACTTAATAATCCATTCAACATCTATTATTGTCACAACTATAAAAAATGATACGAAGATACTTTACAATCTTTGTATTCCTGAAGCAGACAATTTATGAAGCAGGTAACATTATATATAAAAATTTCTATTTATTTTAACAAGTTAAATCTATGTGCATCTTAATATAAATACACAACTGTTCTTCATAAATATTTTCATGAAATTCATTCTAAAATGACTAGGTCTGGGTTAGTAATAACAATGGAGTTACACATCCCACCACCAACTATTTCCAACCCCTCTACAATAGTCTTCTTTTGGAATAACAAGAAAACAATATCATATGTAAAAAAAGTTACGAGGTAACTAAATCATCCCTATTTTAAGAAATTCAAAATGATTTATTATAAACACGTCACGTATTCTCTGTACAAATGAGATTATTATTATGAACTCACTATAATTCAGCCTACACGATTCTTAATATCTTCTAGAATACTAAAGATTCATGGTACTCACAATTGGTTTTCAATTCATGTAACAATTGCATGAAAAAAGTACATGTTCTTGAAGACAAAATTTGTTGCCACAATTGCAAACTGTAGCCAAACAGCACTACTCCCAGGATTCCTATTTTTAATTTTTGACATTAATTATTGTCAGTATGACATTACCATGGGGATAAATCAAATTAATTAATAATACTATCAATTTAAATCAAAAATTTAATGCAACTGATTTCGAGTGAAACTAATGGTTACAGATAGCACAGACTCATGTTCAGTTGTTTTATTTGACAAATAAGTCATCCAATTCTTACATAAAACAGCTGCAGAGTTGAGAAATTCTATGATACAGGTACAAAAAACTACTTTTATTATGTCATCAATTTTATCAAATATTTTCCCTAACCCTGCTTATCATTTATAATTTCAGACAATGATGAGTATGGTTTTCCTCCACAGTTGAACATTTTCAAATCAAAAAAGTTCCACTTTCAATTGATGTTACCAATTACAATACTCAAAACTATCATCGTTCATTTGAACAAAATAGCTTAATATTGTTTTTATCAGTGATAATGACAACTACATTAACAGCTTTATATACTGCTTTGAACATAATAAAGTATTATAGTATTTGTTTTTTTATTTTTCTAAGTTAACTTAAAAGAACATAACTATACCTTTTTAATTTATGATACTCTCCGGGGTCTTCAAAGCAGTGTTTCTTCACAAGTTAGTAGTGGCATTGAATTTATGAAGGTACAATATGCTTAATTTTATTTTCATTTTTCTTAAGTAACAGACATATGTAATGTTACTATAATATTCCTTCCAACCTTGCATAATAGGTGCATCGAACTGGTAGGTCTTTTCCATCAAGATCAAACAGTTCCACTAGGTTTTATTCTTGTAGGTCTAATCTATTGTCTACTTAGGTATGTATCAGTCATCTTAAGTGAATTGAGATAGTCATTTCATTTTCCGTAACAACACATGCATGATTACTATTGAGTTTCAATGTTTTTAATATACATGATGTAGAATAATTTATATACGTTACTGTTAACTATTAATAATCACATATGTGCTGCATTGATTTCAACTACAACAAGTAGATTCAAATTTTATTAAAAATATTCTCTACATAGAAGAACCATTCACATGAATTTGATACAGAGGATGACATGTAACATGGTCTTCAGATTAGTCAAGACAGTTTAGGTACAATTACTCATTGTACTCAACAAGAAAGGCGAATGAAGGGAAATTTGAACAATAAAAATGAGAATGAAAACTGAGGTTTTCTGATCTACTATCATGGAAATAATAATTATAGGTTGTTTATTTAGTTTTCATTCATTTTGAACTGATACCTTTAGTGCATTACATATTGTTCTGCACGTTGTTGTATTCGGAATTTCTCATAGAGGAAATTTCCGTATGATTTTTCTACAGGTTGATTATATAATTTACATTCTGGATGTTTTCCATGCAGGACCCTTTTCATGTTGGACGATTTTCATAACATGTTATAAGGTTATCTTGAAATAAATTTATTATCAGTTTTCATTGCTCGAAGATTTCTTAGTTAGCTGTAAGTTTATCATTATGGAATAGGATAACAGTGGAGGATTTTTTTTGTTTGAAGTTTTAATGCATTTACTTGTTTCTATTACTCATGGTAGACACTATTGAAAACTATTCTATATGTTCTGTATTTGGTTTTCCAAGGATATTGATGGTTTCTTGTATGTATGTTACGCATATAATCACATTTTTCCCTTATACTCATCAATATATTTTTACTGTGTTGTTCCAATGTTATCTAACTGTTTTACTAGTATTAATTACTATGAAAATAGGAATAGGTAATGATTTCATCTATTGTGTCATAATGTCAGGAATTTAACCTCTGTTTCGACCATCATCTTCGTGGAGGTAATTTCTGAAAAAAAATTTCTGAAATAACTATGAAAATTCAAGAAACTGAAATTTCTATTTCATTAAATTCGTATCAAGTACATGATAGTCTTGTAATTTCTGGTTCTTTTCTCAACTGTTCAATGAAATTCATTAATTTATGACTAAATTGTAGAAAATGGTTTTATGATTATAGAAGGAGAAAATTAAATGGGACCTCTAGACATACATATTATGGGTCAATGTAAATTTTGTTCATGCCTTCAATGACATTTTTTAATGATTATTTTTCCAGGTAGGATATCTATATTCATCAATTGAGGGGATTTGTACTTTAAATCCAGGATATATTTTCTCTTCGAGGGACATGTTTTCTCAAAAATTACTGTCATGGTCTACTTTTCTTGTCTTCAAAACATGTTTTAATATTCTTCGTACAACTTTCCTCATACCATCTTTGTGGAAACATTAAATGACTTCATGACTGGTAAGTCTATGTACCTTCATTATCCTCGATCCAGTGAACCCATAGTAGATGTGTTTTTAGTGACTGTTATTTTCAATATTTTCTCATGGATGTCACTGCTATTGGAAATTATCTTAAACTTAAAACATTTTAATCGATAGTATATGTAATTTAAATATCTTTTTTAAAACCATAATTCCTATAGTTATTATTATTACAAATCATTTTTACAAAAAAACATGATCTAAAATGTTTAAGGGAGCATATCTAATTCCTTAGTCTATCAAATTGATTCGTTGTTTACACTGCATGTCTGAGTTAAGACAATGCCTTCACAGATGTGATAACCGATAGTATTACTGATACACATAAGGTGTTAAGTCACTATTTAATAAATTGTTTTCCTTTTTATTGGTCAGGAAAATAGGTGGACAACAAGCCAAGCATCTGTTGAAGATCAATTCATTCTCTTTCTTGAAGAAGAAACAGACATCCAGGTAACTGTTCAAACATTTAATTCAATGTAATTGATAGTTTCCACCTTCATCTTGAAAGTGTAAGCAATAAATTTTTGATTTAATATGCACATATCTCTATAATATAGTAAATGAGTAGGTATCATGTTGCTTATTTACAAGATTTTATTAAATCGTCTCTACAAAAGAACATTGAGAAACTAAGTAGGTAAATATCTCCATTGTTGGTATCCATGAAAATTCATATTGAATTAATGTAGTTCGTATTTTTTGGTAACATAACATCTAATCTCCCCCCCCCCTCAATATATAGAAATCAATTCTTTTATTCTGAATGAGAAAACTGAATCTTCATCTATGGGTTCAATTTATTTAAAAAATTTCCGGTTATATTTACTTATGATCATAAAAGAGGATTACTACATCGAGCAGCTCATATGCGATGTTGAGCTCCCATGTAACATGATTAATGTTGATAGATACCTGCACATGAAAGGGATTCCTCAGCCAAAGGGGAAATATGTCTATCTATACCACCATTATGCTTCAAAAAATGGTTAGCATTGCACATTTTCACAACTCAGTGCTCGTCAATGACGCATGATCTCTAATAATCGTTCAATCAACTTTCCCGCAATCCCAGTTTTTTCAAAATTCAGGGATAGTTATCCTTCACCATCCGCTGCACTGGAAACTAGATATGTTCTGAGACCAGAATCATCTTCAGTGCTGGGGAACTGTAGTTCTGCATGACCTTGTTGGCCTTATAACGTGCCACTATCTATAGATATTTATGTGAATAAAGATTGTATTTAATTCCATCTCCATCACCACTATGGCCTACCTTTTTCTTTTATCAATTCCCCTAATTTTTCTATTTTATGTTTTTAGATTTTAAAGGTTCAACTCAGCTCGTGCATAATTACTGCGCTGACAGTCAATGTGAGAAATAAAAATCGATGCTAGGTGGTAAAGAAAATTATTATAAGAATACCATTCAACCTGCAAGAGGTTAGTTTTTTTTTTGTAATTTAACTCTGCCCCGAGAAATGATTTGTATGTATCCTCTATTTAATTTTTTTTATTCATGGTTCAAGTGTATATAATTTGATATTATAAAATTATTGCATTTAATCGCTCACATTCACTGAATTTCATGGATTGGGTGTTAAAAACAGGATCCATTGAATGGGTTTTCTTTTGTCCCATAGAACATCTTCATTAGATTTCATTGGATTGTTTTTTATTTTATTCATGAAAATGGTCTGGTAGAATTTTATCTTCATCATGTTTCAATGGGTATACTCCTCTAATTAGCTTTATGATGTTCTAAACCCAAAAAATATTGTCCCTTTTAATTTATTTTTATTCCTTTTATTATTTTAGTATTTAATAACATTTTCTTTCTATTTTCTAGGTAGGAATAATGCTGGAAAACACTCCACCCACCTCTTAAATATTGAATCATATTGATGTTGGAAGAATAACCAAATATCTAGGATTCTATTTATAAATTGTTTTTAATGTTTTTAATGTTTTATACCTTCCTCATTAAGGTGTATGAGAGACATTTCACATTTAATGTGTATATTTCTCTAAAATACATTTAATGTGCCGGCTTCAGGTCGCTATTTTCGATGATGTGATTTAGTGATCTTTATAATGGACATTTGTGAGACTATTCAGGTAAATATCTCCTTGGTTGGTTCACTCCACTACTAGTGTTGTTCCAATTTAGAAAACTAATTGAAACAATATTATTGCACTTGACATTTATAATAAGTGCTCCTATAAAATTTTATTTTATGAATTTCTAATTGAATGTGTGTCTTTTTAAGATATAATTAAATGAATTTATTCTGAATAAAGTTATACATGATGATGGGAGATGGGGAGTGGTGTCTATATGGTCAGGAGTGGTGGTCTCAAGCAACAAACACCAGTACATTGTATGGAAGCATACCAAAACCTCATATACTCCATAAACTAGAGGTTAATGATTCTTTTGGGTGTTTGTAACCTAATGATAATAATTACAACAATAATTTAGTCACTATTGTCAACTCATTGGAGTTAGAAAATTGACCACGAAAAATGATCCCGAAATGAATGACTAAATAATAAGATGTTTCATTCTTGTATAAATTGACAAATTTTTATTCAATATTAACTTTTATTCCTAAATAATTTTATTAAATATTTTTTGTTATGTGTATGATGTTCCAAAAATTTTCTCAACCTATATTCCAAAGGATGGTAGAGGACTAGGTATTCAATCAAATACCACGTCTCTTGACATTTAGTGAAGTAACAATTAGATTAAATTTTTCTTCATCTATTTTTTATTCAATTACATGTTGTTAAGTGTATTGTAGAGGTTGTTGAATATCTATCTTCATGTATTTATTTTATTCAATAGAATCCTTTTTTTCATCTTTTTCACTGATCTGTTTTTCAACTACTTGAATAATGTATTCATATTCTATGCCCTCTTATTCCATTTTCAGATATCATTACTTTCTAATTATAATTTATCAAATATATGTTATCTTCTTAATGTTTCTAAATATTAATCTCTTATTAGATGAAAACCCATTAATTGAATACGGCGTGTAATTCCACGGGCGAGTACTAGTTAATATCATTATTGGGATACCCTGCATATTGTTCATTATATGACATTAAATTTTCCAGACCCTTTCATCCTAAATAGTTGATGTCAAATCATGTGTTCAATTTCGTTGATTTATGATATTAAATTTCATGGTATTGACACTATATCATGACTTGAAACTATGTGATACATTGGATCTCACTTGAGGGGACACCTTCTTATGGTGTTTCAAAACAACTACACTATTTCCATAGAAAAATGTGTAGTTTGATTACCCATCCTAAGGATTCATTGTGATATATATACATGATTTCATAAAAATAATAGTAGAATCAACACAATTCGTCCTTCGAGTATAAGTATCCCATTCAACTCAAATCGAGTACACTTTTTCAATATTCCTTATGATGGTACCCCTTTCCCTATGTAGGATCTAAATAGAAAAATAGGTCTCTTTCTAACAATGTGTGTCTTGATTATTATCATTAAGGGATATATTATGATTTACATTTATATTATCCCTAGACTAAACACAACCTTTTTATCTATACCTAGTTGTACTATGGAAGTGAATATGATCCTAAATCTCATTGCATTATCTCATTTCATCCTTACCTTGGAATCATAGAACATTACCCTGAATCTCATGTGCGTAATTATAATATACACAGATAGATTCCTCACCTAATAACTATGTGTGGATTTCTTCTTATCTTATAGGATTTTTTGTTATTCCCACATGTCTTTTCTAGGATGAACTATACATCCCTCATAGCTCATAGCTCATTTTAGCCTACTGATACCTTAACTAATTTACTTATCCTTATTCATATTGAGATAGAACTACTCTTCAAGGGGATGCCCCATGATAAATGACCATAAAAAGGAATATTTATTATAATACTGATGAATTTATACTATGTGTGATCATATTTGAGTTATTTTTATCTAACCCTAGACATTGATTGATATAGGGTTTTCCCTTCGATAATATTTATATGAAGATTACCTCAATATCTAATCCTTCTTTAATTTAACAAATTTAATATATTTTACCAATTCTTAGATGTGTTTCCTTAATTGGAACCTCACCTTTATCATGCATCATGAAATTATTTTATGTTTATGCCACTCTATGTATATTAAGAATAACATTTTTTTTTCTTATCCATAGATAGATAGGTTATCTCTCCCTTTTTTCAAATATATATGAACACAAACTCTATTTATTTTTGGATTATATCGGTTCCCTAAAGAATAATTGAATTATATTCTCACAAAACACAAGAACAAAAATATATATTTTCATCGAAAAAATGATACATAAACACCCAATTTACACGTAGTAAACATTTCATCATAATATACTTATTCTAAAACTATTCTAGATATATCATAAAATATTCCAAATCTAATAACTTAGAGAAGGTAAAACATAATAATTGATGATCTTAAACGCACTATAATAGAATAATCCAAGTATATAATGATGGTGAGGGAATAAATATAAATATGGAGGTATCACGTGATATCATATGGTGATTTATATTATGTATTGAATAATGATACAAGTAATTAATACAATAATATCACAGAATCATAAAAATTTGTCAAAAACAGAGACTATGCCATCCTAATCATTCCACAAGGATAACAATGAAGATAGTAAATCATAGGCTAACTGAGATCATATTTATGTTATTCTCTAACTAACATCTATATTAACATTATGTGCTATTGATACCCACCCATTCACCATTCATTAGTATGCTTGGGTTAAAACACCCTTGATCCATTCATAAAATATCAAGGGACCTTGAAATTACCTAGTGCATTATTGGGAAATAACATTCCCACCCATCACAACATAGGATAACCACTACTATAATATAAAAATGAATATATGTACAATATCTATAATTATATCATAATAAAACCTTGGAAATATAGTTATTTTTCGAATAAAATTTAAATAAATAAAATTACAGAATCCAACTATATTTTATAATCCTGTTAAAAAAATTATTCAATGAAATGTGGAAAATTTCAAGGAGAATAAAATTTAGTCAAGATGATGATGTTTATAGTATTTATAATGTATAGATTAAGGGAATACAATTAGTTAAATTATTTATTAAATAAAGTGTGGTATGGTATTGAAGATAAAAATATTTAATATATATTATAAAATATAGGGTTCTCAATAAGGAAATTTATTTGATGAAAAAACAAATTTTTATACTTTTGAACTTTATAAATACAAAAAAAAATAGTTTTATATAATCATTAGAGATATCACATCTGAAAATAAGAAATATCCTTTCAATTTTGAAAAAACACATTGAAAATTTTGAAAAACATGGGAAGAAATAATATCCATTTTAAAAAATGAAAACATTGAGATATAATCGAATTGAAAATGAAAATAAATATTTTTATATATATTAACATGATATCTTGAAAATATTTTATTTATTTTGAAAAACAACCCATTAAGAAAACAATAAAACTATTTTATTTTAATTTATTTTGAAATAAAATAAATAAAATTAAAAAAATAAATTACTCAATTTTTAATATGAAAGTAATTTCAGTCAAAAAAAATATGAAGAGATGGTAAAATTGCAAGAATTTATGAAATACCCTTTTTCTGTACCTAAATAAACAATTATTAAAAATCCCACATCACTTGAAAATATTTTGACAGCTTATATTGAAACAAAGGTGTTGATAAATATAAATTCACCATGGATAAAAAAAGTATATCAACAATTTGGTAGTTTATTAAAAAAAACCAAATATAGGTTATCTAGTTTGAGAAAACCATATTTTTCATGGAAACCAATCTCTTATGGCTTGGTTGATGATTGAATAGGAATAACGAATGAGTGGGTCATGGAACGAATTTTAAAAACCACATGAAATTATAAAAAAAATGTTAAAATAAATTGTGATGATAAAATATACACCAATCTAATGAAATAATGTGGTTATTCTGTCATATAACTTAAAGGACCGAAATTGATATGATAAAACCAGACAGATTGGGAAGAAAAAGAATCAAATTATTATGAAGGGTAAACTATGAATTAAACTTATAAATATATTCTTTATATTTTTTATGAAAAAATAATATAATTATGAATTAGTTACACAAAACACAATAACATTAATTGAAAAAATAGTCATGCCTCAATGAAAGGAAATTGAGACAACAAAAACCCTAATGAATTTGGAAAAATTTCCAATGAAAAGTTATAACAAAGGGATCATTAAATAGATTTTTAAAAACCATTAACAAAAAAATTTGATAATAATATAATTAAATTTTGTTGAAATTAAATTATATAAAATAATATTTGGTTCATTATGTGAAATATTTGAAAAGGAGTAAAAATTTATACTACAAACCCATTACTTATTTCCTATCTTATTTGATCACATTCCATCGGCCTTGGGACCCTGAAACTTCTCTTAAATATCTATTTTGAAATGATGGGATAATACTAACATGGGTTGTTTAGCACTATATGAAATTGTTCTAATCATTAAATATAGTGTATTTTCATATATTTTCATATAAATTTCATTAGTTAAATGCATGTTGAAAATTGTGTAAGAATTACCCTTTTATAAGGAGAAAACTGACACATTAGGAACCACAACAAAAAATTAAATAATATCATCAAAATATTTTATGTTATATGGATTAAAATTTTCTAAATAATAGAATATGTCTTTTAATTTCTATATAAGGACTAAACAATGGATTTCCATATATATTATATACAATTTATATTATTATTACCATAATGTTTTAACATTTTAATCTATTACTATAAGACTTGGTAAAAAGTTTCTATCAAAGAGATTCTATATTTATTTTAAATTATAAAATAGTACATACAAAAAAATATTGGTTTCATTGAACTCAATTCTTAATCTATCAAATTCAATTAAATTTCTCAATATTATAAAATAAAATTTTTAATTAAAATAGATAATTTATAGAAAAAATCACTTGGAAAGTGACATTTTCTCCATTATAGACTCTTAATCTGATTAGAAATGAAATAAAAATTCCATGAGTTTAAATATAGTTGCTTATGTTTTTATACATCATATTTTATTTATAAATTAAAATATTTTAATTTAATTTATTTGATCAAAATTCTATGATATTAATAAAACAATAATTTAAAATATTTTTTCACAATTATCCTCGTAATTAGAATTAATATTAATAATCTAGATGTTATACCTAAAAACTAGATTGGCCATATAAAATAATATAATAATTTTATCTCAAATAAAAGATTTATTTAATTAAATTTCTTTTCAATATATAGTAAAATCAATATTAATGTAATCTCATGTAACATGTAAAAATTGGTGACTATGAAATGTTTATTTTTAAACATAATGATTGTGTACAGGGAAAACAATAGTATAGTTATTGATTCTAAGGATATGAAAATGATTATTTTTGATCAAATAAGAGTTATTTTATAATAAAATAAATATTTAACCTAATTTATCTATGTTTAAACATAATTAAAGAAACAAATAAAAAATAGTTTTTACAAAAAGTTAATGCATTTTCTAAACTCTTACACATTGATTTTAAAAATTAAACATAGTGTTTTTAAATGAATAATTTCAAATGTTGATATAATTTATTTTGAGAAAAAAAAATTCAAAAAAATTCATGTCATAATGTAATAAAATTGATGGTATTAGAAAAAATTGGTCTCTTTGATCATTTAAATAAAATTAAATAATTTTCCAAAAAAATTGAAAAAATTATATTATTCTAAATTTGAATGTATAAAATCAATTTGATTGGGTCCATCTAAATTTGATAATAAAAGAAATATTTTTTTTTGTTTTAAATGGAAGAAATGAATAAATATAATGTGTTGTTATTGAAATAAATGACATTTCAAAAAATCATTTGTTCAAATATTATATCTTAATTTTTGATAACTAAATATGCATTATTATTTAAGTTAAAATATTAATTTATTATGTGTTACAATATTAATAATATATGTTTTATCAATTTATTAAAGTGCAGTTAATTTATTATAAATGGGTGTTGTGGGAGATGAATGTTATGGAAAATATTGATTATATTATAGAAATTATGTGGATTAATTATTGGTCATTACATTCTAGAACATAACTAAGTTGCATCATCAAATTTATAATTATATCTTTTTCAGTAGAAACCATTGAGTGTATTATTATTATATTCATAAATATTGTTTCGATGTCTAATATGACCTCTACCATAATCTCTCAAGCTAGATCAAGATACTTAAATTTCCTCAAAATAAATTGATATAATCATATAAATATGTTTTTATATTTCATAATCATATAATCAATGAAATATATCTATTCCTAAACCACCTAATATTATAAGACATAAAAAGAGAAACCATATTTTATTTAGGAAATCAATAATTTATTTAATAATCCAATAAATTCATGTTCTATCTTATATATACCATTATCGAAATATGTTTTAAATTTCACTAAAATATGAATCTATAATAAATCTCATGGAAGTTAATAGTATATATTTTACTTCTTTAAAAATAACTCACCACTTTATTTGTTGAACAAAATTCATATATTATATGTATGTGTAATCCATCATTAATCATGTGTTAATAAATTTTTATCTATAAAAATATGATTATTTTCTAAAATAACACATTATTATTATTGATACCTTTAAAAAGTGATTCCCACCACATTAATTTAATGTATTGAAGAACCATCCTCAAATTATTTACCTAATTTTTATTAATATTTATAAAACCAAAAAAATTCCATCGATAAATATCACATTAATAATGAGAATATCTAAGATCATCAATATCTAATTTCAATTTACATATTGTCATCACACATTTGGTATTAATAGGAAAATGTATTTTTAATAATAATATTATTATTATAATATAAATCTAATTAATTATTCTCTATAGTGGTTTATAGATACAAATAATTCTTAGATTCATTTTTATGATCATTTTTTAACTATAAAATAAAACCCAAATGGTATTGAAAACATCAAAAATATAAATATTAGAACATAAATACAATGATTCATTCTTTAGGGAAACCTTATTTTTAAACTCTGTCATAATTGGATCAACTTAGAACTCTAGTCGGCTTATCAAAGGAAATTTTCCTACAAGGTTTTTAGAATAATTTATATAATATTATACTAAAATCCATTATAATGGTTCATTAAGGACAATGTGGATTGACTAAAGAAAATACTCCTAGAGATCATGGTTTGGTTCACTATATGGTCCCATTTAATATACACCAAAATGAGGACCAAGATATACTCTACCAAATCTTTTATGGGTTATTACAACTATATAAATATATGCTAATTTGTTTTGAACTTTCCAATATCCAAAAGAGAATCAAATTTCTAATAATACCATATAATCTATATCATTCCAAAATATAAGGATTTTATACTAAACAACTGATTATTCAAAGGGGTTTCTCTTGGAATCTTCTTGACATATTACAAAGGATTTTTAAAAAAATTATAAATAACTAAACCCAGCTCTAATATCAACTATAGAGACTACCACTTGACGAGAAATTAATTAAATAACACGGAAAACATAAAATTACCTTAAAGTTTTTTAAACATAAAACTGAATCACTAATAGGTTATGTTTCTTAGAATAATAAATACACAAACACATAATTTACACCATCATAAAAATTTTCCCTTAATTTACCCTTGAAAATTATACTAATGATATCTCATTATATAAAAAAATATTCATAACCAAGGGAGAGGAAAATATAAGAAAGGGGTGATCTAAACTGATCAATAATGGAATAAAAAAAGTATACCATGATCCTGAGGCAATAAATATAACTCTACAGACCTAACATGATATCATATATATAATGATCTTTATCATCATAAAATGACTTCTAGAAATTAAATAATGAAATCATAGAAATATAATCATTGGAAGAAATCATAAATCGGGACAATATTTAAATAATACACAGTTCACGACAATGAAAATATAACATAGTCTCACCACTATAATAATCATGGTATGATTTTGTTGACTACCATCATATCATAGTGTGTTATGTCTAATCACCCAGACATTATTCCTTAGTATTCAATGTTTAGACCACCCTTACACCATTCATATAATCACATGATATATTAATAGTGCTCAATGAATTAGAGAGATATAACAGTCTGATATATTAAAATATATGCTAACCTCTATTATAATATGTATATGTATACATGTTCTAAATCAATTATTACATCATAAAGAACCCATGTATTTAAAATGGATCACAAAACATATTTAAATGATTTTTATTTTTGAATCAACCATAACATGATAAAACCATGAAGAAAACATAGGTATTCAATTAAATTAGGTAGACTTATAGTAAATACCATTTAGTCGAAATAATGAAGCTTATTTTATTTAAATTTTATAGATAAAGGTGGTATAATTAAGTCCATAATATATCTAATAAATTGATATATTGACTCGAGGTGAACAACCTCTAATTAATGGAAGGAATTATGTTATGTTTTTATTTAGAAAGAATTTGTAAAAATAATATTTTATGAATTATATTATTTTAATGAAAAACATTATATTTGATGTGCATTAGAGAGTTAAATTAGGAAAATTATATGTAACCATTATCATTTGAAATCAAATAAATTGATTTTTTTAAAACTATGTGTGAAATAATATCTATTAATAACCTTAAAAATGTTGATAATATATTCTATGGGAAAATAGAAAGGTGGTAGAAACCTAAGTTTACAAGGTATTGTGTAAAAGAATAATTTATGTTTAAAACAACTCATTCAGAAAAAATATAATTATTTTACATTAAAACATTTTAAAATAATGTCAAATATGGTGAAAAACAGTTATGAAAATTTTAATGTAAACATGGGTTTAATATATAAAAACTGTTTTTTAAGGTAAGAACATGAGTATATATGAAATAAATTTTTTAATGAAAAAAACCATTACTAAAAAACCAATATCATTTGAAAACCCAATAAAACATTATTCTAATATAATAGAAGAGGTAAATAAAAACTCACAAAAGGTAAGCAATGTAGAACTAAATTTATGGTGGATTCATAAAAATTCACTAGAAGTGTTATAATCATTTATAACAAGTGATTCTTCATAAAATAAAGTTTAAAATCAAACTCTTATGGATTATGTGACTCTTAAATTAGAAAGAAAAATTCGTGGATCATTAAAAGTATTTTGAAAAAAAATTAAATACTAGTGAATAATAAAAATATATTTTTAAGGATAGATTATACAAATATAGTATTTTCTAAAGTGGTGATTAGGGCATGTGTCGTAAAGTATGTAAAATGAGTTGATAAGACCATAAAATAAGAGTATAAAATGTATACAACGATTTTGAAAGAGAGATTGTGAAATGGATGTGTAAAACACTTTATTATGGTTTATTTATGATGAAAAAAATACAATGGTTAATTATTTACACAATAACAATAACTTTAAGTGAAAAATAAGAATTCCTTAACTAATTGAAATTGAGGAAAGAAAAATCATTATGAATTTGAAAATATTTTAAACGTAAGTTTATAATGAAGGGGTCAATAAAAAAATATTTAAATCACATTTAAAACATATATGATTATAAGAGAAGTAAATGTGGATGAAATCACACCATATAAAAAAACCAGGTGTATTGTGAGAAATATTCCCTAATGAGTAAAAATGGATACCATAAATCCTTACATTATTATATTTTCTCATTAGACACACTCAAAACTCCTTGGGACCATTAAAATTATATTTAATGTACCTTTTTAAATTATGGTATCAAAGTAACTAAACGAGGCTAAGGGATTAAGAATTGCTGATGTAATTATAGGAGAAGATCTCTAGGATGAGAGTCAATGAAATATTCAGTGGTAGGATTTTCTTGGAAATCATATAATCAATATTATATTATAATATAGGAAAAGGAAACTTTTTGAAACACCCTTTACATTTTAATAATTTCATGACAATATTATGAAGTCAATGGATCCATATAAGTAAAATAATGGATTTGGCAGAGATTTGTGTCAATAAAGATTTAAATAATTCATTTCACCCATGTTTTAAATATGTTATTGGCTTATTAACCTTATATTTTCACATTATAAAATTTTAATTTTAATATAGGAAACTAATTTTACACATAGTGATTTCATGTTTTATAAAAAAATATATAATAACCCTTATAGCTGAAATTTGGTGTTTTGAAAATAAATTGTTCCCCTATATAATCCTATAATGTTTCTATATATTATAAAAGTAACTTTTATGTTAAAAGAGATAATGTGTATTAATACTATTTTGTAAAAATGACATTTTACCATTATAGAGTCTTAGTCATAATTAGTATTGATTACAAATAAAATGAGGGTCAATATATAAAACATTTCATTCATAAATAATATGAGATTAATTATTTAAATGAGTTTACATTTAATGATTTGATATAAATATTATGATATTAACAAAAATAACTGGTTTAAAATAATTCTATCACCATTATCATGGAAAGTAGAAATAATCCTAATAATATTAATTTTATAACTAAAAATTAAATTTTCAATATTAAAAATATGAAAATTATTATCGAAAAAACATAAAAATAATTTTATCAAATTACCACTCCATGTATAGTGAAAATAAATTTAACATTAGTGCATAAAATGCGTAAAACCCCATTTTTATGAAAAGTGTATTTTTAAGAATAATTTTTATGTATTAAGAAAAAATTTCAATGTTATTGATCATATTGTTATTTAAAATATTATTATAGACCAAAAAACATTTAATTGGCTATAAAATAAATCTACATCATAATTTCCCAATTTATAAACATAAGTCAGGAATGGGATGAAAAATATTTTAAATAAAATTTTAGTAAGTTTTCAAAAATGTCACAAAATGATTTGTCATATTCAATATAGTAATTTAAATCATTCATTCCTCTTTAAAAATATTTTTTATAATTAAACGGTTTTTAAGATATTCTAGTGATAATGTCATTAAACTGAAGGAATTAACAAAAAGTTATGTGTTTTATTATTTACTAATTTTTATTTCATTTTATGAGTAATACTCAAAATTTTAAAAAACATAATTTTCATAATTTAAATTTAAATTTTTTATTTTCCTTGTGAAATTTAAAATTTAAAACTTATATATTGATATTTTTAAATAATATAAAAATTATATTAGTGTTAACGTCATTTAATTAAATAAAGATGAAACTTTTTAATATTAAATGTTTTTAACATTAATTTGTTTTTTTCAATTTAAAAGAGTATTGATATTTTAGATCATATATTAATTTATTATGATTTGTTACATTAATATTTATTTAAAATTTAATAATGTAACTTCATTTTTTTGGTTTGATGTTTAATGTAGTGAGTGTTATATAATTTAATATTATTATAAATGATAATATATTTTAAAATCATGGGTCATTACAAAAACATTGTGTTCAAGGAATGAGATTATTTTTAATAAATTGAATAACAATTTTTATTATTCATGAAAATTAAATGAGTTGTGTGATATGTTTAATTTTGGATTTGGGGAACCTATCAATTAAATATTTTGAAGTATATTACCATTTGAAATGTGTTATTTTTAATTTAGAGAGTGAATTTAATGATTTAGGATTTTTATAGAACCATATTTTCAAAATACCTAGTTAATCAATTGTTCTTTTTTACTTCACTAGTGAATGATAATATATTGTTTTTGGTATTTTTTCATAAATTGTAGGTATTTAATATTTGATTTTATATCTATAATTCATAAAATTTTATTGTAAAAAATTTACTCTTGGGGTTTTAATTCAAATTTACCACATTTTATAGAATTAAATTTAGTAATTTATATGAATAATTTATAAATTTTAATCATAATAAAAAATAGGAACTAATAAAACCATAAGAGCTATTATAAAACCAACAAGAAAATATATCATGATATCCTCCAATTTCAAATTTAGTATAAAATTTGTTTCCAAGTAAATGAATTTTTTTTATAAAAAGGTATAACCTTTTGATTAGACAAGTATTGGGGAATATAATCAATCATTTCTCTATTTATCCCTTCCCACTATAATGAAAATATAATTGCATGATACATATTCATAATTCATGGAATTATTTCAAAATGACATATATGAAATTAATTCAAAGAATATTCCTTCATATTAGAGGTAACTGCCATCCTATTTTGAAAATAGAGCATTGAGTCCGCTATTAGTAACCTTTGATAAATTATTTACATACCATATAATATTCATCTTTTCTTATCATATTCAAAATTCATTATTTTATCCTCTATTACATCATCTATATGTATTAAAGTGACGTTTTTATAATATAATTATGTAAATTCATCCTTTTTAAGAGCCTACAAATATATATTCTCCCTTTGGATCATCATTTGTAGTGGATTTATTGATTACTTTTCCACTTGAGATATTAACTCAAGAAATCAACTACAAAATTAAATTAACATGGTTTACAATATAACTCCACATTTAATGTAAAAAAATACTCCATACATCTTTATTTCCTCATATCAAAATTCCAAAAATAAAACATCCAACACTAATGATATAAACAAACCATTAATATATAATAAAAAACATATTTTGATATATCATCAAGGCATGAATAATCATAGCCCATTCTATGTGATTATTGTGATATTTTCTCGATGTATATATAATTTTCATGAAATATATGCCACCACATTATCCACATTCATATTTACACATCCCAGACAAACTCTAGACATATCATTGTACAAAATGGACCCCATTCTAGATTTAGCTAAGATCAGTACTAGTGAAAAAACAGTATTCTTTTTAGATCATCACATTATCTCTAGAACATATCATGTAACCAAAAAATTTTACCCATCAACATTAACACTGCCATTAGGATGATGAAAATGAAGAATAATGGATGAAAAATCAATAGTATAATTCTTATTCAAATAAACTCATAATAATGAAAACATTATTGTCTCTCTCCTAAGATACCATAACATCATTATTTTCTATGATAATCAAAACAAGATTCTATTATATGAATTATCCTAGGTACTTCATAGTTTAAATAAAATAATATAATTTTGATATATTTTTGTATAACCCATCATTTGAAATTTCTTTATAATGACATTATAATCTGGAGTAACCCAAATGTCAAAATATAAATCTCATGGTACATGTGTCAAGTTTTTTTTGGTGGATAAAATTTTCTAATAATATATGAAAAGATAATTTGTTTCAAAAAATTATATTACTATGAAAAAATAATTGACATACCAACTCCGAAAGTCCATATTGGGAATATACTCTTCATTCACCCTTCAATAGTGATTACCCAAGAAAATTGATCACTTAATACCAATTACCTTTTAAAATAATTTGAATAGATCATCAATATTATATTGAGGGTATTTATTCTTTTCTATCAAATAACTTCACTATGAGTAGTAGACATATATCCAAAAGAAAAAATCATAATTATCGTAATACTAGACTAATGATGCCCAATGTGAAACACTCAATTGGTTAATTATATTTCCCTTTATATATTCCAAATTTAGTTTTAATTCCCACATGTTTATGGATTCAATATGATATGTTGGAAACAATGTTATACTCATTCTATTAAACAAGTTGATAGAGTAGTGTACATCTATCAATGTTGGTATGCTAAATAATTCATCAAGAAATATATCTAATAAAATTTTTACCATTTTTTGAAACTAAAGATAATATCATAAATTTTTTACCCAATAAATAATCAAACAAATTGGAATGTAATGGATATATTTTTTCCAATAATTAATCCTTATAACCGCAAATGAATATTACACTCACTTTTGAATTTAGGAACACTTACATTGGGAGAAATAAAAGAAAATATATGATGATAACATTGCCTACAACCATTAAATTACATTATCAAGCCCATTATAATTATGAAGTATTATTTTTTTCTTCATAACCAAAACTACCCATGGTATTTAACCAACAGTAATCACAATGAATCATAACGGACATTTTCACCACCCTTAAATCCTTTTTCTCAAAGGATTATTAATATTTATTCAATAATACATTAAATCCTCATATAAATAAAACTACTCTTCCACTCATGCAGATGTGATTTAATGGGATGAACCAATATTAGAAAAATTATGTTATATTGTAAATAATAATAATGTCATATCATAATATCATATGTGCATCTTTAGATTCCACTTGAGAAATACATATGAAAAAAACTATCTCTAATTATTCCAAACCTAATCCTACAAAGGATTACCAACCAGTAAGATTTTTTTCTTCATTGGATTAATTAACTTTCTCCAAACAAATTATTGATTATTGTTTGGTTTGAATTGTAAAAGTTAACTATTGAGGTAATTGGATATAATTTCAATAAGATGCTTAAACACTATGCACTAGTCCATAACATAGGCTCATTAGGATAATCCATATTTTGTAGTTTCATGCTTCCAGACTCATAACATCTATATTCTATCCCCTAAATAGATAAACATAAAATCATTGGAATATTTTTACCATTTCTCTTCTAGTATTAATTACACATTTCTTCCCACCTAGTAGAAAAATTCTTTTTAATATCATATTGGGTATGAAGAGAATTATTTCTTATAGTGTTTGACATTTACACTTCAATCGGAGTTTCTTTAGTCATAACAACTAGGTCGAGGTGCAAATTAAATAATTATACCATTGGATATATAATTATTCCAATCATCATCCCAATTTATTATAGATTAAATTTATTATTATTATTTATTTATTATTTTAAACAACATTATCTACAAAAACATATTGTAAACTCTATCACCATTAATATCCCCTATTATTACACTATGAAATCATGATCCTTCCTCATGTTCTAGGTATATGGGTAGAAATATTGACGTATAATATTCATTTAATTTACCAATGTTGTATCCATGTGTAACCTCACTTTCATATAGCTTCCCAAAACTTATTATATTCTCTATCATGTATGTAATTAGATGGATAATCCTTTGTTATCCAATATTAATAAATTATATTAAACATTATATTTATTCCATATTACTAATACAAAACTTCCTAAAATCTACCACAATGTCTAAAGATGATAATTTTAGATATATTAATCTATAAGAAAAAATAATCTTATATAGGTCTATGTTCAACCAACTGTATTCCAATAATTTTCTTTTCATATAAAAATTAACTCAACATGTATAAAACTTTTTTTTTTCTGACTCCATTATCACTAATAAACACTATATTAGGATGAATTTCTAAAAAACCACAGACATGAAATTTAAAGAAATACTTCCAACAAATTTTATTATATGTATAATAAAAGTGTTATAAAACTCAATAAACGTGATTTGGATATATGTTTATCATTATATATTCACATTTCTATTATTTATTTCATTTGAAATTCTTTTTTCCCATTAAAAAATCCTAATGAATTTATATGAATTATTTTTCAAAACAATTTGTTTTCAATGAGTCTTCAATTTTATGTATTGAAATAATTTTCAAAAACTAATGTATATTTATACATTTTCCATAAATACAAAAGTACACCATGATGTATTAATACATTATCCATCACAACCCATCTTGGTTATATGTACTAATGAGATTAATGAATTATCATCTTATAATAGATCCTTAAACCCACATAAGAACTCATTTCCCAGAAAACTCATTTTTTAACATTGAATATTAGCTACACCTTTTTACTAGTCCATTGTGATTCATGACCATAATAATATCCATTCCTACAAAAATTCTAATAAATGGACTCAAAAACCACTATTTGATACTATTTTAGTATGACTCGACCAATACTATCATGCCTTGAGACCTCAAAAGAGCACAACATGGCCTTATATGCTTTTTCTGACTTGTAAATGATGGTAACAAATGATAAATGATATTATGAAATAATTGGAAATATATTTTTCCATTAAATTAAATGGCATATATATGGTATAAAAATTGATATTCTCATAAAATAAAATCTAATTTTGATTCAATCCATTTTCAAAAAATTTGTTAAAAAAGTGAATAAGAAACAAAACATCCTAAATGTCAACATGAAATAACCAAACATAAAATAAAATAACGAAAACTAATCCCTCATAGAGATTCAAACTCCTATTATAAAATTCAATTAAACACCATTAAATCATTCTACGAATGGGTATCATAGGATCCATATATATTAAAAAAATTAACCATTCCTATTTCTATATTAATAAAATATATCTACTGACACTCTATGATGAATGAGAGGTGTGAGTAATAGAATATTATTATGTTTTTTCTGAATCAATTCTGTACATTAACATATATGTTATATCTAAAACCATGAAATTAATTTTATTAAATATATTTAATCACATTCCAAAACAAATAAATTTATTAATAAATTGATATAAACTAGTAATCTACTAAAAAGAAGTCAGAAAAATGTTTTCCTATATTAGGGTAACCCTTCCCAATGCACCAAAACATTAAATTAATTTTTCAGCCAAAACAATTTTAGGAGATATGGGAAATAATTATTAATTTTACAAAAATGTTTTATAATTATTTCAGTAACACTGAATTGTAAATCATATCTCATCCAACAATTTCAAAAATAATATACCTCATCCATTTATATTATACACCACAACACTACCATCCATGTAAATTTCATGATACCATTGATTATTACTCAACCCTTTGAATTTTCCAAGCCTTTAACGGTCATTTCTCAAACCTAACTTCATTCATTTACAAATACTAGTATTCTTAAAAAATAAATTTCTAATGTAATTCTATTGAAACAGTTTATCCTAAATATAAAACCAATATAATATTTATGACCGATATTTTCAAAAAATTCCAAATTTATACCAAATCCCATTATATTCATGAAAATCAAAAATATATTATTATAAAATAAAGAATTCCAAATTTTTGTCAACATATTTATATCAAATTATTTGGTAAATTATATTTTAAACAAAATTAATGGAAAAAATCCAACCTCATAACAATGAGTTATAATCATCTATGTAATGATGAAGATCCATCGAGCATTGATAAAATATTTATTGAAATCCATGAAACCTAATAACTATTATAAACAAGCATGATTTAATCTATGAACTCATAAAAAAATATCATCATCATGAATATAGTTTTCTTGATCTAATTTGATGTAATCTAATGGATTTATTTATATCAATTATGACAGATCTATCTAGAGAGAGGTAGTGATTTCTGAGAACTAATAATATCTTGATATATCATTATTAATTTTAAATTCACCCCATTAACCCTAAAGATAATAATAATGTTCTATGTTAACCCTCCAAATATATCCCACGAATATCTAAGTTAATCAATTAATGTGTTAAGGAATAAATAATTGAAAAAGTGGGGCAATAATATTTTTAAATTTTATAGTCAAAGATCTTAAACATTACTACATAGTTGGGGTATATAGATTTTTTGACTGTGTTCCCAGCCATATAGGTTACACATATAGGATTCCAAAGATACATAATTGTGTTTCATGGTCTTTACATTAGTTAACTTAACCATTCTCTTGCCTCTATAAATAAATATTCTTAAATGATCATTCTAAATTGTACAAAAACTCAAAAGGTTCCTTTTCTACAAAATATGGCATGTCATGACCACCATCTTCTCATAACATGACTAGGTATATCATATAAAAATGTAAAGTATGATAATTTATTTTTTGTACATCATGTCTCAATCTCAATAATTTATTGAAAAATATTCCTATATGCTTACATTTTCATGACATTATCAATCAAGTAAACATGTTGTCACTACATCTATCCATTGAACCACCTAATCCCATACCTTTTTTTTCACCCACTATGCTGACTAAACACTATTTTATCATTAAAATACTCTTTGTTATGTCCAAAATAGAGGAATAAATTCCTCATCTTCCATTCATATCCATATAAATGGTACGCCGATTTTTATGTAATTTTAATATTTATTATAAAAAAATGATCCTTTAAAAAGAAAATGAAAATGATTAAAAAATATAATTTTAAACCATATCACTATAAAATATTCAATATATATGTATAATATATGGATTATCATTATGGATAATTATAAAATATTTATTATTAAATATATATCTTATAAATTTTTACTGTAAATAATATTCCTGAGTTGATCTGATATATACCTAGCTCATTACCAATAATTCTTTCACAAATATAAATCACGATATATTCCCAATAATGGAATCCACATGTTCTCCATGAAGAAAAAGTTGTTAATATTTAATAATTGTGTTTTATTTCTTGGAGAAAAAATATATTGTATCAATTATAAATAGTGTATGCAACGAAAAATGAATTGATGAATGAGAAATAAAAAATAATGGTTAAATTATATATAAAATATCTCTCTGTCCAAATCAAGGAGGGGATGAGAGAATAATAAGGATGTAAAAATTAGTTATTAGGTTGTCAAATTTATCATATTTTTTCATTTTATACATAGGGAAAATGTAAGATATTGGTATAAATCCCTATAATTAACTTAGCCCTAAAAAATTTAACACATATCACCTCATAAAAATAATTATTATATATTTAATGATATAAATAATCTATGTTGTAAGGAAAATAAGATAAAAATAATATTATAATAATATTATAATAACATTATAATATTTCCTAACATTATCCATCTTCATAAATCATCAAACACTAAAATAAATATTAACATGGATGATTTCATATAAGTTCTAATATTTACCGATAAAACACCATAAAAGTTTTGAATTCCATAATAGATACTTTACAAGATTCTTATTTCAATATTTAATAACTTATGATCAAATTTATTTATAGTTGATGTAACATTCATGAAAATTGTCCCATGAATTGAGATCTTCTCTATAGAAATGTTCATTCCCATTAGAATCAATGGAAATTAAATATAAAATTAGTTTGTGAAACACTAGGCCCATATCTTAGTTGATTATGAATATGTATTTACCTCTCATGAATGGTCTCATGATAGATGGAGGGGTTCTCATGATTCAAGAGTTTTGGTTCTTAGGGTGTTTAGTGATTTTTATAGACCATGTATTTCTATGGGTGTGGAGGCTTGATTTCTTTATACTAGGATCATGGTACATGGGAGACGTGTTTTCCATCTGTCTGAGGTGGAGTAAAATTCTATAGTGCTAGTGAAAATGGTTTAAGGGGGTTTTGAGGTGCCTTTGGACTTGGTTTGCGTAATCAATACTTGTTCTTTGGAAGCTGATCGTGGAAATATTGTTCATCATAATTAGAGGGGGAAATTATATGCGTATGTGAATTCATGTATTGTGAGGTTGAAAGTGGTGTTAGCAATTTATGATAATTTTGGTACTCTTCCTTTAGAGTGAAAGGAATTTGTCCAGGATGGTTCCGTTGGAATCCATAATTTTAATCCCCCATAAGGGTTCCTTATTTTGGGGTATTGTTAGGCCATCCCAAATTCAATAATAATTAAAAATTAATTTTCATCCAAATATGATTAATAGATTTGATATCACTATTAATAAATGATCAATCATTCATTAATATATCAATATAGGATTTTAGTTAATTATGATGACCATAGTTTTTTGTTTGGTACATTTATCTCAATGAACATCACAATGTATTATTTTTCTATTACATATAATGGATGAATTCAATCTTGGAAAATCCATTAATTCTAGGCCATTAATTATATACCTAATGCAATTTACCTCTACATTAACATATATTTCATGATTTTAATTTTTTATAAAATCATGCATGTTATTTCTCACAATTATAATTATATCATGTCAAATGACCTATTCACACAGATTTTGATAAAATAAGTCCAATGATAGATAAAAATGTGAAGATGTTATTTGACCATCCTTCCTCATGGTTTTCTTTGTTTCTATATCACTATATGTGAACTTCTTGTAGAATTTTTACAATTATAGTGTTACCTAAACTCTTCAAATATATATATCATCAAGGTTGTAATATACCAAATACTTACTTATGGTATTTATTTGTTTTCTATTTTTTAAATTCCATTATTATAAATTTAATAAGTTATTCACTAGACCAAGAGGAAGGTCGGGGTTGTTTTGGGGGTTCAGAGCATGAAAGAGTGGGGACAGGTGTTTTCTAGGCAAGTTGTAAATTTTTTACATGATCTGTGAAACCGTGAAGAGAATCTAAGGTAACTGTTCAGCATCAGACAATTTATAACACACAATTGGTGAATTTTTATTAAAACCATGTGGAATTCGAAAGTAATAGTGTGAACCTTCCAACTCGGAAAATATCATGAATACAATTTGCACACTGTTTGGAAAACCGTACAGGTAAATCATGTGAACCAGTAAAGTTGATATATTTTAAAAAATACATTATGGGATTGTTAACCCCAACTCAGTAATTTACTCCTCTCCTATTCATGTAACCCTAGTGACGAAGTAGAGCCCCCAATAGTTTCCAAGGGTGACTCTCACACCTCCCTAGATTTTTGGGAGTGCTGTCAGTTGCGGTTCGATGATCCAGGTAAGTCTTGCATCCTCTTTAATTCCCTTTCTTAGCTAGGGTTTTTAACATTCGATACTCTCCTTCTAGTGCTCTAAAACACTTTTTGGTGATATCTTGGTTGAGGATTCAATGGTTGGTTGAATTGGGATCTAAGGATTTGATTAAAATGGTGTTCAACAATAGATCTAAGGTAGGTGGTCTATATGTTTTGTCCAATAGTTTGTACATATATTTGTTCATGTATATTTTATTCTATTTCTATTAATGATGTGCCCTTGGTGGCTTCAGAAATTGGTGGTGTACTGGGTTTCATAGTAACCAATTGAACCCCTCACTATTCCCTCAGAATTCATGTAGGATGACTCGACTTATCCTGGACCTCCCAAGGGGTGTTTTAATGCCCTTAAACATGGATAATTAAAAAACACAAGGTGAAATATACTTTTATATAGATAATGACAGTGAATAATAAGTAAATTGGTAAATTTATTTAATAATAAGGGATTATAGGAACATGTGTCCCATTTGGGGTATACTTAAGGGATCTTTTGGCTTGGCATATAAATGGGTGAAATGGGTATTATTGGGAATGTGATAATGATTCATTTTTTGAACATGAATATTCATAGTGAGTTATGCATTGGAAATGGAAATTTGGTTAAATGGTAGTGGGACATAAATTATAAATGTGTTAATGGATTTTGGCATAACAATTATTCCAATTTTATAGTGTTAATGTTTGATATTGATAATGTTATTGGCTATGACTGGTTTGTATTTTGGTTATGTGTGGGGAACAGATAAATGAGTATGTCCACATGGATTGGAAGAGTGGGGTATACAAATGAGGCTATATTCCCATGTACTGATTTGGATGGAGGCTATAAAACCCACCCCTCAATGCATCAGTTAGGGAAGGAGATGTATTTTTATTCCCTTAATGATTTCATTTCATGTGGACTAAGGTTTTGAGGTAAGGATAATGAGATTGTTTTCTGTGTATATTTATAGAGGTAGAACATGATTTATTCCCATATTTGTTGCAAATATTAAACATGCATAATTCATTGAACATATAAAAATGGATAACTAGTAACATATTCTTTATAAGTATTGATTTGGAATTTGACAATGGATTTACTTAATGGAAACACTATTACTAATGGTTAGTTAAATTTTATTTTATTTGTTTTTAAATAATTAGATTTTACATACACTATCTGTTATTCTTGTTATTTTTTATACAAATTTTTGTGTGTCATATTTAGTTATACTCACACCCTACTCAGGATATCCTTGGGTACCTGAGCAGATTTCATGGTTACAGGTCAGATGAAGGTAAGGGGCCCAGTTCTTGGGTTTTGAGTCATTGGGGAATGTGCATGGAGGAGGTTCTGAACTTGGAATCAAGACTGTTTTTTTGATTCATGTGTTTTATTGTATTTTGGTGTTTTTTCTCTTAGCATGGTAGATTTACATGACATATTTTCTGGTTGATGTTTTTTGTACCATATTTGGAAGAATGATATTTATAAAGGATCGCTATTTTGTTTCTAGTGTTTGTGCAATTTGATAATATTTTTCTGCTCTAGATTACTCTAGTTAAGAGTGTATAGTCTCCCCATGTATCCTTTAAACCCTAACTATTAGTTAGAAACCTATGGAAAAAAGGTGGTGTTCTTGAGGTCCTGTGATGACCTTGATCGTGGACCTGGGTTAGTGGCTCTCGAGTCATGGACATTACAAAGTGGTATTAGATGAGGTATTTTCTAGGAAATACTATTTGGGATAGTACCCATGAGGTTAAAAAGTGCCGTTCCGTGGAAATGAGCTCATTCTAGATAGTAATTGTCCCAATTATGTGGGAAAACCCATATTACCCTGGGTGGAAATTGTTGTTCTTCTTGTATGATGGTATGATTTATGATATTTCACCATTAGGGGATGCACATGTTGGATGATGTGTCTATTATATAATCTTTTTCTGATGGATTGAATTGAATGGGGTAGTGAATTAATGCATCATTATTGGAACCTATATATATTAGAGACATGAATCATGGTAGGAACACAAGGAACGAGTGTGTGGAACATAAACGGTAGGATGCATTTGGTTTTTCATGAAAGTAATTGAAATTATGTTTAATGAGATAATAATAATGGGTAAAATGTTTTGTAATAACTAAAGAATGTTGCTTGATAATGGAATCAGGTATATTAAATGGTTTTCAGAATATGTTGATTAATACAAATAGTTTCAAAATGGTGTAAAGGGAAGGGCTTGAAACCATGTAAGATAGTAACCATGAGTTATCTGGGGCCTCGATATGGATGGATGATTATAGTGTTCCATATATAATGAGGATATTTGGGTAGAATAAGTTAATTTTCTTGTTTTTGGATACTGATGAACCTTACTTTATCCTTATGAATGATTAATGGTTTCTTTTCTAAAAATCATTCATGGAATTGTTGAAAAATATTCCACCTTGAAGATGTATTCTATTCAGGAAACAGTAGGATGTTTCTGAGGACACTCCTCCTGTGGTGGCGAATGTGTTTGTTGTAATTCCTGAAAATTGAGAATAAAATATCTATTATATCTTTCCATATTTTATAAATATGATGGAGTGAGACCTAGGGTTGTTTTCATCGAGAATGTTTGAGTTCACTATGGATTTCTAGTTGTAATACCCTCAAACCATTACTAGAGAGGGTGGGTAAGAGGAAACAAGGTTCTATATAGAGTCAATTAAAATATTATTGATCATCAGGAGATACCTCTTGAAAAGTGATTTAACTTGGTAGCCTATATGATGAGAGTCCAAGAATTGGTTTGGTGGGACATCATGGTTCAAACAGAGTAGACCGAAGGAATGAAGTGCAATGATTTCCTGGAGAAGTTCCTCAAACACTTCTATCTAGAAACATTGAGGCGGGAGAAGGCTAGGTATTTTCTCATTTTTACCCAAGGGATGATGTTAGTGATTAATTATGGTAGTCTATTCACAAATCTACAATGTTTCCCCACTATCACACCTAGTCCCCTATTGTTAGTTGGAAGCCTCTAGAGTTTTTGAAAATGTTCTTGAGTCTATGTGGCAAACAGGTTAGGGGGAACCATTGAGTGGGATCCAGATTTAGGACATTACAAAGTGGTATCACATGATTTTTTTTTCTATGTTTCCTTTCTGTTTGGATACATTAGGTGGGGATTTGAGGGAAATAGAGTTCAATAAAAAAATTGTGCCCAGGAGTAGCCACCACGCATATAGGGAAAAATCCAAACTACATCTATTGAATTCTTATCATTGGATTTTTGAGTTTGTTTAGTTGATTCGATTTCACCATTGGGACATAAAGTGGTTTTTTGATTTATTATGGATGTCATTATGGTTCTATTTGGTTTAAACCTCATGAGATGAGTGTATTCCATCTCATGTAACATATAGGAACTTGTTAGAAATCTCCTTCCATTCATTATTTCCATAAAATTTAGAGAGAATTAAAGATCGTATTCTATTTTGATAGGAGTC
This sequence comes from Viscum album, assembly GCA_963277665.1. Lineage (NCBI taxonomy): Eukaryota > Viridiplantae > Streptophyta > Magnoliopsida > Santalales > Viscaceae > Viscum > Viscum album. Next base: position 133,098,363 of record OY728152.1, on the reverse strand, counting down.
GTGATAGATTTTCATGTTGTTCTAATAGTTTCATTGTTTGGTTTTATGGTTAGAATTGGATGGATGCTATGATTTGGTCCCTGAGGTGTATAGGCCCTCTTGGATCAAAATCTGGTGGATCTTATTTCATCCTTGTGTTAAATTTTTCTATGATGTGCTACTGGTGAATTCCAAGCATTGGTTCATGGGATTATGGTCCCCCATAGATCATAATTTGTCATACTATTGGTTTACATTTTAAAAACAAGGGTTCTGGGGATGTTTCATCGATTTTTCTATTCAGAAACCCAGAAAACACGAGTTGTGCTGATATGAACACATGCTGTGTGTTCTTCTATTCAGGAAGAAAGAATTTTCTTAATTACGCATTGTGTACTAGGTTTACATGTCGTGTGGTAAATTACTATGTATCTAATTGTGTTGAAAAAAACATGGAATGATGGTTTTTGGAAATTGAATTATTTTTACATTATATACACACTGTAGAGTTTTACTTAGGTAGATCCCATGTGGTTATATACTTGTAAAAGTACATGGCCAAGAGGGGAGACATGAGTACATTTTGTGTACCATCCTATCTCGCCCTGTACCTAGGGCAGTTACACGCCCAGGCCCATGGAAGTACACACCTATATGAGATCATGATGGTAAATTCCATATTCCGTTTGTACATGTTGTCCTCGCCTCTTCAATTATCCATTGAGGGTTTTCTTCAACTGGTGAGTTATTTCACTCTTGACTTTCAATCCTTGATAATGATCTTGAATTGAGGTGTATGGTTGACATTGCTGAGTCATGCCTCCATAATGCCATCTCTTTTTTTGATAGGAGGATGGGAGTGATAATAACCATAGAGGTAGTAGGCCATGGGCTCTCAGTGGATCCTCCAGTCATGCGAGTTGCGGAACCAACTATTATATTGGACCCAGGTGCTGATGCATAGTTCTTTTAAGGCTTTATAAGGATCATGAAAACTTTTCAAGGTGTATCACAACTTTCCACTTATACGGAAGAGATGATGTTAGTCTTCCAACTTTATTTTCTTCCGATGTTTTCTATTCTTGGAGGACCATATGTTGCTTAATAATGGATAGAGGTGATACTCTCAAACACTGAGCATCTAGAGACATTTATTTGGAGGAGGGTAAAGCTCATGAAATATATGTTGTGTAAATCTTCAAAGAGATTTTGGGATGTTATCACTCAGTCGGAGCCCCATCAGGATACGACATGGGGATATTTTTAGGTATTATTCTTTGAATATTATTTTCTCAAGATTTTGTGGGACCTAGAGCCTAAATTTTTATGCATTTGGAGTAGGGAACACTTTCAGTTATGGAATATTTTTCTCACTTTATTGAGCATGAGTGTTTCACACCTATCCTGATGGGAGATGATGAATCGAAGGCTAGGCTATTTGATGATGGTATTAGGTATGATGTTTGTTCCTATGTAAATGTCTATAAGTTTACTACAATATCTACTATTATAAATCATTCATTTATTACAGAGTGTAATTTAAGGGAATATGGAGGTTTGATCTAGTACTGTTAGGCATTTATATCTAGTATTGTTTAAACCATTAGTAAGAAGTGTCATCTAGGGCCTTCGCATATTATTGTGAGAAGTTATAATATTTATTCAATTTTACAAGTGAGTTTCTAACAATGCAGTATGTTAGGGAATATTAGGCCTTAGTGTCCAAAGGTCCAAGTTGAGTTATAATATTTTCAAAAGCTAACCGATTTACAACGCTTATGTTGGACATTTTCACCAGCAACGTGAGAGAGGGTCTGCACCAAGTAAGAAATTAGGGCTATGGTTATTAGCTTCTCATTAGACTGGGAGATGGGGTATTTCATACTGTTCTATAAGAGGTCATTGTTTTGGCCATTGTAGCCGGACTCTGGGTTCTCAAAAACCATATTATGGATCTACTCAGGGTATCCAGGGAGTTTCATAGGGTTGTGGTATAGGTCGGATTTATGCAGTTCAACAGACCTAGTAGAAGTAGGGTCCTAGACCATTTTCTGTCATAGATAATATTATATTTGCTTCAATTTTAGATTCTAAATTTTATGATAGTGGTCTTCAGAAAGTTTCAAATATGTTCCAATTGTGGAGACCCTTGGGATCTATGTTTTCACTTATGATGATGTATTAAAGCTAGACACTTCGTTAGGGATTAGAACGGCTGGTGTACATACGTTCAAGGAGTATCCACATGAGTTAGGTGGGTGTCACTTCTTATGGGACCTCTATGACCAAGAGATTATACCATATGTTTTCATTCTTAAAATGGATTGGATAGTTACAATATATGCCATTTTTTATTTCTATTTTTTTGGGAGTGTTTTATGTCACAAGAGGGTATATCATTTCAACATAAAGGTGAATGTGATTGTCTTGGTCAGCCGAGCTAGACCCAGGCATCATGGGTTAGGAGGTATGATAGTTCAGATGGTGATTCTATATTTGGATAACCATGGAACATGTAAAAATGATTTCTCTCAATTTTTTTTATCATTTTAGGGGTGTATTCCTGAATGACTTTTTAGGATTACCTCTAGTGAGAGAGGTATACATCTCAATCAAGATAGTTCTAGGAGCTGCACTGGAATCCATTCCTCTTTATAGGATGAAAAAATGGGGTTATAGGAACTCCAAAGGAAACTAGAGGATCTGGAAGCTGAGAGTTTCATCTAACCCATTACATACCAATGGGGTTTTCCATAACTTTTTGAGAAAAATGTGGAAGATACCCCTAGGATATGCTTCTATTATATAAAATTGATCTAGTTGAAGGTTATGAACTTGTATGCTATACCAATTATAAATGATCTCTTCAACCAGATTCGAGGAACTCGGGTTTTATCAATGATTGATTTGAGTTTTGGTTATTATAAAGTAAATATCTGATCATCAGACATACCTTGAAAAAACATTTGGAGTAGGTATGATCTGTATGAGTACATGGTAGTGTTTTTCATTCTCACTAATGCACCATTATTTTTTGTCTCACTTATGAACAGACTTTTCCATACTTATCTTGATTTATTTTTTGTGGTTTTTATGGATTTTATCTTGGCGTATTCTCCGAATCGACAGAACCATGCCACACATCTTGAGATCATTTTGGGTACACTGGGAGAGCATAATTTATATACTTTTCTCAAAAAGTGCCACTTCTCGATGGATTAGATTCTCTTCCTGGGTCACATAATCTTAGATAAGGGTGTATTAGCATAGCTTGAGAAGGTGAAAGATACTGTTTCCTAGGAGAATCCCAAGTACCTATTTGAGGAGTGATATTTTCTAGAGTTTTTTGGTTACTAAATGAATTTTATATAGGAAATATCACATTTAGAAATGTTTTTGTATGGCCTGAATAAAAAGGGGATTATGTATATATGGATAGTTTCCTACGAGATGGGAAATTTGGAGCAGAATGGGAATTTGACTTTGACACTAATACTGATTTTTTCAGAGCCTGGAAGGAGTTATATAGTGTACTGTGATGCATCATGTATTGGTCTAGGAGTAGTTATTATGAAAGGGGATTGAGTCGTTGCATATAGGTCACCGTAGTTAAGGCCACATGAGAGGAATTAACCGATGTATGATCTCGAGTTGGCTTTTGTAATTCATGCCTTACACTATTGGAGACATTAATTATTAGGATAGTGTTTTGTGGTGTAAATGGACCACAAAATTATCAAGTACATTTTTAATCAGTGTTTTTAGAATCTGAGGTAGTGAAGGTGGGTGCAATACCTTCAATTATTTGACTTATTTCTTTCCTTCATGCCTAGTGAAGGAAATGTAGTGGCTAATGCACTATTTAGGAGGACTCATATACATGTAGTGCGACAAGATAGTAGTGAGTAAGAGCTTATGGATTTTGTCTCTGAGATACATTTGGAGGTTCATGACATTCATGGGTAGAAGATTCTTCCATCCTTAGTTATTACCTCTTAAATAATTGATAGAGTGAGGACGACGTAGCTATTAGATTATGAAGGCCTAGTTCAATAGGATAGTATGGTAGTTGAGGACCGTCATCCTAGTTGGACCATTGGCGAGGATGATGTCCTTAATTTACATGGTTTTGTATTGGTTTCAGCAGACATGTGCATGGAAATGATGTGGGAGTTTCACACCTATTTATGAGTAGTGTATCATAGTGTCACCAAGATGTATCAGAAAAGGCATCATCAGTATTTGTGGCCACGTATGAAGTGAGATGTAGCCAGTTTTTCTATGAGTTACTCCACCAGTCAGCATGTGAAGGTGGAACACCAACGACTATCAATAATTTTAAAAAAACTACCCATTCTAGAATGGAAATGGGATGTTTTCATGTTGGATTTTGTGATGAGACTACCTAGGTAACCTTCAGTTAATGATGTAATACGAGTTGTTTTTGATATGATCACGATCATTTACTATTTCCTACCAATCAAGGAAACTATTAGTGTTTATGAGCTTGGGAGGTTGTACATCTGTGGGACTGTAAAACTACATGGGGTCCTGCATTCTATCATTTCAGATGGTGATGATTGGTTTAATTGTCATATTTGTATAGGGCTATAGAGGGATATGGGTATACAGGTGCTCCTAAGCACAACATCCCACCCCAATATTGATGTCTTGTCAGAACACACGATTCAGGTGCTGGAGGATATGACTCCAGCATGCACCTAATAATTTAAGGGTTCTTGTGTGAAACAAATATCCATGGTTGAGTTCTCCTATAAAAATTGATTTTAGAATACTTTTTAGATGGGACCATTTGTGTATTAGTATGATAGGCCATGCCAATCACCCCTGTGTTGGATAGAGGTAAGAGAGGCTACTATGCTATGACCTTATATAGTTTAGGACAAAACTGAGGAGGTAAAGATGATTCCAAAGAGGATGGATACTGTAATGTCTCATCAGAAATCATATGTTGATCACCACAGACGACCCTTGGAGTTCATGGTTGGGGATTACGGTTTCCTATGTGTTAGAATGAGGCTAGCACACAAGAGGATCAGTAAATAGGTTAAGCATTCGTTGTGATAGACTGGGCTATTTGAGATTCTAGAGAGATTCGGGACAGTTGCCTATTGGTTGCAATTATCACGAAGTTACTATGATATAAATGATTTCATCCATGTTTCTCAGTTTCAATGTAACTTTTTTCACTCATATCATGCTTTTCAGCTCGTGGATGTTGAGTTATAGTTTGATTCATCATTTGAGGAGTATCTTATCTGAATTTTGTATTGTGACATAAAGGTTCTCTATGATTGCTTTGTTCCATTATTACGGGTGATATGGATGCATGAACGAGTGCCTGGTGAGACGTAGGAGAGAGAATCTAATGTATGATCATAGTGGAAGTATTTGTTCTTAGATTTTTCACCACCAACCTTGGAAGGGAAATTGAGGAACAAATTACTTTAAGGGATAATTTTGTAAGAACCTTTTTCTTCCTTTCAGGAACGAATAATTCAATTTCTATTTGATTTTAGGAAGGAGGAGGAAAATATGCCATGTACAGGTTTACTACATTTTACAAGATGTTACAAGGGGATACAAGCTGTGTAATCCCAGTACATGTTGTGTATGGATATATGGGAGTCCTAGGTATGATTTTATTGTGGATATCAGCAGAAAAAGAGGATCAGGAATATACACACCATGTATTTGACAGTACATGATGTGTAATTTTTTCATCATGTAAAAAATGGTAATTATCCTCATGTTTTGTTATAACAATAGAAGGGCTCACTCGAGTATTGTGAACAACAGTGCAAGGGGAAGAATTTCCTCCTGATTCGTCATCTGAACTCCAATTTAAACATCGTTAGATGCATTGGAATCCCTTTTTGAGTTATAGATTTATATTGATCTATTATTCATGATTTATTATCTCATCCTATTTATCTAAGATTGATATTTTATTCTCTTTTGGTAAATCAACTCCATTCTCTATATAATTACAGGCTAACACGAGATAAGGAGAGTCATATGAGTACGTGGTATGTGGTCTCATATCTTTTTCTAATTATCAAGATGTTTATTAATATGGGTGTTCCACACAACCACTTTTTGGGTGTCACATTAAATGAAAATTACCTATTGTTATTCCCTAGTGTTGTTTAGGTAATTAATTAAGTTTTTTAATGCATGATTAGGGGTTTTTACCTTGATTAAAGGCCACCCCAAGGATGAGTTTCCCTTTGAAGACCATTTATGGTTTTTTGGCCTATGATTCCTATGTAGTATGGATTTGTTTCCCATTCATGGGTTATTAAAAAGGAATTTTGAATTACTAATGAATTAAAAGTTTTTTAAATTGCTATTATATTAGTTGTGGGGATAGGGACGGTCATCTTTCCCTTTTACCTTTGTTTGATAATCCATTGATAAGACTGTTGGTTGGAATAACTTACTATAATGGTCTACCCATGTGATTTTTTTAATGTTAAATTAATGTAAGAGTATAATTTATATGTGTTTCACATTATATGAAATGTGGCCATGTGATATAATTTATAGTTAATCCTTGTGATAGTTCAGATTACATGATAGGATTCTTATATGATTTTCCCAAAAGAGTTCACTAATAGCTACAACTTGTAATAGTTTAATTTACACGTTTTTTTGTTTTCATAATTGTTCCCATGTAAGTATTTTAAACGAAAAGAATTATGATTTTGGTCCTATATTGAGATCATATTTGATGCTTTTGGTTTTGTCATTTTATTTTTGGATGAAATGTTCAATTGAAACCCATATAGTAAAATGGTATTTTGCAATGAGTGAACCATTGATTCAGAATTGAGTGGTATGGATGGGTTCGATTGACTATTTTATCTTATACCTTTGGTGGCCCATATATCCATTGGGGGATTCCATGGATAGACAAAAATGGATTCATTGTATTAATCTTCGATTGAGGCATAGAGGTAGTGTTCGGGCTCATGGAGGCTTTGTTTAACTGCCAAATGAATCATGGAATGAGAGATTCCATGGACATTTTCTATTAGCACTGTTTATATATCATCAAAGATACATGGGAATTTTTTATAGGATCCAAGGATGGATTAGTGGACATATACTCTCCCCACACATAGAGTGATACAGGGTACCTAGGTGGAACATCCAGATGAGCACGTAGTTTTTAGGAGGAATTTTCACCTAATCTAATACATGGATTCCAAGTTTGGAATTTTAAGGTAGAGATCAGGTTATAAATTGAATGTTGAAATCGAATGTATTATGATGTTTTTTCCATGACAATGAACAATCTTGGATTTTATATTCACTAATACTAGTTTAGATATACTTATAAGGTATTTTTTGTGAATAAATTTATACAGGGGATGTTGATCTTATTTCAGATTTAGAGAGTTATATAATTCATTGCAATTGAACCGTTAATGACATTAAATTACTATAGATGGAAACTAGTGCCGATATGACTATTTACATTTTAGTATTTACCAGATTACTACATTAATTTTTGTACAAGTTCTTATATATATATATATTCATTATCAAATTGGAACACACAGTGGGTGGTTTCCTATTGATGTTTATTCTCACACCTTGTTTGGGTAATGTTTTGGGCGCAAACAGATTATATTATTGTTGGTATCGATAATGGAATGTTTTTTCTCTAGGTACATGATTTTTTTCTTAGGAGTAGGAGATCATGGGATCGTGCTGTGGCTCAGGATACTTTTGGGTTATTTTTTCCTTTTTGAATTGTTGGTACATATATCATGTATTAATATAGTGTGACCAGTTTTTTCAATTTACCTAGAACATGTAGCATGCAGAATCATCTTTTTAATGATATGGAATATTGTTTTTTCCATTATTAGTCTTCCATTGTTTACTTCTTTTGTATTTTATTACTACTTTCTCTATTGATTTAAAATTGTTTTCATTGTGTTACACTCTGCCAATGAGGGAATTGTTTCCACAAAATAACACCTAGGCCCTTGCTTCTTTTAGGATGCCTTTGGTGTTTGATGAAACATGTTTGAGTCCATGTGGTGAACCGAGTATGGGAAACATTTTACTGTATCCAGATCTAGGACATTACATTATACAATTGTAAAAATAAGTCACTTTTCACATTGATTAAGAAGATCTTACTTATGTAAATATATTGTAGTACTATCTACAAAGTTCTTATTATATGTAGTAAAACCAAATGATACTATCATAAACCATTTTATTTTATTCATGGTTCTATTTAGGCTCTCAAACTCTTATTTCAGTTGCGGTGTGGTTACTAAAACTACAATGTGAATAATATATTCTTTTTCAGATAAATCATTGTGTAATGATTAACATGTTTTGTTCCATTATCAGACATCAATATATTGATATTTTTTTCAATTTATTTTCCACCATAAACATAAAAAAATTGATATATTAAATTAATTTTAATTGGAAAATGGTAAGTATATTGCAGTTTATATGAATATAGACATCTAAAAATACAAGAGAAAAAACATAATATTTTAAATATTTTTTCTTTATTGGTTTAGAATCTTTATTATGAACATAATATATAAAATTAATATATATTCTATTCATATGATCATAACATTCCATTTCATTCTTTCCAATTTAGTATGCCTAATAAATATACCATCTATATTTTTTTGGTTATAGAACATCTAAAGAATCATTATACCATACTAGTTCTCCATGATCCCTATATTTTGGTGAAAAAATATTCTATTCCATAAATGTTTTTTATTTTCATTGGACAAGAGGAAAAATAGTCAATCCCACTGATTTGATATATATTTACATGGGTTATTTTTCTTCTCAATACAATACCATTACATTTTATTTTAATCTTATACCAACATTTAGTGAATGTTATATTCTGTATACCTTCATATAACTATATAATTAAAGATAGATTATTTTTCTATATATCCACAATAAATAAAAAAAATTATAATTTAATCAGACAAAAAAGATTAACTATGATTGTTATCTTGATTTTAATTGTATCATCCATTCCAATTTTATATTTTTTATTCATATTTATCATTGAATTTAAAAATATATTTATGATATCAGACATATTTTATAAATTTTCACTATCTATGATTCACATTCCATTATACCCTCATGATTTTAAATCTAATTCAACAATATTATACATTTTATTCAACATTTTTTATTTTTCTTCTTTTTTTAAAAATATAATTTCTCAAATAAAATTCAATTACCCATATTATATAATTCCCATATGATGTGTTTTATTATACTTATAGAAAATTATATTAAATAAAAAACACTACATTGTTAGTAAATTCATTTCCTACAACAAATAATGTTATAAAATCTTATATTTGAAGTATTTTTTTAAATCTATGGAGAAATTATTTATTTTACTATACTGTCCAAATGAAATTTAATATCCAATGGTATGTATGAAATATATATTTTTAATTACTTATTATTTGTAATATTTTTTCACCTCTTTGATTATATACATTTATTTATAATATATAAATAGATGAAAAATAATGGAAAGTATTTTTGATGTTATATAATATTTCTCAATAACGTGAAGTGTTCTATTATCAACTTTTACATCCTATTTATTCAATAAATATATCTTAGCTACCTCATTCTCATGTTTAGTAGTGTATTTGTTACATTTAAAATCCATTTTTACCACCATATAAGATCTTTTACTTCTAAAATATCTATTTAATATCTTTTAGAATGAACATCATTTATAAAAAAACATTCTTATATTAAATGATTGTAAACTAAGACACTTGGGAGGAGGATTATTATGTTATAAAAATTAAATTCCATCACATGTGACTTATCCATTTGGATCATGTTCCCTTGTTAGAACAAACATTGGTTGAGATGCAACATTATTAAAAATATCCATATCATTAATCTTGAAAAGGTGAATAATGAAAGACATGAATTGACACATAGATTTTAATTTGTTCACTAGCATTAAAATATATGAAAGGTGTATACCCTTGGAACTGTGAAGGTGTACCAAAAATCCACTATAAATTAAACATTTGGGTATATATAATATATTTGTGAAGACACTACTCACAAAGAAATATTGCCTATATAATTAAGGTGATTTTACTCTGCTATAGGTCCCATTTCCTATATAATGGTTTATGAAAAAACTAAAATCACTAAAAAACAGACCCTTCTCCTTATTCAATCACTTCTCTATAAGATATTAATTTAAATAATTGAATTTATGTTTTATTTTTATGAACAAGATTGTTTAACCATGATCAATATGTATAACTAATGTAATGAAAATCATATTTTTATATTTTATTCTCTAATGTATTCCATGAGACACTCCCATATTTTGAAGCCATATATATTCATCTTTGGCTAATAAGAGTTGAATAAGTTTATTCCAAAAAATATTATACAATATTATGAATCTAGGTAGAATAATTCCTATATTTTAATTATCTTCAATAAATTATGTCTTCCTTAATCTAATAAGCATGATATATCCCTAACCCGATAATCTGATCTTCATTAAAACTTCAATGAGTAACAACCTAATCCTCTTTAATCATAAAATTTAATGATTCTAATCTATTTTGACGCCTTCCTTCACTTCTATTGGAATACATACTTACATTTAACTACTTTCTCTATCTTCTTTGAATCTTTAATACGAGATCCCTTATATAATGGTATTTTTAAAATTTAAATAGAAAATTTACACTTCAAAAAACATTTAAATTCCTAAACATCAAATCCATGTATTTTTTTACAAGTTAATATCCAATGTCAATATTCAAATGGGTTGTTGATTGTCATAAAAAACAACTAAACCTTCTTCTATGTTCCAATTCATCATTACCCAACACAAATCTCTATCATAGTTGATATAATAAAAAACAATTAATTAAATGATTCAGGTAAGAAGTTTTACATAGTTCACCCACAGTTGGATATTCTATTGAAAAAAAAAATCACAATGTTCAATGAAAATAAACCAAAATCTCACAACTTCCATTACATTTTAAATTGTCTGAACTAAACCTATATGCTTAAAAAACTCATTGAATTATTGAAATTTATTCTCAAACACAATATAATTGATCAATACTTAAACAAGTGTCATTCTATTGATCTTATAAAGAAAGTAATGTTCTGACAACAATATAGGTGAATCAATTCTACTACACTTATATCAACCAATGATTTTCACAAACCTCTAATAAGAATACCTCTTTGATATTATTCTAACATTCCCCTTAAATCATGTAGTTTAAATTTCTACTTTTATTTTCTATGATCCTTCTACCTCCTTTTGAGAGAAAAATACATTTCTATTACAACATTCCCTGAATAACAATTTTTTCAAATAGATCGATCAATAATCCACCTTTTTTGACAGGGAAAATTCACCCTAAATAACCATTTAATTTTTAGTCTATATCACTCATTTAATTCTTAGACTGTTCACCTGAGTCAAAAAATATTTGAACCATTGAGTCCACGGACTAATCTCCTACCTAAAATTACCATTACCACCACTATGTGGTATCTATATCCATGGGTAACTCCACTACATATATCCTATATCACCATCTAATTCATGTAAAAAATATCATATCGATTTTTTAAAAATAATCCTATATGATGAAAACAAAGATATAATAAAATGATAACCCCAAAATAACCCTTAATTTTGTCAAAACACCCTTCTAAATGACTATCAAAACCCTTACATACCCATTTCAACTTTGTATATTAAAAATTCGGATACTCAGCTTATTTAAGACCTTTACATGTGGTCTATTATTTATCATAGAATAAATAGTGTGTAATAATTTACATGTAATTACAATATTGTATATTACAATTTAAAACTAACTTCATAATGAGTTGAATACATTGGAATTGAAATTCTGTTCCCTTTAATCAATATCTAATAATTCCCTACTCTCCTAGTTTATTGGGATCCCATTTTGAGATACTGTATAGACATTCTTTCACAATGACTTATTATCTTTTCATAATACTCTTCCATATATGGGAAATATTTCCCTTCAACGTCTATACACATTTATCTTAAAAGAATAATTCCATCACTTCAGAGATTTTATACTCCATGAATATCCAACTCATTTATACCACTTGTTGGTCATAAGAAAGGTAAATACCAAGAGTGTGTTTGGGGGGGGGGGTTATTATAATATTTGGATCATTCATAAATGGAAAGTAGAATAATATATTGTAATACTATTATTAAGAACACTCATATACCTAAGAAAATTCATTAATTTAAACTAATTCATAGAGGGACATAAGCAATTTTACTTATTTCCAAAAAACCAGGCCAATACAATGTTTTGACAAAGGTAATTTTCTAGACATGAAAAAATTTAGAATCCTTTTGAAATTTTTATTTGAGTAACCAACCTTAATAAATAGGTTTAAAAATCTCATTAACATAAATAACTCCATGACCATACAAATTCAAACAACTATCTACCTCTATATGTTTCATTTTCATGATATTCAAAAATAGTGAGTGAGTTTATACCAATTGGGGTGTATCAATTATTTCCCATTTCCATCCACTGAGGCACATTTTGAATCTTTAGTGAGGATAAATATTGTATATCCTACCTATGTTCCCTCTAGTTTTCTAAGATCCTTTTTGCCTTATTATTGTGTACAAGCCTTCCTTCACCTTTTAGATTTAAAAGTGTCCTCTTTTACTATATTCATAAAATTTCCAATTTTTCCCCTAGATTGATCAATAATAAATCTTCATTTTTAGGGAAAATTAATCTAAAATACCCATTCAATTTTTAGTAAATATCACCCATTTAATTCTGGATTCTTTCACTAAAAGATAAAATATTTGAACAGTTTATTATACTTGCTACACTCCATGACTTTATGACCATTACCACCACATTGTATAACATCTTCCATGGATTACTCCATAATATATAAAAAATTTCTTTTACTCTCAACATAATAAATAATTTCTACTACATTAGAAAAATACTCCAACCCCAAAACGAGGACATAACAAGGTGATAACTATGACATAGACCTTACTTTTAATGATAATTCATTAAAAATACCTAAAACCATGCATAAGTACCCATTTACACTACCAAAATACTGATTCTTTATACACACCATGTTTATGACCATGAAATAAGGTCACCCTTGTATCATATCATAATTTCCCCATACAATCCCCCCACTAAAACCAAAGCACACATAGTGCACATTCATGTTTACTATAAGGATTATAAAAATAAACTAAACCATGGTCTCCACCATTTAAAATTTCCTATTCAATGACTTTGAAAATAGCTTCTATAATTACTGAATGATTGTACTCTCTTTTTTGTAGAGATATTTTTAATACAAAATATCATGAAAACGATTTAGTGAAAAACTAATCAATATTGTTGATATATACTTTTTGTATTTAAAAAATGATGTGTTACAACATGAACCATTATGATTGATCTTATATTAATAGAATTACATGGAACATCATCCAATGAAATAACTAATCATTTTATATTATCCTTTAAAACTTCAAAACATATGGAACATTTATCTTGATCATTTAAGGATCTTTGAATGTAATCAAACATCATATCCAACATCATTATCAAAAATCAAAACCCCAAAGATGATTCAAAGTATTTTTTTCTAAAAATAACCATTTTGGTTTTTTAAACCCTTCCATATCACAAATTATGTCTCACCATATTCTAATCTATGGACTTTAAAACTAACATGATCGATAAGTCAAAAACATTCAACCTTCATCTTGTTTAATAAAAAATCCTAATAGTTATCTATAAACCACCAAGATAAATTATTGGCATGAGAAATAAGTGTAAAATTAAATATTCATCACAAAAATAGATATTATGAATTATATTGTCTTAAATACTATTATAAGAAACTTATCACCTTAAATATAAATATATATAGCCTCCCCCTTTTTAAATAAACTAGTATAGTATTTCTCTGTACATTTTTAAATAGAATAAAAATTCTGGACATTATCTATGATCATGGAAAATTATTTTACTTATATTTTGGACACTCTCCCCATCTATATCAACTAACACAAAGAGGACATAAATAAAAGTTCAAAATAGTGTATTATAAATATAAATGTTTAAATTTATAATAGAGGTGAAATTATTTTCAATAAATATTAAATCCCATGGGTTGTGGGGGTACCTTCTATAAACCATATAGTTAGTTGTGGACAATTAGGATCTACAATCGGAGCAATTCCTTTTAAATTTTGATTTTTGTAGCACCTTTTTTATCATATCCCTAATATGATATTCTAGTAACACATAATCCTACTATAGAATCCTTTTTTCAATAACGTCCTTAATAAAATGACAATTTATCATTATATGATTATCCATGAATAAGGTATGTAATTTTTTCTATGATTAATAGAAATCAAGTTGTCATATATGATTACAATAGTAGAATTCACATTCAGATCAATTATCCTCAAGATACTTTTTTCCCATATCATTTTAGTAGATTATTGATTACACACCTTGTAAATATCATCCAAATTGAAAATTGAGTTCTTGTTATACTTATTTATTATATAATAAATGTATAAGCTGCCAATATTGAAATCATGATTATTTATTTATCCCATAAAATGAATTATTTAACAGATAAAACTTATTATCATATTAATCTATGTGAAATCCATTTTAATGCTCAATACGAACTCCTTAATAAATAAACACATTGAGGGATGTTGATGTCTAATAAATTTTAGACACTATGAATTATATTTTTACTAAACTAGTGAAGAAAATTTAGATTATTTCGAACCAGGAAATATATGAAAAATTCACATTGATTTCTAAACCATTAGTCCCAAAATATATATTTCAGAATATCCATGATATATTATAAATAAATTTTCTGTGTTCATTATGTTCATTCTGAAACACAGACTTGGTTATAATGAAATTTTAATCTTATACACATGGAACAATTTCCCATGTCTCATTATTCTTAGTAGATCATGATCATCATGCATATAATTGACATAGTTGAAATATTTGTAAGCCAATAAAAAATTCAAAGCCACTTCTTTAGATAAAAAATAGGAATTTTTGCTAGTCTTCATGATTTATGTTTCCACCAGTCCTATCTAATTTCCAAAAATATTTCCATTAATATTTTTATTTCCATGTCTTAATTTTTTTGTAACTAATAATATTAAAATTATTTCTTAAACATTAGTGTCATCTTATGTATCTTATAAAACCCCATGGTCTCCCCCATAGGACACTCATATTAACATAAATCTCCTCTAAAATTTCATCATGGTTTTAATATGGAAAATGATCACCTAATTTTGAAATCTTTTAATTTTCCAAAAAAATAAAATCCTGATTTTTTATGAAATTTGTACTCTATTTTTGTAACATTGATATTCAATAAATTAATTTGGATAAACAAATAATATTACCTCATACCAATGCACTTCAAACTTATAGATCATCTCCTTATTTAGAATAAATCACTCACATATAAAGATTAAAAAGTGAAATTAGGTTAGCTTCATTCTATAAAACATCACATTATATTTGTTTCTTCAACCAAACAGAAAAAATATAATAGATATATAAACATATCTAAGAACTACTTCATTCAAATATTTCTCTGGTTCATCATTTCTAATGATAATTTTTTAAGCGTCATTATCAAATATTTTGTTTCTCCACTCAATTAATATACCTTTTAGGGGATCCCTACCAATAACACATAGTGTATTATCCTATGACTCTTGAGATTTAATTTTTCGGTGAATTTTATTGAATTATATAATATTATTAGTATAGAAATTTATAATTTTATCTCTAAGAAGCTTCCCCACTAATATTTTGAAACATGTAATAAACATGAATACTTCCAGATTTCTAGAGATAATGATCATCCCTTCAAACCTATTGTAATCGTAAATAAAAATTACTCTAAAATTTTTACCATCCATAGAATTGGGGGATATTTGTTGAATGAAATCCACATGAATTAACTATATAAATCCTATTAAATTATATTCCAATTTATTGAAGGAAATCAAAATGATCTCTCCCTTTTGAGAAGTTTCACATGTTTGAATGTGATCACTTGAAGGGTTATGTATATTATGTTCCCCTTATTTATTCACCAAGTATTGCATAGAATTTTGGATCAACTATCCAAGACTCTTATACCATATCTTTTTATCTTCTTCCATAGATAAAAATAACATATCATATTCTATAATAATGATATAGAGATTCCCCTTCATACTCTTACCCTACGTCATGATTTAAACACTTATTACATTGATGATTTAGAAAATAATATTTAATTTCAATACATTCCCCGAGCCTCATAAATGACGTACACATGGTAAATGATGACCATGGCCTTTATCCACCAAAACATCCACAGACCACAAATATTTTCCCCCTATTTTTGGATTATTTAGAGCTAATGATCCTCAATCCATCATCTTTTAAAATATGAATGAAAAACGGTTTTTGTATTTTGTTCCTATTAATGTATTTTGGTTACCCATAATATATGAATTCAATCCACTATAAAGGATCAGAACATAGCTTTAGTATATTTGTTTCAAATAAAACATTTTGAAATTATCCTCATTAATATTTATTTTCATTATCAATGTTCAATAATATCCTTAAATTGATAATAAATATGTATGTTCCCCCTATGGATTCATTATAAAATCCTTAACTTATAATAATTAAAATTGATTATCATTTTTCATACCATTAGATAATGCTTCTAAAAAATAAAATATTATTACCTATGTTATTATTATTACACTTATTTTCACTCTTAAATATACATTTACAACTTTGTGTCTATAAACTTACCACTAAAAATAATAATTATTAAAACCATATTGAAAATTAATTTCAAAGTAAATATTTTAGTTTCCCTTGATCCAGGATATTGTTTTTTTAATATAGAACCCACAAAATTTGAAAACCCCATATTTCAAAAAAACAACAACATTGAATACAATGGTTGTTTATGAATATTAAACACCCCAATTATGGAATTTTGATTCAATTATACAAAACCCATATAAACACTATTCAAGGGTGTGGTTGTTTTTGGAATCACATTAACCACTACTAGTATATTTTTTGATCTATCCACTATGAAATAATTCTTTTTTCTTTGAATCATTAATGCTTGGGTATGATTATAGACTTTCCAATGACTCCTTATAAACCTTATTATATTTTTCCATAACTCAAATACTATAGAATCCTAATTCCATAATAAGAATTAGTATTCCTTCTAGAATATCATGATCTCATCGCATTTAAAAAACATCACATTTAATCTCCTTGATCCTATTGACATGATATTTTATAACGACCCACACTTTACATACATTGTTAATACTTCAAAATTGAAGCACACTTATTACAACATATGACAAAACCACAAAGGACCGTATAGGTATAGAGTCTTTAGAAACTGGGAAACATAAACAACTGGTTCATAAATCTTCTACAGTGTCTCCCATTTATTTCATCATATCTAGGGTCCCTTTTAGCATATTCTACTTAATATCCATCTTCCTGACCTGGGGAAAAGAAAACATAAAAGGGTGAGCTCAAATGCTCAGCAAGGGAAAATAAAGGAAATAAAAATCATATCATGTCTTTATGAAAATCAAAACCTGCAAAAGAGATCATAATATCTTAACATGGAATAAATCATAGAAGTGAAAATGAGATCCCCAAAATAATAACATAAAACTTGAAACTTTGTGGCATGCACACATAATCATGGAGATCATTTCTTGTTAGTCATGACTCATTGCCAAGACTATCTTAGTGGACAAAGTCCCTTTCTGAACCGAGTTCACTCCTCGTTTCAGTCCTGTATCACTGAACCGAAATAACCTTCCGTTCCAGCCATGTCTATCTCATGAGATATAAAATCTTTACCCAATGCATTGGAGGGAGATATAGGTCCCACCCATCTTATAATGAATCCTTTCTTATGTGTGCCACATAATCATACATCATCGCATAACACATGTAACAAAAATGGGATTCTTGAAACATCATGACATCATAAATCAATTCATATATGATAAAGGAATTCATAAACATAATTCCATCACAACATAGTCAAACCAATGTAAAAATATGGATAGAAACAGAACCCTTTATTATCTTAGATGGAAAATAATTTTGATAAAACACTTGAATTGAATTCTTGAGGAAAATATCCTTTCTTCTTCAAAAACATTTTTCCTTTCATAACATGTCATACAACTTTAAAATAAAAGAAGTTGATTAAAAATAAACTTGAAAACTTGTAAAGGAAGCTTCTTTGAAGTAATGTTTTAAAAATCCATTCATGCCGTATAAGTTAAAAAAAAACATTCTTCGTACTTTTGTCAGAAAAGTCAAAAAGTACCTCGTACGGAAAAACGACAAAAGATTCCTTTCATATTCTTTACTAAAAACTCACCTAAGGGTAAAATTCGATTTAAACTATTTCAAGTGGATGGAAACAATATTACATATTGAGGTAACATGGATGTGGATGATAAAATACACCCCAGTAAATACTTACGAATAAACAATCTCGGATAAAAATGAGATTGTGATATTTCCCTTACCTTAGGTCCGATTAGCTTTGTACGTGTCCGAAGCTCCTGTATAATGGTTTAAATAATGTTATTGACTTATTCCAGAATCATACATATTGATATGAGATCATATATGGTCATATTATTAGCTTCTTGTTAGTAATATTTCATTGTTACTTGTTACTCGGGTCTTTATAACTTTTTGTTCTTATGCGTGTTTTGTCGAATAAATTCTTATTCTTATATTTAGGTTATAGATAATTCATTTCCAGAATGGTATTAGTGTAGTATATACCATATTCATTCATTCAATTCATTTATACAATCATTATGAAATGAAGATCATGTAGAACGAGTCGCATCACATCGTGGAGACGGTATTCCGTACGTACGCACGAGTGATGATATCGTTCCTATGATCGTGGAATTGTATTGGAGTATATATATATTATTTCAGTATCAATATTACTTCATAATAATCATATATAGTTACTCATTACACCATTATACCCATCCTTGTAAGGTGATGGTGGAAAATAGATTACACCACGGCGTGGAGACGGTATTCCGTACGTACGCACGCGCGGTGATTTCATTTTTTCCGTAGGATGGATAGAAGGTGAATTAGGGTTGTTTCATATTTATAATAACATATCAGTATGTAAGTAATACTGATGTTATTACTTTATCATGAAACAACTAAAGAAGAAGAAGTTGAAGAAGAAAGAAATTGAAAAGATCGGTAATGGATATTACCTCTTATTTGGAACGCCTTTTTGAATCCTCCATTTAAGGAACTAAGATTGGTCTTTGGAGAAGACCAGGACCTCTAGGATTATTCTAGGGAAGTGGAGAATGGAAAATGGCAGGGGTTGGCCGAGCTTGGGTGCTCAAATTGGTGTGAGGAGGAGGGGGAGGAGGTGCCCTTTTATAAGGGAGGAGTGGGGCACCTTAGGAATATCTCAAAATATTATTTTATATTAAAGTCAAAATCGGTTTATAATGGTTCCAAAGGGTCTTATTTCGAAGCTAAAGTGGGGATGGGTCGAAATCCTATCAACCAATAGAATTTAGACAAGTTTAGGATATTATTTTAACCTTATCAATTAAATTTAACTCTAAGTTAAATAATTTAACTTTTACCATGTCTTTTTGTTTTCTTTCACTATATGGTTAATACACTTACTATAACATGCCAAACGAACCCCAAATTGTTTATTATTAATATATATATCCTTATCTAAGTCATTTGGCCGAACCTTAGATTTTTAAGAATAAAATAACAATTAATAATATAATATTTGATTTAAAAGCTATTTTGTGTCAATTTTGACACTATTTGATATATGATTTGTTTGAAAGTCATAACAGAATTATATGTTCGAACCAAGTTGATTAAATCAATACTAATATATCATAGTAACCTAGAAAATTAGTGGAAGTCATAAAAAGTCTCAAATTATATTTATTTTGGTGTTTATAACATCAATTATGTCAATATTTCATTAATAAGATAATTACTGCATCATCATTATGTCATAAATAAATTAAATTATTTAATGTCTAAAAATTACAAATAAAATATCATCATGTAGGAAATCTTTTTAGCTTTCTAATTAATATTTACAATTGAATTTATCTTATGTATAACCCCATATTAAAAATGATTTACTTATTAAACATTGATTTTAACTATTTTAACCCTTCTTTAAATAAATTAATAATAAATGTCCTAATCTAATCCAAGTGGGCCTAAATGGTCATATTTTATTCCTAAGTTTGTTTTTGGTCGAATTACACTTGTCCAATAGAATTAGGACATGTGTTAGGGTAATATTAATATCATATTTACCCTTAGTTACCCTATTTACTATTAACCGCGGTAAAATAGTAAAAAGTTACTATTCACCAAAAAATTATTTTCATCTCATTGAACCACATTTTAGTCCTTGATATTAACCGTGTCTCTCGGATTTTTGAAATTCCATTCACAGAAGCGGTAAAATTAAGTTTTATGCAAAATTCAGTTTTTAACCTACCACTTAGTGGTTTCACTATTCATCAAAAATTGAAAGTTTTCAGAAAAATACCAAAATTTCACCCTAGGCTAATTTCGATATTCTGAGTCCGAAAATGAAGTCCATTTTGAAAAATAAAATTTATAAAATTTCAAAAAGTGGTTATTACTATTCATAACGACTAGTTTTAATAGCATATTGTTGTTTAGTGAAACTCGGTATTGCGTACGACGCAAGCTATCGAGGAAGGTTGCGATTGCGTGTAAAGCAAGCCAAGCAAGTGTTGTGTAGAAAAAGATTCCTTTGATGATTTATATAACATAAAAGTCTCGGGTGTTACATTCTACCCCCCTTAAAAAGAATTTCGCCCTCGAAATTCGTCACTTTGCAACAAACAGATGAGGATACTTCTCCCTCATCATATCCTCAAGCTCCCATGTAGCTTCTTCAAGTTGGTGGTTTCTCCATAAAACTTTCACCAAGCGAGTGGTCTTGTTTCGTAGGACTTTTTCACTACGATCCAGAATCTCTATCGGCTGTTCTTCATAAGAAAGATCTTGCTCCAGCGGTACAACTTCTGAGCTGAGTACATATGAAGGATCTGGTATGTACTTTCTCAGGAGAGATACATGGAACACATCGTGAACTTGAGAGAGATTCGGTGGAAGCTCCAATCGGTAAGATACCTTCCCAACACGATCCAGTATTTCGAAAGGACCGATATATCTAGGGCTCAACTTCCCCTTCTTTCCAAATCTCATAACCCTCTTCCAGGGAGATATTCGTAAGAACACTTTATCACCCACTTCAAACTCTAGGTCTTTTCTTCGGTTGTCGGCATAACTTTTCTGTCGACTCTGAGCTGCTCTTATGTGTTGTTGAATAGATCTAACCTTTTCTGCCATTTCATCAACGAGATCAGGTCTTAATAGCTTTCTTTCCCCAACTTCATCCCAGCAAGGTGGAGTCCTGCATTTCTTTCCATAGAGAGCTTCATAAGGAACCATCTGAATACTGGAGTGAAAGCTATTATTATAAGAAAATTCTACCAAAGGTAGGTGTTGATCCCAACCTCCTTTGAAATCCATAGAGCAAGCTCTCAACATATCTTCTAGGGTTTAAATTGTTCTCTCAGACTGACCGTCTGTCTGGGGATGATAAGCAGTGCTGAAACTCAACTCTGTATCCAGAGTATGCTGAAGACTTCGCCAGAACTTCGAGGTAAATCTCGGATCCCGATCAGATATAATAGAAAGTGGTACTCCATGTAATCTTACCACTTCCTTTACATATATCCTGGCAAGCTGATCTAGAGAGAAATCCTCTCTAATAGGAATGAAGTGTGCAGACTTTGTAAGACGATCAACTATGACCCAAATAGCATTATTGCCTTTGGATGTTTTAGGAAGTCCTGTGACAAAGTCCATAGTGATGTTTTCCCATTTCCATTCGGGTATGGGTAATGGTTGTAACATCCCCTTAGACTTCTGTCTCTCAGCTTTAACTTGTTGACAAACCAAGCATCGAGAGACATATTCAGCAACATCTCTTTTCATGCCATCCCACCAGAAGTACTCTTTCAGGTCCCTATACATCTTCGTGCTTCCAGGATGAATAGAGAATGAAGAACTATGAGCCTCATCCAGCAGCTCCTTCTTTAATTCGGGGATGGGAGGAACACAAACCCGATTCCTGAACTTTATTATCCCATCACAATCAAGGTTGAATTCAGGAACATTTCTCACCTTCTTTTGTAACTCGACATCTTCTTTATGTGCCTCTTTAATCTTCACATGTATAGATGGTTGAACATTCATTTGAGAAAGATAAAATTTTTCCCCTTCCATTATAATTCCAAGATCCATCCTTTGTAAATCCATAAATATTGGATCTTTTGTGATCCTCATCATGGATAAACTAGCATGGTCTTGTCGACTTAATGCATCTGCCACCTTGTTTGCTTTCCCAGGGTGGTAATGGATTGAGCAGTCATAATCCTTAATCAGCTCCAACCATCTTCTTTGGCGCATATTCAGCTCCTTTTGTGTGAAAATATACTTTAAACTTTTATGATCAGTATAAATATCACACCTTTCACCATAAAGGTAATGCCTCCAAATCTTTAATGCAAAGATTACCGCAGCCAACTCCAAATCATGTGTTGGGTAATTTTGCTCATGGATTTTCAACTGTCGTGAGGCATAAGCTATCACCATATCATTTTGCATAAGAACACACCCCAATCCCTTCTTGGATGCATCACTGTAGATCACAAACCTTTCTCCACTACAAGGCAGTGTGAGCACAGGTGCACTGGATAACCTTCTTTTCAACTCCTTGAAATTCTCTTCACATTCCTCTGTCCAGACAAACTTAACTCCTTTCCGAGTCAACTTGGTGAGTGGATTAGATAATCTTGAAAAATCTTTTACAAAACGTCGATAATATCCAGCCAAACCAAGAAAACTTCGGATCTCAGTTACTGTGGTTGGTCTCGACCATCTTTCGATAACCTCTGTTTTTGCTGGATCCACAGATATCCCCTCTTTTGAGATTATATGACCCAAAAATGCAACTTTTTGAAGCCAAAATTCACACTTGGTAAATTTGGCATAAAGCTTCTCTTTTCTCAGGGTCTTCAATATAATTCTCAAGTGATCTTCATGCTCTTCCTTGCTCTTTGAATAGACAAGAATATCGTCTATAAAGACTACCACAAATTGATCAAGATAGTCTCTAAAGACTCTATTCATTAGATCCATGAAGATAGCAGGGGCATTAGTAAGACCAAATGGCATCACTATAAATTCATAGTGTCCATACCTTGTACGGAAAGCCGTCTTTGGTATATCCTCCCTTTTGACCCTTAATTGATGATACCCTGAACAAAGATCAATCTTGGAAAAGTATTGAGCTCCGCGTAGTTGGTCAAATAAGTCATCAATGCGTGGGAGAGGATATTTGTTCTTGATAGTGATCTTGTTAAGTTCTCGATAATCAATGCAGAGTCTCATTGATCCATCTTTCTTCTTAACAAATAGAACAGGTGCTCCCCAAGGTGACGCACTAGGGCGTATGAATCCCTTATCAAGATTCTCTTGGAGTTGCTTCTTCAATTCCTGCAACTCAATTGGGGCCATTCTATAAGGTGTCTTTGAAATAGGCAAAGCACCCGGTACGAGTTCTATTGAAAACTCAACTTCACGATTTGGTGGAAGACCCGGCAATTCCTCCGGAAAGACATCATCAAACTCCCGTACAATGGGCATATTCTTAATCGTGAGTTTCTCACCAACCATTTGAGATAAATAACCTTCATTTAGTGGAATCAATACCCATAAGATGGAAGAAATTTCCACTAGAAGGTTATGTTCATCCTTGCATTGATAGACGATCGTAGATTGTTCTGGAATATGAAATGTGACTTCCCTTCTTTGGCAATTGATATGAGCTCCATGTAGCGAAATCCAATCCATGCCAAGAATCACATCAAATTCCACTAAAGGAAGGATCACAAGATTTGCAGGAAGCACTTTCCCACAAACTTCGATCGGAGAAGAATTATAAACTTTTGATGCGATTGATGTGCCATTAGGTGTTGTCACAGCTAACTCAACATCTAATTGTTGAGGTAATACGGTGATACCCTTAGAAAAGTCTTCAGAAATAAAAGAGTGGGTGGATCCAGAATCAAATAAAACATTTGCTACTTTAGAGTGGATGGTAAGTGTACCTTTCACCACTTCGTTATCGTACTCCACATCGCTGATAGAAATTGCATGTGACTTTCCTTTGTCTTTAGCCTTAAGAGTTTGTTGACGTCGACCATCATCATCAACCCTTGGATTTGGGCATTGATTGGCATAATGCCCCATCTCCTTGCACTTGAAACATTGAAGTGTAATAGGTTCATTCTGTGTATCCCTTCCTTTGTTTGCGTCATTAGACATCTTCTTCCCATTATCACGACATTCAAATGCCCGATGACCTTCCTTTCCACATTTAAAACATTTACTTGTCCCTTTAAGACAACTCCCTCCATGTTTCTTTCCACACTTTTAGCATAAGGGAAAGTTCATCTTCTTTTCCGTGTGCTCTTTAGATTTTTCTTTGAATTCCATCTTCCTCTTTTTATCAAACCCATGTGACTGATGGGTTACTCCAATCTCCATCTCGACTTTGAGAGCACATCGAACGATTTCCTCGTAGCTATTGAAGTCCCTTATGGCTAACGCCCTTCGAAGACTTGGTTTTAAGCCACTAAAGAATCGATCGATCTTACTCTCAGGTTGGATAATAATACCAGAAGCGTACCTTGCAAGTCTTGTAAAATTTGCTTCATAGGTACTAACAGATTCATCATCCCTTTGCTTCAGTTCAAGGAACTCTTTCTCCATCTTTGTTCGGAGAATACGAGGGAAGTACTTATTGAAAAATAAGTTCTTGAACTCGTCCCATTCCATAGACTCAATTTCATCCCTTTGCCTCGTATTCTTAACAAGATTCCACCATTGATCCGCATCTCCTTCCAAACGATACACTGCTAGGATGACTTTATCATGCTCAGAACATTGAAGAACTGAAAATATCTTTTCAGTAGTACTAATCCATTGTTCAGCAACTAATGGATCTGTAGACCCGCTGAAAGATGGTGGGCGCTGCCTCATGAAGGATTCGACAGAATGTTGCTCCCTCCTTTGTTCGTTTGGAAATCCTGCATGATTCATAGCTTGAGAAAGTTGCGTGAGCATGGCTACAAGATTTTGCATTCCAGCTCCCATATCGTTTGGTTGCTCAGGGGGACAATCATTGCATTGCCCATCGCATTCCGCATTAACACGGTTCCTTCGGGTTCCAGCCATTGACTAAAACCAAGAAGAATAGTGTGAGCAACACTAATTATAATAGGAAACCACATAATTCAAGAATAAAATTTTCATGCTTATGGTCTTATCCTAGGTTATTCATGGCCATTTCTAAGATTGTGTTCTATGCTTAGACTTATTCTTAGGGTTCTTACTAAGGCTTTCACATCCTAGTTTCCAAAGTTTGACTATACCTTTCCTCTGATACCAACTATAACGACCCAAACTTTACATACATTGTTAATACTTCAAAATTGAAGCACACTTATTACAACATATGACAAAACCACAAAGGACCGTATAGGTATAGAGTCTTTAGAAACTGGGAAACATAAACAACTGGTTCATAAATCTTCTACAGTGTCTCCCATTTATTTCATCATATCTAGGGTCCCTTTTAGCATATTCTACTTAATATCCATCTTCCTGACCTGGGGAAAAGAAAACATAAAAGGGTGAGCTCAAATGCTCAGCAAGGGCAAATAAAGGAAATAAAAATCATATCATGTCTTTATGAAAATCAAAACCTGCAAAAGAGATCATAATATCTTAACATGGAATAAATCATAGAAGTGAAAATGAGATCCCCAAAATCATAACATAAAACTTGAAACTTTGTGGCATGCACACATAATCATGGAGATCATTTCTTGTTAGTCATGACTCATTGCCAAGACTATCTTAGTGGACAAAGTCCCTTTCTGAACCGAGTTCACTCCTCGTTTCAGTCCTGTATCACTGAACCGAAATAACCTTCCGTTCCAGCCATGTCTATCTCATGAGATATAAAATCTTTACCCAATGCATTGGAGGGAGATATAGGTCCCACCCATCTTATAATGAATCCTTTCTTATGTGTGCCACATAATCATACATCATCGCATAACACATGTAACAAAAATGGGATTCTTGAAACATCATGACATCATAAATCAATTCATATATGATAAAGGAATTCATAAACATAATTCCATCACAACATAGTCAAACCAATGTAAAAATATGGATAGAAACAGAACCCTTTATTATCTTAGATGGAAAATAATTTTGATAAAACACTTGAATTGAATTCTTGAGGAAAATATCCTTTCTTCTTCAAAAACATTTTTCCTTTCATAACATGTCATACAACTTTAAAATAAAAGAAGTTGATTAAAAATAAACTTGAAAACTTGTAAAGGAAGCTTCTTTGAAGTAATGTTTTAAAAATCCATTCATGCCGTATAAGTTAAAAAAAAACATTCTTCGTACTTTTGTCAGAAAAGTCAAAAAGTACCTCGTACGGAAAAACGACAAAAGATTCCTTTCATATTCTTTACTAAAAACTCACCTAAGGGTAAAATTCGATTTAAACTATTTCAAGTGGATGGAAACAATATTACATATTGAGGTAACATGGATGTGGATGATAAAATACACCCCAGTAAATACTTACGAATAAACAATCTCGGATAAAAATGAGATTGTGATATTTCCCTTACCTTAGGTCCGATTAGCTTTGTACGTGTCCGAAGCTCCTGTATAATGGTTTAAATAATGTTATTGACTTATTCCAGAATCATACATATTGATATGAGATCATATATGGTCATATTATTAGCTTCTTGTTAGTAATATTTCATTGTTACTTGTTACTCGGGTCTTTATAACTTTTTGTTCTTATGCGTGTTTTGTCGAATAAATTCTTATTCTTATATTTAGGTTATAGATAATTCATTTCCAGAATGGTATTAGTGTAGTATATACCATATTCATTCATTCAATTCATTTATACAATCATTATGAAATGAAGATCATGTAGAACGAGTCGCATCACATCGTGGAGACGGTATTCCGTACGTACGCACGAGTGATGATATCGTTCCTATGATCGTGGAATTGTATTGGAGTATATATATATTATTTCAGTATCAATATTACTTCATAATAATCATATATAGTTACTCATTACACCATTATACCCATCCTTGTAAGGTGATGGTGGAAAATAGATTACACCACGGCGTGGAGACGGTATTCCGTACGTACGCACGCGCGGTGATTTCATTTTTTCCGTAGGATGGATAGAAGGTGAATTAGGGTTGTTTCATATTTATAATAACATATCAGTATGTAAGTAATACTGATGTTATTACTTTATCATGAAACAACTAAAGAAGAAGAAGTTGAAGAAGAAAGAAATTGAAAAGATCGGTAATGGATATTACCTCTTCTTTGGAACGCCTTTTTGAATCCTCCATTTAAGGAACTAAGATTGGTATTTGGAGAAGACCAGGACCTCTAGGATTATTCTAGGGAAGTGGAGAATGGAAAATGGCAGGGGTTGGCCGAGCTTGAGTGCTCAAATTGGTGTGAGGAGGAGGGGGAGGAGGTGCCCTTTTATAAGGGAGGAGTGGGGCACCTTAGGAATATCTCAAAATATTATTTTATATTAAAGTAAAAATCGGTTTATAATGGTTCCAAAGGGTCTTATTTCGAAGCTAAAGTGGGGATGGGTCGAAATCCTATCAACCAATATAATTTAGACAAGTTTAGGATATTATTTTAACCTTATCAATTAAATTTAACTCTAAGTTAAATAATTTAACTTTTACCATGTCTTTTAGTTTTCTTTCACTATATGGTTAATACACTTACTATAACATGCCAAACGAACCCCAAATTGTTTATTATTAATATATATATCCTTATCTAAGTCATTTGGCCGAACCTTAGATTTTTAGGAATAAAATAACAATTAATAATATAATATTTGATTTAAAAACTATTTTGTGTCAATTTTGACACTATTTGATATATGATTTGTTTGAAAGTCATAACAGAATTATATGTTCGAACCAAGTTGATTAAATCAATACTAATATATCATAGTAACCTAGAAAATTAGTGGAATTCATAAAAAGTCTCAAATTATATTTATTTTGGTGTTTATAACATCAATTATGTCAATATTTCATTAATAAGATAATTACTGCATCATCATTATGTCATAAATAAATTAAATTATTTAATGTCTAAAAATTACAAATAAAATATCATCATTTAGGAAATCTTTTTAGCTTTCTAATGAATATTTACAATTGAATTTATCTTATGTATAACCCCATATTAAAAATGATTTACTTATTAAACTTTGATTTTAACTATTTTAACCCTTCTTTAAATAAATTAATAATAAATGTCCTAATCTAATCCAAGTGGGCCTAAATGGTCATATTTTATTCCTAAGTTTGTTTTTGGTCGAATTACACTTGTCCAATAGAATTAGGACATGTGTTAGGGTAATATTAATATCATATTTACCCTTAGTTACCCTATTTACTATTAACCGCGGTAAAATAGTAAAAAGTTACTATTCACCAAAAAATTATTT
This sequence comes from Viscum album, assembly GCA_963277665.1. Taxonomy (NCBI): domain Eukaryota; kingdom Viridiplantae; phylum Streptophyta; class Magnoliopsida; order Santalales; family Viscaceae; genus Viscum; species Viscum album. Next base: position 133,069,398 of record OY728152.1, on the reverse strand, counting down.
TCATCTCATTGAACCACATTTTAGTCCTTGATATTAACCGTGTCTCTCGGATTTTTGAAATTTCATTCACAGAAGCGGTAAAATTAAGTTTTATGCAAAATTCAGTTTTTAACCTACAACTTAGTGGTTTCACTATTCATCAAAAATTGAAAGTTTTCAGAAAAATACCAAAATTTCACCCTAGGCTAATTTCGATATTCTGAGTCCGAAAATGAAGTCCATTTTGAAAAATAAAATTTATAAAATTTCAAAAAGTGGTTATTACTATTCATAACGACTAGTTTTAATAGCATATTGTTGTTTAGTGAAACTCGGTATTGCGTACGACGCAAGCTATCGAGGAAGGTTGCGATTGCGTGTAAAGCAAGCCAAGCAAGTGTTGTGTAGAAAAATATTCCTTTGATGATTTATATAACATAAAAGTCTCGGGTGTTACATATTTAATAGGGCCATTCAACCCATCAATATTTCTTTCCTCATATTCAATTTTGAGCATGGGATAAATCTCTTTAGTCAAGTTTCCAAACATCTTGGAATTCGGTATTTCAATCCAATACTTTTACTCATATTTTTCTTCTTATTTCTTATATATATATATATATATATATATATATATATATATATTGGAATCACATAAAACACCATTTTATTTATTCATAATTTCCCTATAAATAAAATTTCATTCAAGTGTAACATAGAGATCAATAATGAGACACCCTCTTCCTTAATATTTTTTATTTTATCCTCACTAGCCTCACATTATGTTTTTCTTAAATAGTTATAATAACTTTGTTGTAGAGGTCTCTATTGTCATCGAATTACTATAATTCAATATCATGAGTGTTTAAATCTTCATAGTAATGAATATTATTTATTTAAAGAAATTATAATATGAAGAAATCGTGCCTTTATACAATTTGATAAATTTTTAATGGGATATGCATCATAACCATAATCCAATAATTGTTTTGGCCACAGTTTTGGAATTTTTTTTACAAGAATTGAGCCTATAGAATTATTTAGGAAATAAAATTTAAGTAAAACATTTATTCCCATTTTTAGTGGACTGTAAATGGCTTGATACCTCATAACACAACATTTGGTCCTATAGCTATGGTTGTAAGGGTTCCTCATTCCTACATCAGTAAAATATTACTTGTGGGAATGGGATGATAAATCCCTATATCCAAGGTCAGAGGATTTCTCATAGCTATATTCCCCCCCCCCCCCCGAAATCATGGTTTATAGGCCTATTATTGATTTAAGGACATGAGAAAGGAAAATAGTCATGTTTTTTCTACCGGCCATGGATAAAGGGGGATCATTGCCCTGATCAGTTCACCAACAATGGACATTACTATTCCCCACACCCTTATTGATGAGTTTTGTGGATGGAACATTCTATATGGTGTTTATAAATAGCCATTATCCATGATTTTATATGACTATAGTGGTTGTATTTGATAATATCATTTATATCCACGGTCAACCCTAGCTATATAAATTTATTAATATTTTAATATGTTTATAAAATATATATAGGTATATTTTTTCGTAGAATAATTAGATAAGTGGTACGATATATACATTTTCATGTGTGAGATGTGGTTTTGAAAACCAATAGCTGGAATTTATTGAAATAACATATAGTTATAGTAAAGGGTAGTGCATATAAGTATGATGTGGACTAGAACATTGCTACATTAGCTATGGGCCAAGATGATAGATATGGTCCCTGACTGCTATTGTTGTCATAGAGGTTATTGCTATATAAATATCCCATATAGTTAGCTTAACCATTGAAAAGGCCTATGGCCACAATCAAGAGTCATATAGACATGGTCATGGAATGTGGATATAAGTGATTTTTCTAGAAATAGAACATTGCATTCAGATGTCAAAATTTTACACATTGAAATAAATAAATAGTAATCACACAATTGAATATTGTTTTTCTAGTTTATGGTTTGGGTAAACTAAATAAGTCACCCCATCAGTATCCCCATTGTCTGGATCAACTTATGATTAAATTTTCTTCATTAACATGAACACCACCTTCAGATAAATCTCTTTTTCTTATGACTAATTATCATTGTTCCTCATCTTTAGTGATATTAAGTTAATGTATAGGAAATCTAGAATAACCTCTTTGGGAATATATCTTTGAGTACCATGAAAGTTATGTTAAACCATCGCGTCGGGTTTTTCAAGATAGTCTTAATGATCTTGATATTTTTAAGGTTTTTTCCAAGTACATGAATCTCCACCACAATAATGTTCTCATGGTCAAAGAATAACACAAAATAATCATATGTTTGAATTAGAATATTTTCATAATTGATCTCGAGTAAATTTAAATTTTATTCATGAGACTTTCACAATACATCATTGATGTTAAAGAGTTTTTCCTACATGGACTATGAGAATTTACATGAAGTACCATTTATTTATATTTTCTTGGATTAAGAACCAATAAATGAATTTAATCCATTGGAATTGGAATCATGTTACCTCTGGACCTTCTATTATAATTATGAAATCTACATGTTAACTGAAATACCATGTATGATAAATATATTGAGATCTATTCTCTATTATTTGAAAAAAAATAAACTCATTCTTAGGTATTTTCAATTTATTTTCATCTATTTTAATAATAATATTACTGATGGATACCACTACCATTGCATGAGATATATTATTATCCACTATGAAATTTATTAATGAAACCTCTTGTTTTTTCAAGGAAAATTAAAACATTAATAGGTGGGGTTGAATTTAGGGATTTTGAAATTTTTACACACCAAAGATATTATTACACCATAATTAGGAACACTCTTCTCCCTCACACATGATGTGAAGAATTAATTTAATTATTAGTGCGAAATAATAAATTTCACTATGTTAAAAAATCTAGGTAAACCGCAGTTCATGAAATGATACTAATCCTCAAATTATAACACAAAGTGCACTACTTGTATTATAATTCAGAGTGACCACACTAACCCTATAGGTTTTCAAACATCACAGAGTTAAATACTCAATTGTCTTATATAGTCCAATATCTCGCTTACTCAATGAGTATCATTTTTGAGATCATCATGAAAATATAGTGATTTTAGAACAATATCTATGTATCAACATAATTTAATAGTCATCCACTGATGAACATCATGAACCTCCAACAAGAATTCCTCTTGAATCTCCTTTATCTATTCCCTCTATAATACTATGTTATTTTCACCATTTTATATTATATGATGCTTCCTTGTCCATTTGAAATAGAAATATAACTATTATAATAACTTCAAAGAATCACTACATTCCTCACAATATTGTTATATTAGTCGATATTATTTAGTGAGTAAATTTAATCTAACTCACACTTTGGTTTAGAGTCTTGATAAATCATTTAATTTTTGGATCCTTCAATGGAATAATATGACATTTAAATATGTGTTTATTTCAATTCAGCACTGTCGCTATATGGATATCACCACAATGTAATGAAACGTGCTTCTATAAGAACCTACACAATATATAGAATATATCATCTCAAAATACCACAAAAAATAAATTTATATTACTTTTCAATTATCCTCTAGCTTGTACAACACATCATAAAAAATTATTATTAATAAATTACTCTTATTTTAGAAGAAACACCATTCTAAATGCATAAAACCCTGATTTTATACCTTTTTCCATTTAATACATTTAGAATTTTAATAATATCCTTGATTAAAAAACCACATTGGGGATCACCTTCATCATACCTCAATTGGTCTTTTATAATTCCCTAGATGAAATAGAAGGACCCATATAATGCCTCCCCATATTCTATTTGGAATTTTAAGATTCAACATGGAATGTTCTACATCAATTAATCTTTTTCAATTAAATTTCTTTTACTATAGCTTACACAATTCATAAACTGATACTCCCCATTTTACATTAGGAAGATTTGGAAATATAAAAACATGAACCATATGTTGGTGAAAATCAAATGCATATCTTTCCTAGATAATATAAAAATTCAAAACACTTTGTGGCAAATTATAAAACTAATTTTTTTAGCATTTCACAACTACCACTAAAGGACTCTTCAACCAGTGACATGAATGATACAACTAAAGTATCCCATTTCCTTTCAATACATATAAGTCACTTATTATTATCTTATAATCTTATTTTGAAATAACCCACCATCTTTATCAATACAATTTTCAAAAAACTCAACCCAAAAAATTATTCAATTTGTTTATAATAATCATAAAATTACAAAACTATATATATATATATATATCAATGAATATATATTTTTTATTAAAAATATATCTTATATTTAGAATATTCAAGAAAATGTATCATAGAATAAATCATACAATTAGAGAATAATTGCCAATATAAAACTATATTTTTATGAAATTTTTATTTTTATAACATTATCAATGTCTAAAAAATACCTATAAAAACTATACATATGGGACTTCCATCATCATATAAATTGGGATCTCATATATCATGATCATTAACCTTTTTATATGATAATACTTTCATTTTCCAAGACATGTATATATCAGGAAGGTGACATTTATGTATTAGTCACTTTGATATATATTGAAAAAATGAATTTATTCATAATACCAATATATATTGAGGAGGAACTATAAGAATTTTTTAATTATACAGAAACTAAATTACCTTATGTATCATAGTTGGACCTATTTGAATTTATAATTCATCATCTCCTAAATAAAATTTCTGTACAGGGAGATTCATTCCTTTGTAATTTTTCTATAAACTTTAGGGAGAAATCATGTGCATAAAGGTAGAAGAAAATTAAGGATAAATAATTTTTTTTAAATTATATTGCACAATATTCTCTAACATAAACATCACTTGACTTATTACAAGACCTACTAGACTTCTTCTAAACACCTCCACACTTTCTCATGAATCTTCTAATAATAATATAAATTCTTAAAATTATATATCATTGATATATATTAATATTATGGTGTGTTTATTTTATAAAAATATGTAATTTTCCTTATATATACGAAGTGATTTTTAATAAATTCTTACCTAAAGTGATTATCAATAATTCTATTTGACAAATTCTTGGATGAATAAAACATTCATTACACATAAGTGATTTCAAAAAAATTCCTATTATTTAAATAATATTCCACTTTGGATTTTATTTATAATTAATTCAAAATAAATCCATGAACCTTTACCAAATGGATATAATCTCCCTACATTATCATTTAATCCATTGTCTTCTATAAAATAGAAATTTTATATACTTATGTTAGCTCCCTTTTTCAACAAAATTAATAGGGTTCATCTTCACTAGATACTTCATTTATTCTTTCCCATTTTCCCATAAAAGGTAATATTCTATATTAATAAGATATAATCCCTATTTTTTAATAATCTTATAGTAAAACAATTAGAGATACTATCCTCACCCTTTATATTGACTTAAAATATTCCATAAGATTCCACATCCATGAATCTCATGCTTCTTTGTCAACATGAATAGAAAATACAAATCTCGAGAGTTGTAAACCAACCCTTTATTAAACCGTATATTAATAAAATTACTCAAATTTATTCTTCCTTTAAAATATTATATTCTCTTAACAACTTTAATATTTTCATTAGAATAGTTTATTTTATTTCAACCATCATTCATGGTTTACTAAATTTCCACCAACATTGACATTCAGTTGAATTATTCATAATGAATTTTGGTTTGTTAATTAACCACTTGAAAATGAGTCATAAAATAATTCTTTGTGGATAATTATTTGGGTATCAATATTAGACCCCAGAGTATATATATAGATTTTCTCCATGTGTGTTACTAATTTCTATATGATTGGGAAACTTGAGTTCTTCATTCCTTCAAAATAAACTTTCTGGTAATCTCAATTACATATACAAATAACTATTGGAATATAAAAAATAAAATACATTGTGTGTGAGAAAAACCACATATTGATCTAAATAATTCCACTTGTTCATGATAAACTAATAGTGAAATTTTATATCTATAATACTCTTTCATTTATAGGGATAATATATTCCTAGGTGAGTTTAATAATCCTTTGAATGTTCTTACAAAGTCTGATTATTCTCTTGAAATAAAATATTATGAAAATTTTCATCTTGAGCATAAAAATAGTCTTCCATAATTCCCAATTTTTAAGTACCATGTAGTATACTAGAACACATCTTTATGATACGATAATTTGAGTTAAAAATCCAATATAACAAGTATTCTACCCTGAATATTTATACAGCTCTATCAATCTATCAAACATCTTCATCATGATATTCCACCAATTTATAAAGGCAAGATAAAACCTTTTCAATATCAAATTTTATTGATACCATTTAGAGAACTTGGATATCATTTTGAAACTTGTTTCCCTTTAAATCAGGCTTGATATCACATTTACTTCATCATATGAATTTTTATAAATAGATTCATTTTTTATTTTTTATGGTGGATTCATGATATATTTTTGGATAATATTTAAAATATAAATTTATTCATCATAACATGTAATAGAGATAAATAATGGTTCTCCTTCTAATCAATTTCACCCCACTTTTTATTTCATAATTTTATTTAATAACCATTGTGTCTTATTCTAAAAACACAAATTTTATGTATTTCAGTTAAAAATATATAGAAATGATGGATTGTATCTCCCCCATCATATTTAACCACTAAATGATGTTAAGGACCATATTTGGCCTTATTTTTTAAAAATATGTCTTCTATCTTTCTTAGAATACAACATATTAGACATCATTTATTGATTTAACTAATTCATTGTTCGTCATATGTTTGTGATTTCTCACTAATTAGTTTATTTGAATTTATATACATCCTTCCCTGAGCCGACCCCAACTTCCATCCAACCCATCCACCGAACTAGGCTGCTTAATGGCTCGAAGGGTTTTCTTGATCCCTAGAGGCTGAAAAATGCCTTGAAATCAAGTGACGCTTTTGGTATTCATTTCACCCATGAGAACAAAAAATTCCCAAGTAAAAATATAATATACCACATCAACACAAATAACCAGATAATTAGAGAGAGAAAAATAGTACATTAATAAGTTAAAAATTCAGAGGTTACAACCAAAAAAAAAATAACCAAAAGATGAAGGAGGAAATCTAGTCTAACAAAACCTCCATGTATAATATTGGTTTATTTCCAATTATTCCACCACTAACATCTTTTCGAAAAGAACATCTACCAAATTGAACCACCATCTCTGCTCTGGAAGGTCTTTCCCTTCCCCATGTCAGAAAAAAAAACATATCTACATACGCCCAAGGGTGTACGTATGGTGTGTGATCACTTACCAGAAGGATACTACAAGATGATTCCTTGAATATAATTTATTATTCAATTAACCATTATAGTTTTTCAATGAATTAAAATAATTGAATTGAAAACATACATTGTTACACAATAAACAATGTAATTGAAAAAATTGTATCATCACCATGGGAAGTCAATAAGTATCTAGGGATCAAGGGGACCTAGGATCCTCTTACTCTCAGTAATCAAACCTGGAAATGAAGTCTTGTCTCCTACTCAATCCAACCAATCCCCAAAATAAATGTTTATTTAGTTTCATGTCATGAACCAACTGGGTAGTTTGGGTCATGCCTAGCGTACTCACCCCAATATTCCCAATAGATACCCAAGATTCCTACTCTCTTTCCCCCGTCTAAAATAATTAAACCTATTTCTTCCACTATCAAAGGCACTACATTTTTTTAAAGGTGGGGATTTGGTTAGATGACCAAAGAAAATAATATTTTAAATAGATAAATTACAGAATTCTAAAACATGGGGTCATATTACAGTCTTTAACATGACGAGGAAGAAAATAGTCTACAAGCTCCTCAAGCCAGGTTATTTCATGTGTTACCCCTTTATTAGAGAGTCGATCTGAACCATATTCAACTCACACTAGGTGTGGGTTGAGATGTAGTTGATACCTTGGAGAGAATAGAGAAAATTAATCCATCGTGTAGTAATCATTCATGAAAGATGAACATACCCATTTTAAATGGCCTCCACTACATTTGCATAATCGCATTCAATCCATAATTTTTTAAACTGTTGTGCACAGATAAAGAGATGGCATAGATCAAAACTAAAATTTAAGCTTCCAGGGAGGTTGTAATGCCACGTCCTCCAAAAAAGCACCCAATGATCTGACCAAGATAGTTTCAGAAGATGACTCCATATCCTGCAGGACCCAGATTTCCTTTAGAGACTCCATCCATATTGATTTTGGTCTATCTAGGGAGCGGTGGTCACCAGAAAACCGCAAACATGTGTCGTGGAAGACAATAGATGGCATCAACCCGTAGACGCCTCAGAATCATAAAATCAGCCATAGTGTTGTTTTAAATCTCGGTCTAAATCAATACTACATCCAAAATAGAAACCATAATTCTCATTTTACCTGCATTAATGTTGGGTGAGTAATTATTGTGAAAGATAGAGGTCATATCATACCATATTACATGTAGAAGCTCTACAACCCCTGCAAGAAATAAGTTCTTTATTTGTTGGGAGTTATCCATATCAACACAATGTTTTATATGGTCATTGAGAGAGTCAAGAATCAGCCATCTGCAATCAAAGATGTTAAAAATACAGTTCCAAATTCTAGTTGTAGTAGAATAAGATATAAATAAATGATTATCATCTTCTCTATGAAGATTACAAAGACGACATTTATAGAAAATCTGGATCCCAAAAATTTGTTAGCAGGTATTAGTGGGTACCCTATTGTAGGCAAGGCTCCAAGTTATAGTGAGTCATGAGGACTAAATCCAAGACTTATAAAATGATTAATTCCATTTTAAATCATTATTGGAGTTATAGATAGAGTGGTTATAAAAAAATTAGTTTAGCAAACCATTATGTCCAGGCTCCCAAATCCAAAAATCCCCAGAAGTCGAAAACAAGTAATTATAAATTATATGAACAACAATATCAAGAAGAGTGTCAATATGATATGAAAGAACATTTCTAATAGTCTTGTTGATATTTTCCGAAGATAATTTAGGAGGAAAAAATGGATTAGAGGAGAAAATGTCCAGTTGTCCAACCAGAATATCATAGATGAGTTTCTGGCAACCATATATCTAGAGTCATCCATAATGATGTCATACATGTTTTTGATAGATAGACTAATAGATAAAGATAGGAAATTCTTGTTACCACTTTTCAGTATGTCAAGGAACCTATTCTCTATGAGTGTAATTAAATGGGAGTCATTGTGAATCAAGTTCCAAGTTAATATTTCTTGAAGGTCCTCATTAAAAAGTATTACATTTTTTATACCAAGACCATCTCGGTCTAATGCTTTACAACAAGTAGTCCAAGGAATGCTCACATGATTCTTATCCAAGGTTCTTCTAGTCCAAAAAAAATTCATATAAACATTCATTTTTTATTCGACCATCTAGCCATTTGTACACCATCATAGAGTAGTCCTATTTTGAGATGATGGTATACTTGACTAGACAAACTCTTCCAACCATAGAAAGAGATTTTCCTTTCCATGTGGTGAGCTGATTAGCAATTTTTTCTACAATATTTGAGAAGTATAAAGCTTTGGGTCTACCCCAAAAGATGGTAACCCCAATGAAAAGGAAGATAATTTCTCATTCTTTGATTCCAAGTTCATTAAATATAATTTTGTTTCCTACAAGATGGATTTTTTTGCCAAAATAGATGAAGGATTTGTGCCAGCCAATGACCGGAACTAAAACTTCCTCATATTTAGTATGTTCAGTTTTGAGAGTTTTGATGTTCATTTTATCCCTCTTTAGGAAAATAATGATGCCATCAACATATATGAGGTGAGTGGGAGCATTGACATTTCCGTAAGACAGAATCATTTTGAGCTTATTTTGGTGACCCAGACGAGTGAGAAGGAAACTAAAATAGTCCTCTATAATGGAAAAAAAGATTAAATATAGGGGTCACCCTATCTGACATAATTGGAGAAATTTAAATAGCCTTTGGGATATCCACTGATCAGGATGGAAATGTGTGTAGATTTTAGAAGGGTTTTAAATCTAGTAATGAAGATATTATTGAAACCAAAGATTTGTAAAACTTTTAAGATGAAATTATAATCCATATTGTCAAGTGCCTTCTTAACGTCAAGTAGAATGGAAATGTTTCCACCCCTATTCTTATTGTTTAAAATGTTAGTGCATTCTAAGGTGAGATAAATACAGACTTGGATGGATCTTCTTTTGAAAAAACCAATTTGATTATATGAGATAATTTTATCAGTGATAGTGGGGACTCTATTCGTAATCCGTTTGGTGATAATTTGGTAAAGCATGTTGAAAAGGGACATGGGTCAAATGAGATGAATTTCAGAGGAATTGTTAATTTTAGGGATTAGGATAATGAATTGGGAATTCAGCCCAAGAGAAAGGATGCCACTAGAAAATAAGGTTTTAACCAGATTACAAACATCTGATTGGATGATATCCCAATATTTTTCATAGAACCCATTGTTGAAACCATTAAGACCCAGGACACTATTAGGATTTAGGCTGAAGACAGTGTCACTGATTTCATGATCAAGAGGAACACCTATGAGAAAATATTTGTCATCATCCGTGATAATATCCAGAAAGATCCCCTGAATGAGATCCTTATTCGTAGTAGGGCCATTGAATAAAGATTCGAAGTGGAAGACCACATTATTCACTATGTCCTATTTATTATCTAAGAGGATGTCTCCATCTTTTAGAGAGGCAAGAGGCCTATAAGATTTCTGAACCCTCTGCAAAGAGTTTTATAATTTGGTATTTATATCACCATTCGTTAACCATTTGATTTTGAAGGTATGCTTATAAATGTTGTCTTCGAAATTGAGAAGAGAAGTATGTTTCATAGAAACTATAATTTCTAGATTTTAATCTCTAGCAATATCACAATATGAGATGGTGCTTGGGAATTGATGTAGGTCATTCTCAGGAAGATATTTTTCATTATCATTTTATCTTGATTTAATGCTACACCAATTATTAATCTTTTTTGGAGATATATTAATTTAAGAAGGCAAGAAAAATTATCATCACAGTGGGACATAGATGTCTGAAAATGATTAATGAGATTACAAAAATAAAGATCCAGGAACAAAGAATTATTGAACCAGAAAGGCAGAAGAGGTTTCATTGTTTTGAGGGTAATAGTGACCATGAGAGGGTGATGATCAAATTGAATTTTCTGGAAGGGTGGTGCTATAAATGGTTTCCCATTTATCCAAAGCATGATCATTAGTGAACTCTCTATCCAGTTTACTTGCAACCATTCTGTTGTGATAATTCCTATACCAGGTATACTTGGAACCAAGGAGAAAATTTTCAATAACATTGGTATTATCAATTGCAGCCTTAAAATCCCCTGAATATAAATTTGAGTAGAGAGGGATGACTTTTTCACTAGATGAAATAATATCATTAATATCGCCAATAACCAACCAGGGAAAATGGTTAATAGTACTCAAAATAAGAGAGGTCATTCCAAAGAATCATAATATCTTGATATTGGTTTTTGGCATAGATAAAGGAGAAAACGATGATTATTTTCAATCATAAAGTAATAGGTGAAACCTTGTTATGAAATTTGGAAAACATGAACATTATACAAGGACGAGTGATAAAAGATCCAAAAAGAATAATTAATGTTGTTATTTTTTGAAGAACCTATGAAGTTTCATCAAAAGTGACAAAAATGAACTAAATCAGTGGATAAGTTTATTTTATGTTAATCTATGGTAATGATTATGGTTTTATGTGTGTTTTCTATTCATTCAAAGACATTGAAGGTGTCATGGTTTGAAATAACTTGACAGATCCAGAATTAGATCTTCATTTAATACTATGTTTGGAGTTAGAACTCCCTTTTTTCTTACTATTCGAGCATTTGTGCCTAGCTGATATTGTAGGATTTTTGGACATTTTAGGGATTGAAGTAACTCCTTTATTACTTTTTGTGTAATCTAAGTGTATAATATTATCATTTGTTGTCATAGAGTTCATGTCAACATCATACACAAAATAATTTGGACCTGGTTTCACAGTTCTACAAATGGGCCTACTGTTAATAGAATCAATGATATTATTACTTATAGAAACATGTTTAACTTCAGAGCAGTGGATATCTAAGGGGGAATTTGGTTCAGGGGTACCTGGAAGTGAAGCAACATGAACAGTTGGCTGCATTTCTGTAATAAAACCATGATGATAATCCTACTATAGAGTACATGTTTCATGATCATTAACAGAAGTACTAACCTAAAGACATTGCTTCTGTTTCGGAGGGTCATTACTAACCTGCATAGAAATGTTAGTAAGAACTAAAGGTCGACTATCATATAGAATTGATTCTATCATGCCAAAATTAAGAAAATTCATAGCTATTAAATATTGTTTCTTAGCATGAATGACATTTCTAGGAGAGTTAGTAGGAGCAAGGGGATAGGAAGCAGTTTCATAGTTCGTTTCCATATCAAAGGAGGTCACATTTTGAGCTAAAATATGAACATTGGTCTTAACCACTGTAATTAATTTAGCAGTATTAAGAGAAGATTCAACAACATTTAAATTACATATATGAAATGAATTAAGGACATCATAATTAAAAATATCAAAGGCATTAGAAGAGGAAATACCTGAGCCTGTAGTTTTCTCCACCCCATCTTCCACCATGTACAATGTCTATTTGGTGGAGCTACTGAACTCCTATGTTTTCCCAGTGACCTTTTTCAAGGGTGTAGTATCTTCCATTGATATAATAGTTTCCCATTCCATGGGTACAGATAAAGACATTTCGGAGAAAGATTACTGAGAGTTATCTAGAGTAACCTATGGATTGGTCAAACAATTTCCTACATCTATTGAGTGACTCATGGTAGCCAGAGTTTTATAAAAATCAATATATGAAGTGCGTTCATGTGGGGAAAACTATAAGGTAGATTATAAGGATTCCTTCTAAACCACAAATGGCATAGTGTTAGTTACTAATGAGTGGTTCTGTTTATGTCCAATGCCCACCGCAGGGGTGAGCACAACATTCTCCCTACCAATTAACAGATTTTGGGGAATAGGCCCTGACATATTGCTAGAATGAATATTAGAATCTATAATCTACTCAGCAGAAGATTTAATGGTTTCTATGATCTGATACTCAATTTAATTCAACATTTATTGATCTCAAGATAGTTTATCTTCTTCTTCCATAATGTATTCTCAGTTAATACCTGAGTTATCCCATAAACGTATCAGTTTGTGTGGTTTTTTATCCCAAACTCTAGACTCTTTGGGGGGGTCTGGTAAGTCCATCATGGGGTCTTTGTCTTTTTTATTTCTCCTTACTTTCTTCTAATCATTTTTAGCTGCTTGGATAACAATCTTCCTAATTACCATACATTTATAAGTAGTATTACCATTAATTTTACAATGCTCACAAAATGGGGGGTTTTCATTCGTTTTCAACTTTGATTTTAGTTTTTTAGTTATTAACATTGAACTTTATTGAGTTGGGAAGCTTAGAGTCAAGATTAATTTCAACCATAACTCTGTAAAAACATCCAAAGTAAGCATTTAAGGTTATTTGGTAAATTTTGAGAGGGGAGCCTGTGCAAGAGAAAATATCATTTAAAATTTTTGGATGAAAAAAAACCAGTTGAGTCCATGGATATTGACCAAGACTTGTTCCTTAGTTTTTTTATGTGCACAGATTGAAAGTCGAGTCCCAATATAAAATTCTAAATAAACATGGCTTAAGATGTCAATTTTTAGACTTCTAAACCTTATCAGAATCCCCTTTAGAATTTAACCGGATGTGAAAATATCATTTTCCAATAGGTATTAATTTCCAACTTGAAGCATTCCCGAAATGTGAAATATGCGTCTGAAGTTCATTTAAAGACCATTGATGGTCACCATTTAGGTAGGAGATGTGGCCCATGACAGATAATTTGAATAGTTGTGTTCGTTGTTGAAGCACCTTTGTGTCGGATTCCACCAGATAACCACCATCATGAAATATTTTGACAAGGGGGTTTCAACTTGATGTCATTTTTTATATTCGTACCTTTCTAGGATTCATGAAATGAGATCCCCAGGGATTTACTGAATGTAGAAATAGTGCGGTGATCTTTATTCTAGGTATCATCTTTGCACATGATCGTGACCTGATCATGCACATAGGGGGCCTAGCGCAACCAAGGAGCCACGAAGAAGTGTGAATCAAATCAGCAAGGTTTGAGGAAGTCCTCTAGGAAATTTTCAATTGAATAAATCATCCAAGAAGACATAGATGCATGAGGGTTTTTAGAGTGAGATGGTCACCCATCTCTCTAGAATCATGTCTCAACATAACTCAACAAAGACATAACTAACCATGTGGTTTAATCATTTCTAATCCATTCTTACACCAATAAACCTAAAAGATTAATTTTCTCCCACAGGAAATCAAAATTTGAAATTATTTAATAAAATTCCATGAATTTATTAATCATCAAAAAATATAATTTCACAAAACAACAAAACATTTCCTATAATTATTTAAAATATATGGGTTGAAACAGGAAGTCTCCCTAAGAGGACATCCTATAAGGTAAATATCATACCAAAACCACAAGATTCATTACAATTAATAGTGATAGAACACAACATAGGTCAAAACCCATATCGAGGAAAATCATCCTCAAAGAGGAATGGATATGAAACAAAAACACGTGAAGGTATAATGAGAGGATGAACATAAATTATTTTTTTCTTAAAGATCCTAGTATAAAAAATGGTTCCCATGTGAGTGGAGGGGGGAGGGATGTTCACCAACAGTATAGGGGTCGAATGAGGTGGGAAAGGGATGATTAAGTTTGAAAATAAGGTAGGGGAAAATATGGAAATTTTTTAAAAAAAACTTCTGTTCTAGATGGTCACATTTTTTTTCTACACAATCATCCAGACCATGTGATAACCTTGTGGCACCTCTTATTATGAGGAAAAATTCCCTCTCAATTTACCTGGAGGGGTTGCATGACCATGTTCCTTTTTATTAATCTAAGAGTGGTCCAATTTTATTGTCTCAAAATTACCCAAGGAAGTCCACATACTTTTGTGCTAGGTGGGGCTTCCTGGAAAAAAACACTTTCCAAGGTTCATAGGTTTCTCTTGGTTGGGGCATAGTTTTCCCTAATAGTGCACTAATTATAAGAATCCTACTACATGGCTAAAAATGCACTTTTTATAAAAAAAATTCTATGAAATCCATGGAATAATGATAATGTTAAAAATAAAAAGAAAAATACCTAAAAAGAAAAACCTTTATGTGATTATTCATCACACAATAAAAAAATTATGCCCTCATAATGTCCAAATATTTTCAGATCGGATAATAAATGAAGATATTGCTTCTCTTCCTAGTAATTTTGTCCCCAGATCTCATGGTCATCATTATACTTCTAAAAAAGGATCCAAACCAATAGTATATATTTACCATGATGCACATTCAATTGGTAATACACAATCCATATTGGTTTATCGAACATAGGAAAATCAAATTCCAGCTCTAGCACTTCCCAGATTAGAATATGAGATGGGCCCCATTTATTCATCTTTAATTCTAGAACATGTAACAAGTCATTGATCATTGATAACAATGAAAGTTAACGAAAAAGAAATTCCACCATAAAAATTAATTTTGTAATCTCAATAATTCTTAAATACCTTGGCATAAGCTTCCCCTTCTTACTGATATTATTGTGACCCTAGAGAGGTGTTACCTTTAAGAGAACTTGGTCAAGTACTAAAAAATAAAAGGATAAGATTCTTTGATCAACATTGGATTTTTCTGTAAAAAAAACTACATGATAAATCAAAAAATTTCTTACATCTCAAGCACAGGACTAGGTCCCAAAAATGAGGTCTCAACAAATTTCATCGAGTATAGGTGGGACTGACATGGTCGACCATCAAGCACCTAAAAGTAATCCATTTTAATATAGGATTGGTAAAAATTATTTTTTTTAAAATTACACCATTCCAAAATATTTTTCCATTGTGACACAAAAATAAAGCATTTACACATGAATTACATCCTCAATATTGGTATCACCTGCTCAGTATGACCATCTATTGGAGGATGGTATATCATACTACGATTAACTACTAATCCCGTTTCCTTTTGAAATCCTTATTAGAAACTAGAGGTAAATAAGGGGGTACCTTTTTGAAATGATGACTAATTGAACACCATGGAGCCTCATAATTTCCTGAACATAAAATTTTCCATGTTTATCCACCTTTGTTGAATATAGGATTAAAATGAAGTGGGTGGAGATGTACAAACAATCATCAACCACCGAAATCGAATTCCATCCGTAGGGTCTATAAGGAAATTGAATGATGATATCCCAAGATAAATGATACCAATTCTAGATAGGAATGTGGTGTGTTTTATGTAAACCCAAGGGCCTCTAGTTCTTCTCTTTAATGTATTGACAATCATATCACCTAGAAATGAATTAAACTATATCTCACCTCATACCTAGCAACTAGAACTATTGTCACACACCATAAAACCTATTGGTGGTGATGCTATGAATGGACCATTGAGAATAGTGAATGATCTGCATCACCAACTTTTGTAAATATTGAGGAATAATGAATCTTCCCATGAAGTAATGAATTCATACCAAATATAATGACTAACCATCAGATATGATCTCACAATATATAAGATACATAGAATTCTGAAAAAACACTTCATTAAGATAGTCCTATTTAATCATATCTAGAAGAGTGGGAGTCAACTGAATAATGGACCAGAATGTGCCTCTACCATTATCCTTGTATTCCATTATTTTCTGATAAAAATTCCTCATCAAGGTCCACTTGTCACTAGAATCTTTTTAGTATGACACTAACATCATCTTACATGGGGAATCTCTTACCACATTCCCTTTTACGAGGTTATATACAATATAATAATCGAACCCATGTAGGTATTAAACCCATTTAAAATAACTCAGATTCTAATCCTTCTTAGGGGAAATGTCGGCTACACTCTTATAGTTTGATAATACTAAAAATCACTCCCCAATGAGATATTGATTCAATATTTTCACATATTTCATTTCTGAAACAAATTTAAATAAATGGGTTGGGTAATGAATTTCATGTGTATTAGGGCGCTTACATTACATAGAGATTTTAATACAAAGTTGAATAATATTTATTACATAACATAACAAAAACCACACCAATAACGTATAGGTTTAGTGTCTTCAGAAACTGGGAAACATAATCAACTAGTTCTTGAAAAATCTATATTGTCTCTCTCTTATTTGTTTATTACTAGACTCGTTTTTTAACATATCTTACTTAATACCCATATTCACAACATGGGAAAAATAAAATTATGAATGTGTGAGAAAAAATTCTCAGTAAGGGTAAAAATAACAAATTTCAATCATATAGTAATCATAAGAACATAACATTTGAAAATCTCATCCTTCGTATAAAAGATCATAATATCATGTCATGGGATAAATTATGAAAGTGAAATGTAACCCCTATAGTCAGAAAATTATAACTAGTATTTCATGTCATAAAAACATAAACTTATAAAATCATTTTATATTAGTCAAGTCTCATTTCTAAGACCATCATAGATGAAAAATTCTATTACTGAACCGAATTCACTTCTTGTTCCAGCCCCATATTACTAAACCGGATTTAATTAACATTCTATGTATTGTCTATCTAATAAGATATTAATATTTACCCAATGATTTGGAGGGAGATATAGGTTCCCTAGATATCATAATGAAATAATTATTACTTTTTCCAAAAAAACCTAAAAACAATCACCAGATCCTAACACATAAAATAAAATGGGTTTCTCGAACATCATTCCATCATTATTGATATAAAAAAATGGATTTACTGAATAAAATTCCATAATAGACACAATAAAATCCTTGTAATAACAAGGATATAAATATATACCTATTTTAATACTATCATTCTAGATAGAAAATAATTTTTTGAGAAAACATGAAATTAATTCTTGGGGAAAATATCCTTTCTTCTTCAAAAAACATTAGCATTTCTCAAAATGTCATGCAATTTTAAAAGAATAGAATTTAGTTGAAAATAAATTTTAATCCTTGTAGTTGAATATTCATGGAAATATTTTTTTATTTAGATAAAAAAAATCCTTCCCTACCATACAAGTAAAAAACATTCATCTTATACTTTGGTAAGAAAAGTCAAAAAAGAGCCTCATACCGAAAAAGAAAAAAGATTCCAATCAAACCGTTTGAAAAAATATTAAAATTGGTAAAATTGATTTTAAAAAATTATAGAATCATTTACAAAATATTTTTGAAATATATATTTAGTAATAATGGATATGGACGATAAATATACCACAGTAAATACTTACTAATAAACAATCCCGGAAAAAAATGAAATTTGAAATGTTATCCCTTACCTTAGGTCTGATATGATTTATATGTATCTGAAACACCAATATTATGATTTAAATAATGTTAATGTTTTATTTCAGAATCATATTATTTTTTATGATCAAATTTATGATCAAATTTTTATCAGTTTTTAAGAAACATTTCATTGTTACTCGTTAGTCTGTTATTAAATTCTTTTTGTTTATATACATGTTTTGTCAGATAAGTTATTATTCCTATTTTTAAGTTATAGTTATGTAATTTAAAGTATTGTATTATTATAATATATATCATATTTATTCATTAAATCCCTTTATATAATCTTTCTTTAATGAATATTATGTACAATGTATCACACCTCACCGTGGAGAGAGTATGTCGTACATATGCACAAGTGACGATATCGCTCCCATAATAGTTGAATTGTATTAAAGAGTAAGGTATATTGTATCTCTGAATCAATATCATTTAAAATTAAGAATATATATATATATATTTAATAATTCCATTTTTATACCAATTCATGTAAGGTGGCGGTGAAAAAAAAAGATTACACTAAGGTGTGAAGATGATAAGTTGTACGTACGCACGTGTGGTTATTTAATTTTTTTATAAGATGGGTAGAAGGTGGAATACCACTGTCTCATAAAAATGACAACCACACATTATATAAGTACTATTATAGTTATTATTATATAATGAAACAACACTTAGGGTAGAATTAAAAGGAGAATGGAGTTTGAAATTTTCAGTAAATGATATTACCTCTCCTTCGACGTGCCCCCTGTAAATGTCCTCTTAGAGAAGTAGAGTTGGTCTTTGAAGAAGAAAAGGACCTATAGAATTTCTCTAGGTATGTTTATAAGGTAAATGGGTAGGGTATGGTCTATCTTGATGGCTTAAAAGGATGTTAAGATGTTAGGGAGAAATATTCCTGTAATAATTTAGGTGATGGTCTCTTTTGGAAAACTCAAAAATATTATTTTATAATAAAAATAAAACCCACCTAAAAACCTCCAAAATGTCCCCAATTCTATGCTTAGATGAGATATATTTATAATCTCATCATTAAATAAATTTTATACAAGTTTTTATGACTATTTAGGAATTATCATTTTAATTAACACATGGTAATTCTATTTAGTTTTTAACTAGGGTAACAAATATTTCAATATTAAAAAGGTGATATATTTACCTATTTGGAATAAATTAGATCATAAATTAATAATTTAGAAAATTTTAGACCTTATCATAATTAGTCATTATTATTTTTTTAAAAAAATATGATTTTTAAATAATTTAACAAAACCTTATTTTGAAAAAATATCAATAGTGACAATTTTGACAATATTTATTTTATATATTTTTAAAAATATAAAAATAAGAAGTGATCGTAGATAAAAATAATTTATTATATTCTATATGGGGTCAAGGTAATATATAATATTCATTTTAAATAATAATTATCCCAAAATATATTTATTAAAATGATTTTAAAAACATTCATTTGATCTCTCAATTAATAAAATAATTACTACCTGGATTTTGTTTAATTATTAATATTCATATTTGATGAAAAGAAATTAAAAATAAAATAATATGATGAATAGAAATATATTATATTTCTGAAAAATACTTTTAGTCAATTTTATCTACTGAATAAATCAACATTAAAAATGATACACTCATTCAAAACATGAATGTGACAAATTTACCTTCATTTTAAATAAAATAATATAAATGTCATAATCTCTTGTATAAGCCTCAAAATGGTGAATAAGTCGACCCTTAGATGATTATGGTCATTATATAATAGAAGAATATGGTTTGGAAATTTTTTTGGGCCTTTTGATGGTTATTAATATTTTAATAACAATTGTTTTATTGATTTCACATCAATTAATTAATCCTTTCATCACTCAAGTACAAGTATTTAAGGAAATTATTTATTTCCCAAAAAAATTGCCAGGATAATGAAAAAGAACTAAGATTAAAAATTAGTATTTATAATCAAATTTAACTCCTCTATAATCTTATACTAAAATTAATTTAATATTAAAGTTTGAGTGAGACATATTTCACTTTTATTTATATAAAATTAATTAAATGTCCTAATATTATTCAAGTGGGTTCTAATGGATACCATTTCGACCAAAATATGTTTTAGTTATAATAATAATCATCCATTTATAATATGAAAATTTTTATAATGATTTTATAATTTTATTTTTACCCTTTATTAATTGATTTACCCTTTTCGTATGTTAAAACAATTTACTGAAGTTACTATTTAGATTACCCAAAAATAAAATAATGTTATTTAAATAATTTAATCCCACTGATTCCGAATATTTAATATATTTTTTGAAATAAAAAAACACACTTGATTAAGAAATTAATTTAGAATTAATCTTATTTTTGAAATGAGAGAATGAGTTTTAAAATATAAAATATTACAAAAGATTAAAAAAATTTGACATCTGAATTTGATAAAAAAAAATTTATCACAATGACTGACAATATATTAAGTAGTAAAAATATAATATATTTATACCTTGAAACCATTAAATAATATACTTTAACCACATAAATAATTTCAGTGAAAAAAATTCTTTTTTAATTAAAATTTAGCGTATTTTCACTATTCATCATAACATGAATTTTATCAAAAAAATATCTGAAATTCATCCAATGTAAATTTTTATATGCATCATAAAAATATAATGTTTACTTATTCATATAAAAAATATTAATGTGTGAAAATATCTATTTAAAAGGGGTTCACCATTAAATGGTGTAAAATTATCCTTTAAAAAATTGGGTTTTTATACATCCTATAGGGTTTTATTCACACCCTATTACTAAAATATCCTTTAGATGAATTTCAAATAAAATTATTAAGTATATAAAACATATATTTTTCATTAATTTAAATAACAAAATTATTTCACTGAGAAATAAAAATATCTAACTGGTTTATATTTTCCATAAATATATTATAACCAATGAATTACACATGAATTTTCATAAATTAGTTATAATTATTCCTGCTAACTTAATAGCTTGGCTATAAGGGTAATTTTATAATAAGGGTGCCCCACTGTTTATTTAAGCTCACGATTCCATAAAAAGAAATCTACTGATGAATAAAAATTATTTAAAGAAAATAATTCATTAAAACATTTGTGTGTTACATTCAACCCACCTTAAACTGATTTTATCCCTTGAAATTCGTCTCCTAGAAACTAACAAATTAGGATACCTCTCCCTCACCATATCCTCAGGTTCCCATGTAGCATCTTCAAATTGGTGGTTCCTCTATAAAACTTTAACTAAGAAAGTGGTTTGTTGAACTTTTTCGCTACGATTCAGGATCTCTATCATTTGTTCTTCATTAGAAAAATCATCTTCCATAGGTATGAAATCTATGAATTTTACATGTGATGGCTCAGATATGTACATTTTTCGGATAGATACATAGACTCCATCGTGAACTTGAGAGAGATTTAGTGGATGTTACATTTATTAATATACCTTCCCAAAATGAATAAGAATTTAAAAATGACCAATATTCCAAGGGATCGGCTTTTCCTTCTTTCCAAATCTCATTACTCTTTTTTAGGGAGATATTTTTAGAAACAACTTATCACCCACATCGAAATCCTGGCTTTTTCTTTAGTTTTCAGTATAAATTTCTTTGTTGACACTTATATTCACATATGATTTATTGAATAGATCTAACCATTTCAACTATTTTATGAACAATATCATATCCTAATATAATT
The DNA here is from genome assembly GCA_963277665.1 of Viscum album. Classification (NCBI taxonomy): domain Eukaryota; kingdom Viridiplantae; phylum Streptophyta; class Magnoliopsida; order Santalales; family Viscaceae; genus Viscum; species Viscum album. The sequence goes on along the minus strand of OY728152.1, from coordinate 133,047,052 downwards.
CTTTCCCCCACTTCATCCCAGTAAGTTAGATTTATGCACTTCTTTCAATAGTGGGATTCATAATGAGCCATATGAATACTAGAGTGAAAGAAATTATTTTAAAAAATAAACTAATGGTTGATGTTGATACCAACCACCATTGAAATCCATATGTAAAGAACTCAATATGTCTTCTAGAGTTTTAATTGTCCTCTCAAACTGGTCGTGTGTCTAATAATGATATGTAGAGCTGAAATTAACCACTATATCCAAAGCCTACTGAAGAATTCACCAGAACATCGAGGTAAACCTCAAATCCCTATTATATATATTGGAAATTGGTACTCCATGAATTCTTACCGCTTAAATTACATATATCCTAGAAAACATATCAAGATAGAAATCCTGTCTAAAAAAATGATTTGAATTTATAAGGAAATCAACTTAAACCCAGAAATAAGTTTTTCCTTTGGATGTTTTGGTAATTCTAATAACAAATCCCATAGTGATGTTTTCGCATTTCCATTCAGGTATGGGTAATGGTTGTAACATCCCCTTATACTTTTGTATCTCAACTTAAACTTGTTGACAATCCAAGAATCGAGTGACATATTCGACAACATCTCTTTTTATGCTATCCCACCTGAAATACAATATTAGGTCCTTGTACATCTTTATGCTTCTGGGGTGAATAGATAATGAAGAATAATGAGCATATTCCAAAATCTCCTACATTAATTCTAGTATGGGAGGAATACAAACCCGATTCTTTAACCTTATTATTTCATCAAAATTGAGGCTGAATTCAGCAACATTTCTCACATTCTGTTGTAGCTCTACATCATTCATCTATGACTCCTTAATAATTACTTGTATAAATGGATGAAATTTTTTTTGAAAAAGAAAATGATTCATCCCCTCCTTTAAAATTTCAAGATCCATCATTTGAAAGTGCAAAAATATTTAATCTTTAATGATCCTCATCATAGATAGGCTACCATGGTCTTTTTGAATCAAAGCATCTGCCACCTTATTTTCTTTCCCCTGGTAGTAATGTATTGAGAATTTTTAATCTTTAGCCATCTTATTTGGTTCATATTCATCTCATTTTGTGTGAAAAATATTAATTAAACATTTATGATTAGTATAAATATCACACCTTTCAATATAAATATAATTCCACTATATCTTTAATGCAAATATTACAGCAGCTTACTCCAAATCATGAGTTAAGTAATTTTTCTCATGTATTTTAAACTTCCTTGAGGTATATTCTATCACCATATCATTTTTCTTGAGAAAACATCCCATCCTTTTCTCGGATTCATTACTATAGATCACAAACCTTTATCCACTACAATGTAGTGTGAGAACAGGTTCACTGGATAACCTTCTTTTTAGATCCTTGAAATTTGCTTCACATTCCTCTATCTAAATGAACTTAACTCCTTTGTGAGTCAACCTGGGGAGTGGATTAGATAATATTTAAAATTATTTCACTAAATGTAGATAATATACAGCCAAACCATGAAAAATTCGGATCCCAATTACTATTTATGGTCTCAGCCAACATTCAACAAGTTCTATTTTTGATGGATCCATAGATATCCCCTCTCTTGAGATTATGTGACCCAAAAATGAATCATCATGATGGAAAAAGTCAAACTTGGTAAATTTTTCATGAATATTCTCCTTTATAAGAGTCTTCAGTACCATTATCAAGTGGTCTTCATGTTCTTCCTTGCTCTTCGAATAGAAAAGAATATAATCTTTAAGGACTACCACAAACTAATCAAGATAGTCTTTAAAGACTCTATTCCTTAGATCGACGAATATAACGGTGAATTAGAAAGAACAAAAGGCATCACTATAATTTCATAGTGTCCATACCTTTTACAGAATGATATCTTTGGTATATCCTCATTTTGACCCTTAATTGATGATAACCTCAATAGGGATTAATCATGGAAAAGTATTGAAATCGATATAGATGGTCAAATAAGTCATCAATGTGGGGAAGGTGATATTTTTTCTTGAATGTAATTACTTTATGTTCTCAATAATTAATCCAAAGTCTAACTTATCCATATTTCTTTGTAACAAATAAAACATGTGCTTCCCAATGTGATTTACAAGGGAGTATGAATCCATTATAAATATTCTCTTGTAGTTTCTTCTTAAATTCTTGAAACTCAATTTGGTATATTATATATGGTGTCTCTGAAATAGGCATTGCACATGGTATGAGTTCTTTTGAAAACTAAAATTCTGATTTGGTGGATGACTAGAAATTACTCTAGAAATACATCATAAAACATCAATACAATGTGTGTATTATTAATATTAAATTTCTCCCTAACCATTGGAGAAACATAACCTTCATTTATTGGAATGATGTCCCATAAAATGGGACATATTTGTAATGGTAGTTTATATTCATTGTTTACATCAATAAATGATCATAGATTGATCGGAAATATGAAATGTGAATTCCCATCCTTGGAAATTTAAATGAGATCCATATAAAGAATGTCAATCCATGCCAATAATCACATCAAATTCCACTATAGGAAGGATCACAAGATTTGAGGTAATCACTTTACCACAACCTTAAACTAAAAAATAATTATAAACATTTGATGTGATCGTTGTTCCCTTAAGAGTTTTCATAGGTATCTCAACATCTATTATATGAGGTAACATAGTGAAACACTTATAAAATTATTCTAAAATAAAATATTGGGTGGATCTATAATCAAATAAAATATATTCTACTTTATAGTGGATGGTTAGCGAACCATACACAATTTCATTATCATACATTACATTGTTGATAGTGAGTGCATGTGGCTTTCCTTTTTCTTTGACCTTAAGAGTTTTTTGACACTGATAATCATAAATTACCCTTGGATTAGAGGATTTAGTGGCATAATGCCCCATTTCGTTGAAATTGAATCATTGAAGGGTATAAGGTTCATTCTGTGTAGCCATTTCTTTTTTTTCATAATTATAAATCATTTTCCCATCACATTAGCATTTAACTGTCTGGTGAAGTTCATTTACCCACATAAAAAATTTACTTGTCCCTTTAAGACTATTCCCTCTATGGGTCTTTCCATGCATTGAGCATAAGGGAAAAATCAGCTTCTTTTCATTGGGGTATTTATATTTTCTTTTGAATTTAATTTTTCTCATCTTATGAAACCAATATAATATCAATATCAACTTTGGGAGCACATTGAATAGTTTCCCTATAGCTATTGAAGTCCCTTATGGCTAATTACCTTCGTTGACTTGGTTTTAAACCACTAAAGAATCGATCAGTTTTACTCGCTGGATGGATAATAATTCTAGAAGCATACCATTCATGTCTTGTAAATTTTTCTTCATAGGCACCAATGAATTCATCATCCTTTTTCTTATGTTCAAGGAACTCCTTCTACATCATTATTCTAAGATTACAAGCTATGTACTTACTAAAAAATATGTTCTTGAACTCGTCACATTCCATGGACTCAATTTCATCTCATTGCCTCTTATTCTTGATAAAATTCTACCATTGATCTACTTCACCTTCTAAATGATATACTGTATAGATGAATATATAATGTTCAAAATATTGTTAACTAAAAAATATCTTTTTAGTGGAACTGATCCTTTGTTCATCCTATAATGGATCAGAAGAACCATTGAATGATGGTGAACACTGCGTCATGAAGGATTTAACATCATTTTCCTCCCTCCATTGCTCGTTTGGAAGTCTGGCATGATTCATATCACGAGAATGTTTTGTGGGAATGGTTACAAAATTTTGTATTCCAGCTCCTAAAACATTTGGTTGGTCAATGGGTACAATCATTTCATTTCTCATTACATTAATCATTGATGCGGTTCCATCAAGATCCAACCATTGACCAAAACCAAGAAGCATAGTGTAAGAAACACTAACCATAATGTGAAAACCACATAAATAAAGAATAAAATTTCAATTTAGGACTCTTTAGGTTTTATACTAGGTTATTCATGAACATATATAAAACACTTGTATATTATTATACCATATACTTAGACATATCAGTATGGTTCTTACTAAGGTTCTCTCATCCTAGTTACCAAAGGTTAACTGTACCTTTTCTCTGATACTAACTATAATGTCCCATAAATTATATAAATATATTACTTCAACATTGAAGAATATTTTTTAAATTACCTAAAAAACCAAACTAGGACCATATATGATTACTGTCTTTAGAAACTGCGAAACATAAACAACTCGTTTATAAAAAACTACATTCTCTATCACTTATTTCTTCATAACTAGACTGAATTTTGACAAATCATACTTAATACACTTCTTCATGACCTAAAGAAAAGAAACCTATGAATGGGTGAGCTCAAATTATCAGAAAGGTTAATCAAGGGAAATATCAATTATATCACAATCATAAGAACATAACAATTGTAAATCTTATCCAGCATAAAAAAGAACACAATATTATGTCATTGGATAAATAATAAATTTGAATGTAATACCAATATCAATAACATTTGAAATGAAATTTTATGGAATACACACATATTCATTGAAAATTATTTCATATTATTCCATGCTCATTTCTAAGACCATCATATTGGAAAAGGTCCATTACTGAACCGGGTTAACTCCTCATTCCATCCATGTATTACTAAAGTAGATTTATTTTTCATTCTTTTCATGTATATATCATGAGATAGAAATCATTACCCAATGCATTGGAGGGAGATATAGGTCCCACACATATCATAATTAAAATATTCTTATTTTTTGAACCAAAATATAAGAACATTCACCGTAGCATGACTCATGAATTAAAATGGGTTTCATAAACATTATACTATCATAACTGATATAAAATAGATAGATTTCCCATAAAACATTCCATCATAAACACAATAAAATCATAGTAATAATAGGGATAGAAATATTACCATATTTAAATAGTTTCATCTTATATAGAAAATAATTTTTATAAAACACCATAAAATAATTCTTGAGGTAGAAATAATTTCTTCTTCAAAAACATTTTCTGTTGTAAAAATGACATAAAATTTGAAAAAAATAGTTAAAAATAAAAATTAGACTGTGTAAGGGAAGAATCATGGAAATATAGTGTTATGAATATTCAAAATTCATTTTATTCCATACATGTAAAGAACATTCATCGCGTACTTTTTTTGGAATAGTCAAAAAGTACCTCATTTCAAAAATGACAAAAGATTTCATTTAAATAGTTCATTAAAAATTTACCAATGGGTATAATTGACATTCAAAAAATATAGAAGGAAATGACGAATATTTTGAAATACATGTTTATGAAACATGTATATGGATAATAAATAAACACCAATAAATACTTTCTAATAATCTATCTCAGACAAAAATGATATTTTCAATGTTGTCCCTTACCTTAGGTCTGATATGCTTCGTATGTATCCTAAACTATTGTATAGTGATTTAAATAATTATAAAGATTTATTCCTGAATCATACTCACTTTTATGATAAAATTTATGATCTTATTTTCATCAACTTGTTAGTAACATTTCATTGTTACTTTTTATTCGGGTATTAACTGCTTAATTTTTTTATGCATGTTTTTTTGGATAAGTTCATATTCCTCATTATCAGTTATAGTTATATAATTTAAAATATAGTATCATTATAATATATATCATCTATATTCATTCATTGGATTCATATAAACATGTTGTAATGAATATTATGTAGAAGTAATCTCATCGCACTGTGGAGGCAGTATGCCGAACAAACGCACAAGTGATTATATTGTTCCCAAAATTATCGTATGGTACTGAAGTGGATAGTGTATAATATCTCAAAATAAATATAATATTAAATTAATAATTTATATTTATTAATTCAATCTTTATACCAATCCATGTATGGTGGTGGTGAAAACAGATTACACCATGGCGTGAGAAACGGTAAGTCGTACGTATGCACGCGTGGTGATTTAATTTTTCATTGGATCGGTAGAAGGTGGAATATGGTTGTTTAAAAATCATAATAACCTCTAATTATATAAATATCAATGGATTTATTACTTTATAATCAATCATCTCATGAGTTTGTAGTTGAATAAGAACGAATATTGAAAGAATCAGTAAATGATATTACCTCTTCTTCAACTTGCCTCCTCTAAATCTCCTCTTAGAGCACCAGAGTTGGTCATTTAAGATGATCATGACCACTAAAATGTCTCTGGGGATGTAGAGAAGAGAACTGTTTAGGGTATGGTAAATAATTAAGGTTAAAAATAAATTTATCGATCGTGGGAGAAAGTTCACTTTTATAATAGAGATGAGAGGCACTTTTGGAAACATCACAAATATTAATTTATAATAAAATGAATCCCCACATAAAATATTCCAAAATGTCCCAATTTTAAATATGATATGAGATAAGGTTGTAAAATCATCAGTCAATAAATTTTAGACAAGTTTTTATTTAAATATGATCACTACCATTTTAATAAACACTTAGTTATTCAATTTAATTTTTAACCAAGCAAACAAATATTTCAATATTAAATGGATAAAATATTTACTTACTGGAGTTAGTTAGAACATATAAGAATACTTTATAACTTTATAGACCATATTATAATCATTATATATTTTTTAAATTGTTTTATGTTTTTTAAATAATTTAGGAAAACAATATTTTGAGAAAATATCAACAATTCAATTTTGACACTATTAATTTCCTGGATTTTTTAAAATATGAAAATTAGAAGTCAACCAAGATAAAAAAAATTATATAAAGAAGTGGTCAATGTAGTCTTGAAAATTAATTTGTCATAATAATTATCAAAAATTATATTTCTTAAAATATTTTTAATCACATTTATTTGATCTATTCATTAATAATTAATTATTACCTCAATATTGTGTAATTCTTTAATATACATATATTTTGATGAAAATTTCATAATAAAATAATATGATGAAGATAAATCCATTATATTTCATAAAAATACTTGTAGTCTATTTTATCTTCTGGAAACCCCAACATTAAAAATGCTATACTCTTTTAAAACATAAATGTGACAAATTTATCTTCACGTTAAATAAAAAAATATAAGTTTTATAATCTCTTCTATACACCTTGAAATTCTTAATGAGTAAACCAATGGATGATTATTATCGATATATACTCATACAATAAGTTTTGGTTATGTTTTTGGGCCTCTGGATAATTATTAATAATTTAATAATAATTGTTTTATGCATTTCTCATCAATTATTTATTTTTTTCAGCATCCAAGTATAAGTCTTTAAGGTATTTATTTATTTCCTAAAATTACAAATAAATATTAATGATAATGAAAAAAATTGAACTTTAAAATTAGTATTTAAAATTTAATTTATCCACTGTATAATCTTACATTAAAAAATTTAATTATTAATTATTTAGTGAGATATATTTCCCTTTTCATTAAATAAAATAAAATAAATATCCAAATATTATTTAAGTGGGTTCCAATGGACACCATTCCTACCCAATTATATTTTAGGGAAAATTAAAATCATTAATATAAATTAAAAAATTGTTATAGTAATTTAATAATTTTATTGTTAACCTTAATTAACCGATTTTCCCTTTTAATGTTTTAAAAAAATTTACCGATTTACTATTCATATTGCCCAAAATTAATATAAATATATTTACATAACATTGAAATAATATTTCAAAATATTGAATAAATTTTTCAAAATTAAAAACACATAAGTTGCATAAATTAATTTAAAAATGTTCTCATTGTTGAAATTTAAAAAAAGCTTTTAAAAGATAAAATACTGCAAAAGAATGAAATGGTTTTCATCTAAATTTAATGTAAAGTTAATTACAATGACCTAAATTATATTAAAAGATAATAATATAATATATTTATATTTTGAAACTGTTTAATAATATAATTTAACTATATAAATGATTTCAATGAAAAAAATATATTTTCAATCCAAATTTAGCGTAATTTGACTATTAATCAAAATAAGAATGTTATCAGAAATATATAAAAAATCATCCAAAGTAAATTTTTATATCCTGATTCAAAATAAAATGTATAATTTGTTATATAAAAAATATTAATGTGTTAAAATATTAATTTAAAAGGGGTTCTCTATTCAAAGGTGTAAAATTAAACTTTAAAAAATAAGCCTTTTCATATATCAAATAGGAATTTATTTATACCATATGACAAAAAAATACTTTGGATGGATATCAAAAATATTTTATAATGTATATAAGACATATATATATCATTAACTTCATTACCAAAATTAAATCCCTATAAAATGAAAATATCTAATTGATTTATATTTTTCATAAATAATTAGTAACCAATGAATTCATAATGAATTTTCATAAGTTAGTTATAATTATTCCTAATAACCTAAAATCATGGTTATAAAAGTAATTTTATAATAACGGAATATCGAGGTTCATTTAAACTCATGATTTCATGCAAAGAAATCTATTAAAGTATAAAAATTAGTTAAAGATATTATTTCATAAAAACATCTGGTTGGTACACTGTGGTTAGTGTTGGTGAGAATTGCACACCACCACATGGTAAACCAAAATCAACACAACCCATGAATCATACATAAAGAATAATAATAGACTATACAAATCTCCTCTCAAAACTACCCATTTATATATCTCTTGATCATGATGATATTCTTTAGTTTCTCCCATGACATCTCCACTCTTATTTTCTTGAGGAATACCAAAAACCCATGTTCTGAGATTATGTTTCCCATAAACATGACTTCCTGTATCTATAATATGCACTTTGAGATGTTAGAAAAAAAATTGTGATCTCAAAGAGGGTGTAGAATAATCCATAGGTTATTTCTATTATCTTACTCTATCTTGGAATAGACTCGGATTTCTTCCATGAACTATATGACAAATGTGTCGTGGTACTGATGAAACACCCAGTTCATAAGATCCATGAAAAACTCTATAAAATTTTTCAATACAAATGAAATGAAAATATATTAAAAGTTCCCATACCATTATTGAAAATCTATTATGAAAATTTTAGCCTCTCTATCCCTAACTTCATTGCACTCGTAGTGCTTGTCAATCGTGTAAAAAAAATTCCCCCTGAACTAATAAAAGTGGTTCTTAATGAATGGAAAGTGATATATATTAATAATCATGAACATGTTTATCTAATAGTAATTAATATGAAATTTATGGAATATATCATAATTTTTATAAAACAACAATTGGGTAGTCCAAGGTGCGAATCTAAGGAAAATTAATCCTTTGGAAACAAAATATTCCATAAATATATTTTATTCCATTAGTTTTGTGGGGTCCATATGATACAAGGCAATATATATTGACTATGTTCTTGCTGCCAAATCAATGATGAACTCCTCATCACATTCTAGTGGTAATCCTGAGAAATCATCTAGAAAATAACTTTTGGAATCTCATTTGTTATAAGTGGTTTCCCATTCCAGGAACATGTACCATCATACACTAAAATTTGTAAAGATACTTGGAAAACAATATTTCATATCCCAGGATGTATAAATCTAGCTCACCCTTATTAGGGATCACATTCTCCTTGAAAAACTGAATTAATATCTTCAGGAACCCTAAAATTTTATCTCCAATGGTAATAAGTAATGTGTTCCTAGAAACAAACCATCCAATTCATGTTGAGGATTGTTTCAAATTGGTTAATTTCCAGATCCAAGAAGTCTAATTCCAATTCAAACTTTTAAAGAGTGAGAGCACATGACATGCATCCCTAACTCTTTTCACTCTTCATAGTACGTGGTGTGACCAAATCCATAAAATATGGCATCATATCAATTGGTAATTTAAGAATCTCTAAAATGTGATTAGAAATAAAATAATTAGAATCACATGTGTCAAATAAAATAATTTCAAGAGGAAATGACATAAAAATAGTACCATATATAGTTGTGGGTCCTAAATCTGATTCATCTCATTCATGGTCCATAACAAAATGGAAATTTTTCTCCACTGACGCCACTAGTCAATTATATACTTCTATCTCTTCCATGAATTAAATTTAGCCATTGGATGATCTAGCCCTACTAGTGTGGGAGAATCATCTCCAGCCTCTTATTGCAGATTCATCGAATGTCTTTGTGAGGGGATGATTCTACATTTATTAACCAAATAGGTAAACCATCAATACATAACCCATATAGGTTTCCAAAATTTATATGATTTTGAAATGAATATAATATGATATGAAACCATAACAAAATCAAAAAAATATGAAACCATTATACCCCACCACAGGGTGCTTGCATTGTCAACAGACTGTGCACCAATCCTTAAGTAGGAGTTAAATCAAATCGCAATGATCTCATGGGGACCCAAGGCCTTCTAGAAAGTGTGTTGGCTAGAAACCCAACATTCAAACAGAACATCACATATTTAAAATCTTAGATCACATCTATCTAGACTATCCCAAATACCATGACCCAATGAATGTGATAAACCAGGATGAGATATGATTTTTCACAAACTACCACAGGCTTCAATCCGATCTGACACTCGAACCAATGTAATTTCCTAATGTTTTATCAATGGAAATTACCTTATTATAATTATTTTACCTAAAATCACATTACGAATGAAAATTCAACATCATGAAACTAAATATTATGTGAATTTTATAGACTATCTAGTAAACATAATTTTTCACTTTTGTGATTTGACTTTCAAAAATATGACATACGTCGTTGCGAACAATAAGATATTTGCTGTCTCGTAGGATAAACATAATTTTTAGTGAATAGAGAATAACCCTTATGAATACTAATTTTAACCTCGGGGATAGTAATATGAAACATATAAATAATTAATGCTTCAAATTAATAATAACTCTACCCATGAATGTATAAATAAAATTTAGAAACATATAAATTAAATAATTATATAATAGACTATGTAAATAAATGTTTTAATGTTAATAATTAAGTGATTGGTATATTTGTTATCATAATTATTTAATTACAATATTCTAATTAATAATTTAATAGAAAATGAATTTTCATTAAATAAATTCACAAATTCACATTTTTATGTATTTTTATGTTATGGTAATTTTAGGACACAATTAGTAATTTATCAATGTGTTACAAAATTAGTTATAATATTAAGACATGTACTTTCCAAGTAAATGATGATTTTAATTTAATTTTAAATTGGTCATATTTATTTAATAATTTCATAAACTAGAGTTAATTTATGAGTTCTACACATAGAAAAATGGTAACAGTGAATTTTTGCGATTTTTCTGAAATACATGAATTTTTTGGGAATACTAAAATACAATAATTTACAGTATATTTAAATTAGAAGATAAAATAACTCTTTATTTATTCATAACTGATGTAATAACCATTGGTTTGAAAACGAATTATCTAATTTCTATTTTTGGCTACAATAATCCTCACTATTATTTATCTTGAGAAAAATAGAAAATGAATGATTAAAAAATAAGAAAACGCCCCCCCCCCCCAAACATTAAGTACCACCCCTCACACCCTGTTCCCCTCACACCTCTAAAGTCTTGTTACTTAATTAAATTATTCTCTAATATCCTACCAATCCACTTACAAACATTTATGAGCTCTTGGACTCATAGAAAGACCTAAATCTCTTCTCTAAAGTGGCTCTCAAGGAGGATGAATTCAAGAGGTAAATTCCTCATTCTGATTCTTTTATTTTAATTCAAGTTACTTTCATTTATTTTTCTATCCTAATATACTATCATCCAAATGGAATTAAAACTAATGTACCATACAGATACTAGATGTATGTTTTGTTAATGGAATAATTCTTAATCACTATTCTTTCCCCTGCTTTTATACAGAAAATGGAAACACTATCTCAGATGTGTTAATTTACCACATTCAAGGATGGCATGTTTTCAATTTCAATAATCATGTTAAATTATGTTCAGGAAACCATAATTATGATCGAACTAGATTATAATATATGTAATATATCTTATTTAATGTTCATGATTCACCAGACACACGTGATTTCCAATAATAAAAAAAATCACTGTAGTGAAATCACCCAAAATAATCAAAATGTTTGTCACCAAGATATTATCTGATGACTCATATTCATGTATAAATGGTTCTGAAATTTTTAATTAATCAATATAATGTGATTATATAAGATATTAATGTGGTGTATGATTTTAGATAAAAGGTAATGGAAATTCTAAAATGAAACTTTGATTCAATTTGTTTCTCCATCTTTCAATCCATTTTTATTATGGTTATTAATTAAAAATAATTTATTAATAATTATCTTACACTTTATGGAATATAAATGATTTCTACATGATTTTTTGACAAACAAATTGTTTTCCAAAATAACTCTTCATAAAAAACTCACCTTTTACTTCTCACTCAAGGATGATGATTCTTATGTCAATTATGTTATTCATTCCTTCATTTGGGAATCCAAAGTTTATGTATGAATGCTTTATGACGGAAAACCCATTACATTAAATTTGTTGTTTTATTTTCATGATTGATATATGTTCTAGGTTTCATTCATGATAATGTAAATGTCATCATGCGACAGGTGTGCCCTCAATTATTTGGTGTTCTAATGTATTGGGTAATTTGATGAATTTCATGAGTTAAAGTGAAATATTCTTGGAAATGATTCATGATTTGTTCAAAAATATGTGTGATATTGACCACTAAGACATGATATTTTATTTTTATGAATTTTCACATTCCATGTATTTTTTAAATTCTTCCCCTCATGATTATGATCATATGTCTATGTTATGATGATAATGATTATTCTCACCCCATGTAATATTATTTCATTTTCTAATCTATCCCCTTACTGGGATTTTTTCTCACCTATTTTGGATGTATATCTGCAGGTGACAACTTTTAATAAGGAGAACACAAGGGGAAATAATAATATCGAGAAAAATGAATTAAATAAATTTTTTGTTTTATGTTGTAAAAGTTATATATGTTCCATGTTATCCTAATACACCATTCCTTGGGATTCTCCATGTGTAATTTTTTTATGTTGTTTAACATTAAAATGATGTAATAGTAATATAAAATTTAAGGGTCATTATATTTGGTATCATTGGATGATTAGGTTAATTTGGTAATTAGGATTAGTAAACCATAGTAAAAACCCCTAGTATGATACCACTTATAAATGAGAACCCAAGAGGCTTTGTTTTTGAAAAATAAAAACATAGGGATCCCACAAGATATGCCTCTGGACTTAAAAGTAAAAAAAGAATAAATTAATTATTCATTACTTATTAACTTATGCTTCATTCTAACTATTTTTATTTTGTAAAATGGTGGGTACCTAAAGGAACCTAGCCAACTACCCATGTGAGCGACAATGCATCGATTGCCTGAACGACATCCCCAATTCTTTGGGGGTGGAGTTCAAAATTTCATGGCAATTTTTACCCAGTTGTCTCAGGTTATTAAAAATAAAATTGAAATTGAGGAACCTAGTCCTTCACTAATGGGGGAGAAAGTAGTTATCGATTTATTTACACGACAATAACCTCCCACATTTAGTGGATATTCTGATCTACTAGTTATGGAATAGTGGTCCAACTCGATGAAGAATATGTTTTCTGTGGTATATTGTTTTGAAATGGAGATGGTTATTCTAGATATTTATCATCTAGATGTAGAGGCTGATCAATGGTGGGATTTGATTAAGAACCCAAAGATGAGAGATGAAATAGAAGAGATGGAATGTGAATACTTTAACATAATGTTTCATAATATTAATTCCCCTCAAACTCTCCATAAAAAGATAGATAGATAATTCATAGAGCTAAAGGGAAAGGGTAAACAATCTATCAAATTATAAGAAGAATATTTCTTAAGTCATTCAAGGTATTATGTGGTATTTTTTATCAACATTGATAGAATAATTGATAGATTCTTTAGTGTTTTAAAACCACTCATTTGAAAGGATCATGGAATTTGAGATAATTTGAGTTTTGAAGAAGTTGTTAGATTTTATCCTAAATTGGATATAGAGTTTGGATATTGTTTCATTAGATATGGTGATATTAAAGAAAAGATGGAGTTTCTGGCTATAGGATCTAAAGAAAAATGAGGGAAGAAAACTCAACCAGCCACATGTTAAAAATATGGGAAGAATCATCATGGGAACTACCTCAATGGGATAGGTAAATGCTTCAAGTGTGGTAAAGAAGGCCACCAATATCATAAATGTAGAAAATACATGAAAAGGAAAGAGAATGTGGTAGAGGAAAAGAGAGCACCACCCACAGTCTTATTCTACAACTGTTTGGAGTAAGGGCACTATGAAAGCCAGTGCACAAAACCATGAGTTCATAGGGTAATCAGCATCATCAGCCATAAAAACCAAAGGATAAATGTAAGGTTTATTCTATCACTACTACAAAATATGAGATATATAATGTATTCATACCAGGTACACTTTCAATTCACTAAATAATTGGAAAATTCATATTTTTTTATAGTTATATGTGTTCTTTTATATCTCAAAAGTTTGATTAAACTATTGAATTGAATTCTTAAAACCATGAAGTAGAGATATCCATAAGAACACCTAGTGTTACAATCATTTCAGCCCATGTGCAGGACTCTTCTCTTATTGGGTTATGTGGGAATATTCTTCCAGAAAATCTCATCATACTTCCATTTGTGGAATTCAATGCAATGTTGGCAATAAATTGCCTCTCTTTATTTACAAAACAAATAAAATTTTTGGAAATGAAAATATCATTTCATATTCTAAACCATCCCATGATCCTCTATAAATGCATGGAAGATTATGAATATCCACTAAAAAATCCTTCAATGGTGTGGGTGTTGATTCCAAGTCAAGAATCATACCTCTCCCAAAATGTTGAGTAAAAGGATGGTTTCAACTTAGTGGAAATACCAATTTTAGGGGAATATAGTGATGTATTTTAGGAACAGTAGCCCAAACATAAACGATATTTTTAGGTAGAGTTATCAATATAACTCATACCCAAAGTTATTCTGATCTCAATGTGGCCCTATAGGATAGAGTATATCGAACTAGAGGAGTTAAAGAAACAGTTTCAAGAGAATTTGAATAAAGGGTTAATACACCCTAGTGAATCCCTATAGGGTGAACCAGTTCTCTTTATAATGAAGAAGGATAGGGCAATTTGGCTCTGTATCAATTATCACGAACTCAAAAACATCACCATAAATAACAAGGATCTAATTTCAAGGAATTATGACTTGTTTGTTCAGTTGAGAGGAGATCAGTACTTCTCAATGATGGATCTGTGTTTTGGATATCATTAGATGAAGGTGAAGAAGGAAGATATTTAGATGACTACCTTCTATACAAGGTATGGGAACTATGAGTTTTTTGTGATTCACTTTAGACGGACTAATTCCAATGAAATCTTCATGGATATGATTAATTACATCATTAGAAATTACCTTGACAATTTTTTGGTAGTGTTTATCGATGATTTTAACATCTACTCCAAGAGGATGGTGGAACATTAATATTATCAAATACTTGGGGTTGTGACATAGAAGAGGGATAATTTATACACCATGTTTAGTAAGTGAGATTGTTGGATGCAACAAGTCAGGTTCTTGGGAACTGTGACCAAAAGTGAGGGAATTTATTTGGACCCTCCAAAAACAAAGGCAATTGTAGAATGGCCATGAAACTCTAGTGTCATAGAAATTTTTAGTTTTCTTAGATTTTTAGTGTACTATCGATGTTTTTTTATAATTTTATCATTATTTTCAAGCCTGCTAACTATGTTAACAAGGAAAGGGGTAATTTTTTCAGTTAATAAGAACATGAGGAAAGATTCATGGAACTAAATAGAAATCTTATCAGTGTACCTCTACCCACATTACTGAATATTAGTGAATGTTATTTGACATAGAGGGATTCTTCAAAGAAAATCTTGGTTTGTGTAATAAAAAATGATAATGTGATAGCATATGGCTCACGGTAATTAAGGCACCATGACTAGAACTACCCTATTCATGATCTAGATCTAGTATCTAAGATTTTTTCCTCGAAAATATTGAAAAATTACCTTTATGGTGAGAAGTGTGATATATATTTCTGATCACAAGATCCTAAAGTATGCATTAATACAAAAATAGCTCAACAGTCATCAAATGAGATGGTCAAAACTAATCAAAGACTATGACTTCTCAATTCACTATCATCTAAGAAAGAAAAACATGGTTGCTGATGCTCTTAGAATAAATGAACCTACTACTCTATCCATGATGCAGATTCATAAAGACTATATATTCTTGGTAATATAATGGATGGATTTATAAATCACAATAGTAGGGAATAAATCATACCTTGACCAAATGATTTCCAAACAATCTATCCAATATACGATTAAAGAGGAAAAAAGGGTTGATCTAATGATGAAAAAGAGGGTGAATGCTGTAAAGAAAGGGAATTTACAAGAGTTCCATATTGATGACAATGGTCTAATTTGGTTTTGAAAGAGGTTTTGTGTTCCTCCATTATCTGGGATAAAAAAATGAGCTATTGGATAATGCACATAGTTCAAAATTATATATCCATACTAGTATAAATAAGATGAATCGTAATCTTTGAGAACACATCTAGGAGGACAACATGAAGAAGGATACATCACAATATATCTCAAGGTGATTGATATTCCAGAAAGTTAAGGCATAGCAAAAGAAGTACAAAGGGATAATGAAACAATTTCCTATACCCATAAGAAAATGTTATAATATCACTATGGACTTTTTCATGGGTCTCCCAAATAAATCTAAAGGAAATAATTTGATATAGGTTGTGGTGGACCAACTCACCTAGATAGCCCACATTATCGTTATTCAAGAATATCTCTCTGTTGGACAATTTGCAATGATATATGTGAAGGATGTGGTTAGACTATATGGGAATCCACTCTCAATTTTCTCAGATAATGTTCCCAGGTTCACATCTAAATTCTATAGTAGCCTTCAACATTCCATGAGTATTAAATTGAATTTCATCATGGCCTATCACCCCTAAACTTATAGAAAATTTGAATGTACTATTCATACGCTTGATGATATGTGAAGATAATGTTCTTTAGAAATAAAAGGAGGATGTAATCAAAATTTCCCATTCGTTGAGTTCTCAAAGAAAAATATCTTCCCCTTGACTATCCAGAAGTCTCCATATAATGCTTTTTGAAGAAATCGACGTAGTAATCCAACCTATTGGGATGATGTTGGGGAAGAAAGGATACTTCGACATGATATTGAACAAGCGATGATAGAGAAGGTTCAATACATCCAAAACCATATCAAATATTATCATATTTGGAAAAAGATCTATGATCACAACCATTGAAGAGACTTGGAGTTCGATGTTGGAGATAAAGTCATCCTTCATATATCCGTATGGAAGATATTTGTGTGGTATGTAAAGAAAGGGATGCTAAGACCGTCGTTCAATTTCCCCTTTGGGATCGATTGTCGCATAACAGCTATGGCCAATCAACATTTACTTTCACTGAATATGTATCGAGTTCTTGATGTTTTATACAAATCACTCTTAAGGATGTACATACCAGATCCCACACATGTACTGAACTAAGAGGTGGTATAGTTGTAAGATGGTCTCTCTTATAAAGAGTAGCTAATAAAGATTCAATATTGGAGTGATAAGAATCTACAAAAAAAAATACAACCCATGTTTCCAATGTGTTTTTGAGGAGCCATATGTATGATGGAGAAACATAATAACCATAGGAGGTGATGAAAGAGAAGTACCTTCACCTTTTTTATATAAAATGAAATTTCAAGGAAAAATTTACAAAAGGGTGGAAGAATGTAATGCCCCATAAATTTATCAATGTAAATTCCATTATTATAATTATGTCACATAAAATAACATTGGGAAAAAAATGCCAAATCGTGCTAATAAATACAATGTGACTTTTATAGAAAAGCCTTTAGATATAATTTTTCCATTTCTGGGATTTGAATTTCAAAAATCCAACATACACTATTTTAATCAGTATGATATTTTTGGTCTGGTTACACAAACAAATTTTTTGCTGAATAGTTACCTACCCTTATAAATAGTAACATAAAACTTAGGAATAGTAATATGACACTTATAAATAGTAATATTACCCTTATGAATAGTAAATAGAACAAAGGAGTAGTAACCTCATCTATGAATGTATAAATAAAATTTATGCACCTTATAAATAAAATAATGGTATAATAGATAGTGTAATGAAATTATTTAAAATTATTAATTAAGTGATTGGTATATTTTTAATTAATAATTATTTAATTATAATTTAATAATTCAAAATTTAAAATAAAAAGTATTTTCATATAATAAATTCACATATTACCATTTTGATGTCTTGTGATTTTAAGAATATGTTATGAGACCTTAGGTAATTTTTAAAGTGTTATTAAATCAGTTACATTCTGAGGAAATGATAATTTTAGTTAAAAATTAAATTAAATATATTTGGAAAATTACATTCATAATATAGTGTTCAATTTTGAATTATACATGTTGAAAATGGATTGGGTGAATTTTTTATATTTTCCTAAAATATTTCAATTTTTGGTGAATAGTAAGATACATTAATTTACATTATATATAAATTATATGATAAAAGAAATATTCATTGATTCATCATTGATGTAAGCACTCTTGGTTCTAACTCACATTATCTAATTTTTATTTTTGGTCTCAATAATCCTCATTTATTCTTGTATTGAGAAAAATAATAAACTAGTGATTAAATTAATTAGAAAACAACCTTCCCATCCACTATAAATAACAACCCTCACACCGTCCTATCCTCAAACCTCTCAATCTTTGATACTTGTTTAAATTATTCACAAATCTCCTCCCTAGAACCTAACTGATGATCATGAGCTCTTAGTCTCATCAAAATACCAAAAAATCTTCCCTAAGGAGGCTCTCAAAGAGGATAAATTCTATATGTACATTCCTCCTTCCGATTCTCTTATTTTCTTTCAGGTTCATTTCTTTTTTTTTTCAATCCTCACATCATCTCATCCAAATGGTATGAAAAAAATATTTCATTACATATAATATAAATTTTTTATGATAATGGAATAATTATTCATCGCCTCTCTTTTCCCTCCTTTCAAACTAAAAATGAAAACACAATCCGAGATGTGTTAATTTATCACATTCAAGGACGAAGAGATTTCAATTTCTATTATTGCCATAAATTCAGATCATGAAATCATTTTTAGGGTTTAAAAATATTATAATATATGTAATATATATTAAGTATTGTTTTGGATTCTTTATACAAATATTATGTTAAATAATAAAACCGAACCAAATTCATTGTAGTGAAATCACCCGTCATAATCTAAAGGTTTTTCACTAAGATATTTTCTAATTATTCATCATCAACTATATTAACCAAATGAACTATATTATCATTTAAAATATTGGATGGTAATTGATAACATATAATAATAATTCTAGATATTCATTCTCATTTTAAGCAAACTTTTATTCATGTATAAAAATGTATAGATCATGAAAACTATGAAAACAAAAAGTCATCAATGATGAAATAAAACTCTATAACTCATCCAAATTCCCATAAGAGAATATAACAACACCATAATAAAATATTTTCATTTATAAAAGGTTTGGGAATTTTTTTAATTCATGAATATAATGTAATTATGTAGGATATTAACATGAAGGAATTATTCAGATAAAAGCTAAGGGGAATTATAAAACCCAACTCCCATTTCTTTGTATTCTACCTCTTTATCTCCATATTCAATATGGTTATTCCTTAAAAATAATTTATTAATCATTATATCTCCATTTATAGGATATAATTGTTTTATAAAATTGTTTATGACACACAAATTGTTTTCCAAAGTGACTCTTCTTCCCAGAAAAATCATCATTTACTTCTCACTAAAGGTTGATGATTCTTATATTAAGTATGTTATTACCTCTTTCATTTGGTAACCAAATGTTTATGTATGTATGTTTTATGAATTAAAAAAATTCATTTTTAGTGGTTATTTTATGTTAAATATTGATATATGTTCTATGTGGCCTACATGATAATGTATATATTAATATATGACAGGCGCACCAGTAATTATATAGCACCATGTAAATGTAATAATGTGACAAGTGTGCCCTGAACTATATAGAACTCCCTTGAATTTGGAAGTTAAATGAACCACATAAGATAGAGTGAAATATGTGTGAACATGATTCTAGCTTTGTTCACAACTCTGTGTGGTAGTTGACTATGAAGGCATGATGTTTCATTTTTATGCATTGCCACATTCAAATTATTATTTTTAATTCTTTCTCTAATAATTATGATCTTATTCATATGTAATGTTAATAATGATTTTTCTCACCCCAAATTATATCATTCCATGTTCTTTTCTATCCTCTTACTGGGGTTTTAGATGACCCATTTTTGATGTATATCCTCAGGTGATTACTTGTACTAAGGTGAAAACAAGAGGAAATAAGTAGTGATAGAAGAAGTAATTAAATAAATGATTATGTTTTATGTTATAAAATTAATGTATTTTCCTAATTTTCGCAATACAATAAACTGTTGGATCCTCATTGTGTAATTTTTATAGGCTATATATCATTAAAATGATGTTTTAGTGATGTAATAAGTGTAGGGTCTATATACCCAACCCATGGTCAGGCTCAAATGGTGTTACAGATCCCCATGGTCTAGTAATTATTTCCTAGGAATCATGTAACTCCTTTGGGAAAGATTCTTCTCATGGGAACCAACTATTCCAAATCTAAAAAATAATAAATCACATCAAAAGTACTAACAAAACACAACAATAGTGAGTTTAACATTCATTATTTAAAACTAAAAAACAATATAAACAAAATTATTAGGGGAATAATGTGAAAAAAATTTCAAACAACACGTGGGTCAAAACCCCATGCCACCACCACCAACACCCAATAAAAAGGAACTACTAGAAAATCTAACCCCCCATCACCAACATTATTGGATTTTCCATTACACTATATAGAAGAAAAATTATCTACATAAATCAATGGTATATTTAGGTTGTGAGATTACATTCCTAGTAGGAAAACCCCGTATAATTCCATGAATAGGTATTATAAAGTAATCAGACATGCTAGTTTTAAAAATAAGAATAAAATTTAAATGAAAACATGATTTCTTATGTAATAAAAAAATTAATAGAAATATGAAAATATTATATAATCATTATAGAAATCTAAATGTTACTAGGGTTAGAGGGGACCTATGGTCCCCTTACCCTCTATGATGAAACGTAGATAAGAATGTACATCTCATACTCAAGGTAACCTATCACCATTCTAAATATTTAGTTAGTTTTATTCCATGAGAGAGCTAGGTCGGTCAGGTCATTCCTATTATAATTTTCCAACCCGTCCTAGATAGATACCCAATAATCCCATGACATTTTTCCATTTAAAAACCGTGAAACCACTTTCTCTCTTAAGACTATCTGTTTCATAATCAAACACAACATTAACCAAGGTTTTTAGACTTTTCCAAAACATAGAAAACCCAAGAATTATAAAACCTTAATATTCACACACACGAAATAAATTTATTAAATTATTTAAGAAACATTTATGAATTTCAAAATCATCAAACATTATGGAGACACAGAACCACCTACCTTTTCCTTGAAATCTTCATGAATCCTAGTGGATTCCATATTTCAAACCAAGAAGTGATCCTATAATGGAATGATCACTCAAAAACCAATAGGATTCATACCAAATGAGAGGTATTTAACACTATATAAGTCAAATACCTTTCAAGTGAAATGTGATTTCAAAGAGGAAGGGAGAAGAAAAAAAAAGGGAAGAGAGAAATAGAGGAAGAACATACTTTATTTTTTTCTTGAAGATCCTAGGCCAAATTACATAATCAATGGAGCCTAATGGAGTAGAGGAAGACAGGTAGGTGCACTTAGGGTTGTTGTCGTCAAATGTTGTAAGAAATGGGTGATATAGGTTTATAATCATGGAGGGTAAATTTTAAAGTTTTTTTAAAAAATAATGTATTTTGATTTCACAAATTTTGGCCACATGGGATAAAATACCCGGTGCTAACGATGTGAAACCTCCTTACCCAAGGAAAATGGATGCCCAATTTACCTAGAGTGGATTCATGCCTATGATACATTCTATTTAGCATGGATAATGGAACTATCCTTATCACATTATTATCCTAGGATGGTCAAATGCTTGTTCTCTATGTCATACAGATTGGATAGTGCCACAACACAGGGAAGATTTGTTTCATTGGGTGGGTGTACAGTTTCATCCAATGATACACCAAAGGTATATCTCCTTCATTCTATGTTAGTAACGAATATTTTCCCCAAAAAATCTGGAAAATGATTAAATAATGATAAGTCTAAAGACAAAAAATAAAAATATCACAAAAATAACAATTCTGATGTGACAAATTCCTAATATGGTATTATTTTTTATGATTCCACATATGAAGGGCTCTTTTTTTTTTAATTAATCACTAACTAGTGATAAAATACACTAAATAATCCTTTCATTATTTAGTTTAAAAGTTTTATTTCTTTTTTACTTCTTTTTATTCCAAGATGATATATTCTTCTTTCTTCATAGTTTTCTATAATTAATTATTTTCTTTCCTCGTAGTCCATTTCACTATAAAATCTTTTATGTATGAAACACATAACCTTAATCAAAATTTCCATTCTTTTTTAATAATTACAAAAAATTCATTAATATTAAACATTTTCATTCCATGATAGCTTAGTTTATATTGTTCATAGGATTAGTGGCCTTTGTCATCATTCCCTATCTTATTCTCATTTTACAATAGATTTTTCTATTAAATTTATTGACACATTCATAAATTCAAGGATGATATATTATTATTATTATTATTATTATTCTCATTAATGTATTCCATCCCAAAAGGTAAATTATTCACATATTTATTAAGTGACCTTTCATTCCATTTTAAATTCCTCTAATGATATAATTTGAATTTCATTTATATTAATAACTAATCTCTCATAGGGAATCATTAATTCCTATGTGTCTAAGAAAATTATAAATTTATAAAACCTAAGAAATCATAAAAAATTATTGTTGTATATTGAAGATTGGGTTTTCACCCATGAGACAGTTTTAGTATATATTTGTAAAAAATAACGTTATTGAGTTATATTGAGATTGAAAATATGTCGTTATAAAATTTCATAATGTAGAACATTCAATATTTTTTAATTTATGGGTTTTTGTGGTAATAGAATCTAGTAGTGATTTTTTTATCAATGAATCTTGTCGGATTTTAGAGTACAAAATACCTCAGTCTTAGTGATTTTTCTTAATTCTATTAAATAAATTTAAAATGGTTACCTAATTTTGTTCAATAGTGGATTAGGGGTCTCAATCCCTTATTTATTCATAATAATTATAAATCATGAAATATTCATGAAAAAATGTCAGAGGTATTAATTTTTCTTTTAATCAATTAATCTTACGATGTTGCACAATGTAAGAGAAAATGATTAATATTAAAATTAGATATGTCACCTCAATTATGGTTTACTATATTAAAAAATATCTACTAACACATAACTCATTTAATTACATTACATTAAATAGGAATAATTACCCCATCATTCTAGTAATATGGGGGAAAAATTCTAAATGACCTAAATTAAGAATAAAAACTACCATATCTAGTGCACTGAAATCTACAGTAGTAGTGTAACTAGTATATGATATATAATTATTTTACTTATGTGATGGAATTCCCTTCCTTTTATAGGATTATATTCTCTATGACTTGAACAAAAGATTCTTAAAAACACCATATTCATGTGCGTGATGGTCCATGGTAATATTATTTTTAAATATTTATGTTATCCTCAAATATCCTCATTAGTCATTATTAAAATTCAATAAAAAATACCAACAAATCCATATATTTTATCTTCTATTAACCATGTATTCACATTCTTAATTGACATATAGATATGAATTATATGATATTGTCTCTACAGACATGGTCCTAATATAACTCGTATCTTGAATACACATTCAAGGCATGAATGCATCATGATTATCTATGTTAGATTTTGATTTAAATCATTCATGTCGTGTAAATTGAATTAAGTTAGTGAACACATCCCATACATTATATGGAATTAGTAGTATCCTTCTTCTATCATGTATGGTCTTCTCAATCCATTATTGGTCCTCACAGTGGATCATTTGATCATGAAGATTTATTCTTTGGCGATATTTTCCTTCATATTGGCACACCTAAGAAACATAGATATTAAGAAACATATAATATTTTTTCTTTATAATAGTTTGTGGTGCCTATATTGGTTGGAGATTTGGAAGGTGTTTGAAATGTTTTCTTTTGAGTTGGGGTGACATGGGAGCAGAACAAAACATGGCCTTTTTTGAAAATGGAATAGAATCCCACTTTCATTCATCCCACATTAGAGAATAAAAGGGTTAAGTTTCAATATCTAATTCTCAACATGATATATATATTGTAGAAAATGAATGAATTGTATTTTGAGGAATCTTCTCAACCTACATACACACCCATAGAGGATAGGCTATTCATTGTGTGCATGTATGTGCATGTACCATTCCAAACCTATTCCCCTATATCTTTGAACACTTTCATGTCCACAATTCCTTATTCTAACCCACATAAGGGCTTTTGCATGCTATGTTTGGCCTTCTCTAGGGTCTTGGTTGAAAACCCCTTGTGGGTATCCATTCATATTTTCCATAATTTTAAGGTTAGCTAGATGTTGGCATATTTTATCCTAACTCTTCAGAATCCTTCATATATATTCCAACCTATAATGCAGCATTTTTTACCTTTATAATATCCTACATAGAAAATATATATAAATAATTATTTTTATTTTTTAAAAAAATATTGAAAAATAATTTTATCCTTAAATAAAATAACATGAATAATAATCGAGAAATATTTAAATATGTTTATCACAATACAGTTAAATTATACAATAACAAGTATATGTATGAATTGTAGTCATCAATTACCTTTATTATTTATTTTTATTTGTTACTAAAATTACCAAAAACACTATTATAAGGATAAAAAACAAATATTAAATGATTATACATTATTTCTTATGGAATTAAATTTTTTTATATTAAATTCCTTTTAAAATCAAAAATAAAAGCAATAATATCTTTACAATAACATACTTCCATTGAATGACTTTCAAAATAATTGCATATCTTTCAATAATTATCCTTTTAACTCAAGTTGTATAATTTAAACTAATTCTAATATTTTTTATTTTCTCCCATTATATATCATTTTGAGATAATCATATGTCATTTTTATAATTCACTAAAGGTTTCATGATTTCATTGGGAGATGATTTATAAAACCTGAAACCCACTTTTCCCATCAAAATTGGTCTTTTGGATTCATGGATATCCTCTATATTTATAAAATAAACTTAAAATCTAAATTTAGGATTATTTTTTTAAATGTTTTCCACATTTATAAAATATATTTATAAACCAAATCACTTCAAGTTTAGTTGATTCCATTTATCTAACAAAAAATGGGATTTTTCCTTCATATTCATCGAATCTTACACTATGTAATGATATTGAAGTAATTTTATGATAATTAATTATATATTCCTTTACATCTATCTAATAATTAATAAATGTTATTCCATTTTTTAATTCTCCTTCAACTACTTTAAATATTTCATCATGAGATTCATTCTTTTTTCATGGTCTTGGTCCCTACCCATTATAGATTCTTGGGATAGAAATTACTAATCAGTACCGAACAAATATACATATAACTCAATTTCATTAGTTAATACACTATTCCTCAATAAAATATTTAATAGACACAAAAATCATTTTCATCATACTTTATAACCACCATTTTTCAAAATATGAACATAGATTTTAAATTAACATGGAATTTTCATTAGCATTGGGGTTCTAATTTTCAAGAAACATGGATTGTTTTATACCCTTTTGATTCTAATTAATACCTTATTTTGTAGATTCAATGGTTACATGTTGATCTCATGCTTCTCATTCACGATAGTAATGTTCAACCTTATATTTCACAATGTACCCATAGGACTCTTTCACTAGTCCTTTGATCATTGATTCTTCTTTAATTGGATATAAAATTCTTCTTGATCACCCTTAACCTCTACAACAAAGTCCAAAAGTCCCTCTAAATCATTGATACAATAAAAAATGATCCAAGCATTATATGAAATAACAGTTATACCAAGATGAAAACATATCCTTAAGATTGAACTCAAAAATATATAACATTTACTCTATCATACCAGAGGTTGTAACCTAACACATCCTTAGAACAAGGGTCAGGGGGATTAAGGTGAGACCAAATTTAAACTCCTTCACGTAAATACTTTCCATTAATATAGTTTTCCTTTGTAATAAGGAAAACTATTCAATCTTAATCATTATGTAATAAAATCACATAAAATATCTTGAACATTTTAAACAATTAAAACATGCCTGGATTCATCCATATCATTATAGAATGCATTTAAATAAAATATCACCCATATGTGCTAAAATTGAAACATGAATAGATATATTGATTTTACTTTTTCAAATATAATGGGATAAATTAGAGGAACACAAAGTCAATATTATTTTCTGTAATAGAAATACAAAATAATCTCAATTTATTTTAGATTAAAAAATTTGGTGAAGTTACAATTCACCAAGGTTAACATATTGTACTATTTAGGGGAAGTCACCAGAAAACAAGGGTCACTTCCTGTAGAATCGTTTATGGTATATTTCAATGCCTTACAATTCCAAATACCTTCTACACATTTACACTCTACTATAAAGAAAATGATATTAATTCCTGGATTATATATAGAATCAATTTAAAAAATTCCCAATTATATCCCTGATGATCTATTGTAAACCATATGATGTTCTCAAATTCTAAGGCCTGATATAGTTAAAACTGAGTTAAAAGAGTTTAACCAATGTTTTAATTAAATATGTCACAACCAAATCAAGAATTCATATAGAATAGTTTTATCTTATGAATTATCTTTAATATATTCTATCATCCTCATTCCAATATGCAAGATATATGAATTTTGATACACAAATATGAAATTCATTAAAATTTCTATTAACAACCACTCATCCACATTAATTAAAATATTATTTTAATATTACATTTATAAAAACCTTCCATATCACTTTTTGGAATAAACTAAAAATTTTCTCTACTCTCTCTAACATAAAAACTTCTACAGGTCAAATTTTAATATATCAAAGTTATTTTAATATTAAATTCCAAAATTGTTTCTGCAACCAAATTGTATCTTAATCCACTTAAAATCCATCCATTGAATTATTTACAGGTGAATCTCCACCATAGATATTAAAATGGGAAGTTAATGGTCATCCAAAAATATTACAAACCTTATTGCCTATTCGAAACCATTATTTCTATCCAAACTATGCTAATTTCATCAATAATAAGGAGACATGTTACATTGAGTAATTGTAGTTTTTTTACTTCTTCAGCTACAAGATGAATCGTGGTGTGATAGAATGATTATTAGTTTAGTCCTGATTTGTTTTGTTAATAAGGTTGAATCTATGGTTGATGACTCTATATCATATATCATTATCAAAACATTTTGGAGTAGTCTTTAAATTCATTGTGTGACTATTATATTTTTTATCGATCAAATTCAAATCAAACAAAAAATACTTCTCCAATGAATGAAACTTGGGTTTTTGTAATGTATAACTCCTTAAATATCCAAAAATATTTTTTACTTATAGAGAAAGTGTCTCATGTAAATAACATAAAAACATTTGTTTTATAAATAAATTATTATTAATAGGAAATCAATATATATTAAAAACCATATGTTTTGGACATTACTATTTACCTAATATTCTGTAACTATATATTTTACATATGTATAAATTTATATAAAATTATTCCATTTTACAAAAATATAAGATCTTATGTATCCAAATTATTAACCTTTATATGTGAGGACCATTCAAATATTTTAGCACTTATATATCATAGAGGAATCCATTAAAAATCAATTGATTTTCCATAATCATATAACATGATATATCATTAGTGTACCTTACTATTGGGACCAAACAAACTATAAGCTATCTAAGTGGGTGGGATAAACTATGTAAAACATTAAGTAAAAAATTTATATTTTACTAAACACCTAGGTAATACCTATTTAGTTTCATAATTTGAAGAAAAATATTTAATCTCTTATTCTTTGATCTTAGATCTAACAAAATTTCAAACATTGATGCATAATGTAAAAAAACAAAAACAAGGGTTTCATAGGGTTTACAACTAGGTGATAATCCATGTAGTATATACACAATGGTGTTACATTGTACTATAATATACTATACTCTTTTAATCGATATACTATTTTTTTGTCATGGTCACTTCATTCCATGGTGATTCTCACTTACAAGGTTCTCAAAGGATACAATGACAATATATGGTACACTCCCCCTTCTTCTCATAATTATACTAATTTTATGAATGTAAATTTATTTTATAAACATGAGGGTCTATTAAAAAAATTTATAAACATGATGATAACATTGATATTAGAACATGATTCTATAACCCCATTCATCCTCCTTTCTGAAAATATTCATCATTAATTTCTACATTACATCACTCTCAAGCAGTAATAAAAAATTATATCATTCCTCGATGTGGGGGTTGATTGTATTTCTTCATAAAAAGTCATAGAAGCATTAATCCTTATTCTAATTAATGATAATTAAACACTTGAATTAATTTTTTCTTCTATTTCTTCAACAAGTAGATATAGTGATGTAACTCCTTTTTAGAAACATTTTTCTTTAATTAAATTTCATATGTTAATAGAAATTATATGTGGCTATCCTCACATATATTCATTATAATTGAGATTTTAAATATTTTATTTAACACTTATTACATCTTATTAATCATTATTCTTTATATATATATATTGATAATTCTCTAAATTGACTTTTTTTCATTATAAGAAAATATATTATTTATGTATATTTCCATAAATATAATCAATTCTCTATGAACTTTAGAGAAAATATGAACAATACACTCCATAAAATTCTATAAAAAGGTTCTCATTGAATTTTCATATTTTTTTGTTGAATGATCCATTATTTTATATGTGGAATCCTGATGACTTATCCACTTTATATGGTGGGCACTTCCTGTTGATTTGTGTAATTAGAATTCTATGAATTTTATTGACAAAAAAATGAAAGAAAAAATATTATTAATACCTATGGTTTCTCAAATGACTATAATATAGTGAAAAACTATTATCAACATGGCATGAACATATTCAAATAGATTGATCAAAAAAAATTCATCTACATATCTTCATAGATGGTCGTATTATCTAATTATATATTGTATATTGTGGACCAAATATGTCCTCATTATCAATAATATTTTATAATTTATAATTATATATTTATTAAACCATTAATATCACTATATAATATATGGTAAAATTTATATATTATAAGAGTTAAATTTTTATATTTGGACTTTGTTAAATTCTAGCAGGTAAACATTACATACCATACGGGTGACTGTTATGTATAAAATAGAGAATTTATATTACCATTATATATCAAATTAGAGTACATTTAATTATTCCTATGTAGTTGAACATTTTTTCACATTCCAAATATGTAATGTTTTTGGTGGGTAACCTTTAAATATCTTCTACCCGTTACACTTATATAAGTGAAATTCCATTTTTATGGAAATGTGATAATCCAAAACCATTAGAATATAATTGATCCAATCACTCACCAATTATTTTCAGAACATGTCATCCTTTTTCATAAATATTTTACCCTATTCACACGTCAATTAAATCATGATATACCTTTAAAATAAAAAGCAAAATATCCCCCAACTTATCTATGTCACTACGAATTATATTGTCATCCTTAATATATTATTTAATAAATCCAACAACAATTTCCATAAAATCCAAAAAAAATATAATCTTTTCTGAAATATTTTATCTATTTATATTTTTTAATAATATGACCACAAATCCATCTCGACCTCTTAAATAAACATTAATCAATATAATTTAAATATTTATGGTGCATTATTTCAAATCACCCTTTGTGAAATGGAAAGGTATTCTTATACATTCTTTTATTTTATTAATCATTCAGTTTCTTCAAAAATTATATTAGAGATTCATCTTAGAATAAGTACACATTCATGCATTCATGTATCACTCTTGATTTTTGATGACCTGTATTTGAGTATTATTAGGACTTGGTGATTCTCTTCATATTATGAACTGTTTAGTTTGAGATATTTTCCCCCCATTATATTTATATTATTTCCTAGATAATTTAATATTGTTATCTCTCAACCTCTTCCAAAAATATCCACAATCCTTGACCTTTTGGCTCTATTTACCACCATTTAGGTTTTAGGATCTCCCAATAAATTTTTGATTAAACCTATTGAATTAATTATTATTATTGGAACCATAAAAATTTCACTTCATCCTATATATATCTTGATGAAAAATTAAAATTTATATTTTCTTTTTTGTAACCACTAAACTAGTTCCTCTATCCAAATTCGTTTCATAATATATTTTTTGTCTTTATATTTACAAAATTGAAATAAGTTATTAGAAAATTCTCTACTTATAATGAGTTAGGAAAAAAATGTTAAAACAAGAGTCTAAGTCAATAATGTCAATGATATCCATGTCACTCACATAAATCCATTTGTTATTTCAACTAGATGTTATAATTCATCCAAAAATTATGTATAAGGCCTTAACCATACTTATTTGATAACACCAATAAATAAATAATAACATACATGTTTTGGAAGTCATTCCACATTTCAAAAAATTGAAACAACTTCTTTGTGAATTTTTTGATACCACTTGGTATCAATGATCCTTAATTTATTTATAGGGATTCCATTTTTTATTGAAGAGGTTAACAAACAATTGAATATTATTATGAATAAATCCATATAAATTCTTTCAGTTTTGTACCCGATGTATTGACTTAATTCTAAACATGGATAATTTTTATAGGTTATGAAAAATTTTCCCCTAAAACCTTCGGAATCCTAAAAAAATAAATTGACAATACATATTTAGATCCTGAAAAAATAACTATGAATTCCATAATTGTTTCTAATTCATTATTTGAGTTAATCTTTCTTTCAATATGTCGTCCAATACCACTTTATATATGGTCTAATATCAAACTTGTATCACCATTATTGGATTTAAGACATTTTATATTCTATATATTTCTTTTAAACTACATTAAATTAATATTAGAATCTACATTATTTTCAAATATCTACCAAATATTAAATTTAGATATTAGATTTAGAATCCCAATGATATTTAATTAACAAATTTATATAGTCAGATATGGTCATAATAATATTGGAAATTTTTCTGTATGCATGATAACAACTAAGAACTATAATACCTTTTATAAAAATTCTTTTATCTATAAACATACATAAAAACACACCGCATAGAATAAATTTTCCCATTAAATCCAAAAAACATCAAAAAAAATTTTAAATATTTAAAAACATTGGTAAAGGGATAATTTATATACATAATAATGTTAAAGAATGTGGATGGACATGGTTACCCAACCATTTTATTCAATATTCATCTAAGCCTCTTTGGGTTTCATTATTTTAATAATATAATTTGTTCAAACGTTACTACATACATGTTATATAGTGTCATTCATTATATTTTGTATGAAATTTACCACTATTTTGAGACTAATCACATTATAATGTGTTTGTTCCTATAATGAAACAGTCTTTAATCATTCTTCATGATTTATTAACCATATGAGGAAACTACTACCAGCCTTCACTTATAGAATAGTGGAATATTTTTTGAAAAAAAATAGGATTTCATTTTTAATCACCTCATATGCTTCCATTAGAAACACCTTAGAATCTTTCATCCTTGATGTTCCTCTATTAAAATTCTAAACAATCTATCTCATACTTAGAGGAGATATATTTTATTTCAGTTTTTTTTTCATTATTTTCATGAGGTAATCTTTGAGTATGATATTAATGGTTTTTGGTGAATATTTTTATGATATTTATTACTACTTTTATTTAGTGTACTAATCTGATTTCCAATTAAATATATTATATTTTTATTATAATGTCTTTCCCTTTGGTCATTATAATTGGGGAATTAATTATGAAACCTTTATTTTATCTAATTTTCAAATTTATAAACATACGACCCTGTATTTAAAAAATAAAAAATCTCCAATGAATGTCAAACCATTTTTATTTATTCCTCAATTGATATTTTGATGAAATATATTTTCTAACACCATTAAGGTATTTAGATTTTATAAAAAATTTCATGGTGGATCCATTCTTATAAAATAATATCAAGTTGTAGATACATTAATTTAAGAACATCCACTTAATGATTTTTTTCAAATCATGCAATTTCATAGTGAATAAAAATTCAATTCTCTATGAACATATCTCTTTAATGCTTCTATAATAGGGATATTCTTTTATTCATTAGATTATTTCAACCCATCCTTCATATCTTTCATCTTTCCTTGACTCTCATTTAATTAGGTAGTAACCACCTTCAATATTTCTCCATCATTAATTAAAATATTTATTCCTTCTTAATTTTTTGATTTGAGATAGATTATTTATTCATTAAAGACATTCTCTGGGAAAATTTCATTACCCAATTCATGTGAATGTTTTTTGTAGACCCATTTGGAACTTCAATTTTATTCCTATTCTCATGAAGTCTCAATTAATGTAATCCAATAATTTCATCAAAAATTTATTCTCAAAAACCAATTCTACTATGAATAATGAATTCACTCCATACAAAATATCTAGTAGATTAACCTTCTTGTGAATGGATTATATTTTATCTTGGATACTAAATGAACATTTTCATGATTAGTGAATTAATTTTTTTGGTACTTATTCAAATTAATTACCATCCTCACAATCTTACATGGTGGTTTATGAAAATTCATGTTTACATATATCTTCTAAGACACTCTTCGAATTCTATTAAATAATAAAATTTTAATTTTTCTATTCAATTTGACTATCCAAATTTCCAATATTCTTATACATTTTCCTATTCTTATTAGTTTTTTATATAAGGAGGTCACTTAAAGGAAATCATGATATTCTAATGGTCTAAATCTATTTGTATAATCAATGGATACACTGGTATACCCTATTACAAATTCCCCGCAAAACACTGTATAAAATGTAATTTTCATAATGATATAGAAATATATCCCAAAGAACATTTGTATATCCCCATTTAGGATATTCATATAATAATGGTTAAATAAATTATTAGAATTGGGTCCCTCCACCAACAACCATCCCTATACATGTGGATTTATAGAACTATTAATATAGGACACCTCAACAAGGTAGTAGATCCAACCATTCTTGAACCCCCTCTATACAATATAAAATTGAATAAAAACAAACTATAAAATAACATATATTAAAATAGTAAAAATTAAAAATTAGATAACTATATATTATATAATTTTCATTCAAAAAGTTAGTAACATTTGAATAAAATGATAACACATATATAAAATCCGTTTATATCACAAAATACCATTAGAATGGTAAAACATATTGTAAATATTATTTTCAAAATAGAGAGGTTCAATAAAATATTGAAAAAATCCTCATAGATGTTCCCACTATCATTTTGGTCATCATTATAGTAATTTTCATCAAGAAACACTATATAAAGCCATCATTTCAAATAAGTTCATCACCATCATCACTCAATTTTTCAATACACTGATAACTACTAGGATCATTTCCACCAAAAAAAAATGGATTATCAAATGTGTTAATTACTAAAATAAATTTATCAATAATTATTACAGAATATAATGGAAGCGACAGACATATAATCACCATTACATTCAAAAACATCTTTGTGACTTTTTACATTATTGAAATCATAAAATGATAATTATTTTTCATATTTTTCTTCAGAATGGGCCTCTTATGATTGATATTAGTAATGATTTTTTCTTTTTATATAATAGACTAGTAACTACAGGGTATGATATACTTCCCAAATTGATAGTTGAATCCCCCTAGCACTCCTCACCTAATATGAGTTTCAAATGATCATTGGGATTGATGTTGTCAAATTTTTTATCATAAAGAGCCTCTAGAAGACAATTTATACATTATAAAATACATAAATTTATATTAAATTGATATAACAAATTATAGGTATATTTTAAATCATAAAATCTTTTATGACTACTCGTAAATAATGCCACTCCTATATTTTATTTTTATGATCAAGAAAAACATTCCCACTAGTAACACACCTTAAAATATTTGAAATTGTTAAATTTAAAATTAAACTCATATAATAAAAATAATAATAAATTATTATCATACATATAAAATCATATATAAGAAAAAATAAAGCTAAAAACTAATGACTATTATTCTCTAAACCTAAGACATATATAATTATGATCATTTAGAATTTAAACATATATAGTTTAAATAATGTTTTGATAGGGACATTCATCCCAAATCATTAATATACTTTATAAATCCCTTTTTCTTATTTTTAATAAATATTATTAAAAACGTTGGTTTACAAATCTTTATTTTATTAGAAATAACTATAATTTTTAATCAAAATAAAAAAATTCCATAACACCCTAAACTGTTTAATATTCTAATAAGTAACCATCTCCTGGTACTATATGGTTAGACAGTCATTGATGACCAGTATAAAATTTAAATTTTTTCCAACTCTAACATCAATTAAAATACATCACTAATGATTTTATTCTCTCTATATCTCATCTGATTTCATCAGTCGTGCAACCCACAAAGATTCCCAATGCAAAAATAAGTATAGAGAGACTATTATAAAATTTATAATATATATAACTACAATAATAATCTAAAATTTTACCGCAATGTTTTTCTTACCCAAATATAAGACCTTCAATTATCATTTCTTTGATTTTCAGTATGACTCCAAGAGGTTGGTTTCATTAGAATTATGTGATTAAATTTTGGAATTTTCATAATAACACTCCATTATTCTCTCATATAATTTCCAATCAAGTGATTTTACTTGTTATAATTGACTATTACCTATGTTTGGAATTTCCATACATGACACATGTGAGTATGGAAACAATATATAATAGTAGTATATCCACATATAAATGAATAACGGAAAACTATTATATTAATACATATTACAATGAAAATAATTTATTTTTAAAAATATTATTGGGGTTTTATACATATACACGTGAAATGTTTATTAATGGGATCTAATAAATCCCCATGTTTTAAAGGAATGGAATTTTTTTAGAGAGAATGTGCTCTTTTATAATATAATAATGGCTAGTATGATTAAGATGATAAAAATGTATAAGAGAAAAAGTTAATAGATCATGAACATAAAATCCCTAGGATAATGGAGAAGTATGAAATATAGGTGGCATTGAAGTCAATATTAAAGTATAATGGGGAAGAGGAGCGAGTTTCATCAACATATTAGAATATATTAGATAAGACGAAAAAAAATGGAAAATAGTGGTAAGAAAATAGACATTTTGAATACCCGTGTTTCCTTTCAGGGAACCATTGGAGTAGAAACAGTTCCATATGGTCCATGTGGTGAAGTGTGTGAATATGGTTAGGTATGAAATGTGTTATGTGATGCCATATTACTACGTACCCCACTCAAACTATTATGTTCTTCAATATTATTACTAGTCTATCCAAATAATATCAATCTCCTACATGGTTGTTCCTAGTTGAAATTTATAATTGATTTATTATGTGGAATTATATTTAATGTAATTAATATATATATATATATATATTGGACATATGATACTCAAAGAGGGAACCAACTATTAAATACCAATCTATCACTTGCATTGCTAATTTTTATACAATCTTTTCTGATATTCCAATTCAATATTTTTGATATATGACCTTTGAAAATTAAAATACATTTAATTAAAAAATAATTAATTATATTTAATCCAAAGAAGACATAATAGGTAACAGAAAAAATTATGGAAATACAATTTCCAATTGAATCATGGGATATAGAATAGCATAAAAATCATGTTTTATTTAATAGAGATATAAGAAACATAAATGAAATAGAATTACATAACTATTTCATATTTATAAAACAATAAATATGGAAATGATATGGGTTTATTTATGTATTCATAATTTGTTATAATTTTATTGGATGTCAGTTATTCATTATTTTGGATTTTTTTCAAGTTGGTTCACTCCTCTATGATTGGTTTTTGAGATTGGTTTAGTTGAAATTGCTTTTGTTTAAGATGATTTGGTATAGTTAATGTGCGTTTTGAAAAATTTGGTCCCCATTTATTTGATTTATGTTCATTTGGATTTATTTTGGTTGGGTTTGGAATTTTTTTCCAATGAAAAGGATGTTATTTTCATTGTTTATAAATTCTGACTACATTATGTATTATTTTGTTCATTTTTTAATTTACCATCAACATTTTTTATTTTATTTATTTTTTCTTTCACTGTATCATTTTTTTGGTAATTTTTTTATTTGTTTCTTAATTTTTATTTTTTTTATCTAGTGGCTCCTTTCCTTTTAATTTTTTATGCATTTTCCATTATTAATTTGTTTATGTCATTGTTTGCAATATTTTTTTCCTGTTTATTACATCATGTTCTGTTTTTTTATTGTATACATGTTATTTGTATATATATCATTTATTTTTTATGTATTTTAGGTTATTATATCATATATTTGTTTATATATTTTTTCAAATTTTATTATGTCATTTTAAATATTTTTCTATTTTGTTTATTTATATATTTTTATTATTTTAGTTTATTAATTTTTTATACTTTTTTCTTTTTGTGAAATATTCTGTTTCACTTTGTTTTAATAAAATTTTTAAATTTATTTATTTTTCCTTTTGGATTGATTACTTTGCATTATATATTTCATTGTTTTTTTTATTTTTTGAAATTTTATCGACCAATGTTTTTATTCATCAAAACTAGATAGATTAGTATCAATTTTGAGATATGTCAATTTTTATTTTCTAGGTCTTGGGACCTCCTTAATGATAAAAAATATTAAAGTACTCATACAGTCATCATTATGTTTTTTATGATTATATTGATTTTTTAATTTCTTGTTTACCATTGGGATTAGCCAGTATGGAGTTGTGGGTTTGGAAGGGCCTCAATATTAATATATTTGATATAACATATTATAAAAAAAATGTTAATATTCGGGCCCCTCTATTCGCATAAGCCCACACTAGCTCATCATAGGTGTAAAAATCACAGTACCAAATCAACCAAAGAATCAATTTTTTTAGGCCTTTTAAAGTGGAAAATTTACTATTTTACACCATGAAAGTTCACAGGACATAAAAAATAAAAAATGAGTGAAGTATCAATCAGTAAAAATCCAGGTCATAATAATTTTTAAAAAATATTTTTTAAAGAATTTTACACATTATGTATAAATTTTTTATATTTTTTCTTTGTTTCACTTTGATTATATATTATAATTTTTTGTCTTAGTTTATTTTTTATAATTTAATTGTTTTTTAATTTTGTAATGTTACTTGAACTATTTTTTCTTGGTTTATTGTTTTTTTTACTTTGATTATATATTTATTTTTTTAACATTACACCCCTCACCCAGTGGCTTGAGAAGAGTCAGTGTGTTTTACCAGGGAAAAGGTGACATCCCTTGACACCAAAGGATGACAATAAATTCTAAGGGCTTGAAGAATATTTTGGGGATTACTTTCCATTTGGAAGACAAACATAAGACACACATGAAATAAACACCAAACTAGTATATGATTCATAATTTCAATTATACAACTATAGACATAACCAACCAAACAACCATATAATAGTACAAAGTGGAAACCAAGTGACATGAAAAAAAGGAAAAATGACAAAAAACTAAAAGTCACTTGTGAAATTCAACGAGAAACTCCTAATATAATTTAATCTATAACTAAACATTCCACACCCTCGATATCATAAAGAATAACTATATAACCCAGAAACCGTTCATTTACCGATGTCTCAATAGATGCCATCTTCAAACACGAAACTATTTCAAAGTAGGGGTGAGTCTAAACACAGTTAGACTTTCCAAATGACTTCCCGACTCGTTCCACTTGGAACAAACATGTTAAAACATTTTTATTAAACTATTTAAAATAATTTAAAATATTTTATACCAAATCCATGATAGTTTTCAATGTAAATTTATTTTTCCAAACAAAAATTCTCCTTTGAAGGAAATAAAGAAAACATTTAAATACATTATCAAATCCAATTAGCATACATATTCCATGATTCCAAAATTTCACACTTCCACACAGACATTTCTAATTGACAGTTCCATTCTCAATACTATTTCCTTGTTTATCTACAAAATCATTACAAGGTAATAAATACCAGGTGATGAAATTGAATATTCCCCTTACAAAGGGTCACATCTAATGAAAATGAACTTAAGAAAACCATGAATGCCAAAACCCATTCCAATCCATTTCACATAAAACATTAATTTTTATAAAAAAAATCAACAAATTCAATATATCAAATCAGAAAAATAATTTTAGAAATCACTATTTCAATATTATCATCATAGATGATTTTTCAAAACTATAAAATTTCCAAAATTTAAAAAAACATTAATAAAGAGGTTTCCAATTAGATTCACATAATATTTTAAAATAATTACTAGAGAATAATTAATTGAAGATATGAAATCAAGTTCTAATCATGTATATTATAGAGAGAAGCGACCTAACTCACTATTATCACAAAAAATTAAGAACAACACAATGATCTCTAAATCCAATCATGAACCACATTTCCATCTTAAGATCTGTCCATCCAATATCACAATTCATATCAAGGAACAAGTATCTATCCATAGAATATTACTTCTAAATTGATTGGCAGGATGAGGAAAGTAAATCTATGAATAATGAAAACAAATGAAAGCTTATCTAGGAATTTGGGTCTCAAAATAAATTTGAATCACCTACGGATCACCACCAAACTGAAAGGAACTGCCTCTAAAAACATGGGAGAGGAAGTATTTGTTATTATGGTACAATTAGGGGAAAATGAGGATAAAAGGTGTTAAATAAAATTATGTTCAAAAAATTCCAAAGGTCAACTATACGATACACTGGTAGTATGCATAGTTTAGAAAACCATGAACCAACCCTGCATGTACTTCTGCCATAATTCAACCCTCACATGATTGGCTCACACATTTAGACCAACTATGCACTAACCAAGATTTTCCCTATGTCAATAGCATGCACTTTTTCTATAGGAATCCATATGATTTGTCCAATCATTACACCAACCATAAAGAGATACTATCCCTAGTACCACATAACTATATAGTTTCTAGGGTGGGATGCACAGTTTGTAGTAACTATGGCCAAACCATAAACCTCCAAAAAGTCCTCCAAATCATTAAAAAACTCCTTCAAACCTCCCAAAACATATCTAGATCATTATATATAATTATAATAATTTATTAATATTTAATTTTCCTAAAACCATAATGCTAAATTTTTCATTAGTTTTTGTTGATTATATATTATAAGATTTTTTAACATTGTGTTTCACTTTTATAAGTCTGGTCCATTTCAGAACATTTTTACTTATATTTACGACCTATTTAAAATTAAATTTAATTACATGTGTAAATAAAGTCGTGTGCTTATAAAACCCATTATCTAGATTAAATATATATTCAAATATAGTGCACAAAAACCATTAAAAATTTTAATACCAGGATAATTCCTTGATCATCATCGTAAAAATAATTCATTCTTATCTTAAAAAATAACAGATATAAAACCCAAAATAGGGTTTGAAATAATACATAAATAGTAATAGGAATTAATAATTACCAATGAATTTAATAATTTTCTATGTCAAAAAATATTCCCCATTATACTTATATACTGAGTAATTAGTAAACTTATCTGAATGTAGTAGTAAATCCCATGTTCATGTTATGAGGGAGAATATGAGAAGAAACTAGAAAATTGGTCAAGATATTTATAATTTTTGGTGCATATTGATAAAAACCAGAGATACAGATAATTTTATTTCATGATTCCAATAAATTTATATAGAGAAATGTGTTATCTAAATATTCTTCAATTATGTGGAAGAAATAATATATCATTTTGATGTTATCAATTTGGATTCTAAAACTTTCATTAATTTAGATATAATTTAAAATATTTTATATGGTATTTTATTCTATTTTTAGTG
Organism: Viscum album; assembly: GCA_963277665.1. Taxonomy (NCBI): domain Eukaryota; kingdom Viridiplantae; phylum Streptophyta; class Magnoliopsida; order Santalales; family Viscaceae; genus Viscum; species Viscum album. Next base: position 133,006,389 of record OY728152.1, on the reverse strand, counting down.
ATATATTTTCCTATGAAAGATTGTTTGATGACATAATTCTTTTATTGGGATGATATTATATTTTTAAATATATATTTCAACTTGACTATATGATTATTTTTATGTTTAGAGGCTCTTATATTGGTTTAATTATACTGATATCAATCGATCACATAGTTTAAAAACAATAGTTTTCAATTTTGGCCATAAGGTTATATAGTCGTTTGGTCATATGATCATATGTACATATGGTCATATTTTTATATTATTATGTGTTAATTTGTCTCATAACATTTTTTTCATTTGGTCATAAGGTCATATTCATTTTTGGTCATATGGTCATTTGACCATTTTCTCATATTCACATATATTGATTTGGTAATTTAGATATTTTGGCATTTTTTCATTTTCAAATTTTTACATTTATTTACTATTTCATTTATTTATATGGTCATTTGGTCATTTGATCATTTGGTCATATGTTTATATGGATATATAGTCATTTAGGTATATATTACTACAGTAATATAGTCATTTGGTCATATGGGAACGTTTTCATTTGTTCATTAGTTCATTTTTCAGTTCTTCATTTGTTCATCTGTTCATTTTTTTCATTTGTGCATTTCTTTATTTAGCCATTTTTTTATTTTTCTTAATTTGGTAATTTTTTCGTTTAGTCGCTTTTCCATTTTAGTAAGTGGTTATTTAGTATATTTTTTCATTTGTTTATTTGTTTATTTTATCATTTGTGTATTTTATTTTATTTGGATATTTGGTCATCTAGTCATTTATTAATTAGGTAAATTTTTCAATTGGTAGTTTATTAATTTGGAAATTTGATTCATTTTTTATTTTTTCATCTTTGTATTTTATTATTTTGTTTTTTGGTCATTTGTTCTTTTGGTGATCTGTTCATTTGGTCTTTCATTCGTATCTTTATTTGGTCTAATTAAAAATACTATTTGAAAATCTAATAAAATTCAACCAAAAAAATATAAACCAAACATATCCTTATTGAAAAAACTAATTTAAATGAATGTGATTATTTCCAATAAGATTAAATGAAAGTAAAAACAGAGAAATTTGAATAGTACAATCATGAAAGATCCATGTCAAGCTACACATAATGAATTAGGAACACATATTATTTAATATTTTTATTACCTATATCTACATTAGGTTTATAGTCAACTATGAAAATTAATGTATTTCACTCATCATATGAAACATATTGATCATGTGTAATAGTGGTAGAGATGATATCAATATCAACCAGACAATTATCAAAAATATATATTGGGATAAATTCAATAACCTCACCAAATTTATCTTTGAGAGGAACATTAATAAGAAAATTAAAATATTATTACAAAATTGATTTCATAAATTTATTTAATAATATAATCATTGAAAAAACTCTAAAACCAACCTAAATAATTAATGATAAATATTATACCATTGAATCAAGTCACTTTCACTTTTTATAGCAACATGACTATTTGGGTAACAATCCAATATTAGTTTTAAGAAATACAATAATATGATATATTTTCATATTGAATACTGCTATCTGATTCACTACCACAATTGATTACCATTGTATTTAATGGAATTTCATATGGTTTTGTTCTCATATTCACATCTAGGCTAGTTAGGTTATATTTATATTATTGATAACTAGTAATTTTCATTCACTATCCATTTTTATGGGAATAAAATAAAATTACTTTTTTCCTAAGTGGTAGAGTCCATCAATAAACTAAACAGACAAAATATATAGGAATATTAAAATTAGACTAATATTTATTATTTATTTTACAGTATTATTGAACGTACCTTTGATTTCATTCATGTATGAAACACTATTCTATGAAATGCCACTATCATTTTCAAAGGGAATCATTGATGATTTGTACTTATAATTTTTTTATGTTCCCTAAAAAAGTCAGAAAAATGAATAATGTTTGTATAATTATGGTGAATGTGATAAAATATAGATGTTAAAACGAATTACTTTTTATAGTTATAGAACACATCACAATTAAAAAATACCATTAAATGTGTAATCTCTCACTATTGACGGACCACTGTATTAGATGAATATAATCCTATATTTACCCCTATTTATGGAAGTGATGGAATAGTGGGATCAATTTTATCTTATTGGTCATATATATTTTTCATTTTCATGTTAAATATCGTTCCAACTTAATTGAAATACATATAATATAATTAACACATAATTTTGGCACTTAACCTTTCCCAATAGAAAATTTAGGAGAATTCCTTCGGTTGAAATAATTATTCATAGTGTATATATTTCTTTTCAAAAAATACATCAAAATAATCAATGGGTACCCAAGAATTATTGTATTTGGATGATGGATAGTTAGAGGCAACATACAAATAAAAAAGGCAGAGGGATTGTTTTATCTAAATCATACATTGTTAATGGTGCCACCTTATAAATTTTTCTCAATAAACATTTCTACACTTCTTGATAAAAATATTACTATAAAATGGAAGAAATGAATTTCAATCACACTTATATTAATTTATTGTAAATGAAATTTTACAATTCGAAACTATTTTGGATGAAAAATATGGCAGTCATGTGCTTTTAAATATTTAAATTTTATCTATCTTCAATTGACCCATTTCGTTATGTTTTAGAATATCCATCTAGAGACATTATTATAATACACAAGAACCAAACATTGAAGGAGAATACTAAATCCAAAATGTAATCCCACAGTGTATCAAAATAAGTTAATCCTTTATTAATGTTTTTAATGTAACTATGCATCCTAGTTAACACTAAACTACTAATTGCACTAGTTCTCAACAAGCCATCCAGTTTACCACCCAATATTATAGAGACTTCCAACTAAAAGTAGGGTTCTATGGTAGTATTATAGGTAATGGGTACCCTATAATATTTTCTTGAAATAAATAAAAATATATACATGTGTAAAATAAAATGGTAATCATCAAAGTAGAATGAATAGATAAATAAAAATAACTCAAAAATAAACAAGAAATCAAATGAAGATAATTCAAGATGATTTAACTACTAATTAAATGTATTAATGGTCCAAATATCCATGTCATATATACAACTAACCAGCCATATGTCTAGTTACATACACATACCCACATAAAAAAATAATCCAATAGAATCCAGTATATCATGAATTTTAATCTAATCCAATCATATAATATAATCCAATATATCATTCCTGATAATAAAAAACAGAAAATTGGATTTAGTAAAAACATGTTCATACAAAAACCATTTTATTTATTTTTGGGTACTCACATGAAGCGGCTAATCATGTGGGGTGTTAGCTTAACTCAGTATCCCAACACTAATTGTTTCTATAGAAATAAATAGTAACCACAATTGTGTATAATATGAATAATGGAATAATAACAAATACATAAAGAAGATTGATTTTTAAGAAATGATTTTTCAATTATCATATAGGCCCTTTGATTCTTAATTGACACGTGGGCTAACCAAAGCTGATTCATCCAAAACAACACAACTAATCCATAATAAATAGAGTGGTACATAATTTCATTATAGAAAAAGGGATTTTCATTTGATATATCATTTTTAGTAACTTGAAGTACTAGATCAGGGTACCTATACCATGTTTAATTACTAGTAGTACTTATATATTCAGTCCAATATCAAAATCATATATCAATCCAAATGCTCCTAGAGCTAAAATCTATCTCTCTAACAATGAACACAGAGCATCATATCATATACTCTAATCTAGGGATCCAGATTCTTGTGTCATATAATATAAACCATGGATTTAGATAAACATGTAATGTACCCTAAATAAGGTGTGTAGAGTATTGGTCCCAAATGGAAGATAAAAAATTTTCAATTGGTGGAGGTGAATATTAAATATTAAATTTAATAAAAATTTAGGAATTATATCATATTTAAAAAAAATTAATTGAAATAAAAATAAATAGACACATAATATTTTTATTTTGATTAAGATCTAAATGATCATATTAAACTCTTCAGCTCTATCTGGGATTGAGATACATGTCATCTACTATACCCATAATATTGTAATCTTATAATGACCCCCCCCTGTGTGACAACCAAATTATAAAATCTATTTCCCCTGTAGAAGATTAAACCCCAAAGAAATATTCCTTTCATATATAAAGGAAATACCCAAATAGTGTTCCTTTTTTCCACTTAGAGGAACAACACAATTACAAGATTTTGTAGGGCCACAACAAAAAATCAAACCTTTTTACGTGAAATATTGACCAATAAATGTATTAAAAAATAATTGGAATATGTAAATCTAGACAACCAGTTATTAATTTCATGTAAAGTATGTTGATGTGGTGATGAACTCTCTAAAATTAATGCACTATACAGTTTACATTTAGTTGATAGTGGAATATGATTGTGCAAGTGTGAAGCACTTTTCTACTTCAGGAAATAATTTCTAACTGTATTCCTTTTAATCCCCAAGTTTTTTAAACCATGAATATATATTGTGTTTATTTATGAATAGATCCTAGTAAATTTAAAATACAATACATAATTATTTTTCTAATGAACTACTTCAGAGTTTTCCATTATTATTCCCTAGTTAGTATTATATTAGTAAGTATTTCATAAATAAAATGTAATATTTGTGGTTGTCTTCTTCAATAATTTAAAAAAATTAAAACTACAGAGTGGAACCATTTATAAAAAAAATATAGAAAAAATAACAAGCATTAATATCAAAGGAAACCCTCAAATAATATTCCAGAATAAATAATCATCTTTCATCTGATTTTAATTTTGATATTTAAAATCACGTAATTTAATAAAAAAAATCAATATATGTATATATTATGAAATTCATAATTAATTTATTGGAAAAAATATATACAATATTTTGAAATTCATTATAATTAATTTATAAGTTATTTTAGAATACAAAAACATTATTTATAATTGTATTAATATTTCAAAATGTGTAAATATAAAATACTATAAAAACATTGAATAATTTCATGTTTCAGAAAATGAAGTATATTTTATGGAAAAAAATTCTATTTCCATTTGGTGATGAATACACTATGATTATGGGTAACAATTTTTACCATTATTTATCTAACTCCTCTTATGCATCATTCATTGAACCCTTCATACCATTGTGCTAGACATAGTTTACCCATACATGAGATTTTGAAATGTTATGGTACCCATATGTGAGTAATGAAAATACACGGGTAGCCTTAAATATGTATACTAATGAAATTATGTATTAATCGGAAACATACATGTACCTTTATACAAGGTTGTCTTACAATTACATGATATTAAATTACATTTACAGAATCATAATAAATATTACACAATTCATGTAGTAACCCTTCGAAGGATCATGTACCCTTATAAAAGAAATGAAACATACTTATAAAGGGTTAGTTACAACCATGCCATAAAAAGTGTACCCTTATGATGGTTTTGTTTCATTTACCCAACACATAGAAATAGAATGTTACATTTACACCAATACTATAATACCTTTGTGAAAGTGTTATACTAACATAAACCATGTAATAGAATTTTCGTTATAACATTACATAACTATTGAAGATTGTACTTTAACATTAGAAATTTTTATAAAAAACACATCTAACCTTTCTTAACAAATATAAACATAAATTTACCTTTACATAACTTAGTAAAAATTGAATACATAATATTTAATGGTCTAAATAGAATAATTAGACGAGGAAATATATATGAGACTTATTAAACTAGCTATAAAAAAATAATACATGAAATTTAATGATATTTTATTTAAATTAAAATATGGTAAAACCAATATTAAGAATATTAAGGATAATCGTTAGTAAATATGTGAAAAATATAATTTCCAACTAATAAAAAAAATTTAATTATAAAAACATAATTATATAATTATGATCCTATAATCGACATCAAAATTCTAAATCATTATAGTTATTAAAAAATTATAATTCCTGAAAACTATGCCCATTTATGAAATTATCAAAAATATAATGTAGTTATAGAAGAATTCTTGAATATTAACTCCTTTTAAATATAAAAAATTCTGAAAAAACATTGTATTTCGAAATAATTAGTATAGATAGTTTGTAAATTTTATTTCATAACATTACAATATATTTATATTCCAAACCAAATGTCATGGGTCCACTTGCAGGGATTTCAGTGCTAGAACATGAATTTTATATAATGAGAATAATTTAACAAATCAATTGTAAATAATAAAATAAAACTATCATGAGAAATCCTTCGATGGAATATGAAAGATTAAATAGTATGTTAACATTAACTAGATTTCATGAGAACAGTTAGAATGGTAATATAGTAAACATATATGTAAAAAAATCAAACCATACTAAATATAAAATTAGATTTTATATTTCACAAAAATGAAAATCTCGTTAAAAAAACAAACTCAATATCCTACAAAATTAATCCTAGATAAATTTAAATTTAGATATCCATTATTCCAAGTTAAAAATTGATTTTTTCAAATATAATAAAGTCAAATGTCATATTAAAGATATTATCCAATTCTTTTATATAGAAATAAATTAATTACTTATATTTAAATTTTTAATGTGATCTATAAGAAAATGAAATTTAATATCAATTTCCTTATTCCTAGGGTGTTAAGGATTTTTAAAAATTGAAATAGTACAATTAATGTCATATAAAATTGGTATATTATCGAAAACATAACAGTTTGTTTCTAAATCCATAGAGATTGAGTAAAAAAATGTTGTAGATTTATATTCAGATTTTTCTATTAAATGTGTGATCAGATTTTATTCTGTAAACCCAATGAACTAAAGATCTACCTACTGGATAATGTGTACCTAAAGTGATTTTTCTATATATATTATATCCTTAAAAAAAATAAAAAGTTATTTTGAATTCAAAATATGTTTTCGTGTAGTAAAATAAAAAAACATTCATTGATTAATTATCATATCTAACAATCCAATTATCATATATAATGTGACTTCATATGGGATCAAATTAAGTTCTTTCTCATATAAAAACTATGAAAATTAAATTAGTTCTAGAAGAATTAAATTATAAAAAGCATCCAATAAATGCTCTATAATTTTTTTACATCAATTTATCTTCACAATTTATAAAATTATAATTATAAGTAGTATTAATCAATGTATCTAAAAATTTATGATATTTTAAATTGAATACATTAACTAACTCGTTACCTCCCATGTAATGATTTTGAAAAATTCAATCATTTGGTTAATATATTTACAAATGAAGAAATAATTTAAATTCCAAATCATGTTCACCTAAAATTTTGAAGCCATTAATTTTAAAAATTCATTATAAATATATTCACATGAAGATTAAAAAATAATTTCGTCAATACAAACTTTCACTATCAAAATATCATCATAATTATACCTAAAAAAGGGTAAAATTTTACCTTATTAATTTTTTTCATAAAATAAATTGCTACACTTTTATGCCAAAATCAATGAGATTATTTGAAACAATAAAAATGTATATACAACTTAAAATCATGATTAGGATTTTTTTCATCTTCAAAACAATGTGGATTTTTATCATATACCTCTTCAAAAAAATAATCATTTGAAAAGATGTTTTGATATCCATTTCAAATAATTTGAATACATTAAAATAAGAATAATAAAATATTAATATAAATTATTATAATCTCACAACATGGAAAAATATTTTTCAATATAAAAACCTTATTTTAGATAATATCCATGAACAAATATTCTATCATTATTTTTAACTAAATTTAAATAATAATCACGTTTTTATTTAAATTTTTATTTCATATAAATAATATGTCAATCATTAAGTGGAATAACTAATGGCCATATATTATTTTAATCAAAAAAATTTAACTCATCTCGAATATCAAATATCCAATCTGTATCATTTAAAATCTTGTAAATTTTACTTGGTAGGCAATTATATATAAAATCATGATAAGGAAAAATATTTATAAGATATTTTCAGGTTTGAATATTTGATTAATAATATCCAAAAGAATTATATATAGAATGATTTTAATTATTCCTCAAAGATATTGTATGATTATGTTCTTGTTGAGAATAAATATCCCCCACCTCATTATGTGCATTATTATCCTGAGGTTCTTCTTCCTTAAGAAAAATGTAAATTCATCATCAAGTTAGTAAATAACAATATCTCTATTACTCAAATACATTACTTTAAACTATAAATGAATAGTTTCTTCAACTAAAATGGTTCTTTAATTTTATACACTACCCACTTTCTAATTATTTGAATATATTATGAAAGTACCATCCCTATATTTTTTCAAATTTATCTAAAACACCCTTTATATTATGAATAAAAAAATTATTCCCCCAAAAAACAAATTTTAGGTTTTCTCTCACTCCAAATCTAAAATGTTTTCCTTTTTACCAATGGTTTTAACATAATTCTATTATAATCATATCATTATTTATTCACTATTTCAATAAAAAAAATATTTACGTATATAAGAATAATTTCACATGGTCTATTCTATTTCTTGATGAATTTAATATTTATTTCCACTATACTATTTTTTGTGGTGTTCTAGGGGTTGAAAAATTTTAAAATGACCATTTTCATCACACAAAAAAAGATAAATACATGGTTATGGAATTCACTACCCTGATCACTTATAATTAATTTAATTACCATCCACGTCACATTGTGAATTTTTTTTAAATGTGATGAAATTAGATAATGTTTCATATTTAAGTGTCAGAAATTAAACCTCATATACCATATAAATTCATCAATAATTAATAAATAATATCTTTTACCTCTCAAACTACTAGGAATGGAATGAAAAAATAAATCCTATTTAATAATATGTAGTGGTTTATAATTTTATACTTCTTTAATTGAAATGAATATTATTTTCTGTTGTTTACCTTTTATGAAAGTCTCACAAAAAAAGGTGATGTCCACTTTATGTTCTGTTAACTGTAAAACTATTTGGTTATTATAAAAATGTGAATAAAAATGTACCATAAACCAAACTACTATTAAAAATTATTATATAAATTTTTTATCATTTATACAACATAAATTTTGATTATTTAATTAAAAAAATTTATTTATCAAATTCCATGTTTATTATTTTGATTAAAAAATATTTTTATCCTAAAATAAAATTCATTTATCATTTTTAGACTAAAAAAATTCATAATTACATTTGTTTTAATATTTTATTAAATAATGTTTCAAACCCTTAATATATAATTTTTTTAAATAATAATAGAATTAAAAATACCAACATCCCCAAAACAATTTATATTAAATTTATAATTGTAAAAAAATAACATTACTGCAATAAAGTTTAATGAATGATATAAGGTGGGATGTTTCACCAGTCATATGAATTTATAATACACTATAAATATTCCAAATATCCATTTTGATTCTTTGAGGACAAATTTTGTATAGAAACAGATTTAAAAATGTTTTGGTACCCATTAATATTTACATAAAATTCTATTAACAAATTTATTCATTTGAATCCCAACTGATTTAAAAAAAATTCTTTTAAGAAATATAGAATATAGTGATTTGGAAATGGAGGACATAGTATCTACATGAGATTATCAAGATCTCATTGAACAATGTTTTTCATAATGACCTTTCATTTGGAATCCGGAACTTGTTGTATTTGATGTACTTTCATTTATGATTTATATAAATTTTGTATTATAAAATCTAGGTAAATTTCATTAATAACTAAGAAAATATTCTATTAATTTAATTAAAACAAATCATTTTACCAGTGGCCTCTCTAACTTGAAAAAAATATATAAATATTAATTTAAAAAAAATTATTTTTGAGATCTTAATTCTTATGATGAAAAGTATCCCAATTCCTAGTATTTGTATGATTATAATTTACATCTTCTTGATGTTTTTTCTAGATATGAACTTTTTTCATTTAGAACAAATATATGTTTCCTACTAAGGAGTTTGTATATAATAGTGAAATTTTCAACTATATGATAATGTATATAAACCAATATATATTAAATCCCTTAACTTTTGGGTTTTTTAAATCACAATTAGATGATTACTAATAAACATAAAAACATAATAGATTTTTTGATTCCCTTAGTCACATATTTTCCACATTCCTTTTTGAACCATATTCATCAATAGTAATCGAATATCCCATGTAACTTCATCGGGATACCATTTCCTTCTTTTATTTCTTGTATTTCATCTCATTGTTAATTTTTTACATTATTAATATTGTTAAATTAGGTATTATGTTTCCACCTTATTATGTAATCATAAAAAATTACATATTTTGTATCATTATAAAGAAGGATACCTTTTTCATTCCCCTTTTAATAAGCATTAGGATAATAATTTTTAGATCTCCTTGAGTAGAATTTCTTTCATCTATATTTAACCTTTGTAACATTCGAAGTATAATTCATGAAACTAACTTGTATCTTATAATCTTAAAAGTAAGTAGAATCATTTTATTTGAGATTAACTCCATTATTCATTGAATTATCTTACACAGCTTTATTTTTATTATCTATTTATTATTATAATAATTTTACAATTAACTCATTTAGAGTATATTCCTTGATTTTTATACATTTATGTATAAAAACAAATATTACTCTCCACTTCATAATAATTGATCTAATTACCCATTCAATAAGGAAATTATTTTTTTGGGTTTCTCCTAATGAACTCATACATATTATAACATGACTAAGTCTATGAATCATTTGATTTTTAGTGTCTTAATCACCCATTTTAAGTTATTTATATTTATCTTTTAACGTATATACCATATTTCTAATAATATTATCAGGTCTATGATGCATAAGTTCTAAACTTTTCCTGATTTCATTAATATTTGTTTATAAAAATAAATGACTATAAAAATTTATATTTATTTCATTCTATAAAATAATCATCACCTTTTAATTCAATAAACACTTTACCATATCATTATAAACTGATGACTTAGGAACACCTTCATGTAGGTTTTATGGGGTCTCCATTGTTATCTAGTGATAAATTCAATGTTTCATTAAGAAATCTTCGATATGTGATTACCACTATCCAGATTTAGTACGATTAAAATGACATAGTTTTTAGATATTCATCCATCATTTTTGGATGTTTTTTCCATCTTAAATAGATTATCCCCCTTGATGGTTATGTAACCAAATGGATAGAATATATATATATATATATCAATCATTGGTTCATTCTATGATACCAATCATTAGTCCCAATGTAATGATTACATATGGTTGTAGGGGTGCATTTTACGTTTTAAATAAATTAAAAAAATTAACAATTATATATGTGTTTTATAAGATAAATTCAGTTTAAATAAAAATAAATGTATATGTTATATTTCTATAGTGAATCATATCTAAATGATCCTATTCCACTATTCAACCCTTTTATGAACAGAGAGAGTTGACACCCAATATAACCACTATAATGTAATCTTATATTTAATTTTCCCACCTATAAAAAAACCAATTATAAATAGTTTTCCCCTTGGATGTTAAAACCCAAAAAATAAATTCCATTTTCTAACTATATCCATATCCAGAACTATATATATTTTACTCACAAATGTAAAAACACAATGTTTTGCTTTTTTTGGCATTCAAATCCCATAATCGTACCTTTCAATGGGTAGTATAACACATTTTAACCACTCGCATAGGAAATTTAGTGGAATATATAAATCCATAGAACCAACAGCTCACTTCATATTCTGATTATTGAGGTCCTAATAATGTCTCCATAAGAAAAGGATGAGACTGTTAAATTTTAGTGAGAGTATTCTAGAACCACCAACGTATGTCTCACATATACAGTTCCAAAAAAATCATATGCCCCATTACTTTTAATCTATATGCCTTTTCAACCATATATATATATTCATTATGGAAAAAACATTTTAAACTTGAAATAATTTTCATCATTATTTTTCTAATGAACTAAATCAGTCTTTTCCCAAATAACACAGATAATAATCAACATGTAACTCTTTCATATATTGAATGTAATATTTATGCAATTATTCCTTGATATCTTGTAAAACAGAATGAAAAATACCAAATGGAATCCATTAAACAATTTAATATATATTTAAATAGAAACAATTAATATCTTGGGAAAAACCATGATAATATTTGGGAATGACTATTTATATTCCATTATATTTAAAATTTGATATTTGAATTCATAGAATTTCATAGTGAATATATATATATATAAATCTCAAGATTTTAAAATATATTTTATCATTAATTAATTAAACATTATTCACATGGATTCTAAATAATTTATATTTAATTTTTCAATAACTAAATAATTATAGTAACAGTAAATGTTTTGTAAGTATTAAAATTTAAAAATATTAAAAACAATGCATAACATCATGTTTCTGAAAATCCTATAGATCATAAAAAAAAGATGAACTAATTTTAGTTACCCATAGATGAAACATACGAACTATGTATGGGTATAAATAATTATGTATCTTACCACCCTTACCAAAATTTTTGAGAACACTTATTAACTTTACATAAGACTCAATATAACATTATGAATGCTTTAAAAAAGGTCTAGTACATATATATTAGTAATAAAAAATGTTACCCTTACAAAATTTTACTATTAAAAATATTTAATTATTATAAATATAATGTTTCTATTAAAAAAGTATGGTTTAAACTTAAAGGATTTAAAATTAACTTTACATAATGTTATTAACCATTACACAATGCCTGTTGTACCCTAATATAAGTCTAGGTACCTTTATGAAAGATAGGATATAACCTTATGTTATTTCAGTTATAATTTTCTAAGACAAAGAGTACCCTAATATTGGATTAGTTAACAATGATTTTTTTTTGAATAATCTAGTTACATTAATGGAAATAATGATGTACCTTTACATAATCACTAAACTGCCTTTATGTAGGTAATAGAATGTTCATGTTACCTGTATGTAACTATTGAAATTGGAAGTATAACTTCACTCATGTCCATAAAAAACATTTATTACAGTATGTATTACATATAATCATATGGTTAACTTTATTTAACTCTTGAAAACATATATAAATGATATTTAAAGGTCTAAATGAAATAATTATTATATTAACAAAATATGGAACTAATATATTATGTTATAAATAATTAATCCATGGAATCTGTTGATATTTTATATAATGGGTAATAAAATATAACAAAATTTAAGAAAAATTATTACCACCCTTCATTACGATATTAAACTTTTATTTAATCATTAATATAATTGTCTTTAATATTCAAAACAAAATAAATAAATGTGATAAAAGGGGGTCCTTCAATATATATCACCATGTTCGATAGCCCAAACGAAGGATGCAGGGTGTCATGTCCAATATCCCCATCACATAACATGAAATCTGTACATAGATCTATATTCTAAAACTAGAATCATTGATAAAAAACTCCTTTTCCTATTCTAATCCACCGAAAATACATTTGGAACTCAGAAGAAAAGTCCTAAATCAAAAAAAAATCCCATCATTTATTAAAATAAAAATGCTAAATATCATGCCCAATCTAGACATTCAAAATTCCAAAAAAAACCTTTTAAATATATATCATTTACCATGGTCCCAAAGCGATATTAACACAAAACCATATCGTGGAATACTGAGGTAGTTTTAGGTATAAAAACACCATTTCTTACACTACATATAAAATTATGGGTATCACACATAGATTTTAAATCATTTCATTTCTACCCGTAAAACTTGCATCTTCCTCCTTAACATCCAAAACATGAAAAAAGACATCATTACTCTCAAAACCATTAGGAGACACCTTAATTAATTCTCACTAAAGTAGAATCCACATAACCATATGAAATCAACCATTGAAAAACACTGAAAAATACTTTTTTAAATTATAAATAGTTTAAAAACTAATTATATTTTTAAAAAATCACAAAATAAATACTAATTGAAACAAAAAATAATTTAAAAATCCATCTCCCATAATTTTATCAATTTTAAAAGCCTCAAGATAATATCAAAATATTGAACACATGACAACAACCCATTTTTATGGGGCATCACACCTCATGCTTGTTTATAGATTTTGTCTTCTAACATCCAATGGATTGGATGGGTCTAAGGGATGGTCAATGACACAAATAGATGGTCTAAAACTATTTCCTTAACCTAATAGAATCAAACACATCACACAATAGAACTATCCCAAATACTACACAAATAAGAAAATAATTTTGCTAGTCTATGGGTAAGTATATTATACCACCTACAATAATTTATTATTTGTGGCTAAATTCACCAAGGTCCAAAAAATATTCCTATTCCCATTCAAGGCCACCCAACCACATCCAATACATCTTAGGTCCTATGTAACTACAAAACATCATGATTTAATTAATTATAATAACATTGTAATTAATAAATTATCCTCATTGTAACTAAATAAATTTAAGCATTTATCAATTTTTGGAAAAGAACATAATTCTCATCAATTGATTTAAACATTGTAGATCCACAACTAAAAACTCACCAACAACCTGTGATAGATGCTTGAAAAAATTCAATGAAAATTCAATACTACGTGAAACCATTAAAAAAATATAACTAATTCACAATGAAATACCTATGAATGCTCATCATTGACTAATTCTATAATAAATTTTCACGAAACAACATATATAATTCATTCTAAGATCTCCTCTAATCAATACAACCAAATGACCAACGAGTAATGTGAAATTCCTCCATGATTCCCTAGATTCTCAAGCAAAACCCAAACCATTGAACATTGAAATTATAGAGGAGGATGAAGGAGTTTAATGGAAACTATAAGAACATATATTCTCACATAAAATTCTAATGAAATAAACTAGAATCCCCTAAAAATTGATAGAGAGGAGGATGATAGAGATAGGAGGAGACCCTCTTAGTCAGCATGTTCATAAGGGAGGAAGTTGTTTTCAGAAACCAAGTATCCTGTGTGGGAATTTTGTTAAAATACAACTTTTAATGAATTTTTGTACAACTGCACAGTTTTTCAGGACGTGTGCCTATTGGGTAGTTGGAACTGCCCAAAACCTACAGTACCCAAATTGTTTTTTCACAATGTTATTTAACCATATACTAACTATTGAAAACTTCCCTATGAAAATTTGTAATAAAAAACATCGTTAGTGTATAATTATTTATAGTCCATACGTCATGTATCATACTACAACAAGAAATCATGGTTTCCCTTTTAGATCAAATATTTTTCATTGAATCATGAGAGTGAACTGGGATATGTTCTAAATTAACTAAAAACCCCCTATGAATTCTGGGACCACATAGTTTATTATGAAAATAAATAAACCCCAACATTAACCTTAAAAACACATATCTAAACATCATGAAACTTATCCTGATGCCTCTAATGCTCACCCAATAATCTGAGCTACCTCATGTGCCTAATTACCAATAAAAATAAAACAATTTAATCTATTTCAATTATTGAAATACTATTTGATTCATCTATTCCAAATTAATACCTTCCATTAAATATATAAAATTATAACTCTTTATGAAATTTTCAACTAATATAGAGACAATATATTTCAACCCCACCACCATAGTTCTTCTCAACATTTAGAATTTCCATTGCTCAACTATTTTCTTATGTAAATATATGTTTGTCTTATTAAAATAAAAATAGATTGCTACCATTCCCAATAATTGGGAACTCATCCAAGGAATAATCTATAACCTATGTTTTTTAACCAATGAAAACCCAAGAAAAAAATACAATTAAAATTGTAACCTCGAGTTGGTTCTTATACAAGCCAATCCATCTGCAAAACACCAATTACATCATTGTGTTATTATTATATGGATCTATGAAGCTCCCTATCAATTTTACAGTTCCAAACAACAAATATCTCATTCATGTAACAACTAATATCGTAATGGAAATTGTAAAATTGTATTCATACTCCCAAAACAATCGTAACATAATTCTAAATTTACCATTCCAAAAAAATAATATAAATATAAAAAAGCATAATCCCCCTACAACTTCATTGAAAACCAACTATAATGAAAACATAAATATCATTCATTCATGAACTAATAAAAAATCAAAAGTTTATAAAAACCCAGTTTATAATATTCTTGGATGGGGTTTTCATCTTAGTTCATCAATAACATATACTAATCCAATTTATAATATTCTTGGATGAAATATCCTAAAAACACATGGTCCCACATCCACTACATCTCCAACTTATTAGATCATCATTCCATAATGCTCAAAGGTATCATGTAATAACTTTGTAACGACCCAAGTCTGGTGCCACATGACTGGTGCCCCGTACCCGATTCTCCACATAACCTCAAGCGCGTTTCCCCAAATTCCAGAGGCTTCTGACTAGCAGCGAGGGCCTTGGTGAGTCAGTGGGGAAACTATGCCCTCATTTGGTAAAGTATGCATTGGAAGAATAAGCATAAACAATAACGGAAGCTGTAAATAGCATGCAACAACTGAACTGAAAGTAAAAACAATATCTGATATAATAATAATGTAGAATGGTACATGTATCTATGGAAAGAAGTAATAAAAACAATGTGCTGAAATACAACTGAAACCAATGTACTAAATGTAAACAGAAAATCCCGCAGCATCGCGGGCCAAGGCTCGGTCCCATGCTCCCCAGCTCCGACTAGCAATCAAGTACCTGAGGTAGAAGGGCCACAATCCGTGACTATACCTGCAACCATATAATATGTTTAGGTCAAAAAGAAGGACCCAAATAGGGTGGGAGACTAATATCAGTAGGCAACCACCACAAGATTTGTGCCCTACTGTTAGTGAGTGATATAGAAAAAGTAAAGGTAAATAAATGCAGTAAACAATTCTACCAATTACGATTAACATTCATTTAATTACACAACAAGGGAAAACCAGCATGGTTTTCTATTCCATGATAAGCAAGTAACATAGATAGTATCTAAAAAGACTACCTAATCACAAGAAGTACAAAACCCAAGCTTGTTCTTTGGCTTGGTGGACTCATCACAACCAACAATCAAAGTTCACATTGACTCTATGGGTGGCCTAAACTATCAGACTCCTATATTCCAGTAATTAAACAAGGCACAGACACTCTGGGAAGCTCTCATGTCAATTCCCCTATGGTCTTAAAACGATAGCTACAGACTCTCTAAGGGAGCACTTACGTCTAATTCCTCTTGTGGTCTCGATTCATGGGTAACTAAGAACACTCTTGGGAAGAACAAAGTACTATTCCAGCAGGTCCTGCATACAAAACTAAAACCAACAGACCCTCTAGGGATGCACTTAATAATATATTCCCTCTTTGATCTCTCACACTAGGTTCTCACAGCCCTGAGTAGTCTAGTCGTGCATAATCGACTGTTAGCAACCCTATGTAAGTTAAAAAACTACTTGTCTAATAGATACCATGCATCAAAATCATTTAAACTGCAGGAAAAACATGCAATTAGTGATAATAATAAACAAACAATTGCAATAGGGTTTGCCTCACAGGAAAACGGAGCCAAACGGTGATAAACAGCCAAACAGAAGGAGAAACACCTGTGTGGTGATCCTCAAACATGCATCCAAGAATAAATTAGCAGCAATTTATCATATTCTAACAAGAAATCTAGGGCAGATAAACAATAGGATCAAAATCCTAAACCCGGGATACCCGACACATGAGTATCTAGAACTTTTGAAACCAAAACTCAAGGAACTTCCATGTAGGGAAACAAACCACCTACCTCGATCCTCGGTGATCGATATACTTGATCCATGGACCGTGAATCAGCCTATAATGGAGTATAACTACAGAAACATCTAAAATTTTCAACCTTGTATAACATACATGAGAGGAAGAATCAGGAAACGAGGCTAAAGAAGAACCAAGAACTCACCTCTGTGATTCTTCTACAATCGATGGAGTTAAATTCAGAAAACCGGTGACTGATCAGTGGCTCAGAGAATGAACGGCCTCCTCGAACATTCTAGACGGAATTAGGCAGAGAAGAAGATGTTTTCCGTCATTAGGCACAACCTCGAGTTGATTAATGAAATAAAAAAAGTACACGACGTGTACTCTTAATGTACATGGAATGTAATGGGTGTTTCCGTAATCCGCCAAAATCGGCCTCCACGTCACCCCTACACTCTGTGTGTGTGGCCCGGTCTCAGCCAACACACGAATTCGAGTGGATGAGGAGTACATGGCGTGTACTCATTAAGTACATGGCGTGTACTCATAAAGTACACGGCGTGTACTCTGAAAATTTCCAGATTCTCTACTTTTCTTTAAGAAGCCCGTAAAAGATATACGTACCTGAAATCGAAGATCTGGGTTCTTAAAAACTTCCCCCTTAAAGAAATTCATCCCTGAATCTCCCTATCAAGGTGTATATGAAGAAATATCGAACAAATCTGGCCAATATGATCGCATTTCAGCCTCCCTCTCCCAAGTATCTTCCTGTATATGGCTGTGCTGCCATAGCACCCATACCAGATGAACAGACCATCCACGGAGTACTTTTGCACTAAAATCAACAATCCTGATAGGATACTCCTCAAAAGATGCATCCTGCTCCAACTCAACCTCCTCGGGTTGAAAAACATGAGACGGGTCGGAGAAATATAGTCGAATCTGAGACATATGAAAGACGTCGTGCATAGCCTCGTACCTCTGAGGTAACAGCAACCTGTAAGCAACCAGCCCGACTCTCTCCAGAACCTCAAATGGCCTGACGTATCTCGGAGAAAGCTTACCCTGTCTCCAAATCCTCTTGTGTCCCATCCTCAGTGTGACACGTAAGAAAACCCGATCCCAAACCTCAAACTCCAGAGGTCGTCTCCGCTGATCATCTTAGGACTTCGGTCGAGATTGGGCTATCACCATCCACTTCCGAATCAACTATGTCTATTCTGAGGTCTCTTGAACAATACGAGGTCCCACAAAAGCTTCCTCTCCTACTCTAGCCTGCATAAAGGTGATCGGAAAGGCCTATCGTACAAAGCCTCGTAAGGTTCCATCTGAATAGTCGCCTGAAAACTGTTTTTGTAGGCGAACACCACCAAAGGAATATGCTTCTTCCAAGAACTGCCAATGTCTAGGATGCAAGATCGGAGCATATCCTCAAGCACCTGGATTGTATGCTCGGACTGGCCCTCGGCCTGGGGATGGTATGTTGTACTCAAAAGTACCTGGATACCCAAGGCCCTCTATAGCCCCTTCCAGAAGTGAAAAGTAAAATGCGTATCCCTGTCTGAAACAATGGAGTGTGGAACTCCATGGAGACGTACAATCTCTCGGATGTACAATCGTCCCAGCTCATCAACACTGATGGTCTCCTTGATTGGCATGAAGTGTGAAACCTTCATGAGCCTATCCACTACAACCCAAACTGCATAATTTCCTCAAGGCGATCTTGGTAAACCAGTCACGATGTCCAACACGGTATCATTCCATTTCCACTCAGGAATGTGTAACTGTTGTAAAATCCTTGCTGGTCGCTGATGCTTTACCTTCACCTGCTAATAGGTGGAACGCCGCATAACAAAACCAGCCACATCTTTCTTTATACCTGGCCACCAATACCGACGGTGCAAGTCACGGTACATCTTGGTGACACCAGGATGAACTGCCCAAGCTGAAGCGTGGAACTCCCACATCAGCTCCTCCCGTATGTCCACTGAAACCCATACGCGGCCATAATAACGTAGCACCTCATCATCTCCCACTATCCACCCTGGAGTATGGTCTCCATCTGACACACCCTCTCATAGGACCAGTCCTTCAAGGTCTAATAGATGCCTCATTCGGACTCGATCAAAAAGGGTAGAGGTAACAGCTATAGAAGAAAGACCCATCTGACCCTGTCAGTCGTGCACCTCCAGATGCATCTCAGAGAACATAGCCATCAGCTTCCACTCCCTGTTGGTCTCCTAAACTGCCTGCAACTGAGTCCTCCTGCTCAGTGCGTCAGTCATAGCATTGCCTTTCCCAGGCGTATAAGGAAGCTTGAAATCAAAATACTGTAGGTACTCGACCCACCATCGCTGTCTCAAATTCAAGTCATGTTGTGTGAATATTTACTTGAGGCTCTTGTTGTTAGTATATACCACGAAATTCTCTCCCATGAGATAGTACCTCTAACAATGCATAGCATGAACAACATCAGCCAACTCCAGGTCATTCATAGGATAGTTCTTATCAAGTGGCCTCAACTGTCGAGATCCGTATGCAACAACACGATCTTCATGCATAAGCACTACTCTATTCCTGATGCCAGATGAATCACAGAAAACTGTATAACTCTTTCCCGGCTCTGGTAGAACTAGAATCGGTGCTGAAGTCAATCTCCCCTTCAGCTCCTGGAAGGATGAGCCATAGGCTTCTAACCAAACAAACTTCACCCCCTTCTTAGTCAAGCCCATCAACTGTGCTGATATCCATGAGAAGTTCTGTATAAACCGCTGGTAGTAACCAGCCATCCCCAAGAAACTACGTTCCTCGAAGACATTCTTCAGCTGATTCCAGGTGACTACTACTCACACCTTCTCTGGGTCTACCAATACTCCTGTCTCAAAGATGACATGGCCCAGGAAGTGAATCTCATCCATCCAAAAGTGGCACTTTGACTGTTTAGCATAAAGTCGATGCTCCCTCAGTGTACTCAAAACTATCTCAAGATGGGTTGCATGGTCGTGTTGAGTGTGAGAGTACACCAAGATATCATCCACAAAGACCACGAAGAAGGAATCCAACTAAATATGGAACACTTGATTCATCAGTTCCATGAAAACTGAGGGTGCATTCGTAAGGCCGAATGGCATAACCGCATACTCATAGAGGCAATACCCACTCTTGAAGGCTGTCAGAGGTATGTCTGAAGGCCTAACGCACAACTGGTGATAACTGAACCTCAAATAGATCTTCAAAAACACCCAAGATCCTCAAATATGATTGAAGATATCATCAATCGTCGGCAAGGCATATCGGTTCTTGACCATCGACAGGTTCAACTTCTGATAATCCACGCAAATCCTAACGGTATTGTTTGCCTTCTTTGCGAACAGGACAAGCGAACCCCAAGGAGAAGTACTGGGTCGGATGATGCCCTTTGTCTGCAACTCCTCCAACTAATTCTTGAGCTCCTGCAACTCTGGTGTAGCTATCCTATAAGGAGGAATGGACACCGATGCTTCTCCTGGCATGAGATCAATTGAGAATTCTACCTCGCACTCCGAAGTCAAACCTGAAAAGTCTTCTGGAAAGACATCTGGAAAGCAATTAACCAATGGAGGAAAATCTAACTCTGAAGTCCCCTGGTCATCCAGATAAAGACTAACAATCCGGGCCGTAACTCCCCCTAGCCCATGATGCTCGAGTCCAGCTCGACTCGCCTGAACATCTCACTAACCTTTTTGAAGGAATGATTCACCCTCTGGTGATAAAATACTCACCCTGTGGCGGTAGCAATCGATGACTTCCTGGAAGGGAACCAACCATTCCATACTGAGAATGATGTCATAGCATGTATTCTTCAGGACATAGAGGTCCCATAGGAAACTATACCTAGAAACCTCGAGAGGGAACTCCTTGCACTGACGTACGCTAGATGTCCTCGTTCCCAATGGTGTGTCGAGAGTCAACATGTCAGCAGAAGAAAAGACACAGAGCTCCAGACATTCCATGACCGCAACAGAGATGAAGATATGTGAAGCACCAGTATCGAAAAGGGCTGAAGATAAAACTGAGGCTACTAAGATCATACCTCGAACTGTGGAAGGTCCAGGATCCTACTCCTGATAGATTTGCTCCACTGAAAACTTCTGGACAGTACCGCGGCCCTGTGTAGCAGCCTGATATCCCTGAGCTAATCCCCCTTGAGCCTGACTACTGCGTCCAGGACCTCTACCTTGTCCTGCACGACCCAAAGAACTTTATCCCCCAGTCTACTATGGGATTGGTAATGCTGCTCTTGAATAAGGGGTAGAAACATATCCTCCTTCACTAGCCGCTGGAAGAAGAACCCTGCAAAAAACACTAAAGATGACCCATCTTGTCGCAAGCTCGGCTCTCCACCGGATAGCTTGGGAACTAAGTCTTCTTATTCCCACTCTTCCCACACCGATAGCACACCACCGGGTTTCCAGAAGGATGATCCCATCTACCATAATATTTACGTCACTTCCTTGAGTCACCTCGAGTAGACTCTCGGTGGCACTTCCTACTGTGAGTATGAAATGAATCATCCTTGGATGCTAAACCACCCTGGTCAACAGCTCCAGTCTCCCTTAGATTTCTTTTGGTGATTAGTTTCTGGTTGACTATCAGAGTAATAAATGTCAGCTGGAAAACATTCACCTGAGATCTGATCTCTAGTTTGAGGCCTTACTCAAACTTTCTTGCCAAAAACAGCTCATCATTTCCCAAAACGGGAGCGAAACTCTATAACTCAGGGAAGCAGTAGGAACACTCCATAACTGAAATAGTACCCTACTTTAGGTTCATAAACTCCTTGGACCTATCGGGCCTCAGTTTCACTGGATAGAAGTTGTCGTAGAATGTATGCTGGAATTCAACCCAAGCCATAGTCCGTTGGCGCCCTGCCTGTGAGACTACATTCCACCATCTCTTGGCAGAATCTCACAGCATGTAAGTCGCGGGCTTCACCATTCTATCTGGGGGTGTCTCCAGATGCTCAAAGATGGAAAGCATGGTTTCTAGCCATGACTCTACAACCTGAGGTCCTCCATCCCTTGTGAAACTAAAAGGATGCTGCTGTTGGAAGACTCATGTCAGCTCTGCCATAGACAGGGTAGGATGCTAAGCTCCCTAGAAGGTCTGCAAGAACCTCATGAAACCCTCTCTGAACAGAGCATCCGCACCAGTGTCTGGAATCACTGTAGGTTCCATATCCGAAACAATCGGCGGAACTACTGGTAGTCCCTGGTCTGTCGTATCAGGTGTACGGTCACCGCCTGGTTCTTGAAGTCCAACGGGAGGACGTCTTTGTGCCATATCCCTGAAATATCAAAATCACGCCTCTGATTTAGGATCAACAAGGACAGAAAACACAAGAGTACAAAACGGGAACAGGAGAGAGAAAAACTTAAATTTGAAAAACTGAACTACACACCATTTATTTAAACTACACTGCGTATTTGTTAAATCCATTTACATGGGTGTGTAGTTCTGCCACCACTGGTCGTGTAACATTCCAGAATACACTGTGTGTTGTCCCAAAACACGACATGTACTTGAAATCCACTCCCCTTCCAGAGTCTCTTTACACGGCTAACCTACATGGTCCTCCTAATTATAAACAACACGGCGTGTTCACTAAGGACATGGCGTGTACAAGCCAGGCTTCGGCGGCCTGTGTAGTAGGTTACACGGCCGGCCACATGGATAACCCCTTACACGGCGTGTTCCGAACAAACACGGCGTGTATCAGACAAGATAACACTGACCCGTGTTGTTTGTGACATGAACAGGTACCTAGAAGAAACTACATGGCATGTTATTATAACTCCCGACATGTACTACACGAGTTTCCCTGACCCGTGTTGATAGTGACACATCTGGGCACACGGTTGACTACTACATGGCATGTACTTATAGTACACGGCGTGTCCCTGAAGATTTTCCTCCACCCCGTGTTTTGTTCACACAGATAACAACACGGTTTTAAAACTACACGGTGTGTATGAATAAAGTACACACCGTGTATTCTTGGTTTTTCTGGATAGTAGCTCTGAAACTGTTCTGAACGTGAGAAAAACTGAAAAACAACCATCTATGTGCCAAATTCTGATCCATGGGGGCCCATACTCCCCGCGAATCAAACCTTGGCATCATAACAATGCATACAACAAGTAAACATCATAACAAACAACGATCCTCAAAATTCCGATCCTCGAGGGCCCATAACACCTCCAAGACCAGAGCTTGGTGCCCATGCTAAATAGGCTGTAAAATAAGTAATACTCTATCAGCGCAACAAGTATTTCTATTACAGCAACTACCACAATGACATGCATAATCTATCACGGAATCTACCAAAATAGCATGTAATTTTAATGCACCCTATATGGCATGGTAAAATGCATGACAAGTGATTTCATACCCAGTGCCAAGATGATGCATGAGATGGCACACCCTCATCTCATTGGGATGAAACCGAATAAAACCATAATCATATAAACTGTAATAACACAAAACATGTGCATCACCCAATGGTGAAATATAATAAACTATAACACTTGCAAAAACTGAAAATTTCAATTACGAGGTAACACAGCTTTTCCCTGTACATGGGTTAATTACTCCTGGGCACAGTTAAGTACTAACTACCCATTTTTTCCTATCCCTGACTATTGTCGCAAAACACTAAGCAATAGTAAAGAAAGAAAACTCCTCTGATACCACTTTGTAACGACCTGAGTCCAGAGCCGCATTAATGGTGCCCCGTACCCGGTTCGCCACATAACCTCAAGCGCGTTTCCCCAAATGCCAGAGGATTCCGACTAGCAGCGAGGGCCTTGGTGAGTCAATGGGGAAGCTATTCCCTCATTTAGTAAAGTATGCAGTGGAAGAATAAGCATAAACAATAGAGGCAGTAGTAAATAGCATGCAATAACTGAACTGAATGTAAAAGCAATATCTGTTATAATATTGATGCAAAATGGTACATGTATCTATGGAAAGCAGTAAGAAAAACAACATGCTGAAATAAAACTAAAACAAAAGTACTAAAAGTAAAGAGCAACTCCTGCAGCATCGCGGGCCAAGGCTCGGTCTCGTACTCTCCAGCTCTGACTAGCAATCAAGTACCTGAGGTAGAAGGGCCACAATCCCTACCAATACCTGCAACCATATAATCTATTTGGGTAGAAAATCAGGACCCAAATAAGGTGTGAGACTAATCCCAGTAGGCAACCACCATAAGATTTGTGCCCTACTGTCAGTGAGTGATATAGAAAAAGTAAAGGTAAATAAATTCAGTAAACAATTCTACCAATTACCATTCACATTAATTTAATTACACAACCAGGGAAAACTATCAAGGTTTTCTATTCCATGATAAGAAAGTGACACAACAGATATCTAAAAACAATACCTAAACACAAGTAGTACAAAACCCAAGCTTGTTCTTTGGCTTGGTGGACTCGTCACAACCAACCATCAAAATTCACACTGACTCTCTGGGTGTCTTAAACTAGCAGACCCCTATAGTCCAGTAATCAAACAAGGCACAAACACTCTGGGAAGCTCTCACATCAATTCCCTTATGGTCTTGCAACGATAGCTACAGACTCTCTAAGTAATCACTTACTTCTAATTCCTCCTATGGTCTCGATGCGTGGGTAACTAAGAACACTCTTGGGAAGCACAATGTCCTATTCCCGTAGGTCCTGCCTATGAAACTAAAACCAACAGACCCTCTAGGGAAGCACTTAATAATATATTCCCTCTTTGATCTCCCGCACCAGGTTCTCACAGTCCTGAGCTATCCAGTCGTGCGTAATCGATTGTTATCAACCATAAGTAAGTTAAAAAACTACATGATTAATAGCTACCGTGCATCAATATAATTTAAACAGTAGTTAAAACATGCAATCAGTGATAACAAGAAACTAACAACGGCAATAGGGTTTGCCTCACAGGCAAACGGTGCCAAACGGCGATAAACTGCCAAACAGAGGGAGAAACACTCGTGGGGTGATCCTCAAACATGAAACCAAGCATTAATTTGCAGTAATTTATCAAAATATAACAAGAAATCTAGGGAAGATAAACAATAGGATCAAAATCCTAAACCCGGGATACCCAACACATGGGTATTCGGCACATTTGCAACAAATACTCAAGGAACTTCAACACAGGGAAACAAACCATATACCTCGATCCTCTGAGATCGATATAAGTGAACCTCAGCCCGTGAAATAGCCTAGAATAGAGTACATCATCAAAAATATCTAAAACATTCAACCTCGGATAACTTACACGAGAGGAAGAATCAGGAAATGAGGCTAAAGAAGAACCGAGAACTCACTGCTGGGATTCTTCTGCAATCGACGGAGTTCAATTCAGACAACTGGTGACGGATTAGTGTCTCGGAGAAGAAACAGCCTCCTTGGACATTTTGGACGGAATTAGGTGGAGAAGAATATGTTTTTTATCATTAGGCGCATCCTCAGGTCAATTAATGAAATAAAAAAAGTACACGACATGTACTCTTAAAGTACACCGTGTGTAGTTGGTTTTTCCATACTCAGCCTAAATCGGCCTCCACGTCACCCCTACATACCGTGTGTGTGGCTCAGTCTCAGCAAACACACGGCTTCAAGTGGCAAAAGAGTACACGGCGTGTACTCTGAAAATTTCCAGATTCTCCTTTTTTCCTTGAAAAGCCGGTAAAATAGATCTGTACCAGAAACCGAAGCTCCTGGTTCTTACAAACATTAAAAACCACAATGATTACTAAACCAAAGTTCCATTTATATTCCATGGTTGATCTAAAAAAATCTTTTTCCATCATAGTTTCACACTTCTAGAAATTATTCTATAAAAACATGTTCATTCTAGTGTCACGACAAAGTATAATAGATTGATAATGAAACATAAAAACCATCCCCAATCAAGTTTGAGTTATAATATAGAATTCACTGAGGATTCTTGATTCTATATCCTTGATTTTCATTTAAGGCACTCTTTTTGATTAATTTTTGTTTTTCTTTGATATTTGGTGTTCCCCTTGAACTTTTGGAGAAAGTGGAGATTTTATTCATGAAAAGATGTTGTGGAGGGTTGGCACATTTTTAGGGGAAACTATATTCCCACCTCTAGTTAACTATGTCCAAAATTTTAATTTTGTATAGTGGTGACTGCATGGTGGGTGTTGGGTATGGAAAACTATGTGGCTAACCATGTAGCATGTATGTCAGAGAAATTGATGAAATTTTCGTTGCTAAATGTTTTGAAAAAACTGATTTGGAAAACCATGTGATGTTTCCAAGACATTAAAAAGTGAAAAATTACATTTGTTCCCTCTTCTATTTAAACCATAATTCACATCCCATCCTCCCCATTTGGGATATGTATACATGGGAGCGTCTTCTAGGATTTTTTGGACCACTTCTGCCTCAATGTTTGGGATATATTGACCTATGTTCATCAAGTGAACATCAATTAAGTCACTTCCCTCAAGATTCCTACCTCTGTTTAGGCTTTCTCCTCCCTTATTATTGAGTTTTTATTTACTTAGTCAGTTGTTTTTCCTAAATAAGGTTTTATCTTGTGTTTTTTGGAGAAATATTGATGTTTATTGTGAAATATTTCATTTATATGTTGTTGTGGTGGTATTTTTGTTATCTCACATTGATTTCATGAGGTTTCTAAGTGTGAGTTTGGTGGTTATATTATTTTACATTATTAGATGATTTTGATATACTTTATTTTTTATATAAATTCATTATATACATAACTTATGTGATGAAAACTATGATTTATAATTGTTTAGATATTGATATATTATGAAAATTATTTTAATAAATAAAATAGGTTATGTTTCATGTGTAATGCATAATGGTGTTTCTTAAATTGGTATTATTCTTTGTGTGGAAGGTGAAATTTTTGTTTTAAAATAGATTTAGTGGTGTAAATTTTTTGGATGTTAAATTTTCCATAGAAATGGGTTTTGTCTCTGGTAGGATTCTTTATTGTTTACCTTTAAATTCATAATTGAATTATGAATGTGACATGAAGCCTATTATAAAAATTAATTTGAAGTGATTATGAATTTCAAAGGTGATTTGACCATGTAACTGGTTGAATTTCATATGCATTATTTTTATAGTCTTATTCATTGAGTTTTATAAATCACTAAAGTGGTGTGAAATGTATTTACACATGTTTTTTTGTGTGATCGTGAAATGGAATGCGTTTTTTTAATGGTTCTTTCTATGTGGATTTTTTTCATTTCACAAAGTTGGAAATTTTAAAGGGGTGGTTT
This sequence comes from Viscum album, assembly GCA_963277665.1. Taxonomy (NCBI): domain Eukaryota; kingdom Viridiplantae; phylum Streptophyta; class Magnoliopsida; order Santalales; family Viscaceae; genus Viscum; species Viscum album. The sequence goes on along the minus strand of OY728152.1, from coordinate 132,978,216 downwards.
TCATGTGTTCTTAGGAATCAAGGAATGTGTTTGTGATAGTGATGGTTTTTGTCATATGTTAAATGGGATTTGAATACAAATGGAATCCCATGAATCTAGGTGGAAAAACTATAACTATTTCACTAGTTGATTCAGAATTGGATAAGGCCCAAATCCATCTAGTAGGATTAATGATTACAACACTAAATAATCACATGATATGATCAAAGAATAGTACACCATGTCAGGTCTTCCCCTATACTGCCTTGTACATAAGAAAACTATTGGTTTTGGATTATGATTTTTTGACTATTAGGCCTCGGGATGCATTCCCCTTTAATGGATAATGGATGAGAACATTATTGGTAGTTGAGTTGGGGGATTTTGATCATCCAAGCATGAGGTTTATAGTGTCCCACTTGTGCTAGTTACCTTTAGTGATTTTCCCATGATGCTTCATTATGACATGATGATTATAAGATGTAGTTCTAGATATTAACATATAGTAGACCTTCAATATATATTTTTTTAATGAAATCATATTTGTGAAAAAATGATTCTGAAAAGTGTTCTTGAGTATTTTTTCTATAAAATGTTTTATTTGAAATTATTCATATATTTTTATGGAAATGTGCATGATTATTTGTCTTATAATGTTATAGAATGGAATATTTATTTAGTTTGGCGTCCAACTGGAATTTGTCTCACAAATTGATTACACCTTTGGGTGTCAATAGACTTTTTTATGTATGATGAAGGAAAAGACAAGATGTTCCATGGTGGTGATGGTGGATTGGATATCTAGTGTCCCACTTCATTCAGGTGATGGTGGTGGATATTCGGGGGATTTACCTTTTGTTTCATGGAGTATTTTGTGATTTTTTCTATTCCCTTTATGCTGTTGTACATTTGGTTCTGGATAAAGTAGTAATCTTTGAATCTAAAAATTATTATACCTTGTTCGGTTATGGATATCAGTGATTGAGAGGACTATTATTGTTGGTTGTTTATTATTATGTAAAAGGGTGAAATCATTCCCATAGAATATTTTTTATGCATTGGAACTAGTTTCTATCCTATGGGGTTCAATAACTCCCTTTGAGCCATCCCACAAATCTAGTCTGGTATCAGGTAGGATAGAACATCAGCATGGTTCAGACAAAATGGTATCAAAGTAGGTCACACTATTTTTGGGTCATGTTATTTGGGTAAAGTGTCCTGATAGACTTGAGCTATGATTTCTAGGGCTTGATGTTTCGGTTATAAGTAGTGGGTCTATCCAACACACCAATTCATATGACATGAGTCTCCATGGGATGTTGGGATTTGGGTTGACATATTCTCCAACTAAGAGATACATGATGCAGATTTTATATGGACATAGAGTGGGTGGATTATTTTTTTATTCCTGTTTATTTTGATGTATTTTTTATGTTTGGATTTATTATGTGTCAGTATTTGATATTATTTCTGGTAATTTTCATAATTTTTGTATTGGTGGTTTCCATTATGGCTATTTCATGTTGTAGCAATGTACCTCCTTGAAAAATTACTATGAAACTATGAGAAGAGGCCAGAGGGTGTTCTTCCTCACTAATTGATCAGAGGTTAGTAGAATGTTTGTTTTGGGTTGTCCATTCTTTGGCTCACGGAGCTTGTTCTGGTCTTACAAATATTGGAGATTCCAAACCAAGTCCTAGAAATGATAAAGCTCAGGAGTTCGTCAAGAGCAAGCCTCCCTCATTAGATGGTAGCATAGATCCTCTGGAATTAGAGTAGTATATTGAGAGGATATAGAATATTTTTCATTTTCATGATACACTTAATGATTTTAGGGTAAAATTTTATTCTTTCATGTTGGATGATCCTTTTCAAATGTGGTGGGATTCTGTGGTGAAATCTGGAATTGATGAGAAGATGGTTTGGAAAGAGATTCAATTCATCTTCAATGAGGAGTTTTTTTCTAATATTTTGGACTTTTCCAAGTCACAAGATTTGTTGGATATTTCCATGGGATATTGGTCCATGATTAAATAATCCAAACTATTTACAATGAATGTTTGGTACGAAATAGAGCACATTTCCAAAAATTAGATGAATGCTCCAAAATTTTAAAAGTCATTGTGGCTAATAATCTAGTCTCATGTTTTCTTGTTCAAGATTTAAACATTCACTACTGGAAAAATGACCTATACCAATGGTTAATAACCATGGGTATAGCCCCCAAAACCGTGGGTATAGGCTAAACCCATAGTTTGGGTAACCATGGGAAAAGATCTGTCCACCATGTCACTGCCTTTTTTCCACCATGTCACCATCTTATACCCACAGTTTTAAAACTGTGGGACAAAATAAATTGAAAAAACCAGCTGGGAATTGATCCCATGACCTGGACTTCCCCCACAAAATAGTTATCCATCTAACCTGCGTACATTATTTATATTTATATATATCCATTAATGTAATTATATTAAAACTTTTCATCGGTTTTTGGAAAAAACCTGAATTGAGTTTGGAACTCGTGACCCCTATTCGAATATGCAGTGACTCACCACTTAGACTACTGGATTTTCGTTGTTTTAATCCTATATCTACTTAATTATATTAATTTAGAATGTTGTATATGAAAATAAAAGTTACTGTGTTTTGAATCCTGGACGTGTTCCAAGACTTAGCCGCACTTCCCCAACCGGGATCCTTTCATTCTATTAACAAAACTGTATTTGTTTTAATATAATAATATAAATCATGGGTATAGGATTAAAAACAATGTTGTAGGGTTTTTTCGCCTTAATTTTTCCCACTTTCCTACACCCATGGTTCTCTAAAACCGTGAGTATAGGGTTTTTCACCAAGACCTACACCCACTATTTTGGTATTAAACAGTCGATATAGGTATTGAATTGAGAACTTTACCCACGATTTTCCAAAAACCATGGATATAGGTTCAGCACATACACTTATACTCACAGTTCTGGAAAACCTATGGGTATAGGGGGACATATACTCGTAGTTTTCCCAGAACCATGGGTATAGGTCCGGACAAACCCGTATTCCCACGATTTTGATAAAATAGTGGGTGTAGAGGCTTTTTCCTATAGTTATTTTCTAAGGTTGTGGATCATTCCATTATGGTTGTAATTGATCATGGAAAAATGTATGGTTTACCTATATAAATGTTGTAAGTTGAAATTGGTCTTTTTTCAAAGAGTAAGAGGGAGTGGGAAGAGTAGGGGAAGAAGGAAGGTGGTAGTTCAAGCCATCCTTCCCAGTTGTATTCATATGTGGTTTCAAATAATTGGTAGGTTGTGTTCCATTATTTTTGGAATGTAGTGCACATGAGACAAATATTTTTCTTATACACCACTTCCTTGGAACTAGCATAGATTTATGGGGAACTTGTAGTGATTTTTCAATGTGGCACACTAATATTATAGCAGTAAACGATCTATATCACCAAAAGGGATGACATCCTAGGAAGAGAGGTTTAGGATTGTGGGTTCTCAGTTTGGATTTCTTAGTGGTTTGACTATATGATCTTCTAAGAAGATACAATTTAGTGAAGATTTGTACTGTATAATTCATTATATTTTTTTTTGGTAGAGATGAGGAAAATAAATGTGGTGGATTAATCCCCAATAGAATTAGATGAAGGGCATACGATAGTTCGAGGTACCATTATGATTGCATCAACTTTAGCTATTTTTAATTTTAATATTTTTGTCTCTATTTCATTTATTTCTACTTACCTTGTGTTTGAATTAATGTATCCAATAGTTCCTATTCTTTATTCCATGTATTTGGTAATGCCACTTGGTATGAAATGAGAGCAGAGTTTCAGGTGTATGTCTTATGCATAAATTTGGTTAGGGGTCGATCTGGAAAGTGATTGTATGGTTTCATACATGGAATTTTTGATGTGGTATATGTTATAGATAAGATGGTTCATTTTCAGTGGCACATCGATTTCTATTCATGGTGATTTTTTTTTTGTGGCACCTGACAGAAGTACCCAAGTTTTTCATGGTGAATTGGATCCTTGGTCGTGATGTGCTTGAACTCCACATTTGGAATTGGGAAATAATTTTTATCAAGTTTCATTTCTCCAATTCGAGGAAGATGATGGTGTTCTTGAGAGTGGATTACTCCATGTGGTGGATGAGTTCCAAAGGTCATTCTATAGGATTTACCATGTTTTCCTTTAGAGTGGGATTTGGAGTTCACTATTGACTTTTCACTAGGAACTAAACCAATATCTATTATCTCATACCATAGGCCCACACTATGTTTATAGAATTAATTCTATAGCTGGAACATTTGAATCCAAAGTATTTATTCACCCGATCATCACACCTTGGGGATAATCAGTGGCATTTTATGATTTTTCTAGGCACCTTTGGGATCACCATCTCAAGGTAATTTTTTCTATGTAAACCTCCTATATTAGGGAGGATATTTTTATTTTCCACGTGATCTTGGAACAAGGTATTTTGGTGGACCTATAGAATATAATTGTGATGATTTCATGGGAATAACTTATGATTTTGATTGAAATTGGAATATTTTTGGGTCTGCCATGGTATTATATGGAATTTTTTCAATATTTCATTTGGATTATTTCATCCATGACTACAAATATAAGGGAAGGTTTAAAGGATGAGTGGTACCCAATGTTGCATATGTTCATTGAGTAGCTTAAGCAGTAGATCGCCACAGCCCATATATTAATATTACTAGAACCTGGAAAAAGATATGGGGTATATTGTGATGCCTCATGTATGAGTCTTGGTTATGTGTGGATGTAGGATGGCCATGTGGAAGTGTATGGTTCCCTCTAACTCCAACAACATTAAATGAATTACCCAACCCATGACAAAGATTTAATAGTGGTGATTCATGAAATATAAATGTGATGAATTATTTTTTAGGGTTGAAATTTGTGGTTTATTCAGATCATAATAGTTTAGCCCAAATTTTCTCCCAAAATGATATGAATATGAGGCAACTTAGTTGGGTTGAGCAATTTGAGTGGTGTAATTTTTATATCATGTATACCCCATGAAAAATAAATGTGGTTGTATATTCCTTGAGAAATAATATTCTAGTGAAATGTTTTAAAAACTCCATTGATAGGTGGAAAATGATTGGGGTTGTCACTCGGATTCATTTTGAGGATAAGGATCATAGTGGGGGTGTGTTCTTCGATAGTGTTTAGTTGATACCTTCCCATATGGAATTGATTTAGCAACAGAAGCCTAGTGATTATTTTTTCTTGCATTCTCTGTAGTTCCATAATGGTGGGGAGTCTCTTTGTGAATAGTCATTTTCTACTATTTGAGATTTATTCCTTAGAGGTATCCTTTTAGTTCTGTTGTCATTTAGGAAAGTGTTGATATATTGTGGCCACAAATCCAAATGGTTCATCTGTCCTAGTGATTCCAAGATTTAATTTGATTTGACTCAACAGTTCTAGTATCCATGTATGAGGTGATATGTAGGTGTCTTTATATCAGTGTATTATATAACTCATCATGTTAAAGTAATGCATCAGAGCCACTCTATTTGGATTCTACCACAACATATTCCTACATGGAAGAGGGATAAGATCTCCTTGTATTTTATTGTTTTATTACATCGTACACCTCAGGGATAGAATTTTATTTGGTTAGCGATTGATCATTTGACCAAATCATCCCATTAAATTCCAATCAAGGATTTATCCAAATTGGATGAGGTGGGTCAGTTGTATGCTTAAGATTTTTTGAGGCTTTATGGTGTGCGGTCATCAATTATTTTATATAGTGACTCAAATTTTACCTCACAGTTTTTGGAAGGCCTTTAGAAGGTGATGGGGTCATTGGTCAGGTTGAGTATGGCATACCATCCTCCAACTGATGGTCAGACATAGCATCCAAATAAGATTTTTGAGAACTTGATTTGGGCATGTGTTTTGGATTTCCTAGGTTAATGGGATATCCATTTTGGATTGGTTTAGTTTTCATATAATGATAGTTACCAATCCTCAATTCGAATGACCATCTTTGAGGTTCTTTATGGTTGACCATTTCGGTCACCTTTGTGTTGGGTTGAGGTGGGAGAGACCACTTTTTTGGCACCAATCGTTCTGCATGAAATGTTTGATAATGTAAATTTTATTTGTTAGTATTTTTTGAGAAGGTAGATTCATACCATGTTTTATGATAGTCAGAGGCATCGAGCATTAGAGTTTTCTATGGGAGACATGGTGTTTCTAAAAGTGGAACCAATCTTGGGTTATCATCGTTTGGGTAAGAATGGATAATATGGATGAGGTATGTCATGAAATTTTATATTATCAAGAATATTGGTAAGGTAGAATACAGGATATAATTGGCTTCTTAGTTCATGTTTATTCAAGACACATTCCTTGTATCTTAGTTGAAAAGATAAATCCCAGATCCATCTCCTGTGTTGAATTGGGAATTGTTGGGATTGCATCCTGATTTATCTATGTTTGAGTAGCTAGTGAATATAGTATATTATCAGTAGAAAGTGCTTCCTAGGAAGTGTATTTAGTTGGTCCGACTTATTTGAAATAATGGTAATGATGTGCATGAGACTTGGGAGTGGATATCATGGGTTAACGGAGATTATCTTTTTTAGTTTTCTAGTCAAGCATTGGTTTAACATTCTAGTGATGAAACATTTTCATGGTGGGGAGAATTGTCACACCCTTGATTTTAATTTGAAGGATTAATTTGTTAACATTTTTTTATATTTGGTTTTACCATTCAGGTTTTTGGTTAAAATAGATATTTTTAGCATGATAGAAGCTGGTGCATGGTTGGATCATGGTTAGTGGAAATTCTTTTCCATCCTCCAAGGTTACATGGAGCCAATTTTTATTTTGGATAGTAGGGACCATACTTTTGGCACAATGTTTATGCACTCATGTGGGCTAATCATGCCCCATGTTCCTATTAGAAAGTGAGGGATGCACAACTACCATAGTGTATGCAAAATAATGTGGGAAAATTCTGTGAATTTTTGTGGTCATTAAAAATTAGAAAATTATCTTTGTGGCCTCATTTATTTTAACCCTAATTCACCCCATCCACCCCATTTTGGATTTAAATCGATGGTTTATTTATATTAGCTTCCTTGGTCCTCTTGAGACTAATCTTTTATATGGTTTTGACCCTGATTCTTCAAGGAAACATTATGTAAGTCATTTACCTCATGATTCTTCCTATTTTTAGGGATTCTCTTCCCTTTTTAAGTATTTTTTATTTTCCATCATGTTTTTTGATATAATGAGGGTTTGATCTTTTGTTGATGAGAGAAATTATGATGTTTTTATTCAATATTTTTTATAGGGTATTTGGCGATGTGGTTGGTGTTTCACACCATTTTTTATAAGTTTACAAGTTTAGGGTAGGTGGTTCTATGATTTTAAATTATTATATTATTTTGATATGCTTTCATAGTATCAAGAATTCATTATATAAATTATTTTTCTTTTAGAAAATAGGATATTCAAATGTTTTGAGATGCACATGTGATGAAAATGGGCTTTCTAAAGAAAAGTAGTTATATTACATGTGTGTTTCTTTGTGGCGTTTCATAAATATGATTTATACCTTATGAGGAAGGTGTGAAATGTTTTTTTCAAATATATTTCGAGTTCAAAATATCTTAGAAGTATATTTTTTTAGAGAAATGGTTTTTTTTACTTTTGGGAGTCTTTTTGCACCTTTAAATGTTTATTTGAATTATGTAAATGATGTGAAGAATGTTATAAAAATGAATTTGATGTGGGTATGAATTTTAAAGGGTTATTTCCCATAGAAACATTTGAATTTCATATGCCTTCTGCTTTTTCTGTTTTCAAGTTCATTTCATAAATCATGAATTTAGTGGGAAATGTATTTCCAAATGGTTTTTGTGTTCTTCTGAAAATGTATGAAGATTTTCTTTGGGAAAATAGTGATTTTCATGGATATTTTAGTCTTTAGACTAGTGTGAACATGTGAATGGGGTGGGTTCCTTGTGTGTTTATGATTATTAGTATGCATATGTGATAGTGGTGGTTTATGTGATATGTATGGCATAAGTAATGGAAAGATGTGTCATGGTGGTGATTTTGGATTTGATTACTAGTCATCCACTACATTAAGGAGTTGTTGGTGGTGTCTTGGGGGTGATGTCCCTCTAGTTTCATGGAGGGTTTTGGGATATTTTTGTTATTATTTTTATATTTTAGTACTTTTGGTTGAAGATAATGTTGAAAAAATTGAATTTGAATTTTTTCCCTCATTTGGATATGGTCGTTAGTTAATATAATGCTTATTATTATTGTTTTTTAGGATAATTTAAATGGGTGAAATCATTTCAAAAGCATATTGTCGATACACAGTTACTAGTTTCAAGTATGTGCGGATTTAGTATCCCTTCTGTTCCACTCTATAGACTAGGTCAGGTGTTGGGTTGGATCGATCTCAGTCTTGGTTCTTGAATTCTGATACACTCAACTCCATTTATATTCCTATAATATAATTACATAATGATCAAACATCAGTTAGTGTCATACATTTTTAATCCCCCTTGCATGATGGTTTCATTTCCATGTCCTACATCACCATCCCCATTATAAGATAATCTATTTAATTGTATTCTCAACCCATTTCCTCATCCTCATAGTCTACACATAATTTTGGATAGCCTATAATGTATAAATTGGCCTACTACCTCTCACCCATATGATTCTCCCTAAAAAAATCGAATTTTACTCACAGATCCTGAGTACACCACTCAAACTACTCATTACAAAACCTTTGAAAAATGATGTTAATAATTTTAAAAAACTGATGGTGAACTCCACAAGAATCAAATCTTCTTTAAATACTTCTCAAAGTGCTGATGTATATAGGTCTCACAAAAACCACATGTGTTTCACTTCTCTTGGGCCACACATCCTTACTCGACATGACAACATTTGACTCTATCAATGATTTTAAACTCATATCCTAAATTCCATAAAACATGATCAATCCACATTATCATTCCAACTCTGGAAACATCATGATTAATAGCTATGATCCTTGGGTCACGTACGTAAAAGCCTATCATCACACCCAAAATGGTTCTTATAATCCTCATTCCTTTCTACTAAATTGAAGAACCATAGGTGTATGCTTCCATTAAGTCCAATAGACAATCCATATAACACATCATTTTACCTTGTATTAGATGCATAAAGAAAGCTTTAACACATAATAGTTACATCCTATTTCATAACCTAATTAGATAACCTTCTTCGACTCTAACGATTCATTCCCTAGAAAAATATCATCTCACAAGGCCAATTTAATGTCCCGACCACAGTTTCCTAGATTTAGTTCCTTATAAAGTTACATCGGCTTGATTACAATGAATTTTTATCCAAACTCAATAAATAGTTTATTAGATTTGTAAATCATGATACAAATATATGTTCAACATTATAATATGAAACTAAAAACAACATAAATGTTCCACTAGGAACAGACACAAATCTAATATTATCCTTATATGTGAATCAAAATATACCTCTTTATGTCCTAGAAAAAAACATAAGAATGGGTGAGATAAGATGCTTAGTAAGGGGAAAAAATATAGAATAATATATCATAAACATAAACATTAGGTGTAGTGAATAATTGAAAAGTCGTGCCGATAAAAAAATAAACTTGAACACATTATGGGAGGAATATGATCTTAGAAAGTAATTCTATAATTAAACAAAATCATGGGTATTATACTAGTCGAATAACCACAAGAAATATGAATTTATAGCTTCATAATGAGAAAAATTCATATGTCATACATTTTGAGACATACCATCAAGGCCTCGACCAAAACAACTAAAAATGATTATGGACTTAGACAAAACCATATCCCAAAATGGTCAAGGCCTTAGTGAAGTCCATATCTATTTGTCTCATGAGAACTACTGATGCATTGAGGGGATATTTAATGACCCAATAATCACATAATAAGTACAATTCCTTCCTCATATGATTGTGTATAAACATAAATAACATATGAATTCATGTTGAAACTAACATATGAAATGTAACTAACATTCCCTAATAATTAAACATAAACACTAACCACTGTGAGTAATATGGTGAATGGTTTCAATATAAAACCTACAAAGTCAAACTGATCATAAACTATTAAACTAAAATGGTAGATTATATCATAAAATCTTTGTCCTAATTATACATAAGAACAAATAAGTGTGTCGAAACAAATGAAAATACTCTTCTAAAATCATCGAGTAATTCCTGAGATAAATACTCTTTTACATAGAAAGGAAGAGTTCTTTCGTAAAAATCATAGTATAAAACCAGAAGTGAAATAATGTAGTTTTTTCATAATAAAATTTGTAATTTTATGAAAATATGTTTCATTTAAAACAGAATATATAGTTCCCTTGAAAATAGTTAAGAATTTCGAAAGTTCCTATGAAATGGTCTTGTACATTGTGAAGAATTTTTTATTGATCCTCTTAAAACGTGTAACTCCCCCAAAAAAATAAGGAAGTGTTTTGGATGGTAAAAATATATATGATACTCACGTAGACTTTATAAGGAGTATATTATAATACATAACAATTTCATTGAGGTATGTAGACAATAAAAATAACCCGAATGAAAATGGAAGTTCAGGTGGAAAACCCTTACCTTAAGATCAAAGGTGTTCCTCAATAGATAATAATGACTTAAATAATCAAATTATGGTACATAAATTAATTATTAAATAATTTCATCTACATTTAATTGATTTATTATAACCTTATTAGGTTCATTCATGTCTTTTTAATGTGTAAGATATTCAATTTCATTGTTTGGGAGCTTTTTCTTCCTTGGTTTCATGATTAGAATACATAAATTCATGTATAGATAACCATGTAGAATGATAATGGTTATCCAGAATTGAATATATATTTTATTAGTGAAGATAAATAATATTTCATGGTTATAAAATTCATTTCTTTATTTGGAGTGAATATCATTCGATATATGAATTCTAATGATAACTGTGTGGGTTATTTGGCGATTTTTTATTACAAAGAAATCATTTCGATCTAAAAATTAAAACCATTTTTAAAAATAGATTACAAAACTATAAATTTTATATATTACTTATTTAATAATCAGGTTCAAAAAAAAAATCATCTCCTAACCATAATTTATGAAGTTAATTGAAATTGAAAACATTCCATCCTTGAATGTGATAAATTAGCACATCTTAGATGGTTTTTTCATTACTATTATAAAATAAGGGTAAAGGATAGATGATGATAAATTATTACATTATCATAAAAAAAAATTAGTACATCTAAGGAACTAGAGTTATCATAATCACTATATGAGGAGAGGTGAATAAATAAAAAGAAAATAAAGGAACATGAAATAAAAGAAATGAGAAGTGTAATTTTCCTCATAAAGTTATCTTCTATGAGAGCCTACATAGGGGATTGGTTTTGGTATTTTTATGAGACAAAAAGTTATTGGAAATGGGGTAGGATCTTGGGAGGATATTTGAACAGAATTTAGACAATTCATAAGCCTATAGAGAAGTGAAGAGAAGAGGGAGTAAGGGGGGTAGTGGAGAATATGGGGACTTTTTTATTATATTAATCATTAGTTTATTATTTTTCCTCAAGATTATGGATTGCCTTTATTCATGTGACTAAAAATAGTAATAAATTTATTTCAGTTATAACCAATGTGAAATTACATAACCCATCACCCAAGCATGATGCATAAATTCATTTAATTATCATATTTTATAATTTATCGAATTTCACAATTAATGAAAAATTCAAGTATTTCCGAAAAAATCACAAAAATTTACTGAAACTATATTTGGATGTGTAGATTCTAAAAATGAACTCCATTTTATGGAAATATTTTTCAATATTAGTTATATTTAATTTTAAATTTAAATCATTATTTACGAGAAAATACAATTTTAAAACCAAAAATGGATTTTATAATACCCTAAAAATTATCTATGGTATTATTAAATTTTCATAAAATCATAGTACCAAAAAAAATTATTTAGGAACACATTTTATAAAAATTAATTTTATGTTAAATAAATTTATTAAATAAATATTTCTTATTCACAAATATACTAACACTTAATTATTAATTTATAAAATATTCTATTTCATTTATAAGGTGCCTAAATATTATTTATACTTATAAGTGTGATGTTACTATTCATAAGGATACATTACTATTCATATGGGTTATGTTACTATTTATAAGAATATGTCATTTTTCATAAGGGTATGTTAATATTCACCTAATATTTTTTTGATTCCATCCGACTCCATATATCAAACTAGACACAACCGTGTATGTCTATTTTTCAAAGTTCAAAATATTGAAGCGACAAAATTATGTTTATTGGAAAGGTTATAACAAAGTGTTGTTTTATTGGCAATAAGTGTTTCATGAATTCTATATTAAAATTATGTATAAAACTTTAATGTTTAATTTTCATAGTGAATATATTCATAACACGATTTAGTATTTATCAATATAATTATAATATCCAATATTTATTGTTTTGATTCATTTAAAATATTTATTTAAATGATATTTTGGTAAAAATGTACTTTGTAATAAAATAATTAAATATATATATAAATATTCTTTAAAAAACAACATTGATAAAAATATTTCCTTTTAAAATATTAATTAATTTGAAAGCTATAAACATGAAAAATAATTATTTTTATGTTTTATTGTTGTTAATTAAAACACACAATTAACCGAATTTATTTAAAATAATAACAAAAATTATTGGGGTGTTACATTATCCCCAACTGTAATAAATTGAATCCTCACAATTTGAAATTTAACTTCAATGTTTAAAGCTTTATACTTGAAAATTTCCTTATAGGAAACCCACATCGGAAATATGGTTAATAAAATATTCTCTTAATAAGAGGGAAAGTGAGATGCATAGGATACTACAAACCTATGAATTAAAATATTGAAAAATTTTGTACTTGGATGAATAATATAACCTTCATATTTTAATGGTGAGAGAGAGATAACATGATCATTTAGAATGTTAACATAAAAAAAGCCATAAATAAGTTCTGATGAAAAGTACAATTTGATTCATCAGAAAAAGGTTCTATGATAGAATTGTTTTGGTTTCGGGATCCTTTCCTTAATTCTAGGACATTACCACATTCTATAATAATGTATGGATATATAAATACTTTCTATGTTTCAATAAACACAATATTATCATTTAGATATGCCTTTTAATATTCCTACTTCATTTAATGGAACAATTTGTATCATAGGGTGAAATAATCTCTAAAACATTGACCAAATATAAAATTCAACCATTTCATAAATGTATAAATTTTCCAAAATTTCATTATCCAACACTTTAAAATGAAGCTCACTAAATTTTCATAATGAACTTATTAAGTAACATGAAGTGGATCTTAAATATCACATACAAACATGTGAATACATTCTCTTTGTATTCCCATAAAGAATGGTAATTACCAAAAACCCTTATTTAATACATTTATGATTTCTTATAATAAGAATTTTGAAATATTACATTAGTCTAAAATGTTGTAGACTCTATCACTTTATTAATAGTCCATTATATATATCCAAGAGAGTAATTTCTATCCAATTTACATTTTTGAAATAAATCATCTATTTATTCTGAAATTGATAACTCTGTTCTAGGAACATATTAAGTGTTGTCTTTCCCTCAAACATATATTTTTCCATATGATTACCTTAATAATGAGTATCTTTTCCTTTGTAACATTCATCATACAACCTCAACTCCTTATTGAAATGGTACTGTAGTATAATCTTCATATTGTCCATAATTATTATAACTAGTAAATTACTGAAAAAATATTCAAAATACTTTATTCATGACTTGGTTTATTAATCATTAGACTTTATCTGTGGTAGTATCATAACTTGATCATTAACCACTAACTTTATTTAGGGTATATTCCATTGATGGTTGAGACATTGATTTTCATAGTGTCCCATCCCCTTTCAGTTGAAGCATTGTACATTCCAAATGTTTTTATTATCCTTGTAATCATAAACATGGTGTCCTTTATCTCCATAATTATAAAAAACTCCCATTACCTTCACACATTTACCAGGGTGATTCTTTCCACAGTAATCACATGTGGGAAAACATTTCATTTCCTTTATCCATTTATCAATGTTTCTCCCAGCCATCATCTTCTTATTTTTCATCCCTTTAAATCCATAGGACACATATAATTCATTATATACCATATTTAAACATGATAAAATTTCCTTATATGATGAGGATACTTAGGAAACTATCTTATTTTGAAATGATGTCTTAATACCATTATATATATGATGTTTCTAACTCTTCACATCATGTTCATTGGTGAGGTTCACATTCCTTCTATTAGGAACCATTTCTAATTAATTTCATACTATATATTAGCCCATAAAATAATGAACTCAATATAAATCTAAAAATAGAATACACATAACATAAATTTATGCATCACACATCCTAGAACAATACACTTTGGTTATATTAGGGAATAAATCCTTCATAATGGATTGTAATGATAATTTGAATTATCATAAGAATATCCCCCAGGACTGTCAAACTAGTTGTGTAGAAAGGCTCAATTTCATGTACCAAGAAACCCTAGGTCCAACCCAAAACACATTGTCAATGTTGCTACTCCAAGGTACATATATTCTAGAACCACACCCTATTATAGTATACAGAGATAATTTTATTTTCATGGAAGATCCAAATAATCAATTCCTTTTTTTAATTCTATGATGTTCTTCTATGTTTATTGTCAAGTTTATCTTTGGGTTTTGTTCCCTAATCTACTTTTTCTAAATCTAGTTTCTATGTTTTCTACTAAACATCCTCTGATAACAAATGTAATAACCTCACACTAGTGTCTTGGATATGGTGCCTTATTACATTACATTAGAATGAATACAAGAACTTAATATCTGGAAGGAATGAATAGATTAATAAAATTGGAAATCCAGATACATACATATGATCTATATTAAAACATGAAATTAAATACAATATAAAACCTCCTTTTGGAACGTCCACCACTCTAATATTACCCTTTCATGTCAATCATAATATACCTCTTCATATCCTGGGAAAAATGAAACATAAGAAGGGGTTATATTATATTCTCAGTAAGGGGAAACAATATAGTGGAATATATCATAAACATAAATGTTAGGCATGGTGAAAAATTGAGAACACATGCCTATAAAAATAATAAACTTGAACACATTATGGAAGGAATACGAGATGAGTAAATATTTCCATAATAAAACATTATCATGGGTATTCCACTAGTCGAATAACCACCTAAATTATTAATTTATTGCATTATAAGGAGGGAAATTCATAAGCCAAAAATTCTGAAACAGACCGTTAATCCCTCGACCAAGACATCTAATAATTATTAAGGCCTCAACCAAAACCATATCTAAAAAAATGGGAGGGGCCTCACCCATGTCTATGTCAATTTGACTAATGAGACCTACCGATGCATCGATGGGATATAGCGGGACCCACCCTTCACATAAAAAGTCTAATGCATTACTCATACAAATAGGAATAAAAATAATCAACATTTACATTCATATTCAAACTAATATATGAACTGTAACTAACATTCCCCCATTATTAAACATAACCAGTAACCATTCGGATTAATATTGTGAATGGTTTCAAGATAGAATGTCTATAGTCAAACTAATCATAAACCATTATGAAAAATATGATAGATGATATCATAACATATTTTCCCCAACTATACAGAAGAAAAAATAATATTGTTGAAACAAATGAAAATACTCTTACAAAATCCTCAAGTAATTCTAGATATTAGTACTATTTTACCTTGAAAAGAAGTGTTCTTTTGGAAAAATATTTGCCTAAAACAAGAAGTGAAATAATATAGGTTTTTCACAATAAAATGAGTTTTTTTAGAAAAATAATGGTTTCTTAAAACAGATTATAGAGTTCCCTTGATAATAGGTATGATTTATGGAAGTTCCGTTGAAATGGGCATGTACTTTGGGAAGAATTGTTGAATGATTTTATAAAATGTGTAACTAGCCACAAAAATAAAGATGGATTTTGGTGGGTAAACATAAATAGTACAGTAAAAAAGCAATTTTAAGGATTTAATAATAATAAATAAGAATACTATTAAGGTAAGTATACAACAAAAATAACTCAAATTGAAAATGGAGGTTCAAGTGGAAAAACCTTATCGTATGTCTGAAGGGGTTCCTCACATGATCTTAATGACAGGAATAATCACATTTAGGTTCATAAATAAATTTTTCCAGAACCTCTTATACTTTTAATTGATTTATTATCCCCTCATTGGGTTCATTCATGTCGTTTTTATGTGTTAATGATTCAATTGCATTGTTTGGGAGTGTTTTCATCCATGGTTTTCATGATTCGAATACTTATATTCATGTACGGATAAACATATAGAATAAGGATGGTTGTCCAGAATTGAAGATATATGTTATTTTTGAACAAAAATAAGATTAAATATTTTTAAAAATAATTTTTTTTATTTGGAATTAATATGAATGATTATATAAACATTAATGATAATTGTATGCGTTATTTGGCAATTTTTGATCACAAAGAACTTATTTGTATCGTTAAATTAATACTATTTGTAACAAAATATTGAAACATAATAAAATGGTTATATTAAATATATAATAATATGGTTCATCAATAAAATGGTTTCATGACCCAAATTGAAGATGTTAAAAAAAATTAAAACACATTATCCTTGAATGTAATAAATTAGCAAATCTGAGATTGTGTTTTCATTTCCAGTATAGAAATAATTGGAAAGGGGAGGTTATGATGAATAATTCCATTACCATAATGAAATTCAAATACATTTAAGGTACTATAGTTATCATAACATCTAAATGTGTATAGGTGTGGAATGAAAAAGAATATAATTGAACTCAAAATAAAAGAAATGAGAAGAGGGCATTACATCTTGAAGTTATATTCCTTGAAAGACTTCTTAGGGGAGAGGTTTTTGTATTTAAATGATACCAAGGGATTTTGGACGTGGTGAAGGAGCTTGGGAAGATATTTTATTAGAATTTAGACAATTAAAACATATTTACAGAAGCAAAGAGAAAAGAGATTGGGGGGTTAGAGTGTAGGATATGAGGGTTTTTGCATTTTTTAATTATTAGTTTACTATTTTTCACAAGACTTTTAATAGTATTGATTAATATGAATAAAACAATTAATAAGTGATTTTTATTTTTAAAAAATTAACATTTAAAACATCCATGACTCAATCATGATGCATAAATTCATTTATTTAGCATATTATATAAATTATCAAATTTCACTATTCACCAAAAATTCATGTATTTCAAAAAAATCCAAAAAAATCACCAAATATTTTTTTTTAGAATAAAAATATGAATTCCATTTTATGATAATAAGTTTCTAAATATGAGATATTTAATTTTCAGTAAAAATCATTATTTACTTGAAAAATATAGTTTTAA
Organism: Viscum album; assembly: GCA_963277665.1. Classification (NCBI taxonomy): domain Eukaryota; kingdom Viridiplantae; phylum Streptophyta; class Magnoliopsida; order Santalales; family Viscaceae; genus Viscum; species Viscum album. The sequence goes on along the minus strand of OY728152.1, from coordinate 132,960,595 downwards.
AACAAAAACTGATTTTATAATTCCCTGAAATATTATATAAGGTATTATTAAATAATCATTAAATCATATTACTACAATAAATTTATTTAAGAACGAATTTTAGGAAAATTAATATTATTTTTAATAAATTTATTAATTAAATATTTATTACTCACAAAAATACCAATACATATTTATTAATTTAAGAAATATTCTATTTCATTAATAAGGTGCCTGATTTTTATTTATATATACATGGGTGTGGTTACTATTCAAAATGGTACATTAAAATTAATATATTACATGTAACTATTAATAAGGGTAAGTCACTATTAATAAAGGTATGATACTATTCACTAAAAATTAAGTTGATTCTATTAGTCTCTAAATATCATACTGAGTGTAACTATGTATGTCCGTTTTTCAGAATTCAAAACACATAAGTAAAAAAATTATGTTTATTATCTAGGTTATAACAATGTTTAGTTTCGTAGGGACTCAATGTTTCAATAATTCTATATTAAATTTATTTATAAATTATTAGGGTGTCATATTAATTATTAATATATTCCAAGCATGATTTAGTATTTATCCAAATAATTATAATAGCCAATATATATTGGTACTATTAATTTTAAATTGTTTAATTAACTAATATTTTTGTCAAAATGATCCTTTTAATAAAATAATTAAACATATATTTTAAAATATTATTTTACATAAAAAAATTCTGCAAATTCGTATTTCTTTTTAGAACATTAATTAATTTTCAATCTATAAATTTTCAATATAATTATTTATATGTATTTTTATTGTTAATTAAAACACTTAATTAAACAAATTTGTTTAAAACTATAACAAAAAATTATAGGAGTGTTACAACCAAGATAATGGCTATGGATTTAATTAATTCATATCTCATCCTCAATAGAGAACCATAATTTCCTCGGAAAAATAAAGGCTAATAAACTGGTCATAACAAATTTTATGGCCATTTAGAACACTATAATCATTCTAAATTTTCAATAGCTTCATTTATTCTATCACTTTGTTCCTGAAGATGCTGCACGTGTTGAATTCTCTAGGAACCTAATAGGCATTTCCCTAAAAAAATTCAAGAACTACAAAAAAATTAACACTATATATTCTTTACAACACAAGGAAACTAAGAACTGTTATGTTCCATATTCCAAAACCATATTTAAGGATGTCCTTATCCAATTGTGTAATATATTATCTCCTCTATGAACACTCCATGCCTACCTCACTAGTGTATTTTCTATCCAATGTAAAAAACATTCCTAAAACCCCATACCCTTAAGAATGTCATGGGCTCCTGATCCATCTCATAACCACTAAAAAATATCACCTATAAATCCTTTAACTATTCTAGGGACTTGAATGTGACATTCCTAATGGAAAGTAACCACATGGATAAATCTCTGGCACATAATTACTCATTATCAAATGAAAAATGCATCCCATGCACCTAATCTCCAAATTAGAAATCACCCATCATGATCCACCATCAAAAGCGAAACACATCAACCTATGCATCATACATGAAAATACACCCAAATATTCTTCGACCCATATCCCAATATTAACTCAAAATTCACCTAACACACATTATCTATATGGTTTATATTAAGAGAAGTTCAATGGGACTTATAAACAAGATCTACTAGTGTTTTCTAACAACAAGTCACTAGGTCAAACCTATGAGGTATAGGATAAATTTTAAAAGGCCACATATCATGAGGTATCAAAAATATTCTCTTCCAAATTTCACATGACATGAAAATGTATATGAAACCATATGAATTGAATCATTTCATGAACCATCCACACAAAACTATGGATCTTATCCTATCCAAATATTTTAAAACCAAACATGTCCATTTACGTAAAGACACCAAACTCAGTTTCCCAAAGCTAGTTCCTCTAATTATTAAATTGGCAGAAATACGTGATTTTAATCAAAAAGGACCGACTAGTTTAGTAGTTTTAGAAACTATATTATATACATGGGACATACGTTACAATTTGAAATATAAATACAACATACTGAATAATTTGAGAACACAATTATTATTCTATATTAACACCGCATATAAGACATAAAATACATCTTGATATACTTGAAAAAATAAAACATAATAAAGTGGTGAACACAGATGCTCAGAAAGGGTAAACTTAGAAAAGAATCAATTATAAATAAATAAGCATAAACATTAAGGAAATGTTTCTCTGAAAACATGGTTTATTTAAAAGACAATACTAGTCATTATATGGAAATAATAAATGAAAATCAAATAATTCCATATAAATAATAACATGGATATTATAATAATCAAATACTCACATGGAATATTGATAACTAATATCACAAATAGGTAATACATAATATTGGATATAATAAACATACTTTCATGGATTTGGCGAAGAAACCATACATTAATGGGGAAGGCCTTAATGAATACCCAAACTAGTTTGTATAATGAGACCTAATAATGCATTGATGAGATATATTGGGCCTCGACCATCAATTATTAATTCCAATTCATTCCACGGATGATAAGCGCGAATCATATTCAATATAAAAATTATTATTGAAAAACTATCATATGAAATGTAAATAATTTAACCACAAACCATTAACGGTATAAAAACAGAACATCCACAGTCAAACATATCATAAACCCCTACATAAAATTTGATAGATGGTATCATAAGAGATCAACCTAAATTAAGCATAAAATACCGTAATGGATTTTGACATAGATGGAAATAGTATAATAAAATCATTAAAAATTTCCTAATCGAAATACCCATTTTTACATTGAATTCATTTATTTATAAAGTTATATATTTATAAATTAATTTTTTTTATTTGAAAATAACTATTAAAAAATTTAATGGATGCTTCAAAAAAATTAGGATTCAAGATGGAGGTAAAATCCACTCATATTGTAAAAGTTAAAAAACATTACTTATTTATTTTGGTCAAAAAGACCATAAAGTTCCTCATATGGGAAATAAAAAAAGATTCATTAAAAATTGTATTCTAAAAAGTAAAACATGGGTAAAAATACATTAAAAATTCATTGTATAATTTTTTTAATTACTATATATCACTATTAGAAAACAAGGCTAGAGAAGAAAAATTCTCCATAGAGGAGACATAAACTTAAAAAATCATTAATAATACTAAGATTATGAAATGACCCTAAACTTTCACTTTCTATTAGTTGAATGTGATTTAACCACATTTTTAATTATTTAAATAATTTTATTAATTTATACTATAACCATTTAAATTTTTTTGGAAGCATATATGATCTTATTATATCATTTTGTATATAATATTTCATTAATACCCTTCATTCGGTTGTAAACTGCATCAGTTTTTTTATAAATAATTTGTTAGGTAAGATCTAATTATTTTCTATAGGATATATTTAATTCATCTCATGAATTATATTACATTCATAGATATAATATTTACTCCTTATATAAAATCATTAATCATTCATTAATGATTAAGAGATAAAATTAATCACATCATTTTTTGGTGAAGGTGGACCAATCCTACACATGAGCGATGATATCATTCCCTTAATGGGAAAAAAGAAAGGAATTGTATCGTATATTTATTATAAAGAATCAATACCATTTCATATTTATTACCAAAATCCATTATATCAATAATCATACCGATTCAAATAAAGTGCCGATGAAAAAATTACACCACTGCGTGGAGACTATAAGTTGTACGTATGCTCGCATCATGCTTTCATTTTCTACAGGGTAGATAAAAGGTGTAATATTATTTTTTATAGTCATAATAACAACTCAAAATATAGATTATACTATATTTATTATCTTATTATTGAAAAAAACATGATGAGGACGTAGAATAACAAATGAACATGAATTAGTTGGTAAAACAATTACCTTTTCTTCAATGTACATCCTTTAAATCTCTTTATTGGGGATTTAGAGTTGGTATTTTTAGAAGGAAAGAAACTAAATAATTTTGCTATGTATTATTTAAGGATAAATGGTCATGTTTTTGTTGTTATGGAAGGATCAAAGTTGTGTGAGGTAGTGAGGGAGGAGGTGCACTTTTAAAATTGAGGTGAGGGTCACTTCTAGAAACAGTGAAATTGTTAAAAATGGCTCAAATAAGATTTATTTAGAACATAATTTGATAATGGGTATAAATTATATCAACCAAAAAAATATGCAAGTTTTGGTCCCATTATTACCCATATATTTTGGTTTTAATCCTTATTTATCTTCTTTAACCCTTACCGTAACAACATATATATTTACACATAAAGGGTCAATATAGTTACTATAAATTGAAAAAACCACCATAAATGAGTAATGGATGAAATTGTAATCTTTATCTGAATAATTTGGGTGATTTTTATGTTTTTATGAGTTTTATATCATTTAATTAAATATTATATATTTTAATATAGCTATATTTATTTTTTTGATAATATTCATTACTTTTAATTTTCAAAAAAAATCCATAAAACAACATATCTTCAAGCCAAAACATATAATATATAACTAAAATATTAGTTTTATCTAATAAATTCATGGATGAAATTAATTACGTAAAATTATATTTATTTTAAAATTTTTATATTCATTTATTTTGCATTCCAATAAATTGAATAGTTATATCAACATCATGGCCTATGAATTTAATTTAATTATTTATTTCTTAAATATCACAAGTAAATATCACGATGAAGATAAAAAATTTAACTTTCAAATAAGAATTTATAGTCTGATATGTGTTCTTAATAATAATATATTAAAATTTAAAACTTATTAAAAACATGAGAATTTTTTTTTCTTTTCTTAAAATAAAATGCTATAAAAGGTTAAAGTCATTCAAGCTTCTTTGAGAGGTCATAAGATTAGATGAAGGATGATTTTGGTTGAAAAGAACCCATCTTATAAAATTAGGTCAAGTGTTAGTGTAATCTAATTATATTTATTATATTATTTTTGACTCCTATTTAACTGATGTATTATTTACCATGGAAAATCAAATGAATAAAGTTACTATTCATTTCTTCCAAAAATAAAAGGGGCTTATTTACTAAATTTTTACCTTCTCATTCCAAATAAGGAATCAATTTTTAAAAAATTAAAACACATAACTTTCTAAATATATTTTAAAATTAATATTATTGATGGAATGAGAAAACATGTTTTTAAAGCGAAAATGATCAAAATATTGAAATCTTTCTAAATCCAAAATTCATCGTGCAAATTGATTCTAATAACCTAAATTCAATTAAATAATTAAATGTTTATATAATTATATTTTAATACCAATTTTAAAAATATAATGTAACACTATATATTATTTAGATGAAAATAAATTTTCAATTAAAATGAAATATGCTATCATTATTCATTAAAAACATTAATCTTTTTAGAATAATACAAAATAAATCCAATAAAATATATTTTTATATTCCTATTTCAAATAAAAATAAATTTTTGGAAATTTTTTTTATAAAAGTGTCAAAAACAATATTTAAAAAAAGGGTTCCACCAAATTTTTTTGAAACATCCTTTAAAAAAATACAGCATTTAATACATAAAATTGAGGTCATTCTTATCTTATGCAGATAAATTATTTTGCATAAATGTTGATAACATTTTATTAAATATCAATAGTACGTGAATTTCATAATTTGGTTAATACAATTCATTCCCTTAGTTTTAATAGAAGGATATAAGATTCACTTATTAATAGATTGTCATTCGTTTGAACTTAGTATTGCATGCGACACAAGCTATTAAAATAATTTAAAAAGAAATCGTACCACCAAAATTTGGGGTGTTACATTATTCTATCATTCAATTTTTTTCATCAATATTTCTATAATATCATATCAAAAAAATTGTGTAGTCATTCATCTTAATATTCATAGGGTCCCACGTTTCCTATTCAATTTTATGATTTTTCCATTGTACCTTTACTAACCGAGTTCCTCAATTACTCAACACTTATTATATAGTTTCAATAATTTGTATAGGATCTTTGTATTAAGATAAATTATGTTCTAGTTATATTTCTTCATATGTGAGATCATGGGTTGGGTCTGGCATTTACATCCTTAGAAAAGATATATAGAACACATCGTTCAGTTTAGAAAGGATAGTTGGTATCCCCAAATGATAAGTCAGGGTTCCAATTAATTATATAATTTCAAAAGGCCTAATGTTCATAGGGATTAATTTTCCCTCATTATTAAATCTTGTAACACATTTAATGGATAATTCTTCAAGAAAACATAATCTGTCACTTGAAATTCTAAATCCTTCAATCGATTATAGACATAGATCATTTTCTTAAGTTGAGCTGTTTTGGCCTAGTTTGTAATAGTCTTAAGATTTTCCATTATTCCATCCAAAAATCTAGGCCTAACAGAATCCTTTCACTAACTTTTTTCTAACATCTTGGGATATTTGATATCTTTCAGTATAATTCTTCATACAGTGCCATGTGAATAAATTAATGGAAGCTATTGTTATAGGAAAATTATACTAAAAGGATAGTACTGATCCCTCATACCATTAAATACAAGAAATAAATACCTAAACATTTATTTAATGATTGAAAATTCCTTTATGATTTTCCATCAGAATAAGGGGGGTAGGTGGTGCCCAAATGAATCTTAGTATCTTGATCCATCATAAGACTATTTTATAATTTTAATATAAAACATGGATCTCAATAAGACAACACTGATAGACATGCAATTTGATTTATTAAAAATTAATTAATATAGATCCTTTCTAGACATTTAAGTGGTGAATATTCTATTATAGAAATAAAATGTACTGAATTGGTATGGATATCAACAAAAATGCTTATCGTATCATTCCATTTGGGGGTCCTCGGTAGTCCCATGACAAATTCCATCATAATATTATCCAATTTTGACATAGGTATTGGAAGAGGTGGCACAAATCTTGTAGGATAATGTCTCTCATCCATAAATGTTTAAAAAAAAAACTGGACATCTTGAAACATAATTAGAAATTTACCACATCATATTACACCACCAAAAATGTTCCCTCATATCTTGATTCTTTTTTGTGAAACTAGGGTATATTGAGATGTTTGAGCAATGAGAATCATACAATAATTCTGTTTTTTTGTTTGGGTATAGAGTAAAAACAAATCCTTTTTCCAAATATCAAAAAACCATCTTGATATATGAATTATTCCAATTTTCCATCATTTAATGATATAATTTTATTTTGAAAATTATCATCAACAGACTGAGAACATTTTGTCCTTCCAAAATATGGCATGGAATGAAATTGAGAATGTAGTGATGTTTCACCATCTATGAAAATTTATATATCCATATTTACTAGAACCATGAATATAGGATCCCTTTCAATTCTTTTTTTTCAAAAATCCATGATCATTCCTTCTCAATGCATCTTCCTCCTTATTTTCCATCCCATAGTGGTAGTGTAATGAATAGTCACAATCCTTGAGTAGCTCATCCATTTGTTTTGCCTCATATAGAATTCATTCTGTGAGAAAATATAAATCAAACTATTGTTATCAATATATATCTCACATAATTTACTATATAGACAGTGTCTCCATATCTTTAGAGAAATATTGTATCTTCTAACTTATGATATTGAGTTGGAGAATTTTGTTCATAGGTTTTAACTACCAAGATGCATATGCGATAACTCTATCATTCTGCATTAGTAAGCAACTAAATAATTTCTTTGACGAATAAATATAAATAAAAATTTTACCCTTTCCTAATGGTAATTTCATGATAAGAGAATTGAACAACATTCTATTTTATTCATCAAAACATTCTTCAAATTATTTTTTAAATAAGAACTTAAACTATTTACAAGATAGTTTAGTTAACAAGTTTTCTCATCTTTCAAAATTCATAATGAAACACTGATTTTAACCTATTAAACGTGTGAAACTAAATATTTTGGTTATGCCCATTGGTGATGTCCATTAATGGATTGCCTTTGTCTTTATAGGATCAATGGAAATTCCATCTTTGGAGAGAATAATTCCAGGAAAAGAAATTTCATGAAGTCCAAATTCACACATACTAAATTTACCATATATATATTTCCATATGAGAGTCTCTAGAATTATCCAAATGTAATTCTCATGATTTCCATATTTTTATAATACAACATATTATCATCAATGAATATCATATCATAATTATCAAGATATTACTTGAATACTATGTTTATGGGATACATAAAAACTAATGATGCATTAGTTAGTCAAAATTGATTCATTATAAACTCATAATGTGACTACCTTATTCTGTAATATATATTTTAAATGTCGTCTTTATATACTTGTAGTTGATGATATCCTTACTGAAAGAAAAATCATTGAAACAAATTGAGATCCTTGGAGTTGATAAAATAAATCATCAATTTTAGGTTAAGGATTGTTTTTCTTTATAATAATATCAAGGATCTCTCTATAATCAATACAAAACCTCCTGAGTCCATCATTCTTATTAACCAAGATAACAGGAGACCCTATTGAAAACATTAGGTAGAATAAATACCTTTTTACCTAATTACTCAAATTGTTTATTCAGCATCAATAATTCCACTTTGTCTATTCTATTAAGTGTCTTTTATATTGTTCGTGCATCTGAGATTAAATAAAAAGAAAACTGAACATCATGATCTGGGAGGTTTCATGGTAATTCCTCAGGAAATACATCAAGGTATTCATTTAAATAAGGTACATCCATAATTTGAACATTTTATTATTCATCCATATATGTGTTTCTCCCTTATTCTCCATGAATTGAATTCAGTAGATCTATTTTCAGTGGACCTAAATAAGATTATGATGATCAATTTTCTTCAATAATTATACGATATTCTTCTAATTTATAAAAAAAACATATTTTCCATATTTTTGAAATAAATGTTCTAATCATATTTTGAAAACTAGTCCACAACAAGGATTATATAAGAAATTAAGATATATATGATTATATGGTCATTATATAAAGCACATTTATGTGTCAAAATGGGGACTTTCTGTTATATCATTATTTAAATGACACTTCCCATAGGAGTTTTGACGGACAATTAATTTATTAAATCAAAAGGTAAATGTATGATATTATTGGAAAAATAAGAAGATATAAAATAATGTGATGATCACGAATCAAATAATTAATTAGATAAGTTTTAGGAGTTGATTAATGTACCATCCACCGTATCATTATGAACACCATCCTTAGAAATTGTGATCACATAATCAATGTCATTCTCCCTTGGACTATTTTTAATAAATTTTCCTTGAAGGCATGGAAATCAATTCCATAGTGTCCCATATCCTTACAGTTAAAAGAATTCACATCTATGACATAGTTCTTGACCGTGAAAGCATGGGCCTGGTGGAATTTTTCTCAATATATATGACAAACTTTCGTCCAAATAGGCATATTCCTTGGGGTTTCTTTTGAAATTTATTTCATAATTGAACATAAACTTTTACATTCTTCCCAATTACCTTATTCCCTTTTCTATAGTGTTCACTAGATCTATTCATATCTTTATTTCCCTTGATTTCATAAGAATTAGAGAATTATATCCCTATCTTTAGAGTAAATGAGTCTATATCTTCTTATGATGATAAATTTTGGGATACTAGTTCCCTTTAGAGAAACCCTTTTACCCCATAAATGAATCAATCAATATTTCTCTTTGTATTTCACACATAATATATATAATAAATTTATATCCATTTAAATATGGAATCATATATAGAAACATTCTCATCCTCCTTTTACCTAATACTCAGAAGTTCCCTCTCGGTATCCACTCCCAGTCACTCAAAAAATATTTTTCTAAGAAATGTATATTAGAATCCATTCATTACATGGTTTGTATTTCTTCACCCATCTCCATATTTTGAATTAATGAACACTATGGATCCACATCTCTTGATAGTTAAATAATTACCATGAAAAAATTCTCCCAATTATTTTTGTCCAATGAATGACATTCCATCTCTAAGGAACTCTTAAATTTCATAGCTACAAATGGTTTTTAGTCCCATTGAATGATGGAGGTTGTTGTCTCATGATGTGGTAAAACATTGTTATTCTACTTTACTGATCAGTATTCTCCTTATGGGTAATGTTATTATTCATAAACTGAGTCGTATATCCCAGCATAGTTATATGTTTCTCTATAGCAGTTACAACTCCAACTCCAACATCATTATCTCTCATATGATGAAAATCCCTACAATGATAATGTTCATGGATATGGTTTCCATTCCTTACACTAAGAACAACTTATAAATAATATAATACACTTCATTTAGTTCTGAATAATAATACATAATTTTGAACTACTAAAACACCAAATATAAATTAAAAATTTATGTATATCTAATCTCAAAATCATAAACTAGGTTACATTGGTAATATTCAAAAAGTATGTTATGTTGTTATGCTTACCTCATATAAATTTTTTATAATTCTAGTTTCCCTGATTTCTACTAAAAATCCACTAATACCAGCTGTAAAGACCATAACCTGAGTATCTTGTTGTCGGTGGGTCAATTTTTTTACATTATTAGGGGTAAAATATTCGAATACCAAAGGCATAAATAGTTTAGATGTTTCAGAAACCTCATTAAATATATGAACATACAACACAATTTAAAATATAAAATTCCACATAGATAATCCATTATGAACACTATTATTCTCAATGATTAACCTTGTATATCAGTCATAATATTAATCATACTATCCAATGAAAAATAAAACATAAGAAATTTGTGAGCTCAGATGCATAGTAAGTGTGAGAAAAGAGTGAAAGATATTATTAATAAATTATAACAAGAATTAAGGTAAGGAGAATAGCTGAAATAAGATCCATTTCAAGAGTAATCATGGGGATAATATAGAAAGAATATATGAAAATAAAATTATTCCATATAAATAATCACCTGGATGTTATACTAATAATATAATCACATGGAATATCAATAACTAATATTTTAATGAGTTAATAAAAAATGAAATACATCATGAATATACAATCTAGGCTTCCGCCAAGACAACATACATAAACAAGTCAGGACATATCCAATACCAGAACTAGTTTTCATTATGAGACATATTGATATATTGAGGAGCTATATCGAGGATTTCCCCTCACTTCATAAGTCTAATGCATTTTACAGATGAAAATGGGGAAACATAAGGAACATAAATGTTTTTATTGAAAATAAGAATTTGAAATGAGAAAACATTAACCATAAACCATGAATGGTATCAAAATTGCACATCCAAGCTCATATATATCATAATAATTTCAATATAATTTGGTAGATGGTATCATAATTGATTAATTTTTATGAAGTATAAAATATATAAAATGATGTTAAAATAAAGGAAAATAGTATAACAAAATAATTAACGATTTCTTGAGAAAAATACATATTTTATATTGAAATTATTTATTTAAAAAGATGAGAACATATAAAATAAATTTTTTTATTTTAATTTAACCTTGTAAAAATGTAATTTAAGATTTAAAACATTATGTTTTAATGATGTTTGTAAAATCCTCACCTACCATAAAATATTGAAAAACATTCCTTCAGTATTTTTATCGAAAACACCATAGAGTGCCTCATTTGGAAAAAGACAAAACGATCATTTTCAAAGAGACTTATAAAAATTAAAACATAGGTAAAAATATATTAAACCATAGTTGGATAACACTAAAAATAATTTTTGAAACATTTTTAAAAAACATTTATATGGAAGAATAATTTTCCCAAGTGTGGACATTAACTTAAACAATCCCAAATAATAATGAGAATTTCAAATAACCTATACCTTGTATGTTTCTTAAGATTAATGTGATTTAAACTTCTATATAATGTTTTAAATCATGTTATTATCTTATAAGAGAAAAAGATCCATATTTGTGAATTCATATATTATCTTATTATATCATTTTCTTAGTAATATTTCATTATTATCCATGTTTCAGTTGTAAATGGATTCATTTTCCAATGCATGTATTTATCTTGTAAGTCATATTTCTAATGAAAAGGATATATTTATTTCATATACAGAATTATATTAAGTTCATAGATATTATATTTACTCATTTTATAAATTATTATAATCATCAATTAATGGTGAAAATTGTAAATGAATCAAATCATGCTATGGAGATGGTATGTCGTACGTAGGCACTAGTAATGGTATCATTCAATTAATTGTAAAGGGTTATGAATTGGATAGTATATTAATTTTAATGAATAAATATTATATCATATTTATTGTTTATATCCATTACAACAACTATTATTCCCATCCAAAAAAGTGGATATGAAAAATAAATTACACTATGTCGTGGATAATGTATGTAGTATATATGCACGTGTGATGCTTTTGTTTTTTGTAAGATGGAAAATGGGGGAATATGGTTTCACCATAAACATAATAACATCTCAAAAAATAAATGATTATGGATTTATTATTTGTAATGGAAGAAAAACCTGATTATGAAGTAGAAGAAGAAATGAAGATGAATGAGTTAGTAAAACAATTACCTCTTCTTTGATGGGAATCCTTTAAATATCTTCCAAATAGATTTAGAGATAGTATTTTATAAAGAAAAGGACCTCTAGAAAATGGATGAGGATTTTGGGAGGAGTAATTGAAATGGTTTGGGTAGGATATAATGGTCAATGGTGTCTGAGGAAGTGAGGGAGGAGGTTCCTTTTCATAATTGAGGTGAGTGTCACTTTTGGAAAGTCAAACAAAAATTAAATTAATATAAGTTAATTTTATATTAGAAATATATCCAAAGGGAGTTATTTTGAATTTAAGATGATTATGGGTAAAATAAAATCTTCCAATATTATTATAGGACCCCGAGACACCCTAAGAGGGGGGGTGAATCAGGGTGTCAATTTTTTTTAAAGTGATGGATCTTGTTCCCACGTTTGTAGGAACTTGTTAAAACTGTATGATGTAAATGAATAGAATGAAAACATTTACATACCGAGAGAGGATGCATAAATTTTTACTTGGTTCACCACTAAGGGATATGTCCAAGGAGCATACGCCGATAGGTTGTCGGTCATACCAAATTCCACTAAACTTCACTAGCTGTGGATTTCAAAGGTTCGGGTACAGTCACTCTGTCCTAGGTTCACAGCCTTTACAAAAGTTCAGGGATAGCTCACAGCGTCCCTTGGGTCACTCCTGTTGACTCCCCCTAACTCACTGACCTTGGAAAAGTCACACTCAGTTTATAGACGTGAATGTCTCTTCATCATTGCCAATGAATGCATCCTCTATTGAATTTAGATGCTCTGTTGAAGTCAAACATTCACTCGTATACCAATCCCACTATGCACCAAAGTTATCGGGAAATATTCTAGTTTTCATGTAGCTCCAAAAGGACCAGAATACAACAACCTCACCTGGAATGCTTCTCCATGACTGGCTCACAAGTTTCAAGAACTGAACGCAAGTCACTTTTGTGGTACAAAATCAGCGTGTAGGTGACACCAACACACTTGCGCGACACTGCCTCCTTCAACTCCAAACTTGCGCGACTCTGCAACTTTAACTCCCAAACCACCTTGGTCGCGTAGCCAACAACTGGCATGCAACTTCTACTTGCACGACCCAACGACCACTTATGCGAGATAACCACTTGCATGACGAGAGCTCGAAAAATCTCTAAGTCTTGAACTTCAATTCAAATGAGGAGGGGTTGTCCCCTATTTATAGGAAAAATTGATCCCCTATATGGTGGCACACAAGTATCCTCACGGTGCGCAGCTCCAACTACCATAGCCTCTGTCGTACTATTCACTTGTGCGATAACACCAATACTTGCATGACCTAATTTCCTTTTCTATATTTTGAAGTTCTGATCATGAATAAAAACCGGTGCACAAGTTTCCAAACCTCCTAGGCATTGGCGTGCAAGTCCTTTCTCGGCGCGAAGGTCACTTGCGCAACCAGCCCAAAACTTGTGCAGCCCTTATCCCTTTTCCATTTTTCAGTTTTCTGATCTTGAAAAACATATGGTGCACATGTTTCCTCCCCTTCAAGTACACAGTGCACAAGTCTCTTTGCCAAAAACACTTTTCTCCATTTGTAGATTTTCAAGCCCAAAAAATTGGCAAACACTGGGAAATGGCACCACTTTTAATACTGTTGCATGCTTGAACTATATGATCACTTTGTTGGTGCACATTTTGAACATCCACTGAGGATTGACAGCAAACACAAACCATACTCAAATTCATAAATAGAAGACCATGGTTCCAACAATTTTATGACAAGTTTAGGTCCCATTATAAGCCACATCTTTTTGTTATAAATCTTATTTATCCTTTTTAATTATTACCCTAACAACATATGTGTTTACAGTTTAAGGGCCAATGTATTAACAAAAAATATCCAAAAAAAACTATAAATGAGTTTTGTATGAAATTTAAAAATTTATCCAAGAAATTAGGTCTAATATTATATTTTTATGAATTTTATATCATTTAATAAGTTCTTATTTATTTTAATATAACATTAATGAAAATTTTGATATTATTCATTACTTTGAATTTTAATAAAATACCTAAATCAATATATCCTAAAAAATAAATCTAATATATCAATAAAATGTCAAAGTTATCTAAAACATCAATGGATGTCGATAATTATGTCAAACTATATATATTGTAGTTGTTTTTATTATAATAATTTATTTTATATTCTCATTAATTGAATAATTACTCCATCAACATTGTGTAATCCATTAATGAATTTTTTTTCATAAAAATTATAAATAAATTATAATGGAAACGATAAATAGTTTAGATTTCAAATTTATATTTATAGATGATGATATTTTTTGAATTACCAAATATTAAAATGTAAAAATTATTAAAAAACATGAGTATTAAATAATTAGATTTTCTAAAAATAATTCTATAAAAGTGTTAAGGTCATCTAGTTTGCACCAAGATGCCATAAGATCCACTCAAGAAATATTGTGGTTGAAAATCAATCATCCAAAAAAATTATGATATTTTTTAGGGTTATTTTATAACATTTATAATATTATTTTTAACTCTTAATTACCATATATACCCTTAATTATGGTAATAAAAATAATTTAACTTACTATTCATTTTGTTCAAAAATAATACGGAACCATTTACTAAATTTTGATATAAAAATTCAAGTTATAGAGTCTATTTTTAAAAATTCAAAATTTTGAATTTGGAAAAATTAATTAAAAATAAATCCCATTATCAAAATTAAAAACATGATTTTAATGTCAAAACATTAAAAGGATTAAAATGTTTATATATCCAAATTCATTGTGGAATTAATTCCAATGAACTAAATTGGAATAAATAAAAAAAGGTTGATATAATTTTACATTAAAAGAAATTAAAATTTTAATTTAACAATGTTAATTATTTAGATGAAAATCCATTTTTAATTAAAATGTAATGTTTTAAAACTATTCATAAAGAATATTAATCCTATCAGAAAAATACAAAAAAAATAAATAAACGAAAATTTTGATATTACGTTATCAAAGAAAAAAATTCAAATTTTTTTTTATAAAAGTGTCACAAAGAGGATTTAAAACAAGTGCTCCATAAAAAATCAATATAACTCTCTCTAAAAAAGTATTGGCTTTTAGTGCCAAAAATAGAATTTATTCTCAGCTTATTCCTATAAAATATTTTTGTTGAATGTTAAAAAAAATTGATTAAATATTAATGATATAAATTTTTTTAATGTAGTTATCACTATTCATTTATTCCGTTTTAATGGGAAGGTTATAGCATTCACATATTAATATATCATGGTCAGTTTCAACCAAGTGTTTCATGCGACATAGCTATTTAATTTTTTTAAAAAGAAAATGTACCATAAAATGTTAGAGTTTTACAATGGAGGATTTGGATACAAAATAGAACCTAAAACAAAACCAAAAATTATGGGAATATCATTTATGTACCTATATTATAAATACCCCACTAGGTCACTACTCATAATGTTTATGAGCATTGATTTATCATCTTACCTATCATAGAGCGTCTTACCAGAGATTCTCATGAAATTCCATAAGAAAATAATCCATATAAAAATTTTCCCAGATGAGTAAAATTCCCCAAAGTACTTATATGGGAATCACCTTATGAGAAATTAATGAAAATTATATAAATGTGCCCCATTTTTTGTTTAAATCACCAACTAGAAGAAAAATATATCATGTGGATCCAAATTTCTTTTCTTGATGTAAGAGACACCTCTTGCCTCTGAATTCTAAGAGCCAAAAACAAATTATTTTCCTCTTGTAAATGTTCCATTGGCCCAAAATACATTATAAATCAAAACATACAAACCACATACACATCACCAAAGGTTAAAATAATATAAAATTATTAAATTGATTATCATGAACATCAATACCAACTGACAATATGCTTTCATTATTAAAAAAATATACTATTTCTTGATTCTCAAACATGATATCCATTGTAGAATCTAAAAAATTCCTAAATCTATAGTCTATTGGATCCCAAATCAATTTGAAAAAAAATAAATTAGATTCATCTGATGACATTTTGTTATGTCTTACCCTCATTCACTGTAAAATAGTATCTAGACCAGTTCACCAAAAGAACTTAGTCAAGCCTCCACATTTGATTGGGGTTTCTGAATAGTGGAAGAGGTATAGGGAAGTACCATGAAGAGACTCTAACCAATTATTAAGGAATTAAATGATGTATAAAATAACCAATAATCAAATACCAAAAACAATAAATAGAGTACCCATAAAAAATTAACATAAACTAGAAAATGATTTATATTGTAAAACATGACTGAAATATTAATGAAATACTCTAGGGTACTGAATAGTCATTTCATACATACAACTATATTCCCATACATATGGTTATATACACATACCAAAATAAAATTATTCAATCCATGGGGTTTCACTACATCTTCAAAAAACCATGCAATCCCTAAATATGTGGGATCTACTTGGGCACCCATGTAAAGTGTTGTCCTGATAAGGGTGTGAGTATTACTCCATAGGAGACCACCAATAGTTTCAATAGAAATAACCAGTTATAGTAGTAGTGTATTTAGATTAAAAATTTAATAATATGAAATAAATAATAATTATTCATTTCAAAAAATCCATATTTTAACAAACCCATTGGTCTTAGGGTTCTTTTGTGTCACATAGGACATCCAAAACAGCATTATCCTGTGCATTTATTAGATCTATATGCCATAGAGTTGTATATACTATAAATAATGAAAAATGGATTATCATTCATCATATCCTTCTTAGAACCTAGAATCATAGGTTTAAGGTGACCATAAAATGTTTACATACTATCACTATAAAAAGATCCAGCCCAAAATCAAACCCATTATTCAAAATAAAAGTCCACAGGTCCTCATTAAAGAACCTAAATCATGAATGAGGAGTATCATGTATGATACTGTATATTTTGGATTTAAATCACAATGGAATATACCCAAAACATGAGATATAGAGAGCTATGTATCATAAAATATTATTGGGAAGTATAACGTCATACCCCATACACTCAACTAGGTATGTTATGAACCATGTACAACATCCCAGATATATAACATAATATTGGTGCCTAGGGATCCATTTTACCACCTATATACTTGATATAGTTTTTCTTGTCTAATAACAATTGACAAAATAAACCATTAGTTCTCAAAAACATATTCTATCTTCTAAACCATTCTATCCATCTCAAAAATAATTGGGTGTAACATCTTGACCGGTCAACAAATTCAAATAACATAAAAAACCCTTTTAAATGATTATCATTTACCATGGTTCCAATGGTCCTTTAAGACAAAAACATGGATCAGAAAGCTATTATGTGTTCACATATTGATACACCATTTTAATCAATATTTTTAGAATTATCAATGTCACACATACATTTTAAAATATTTTAAATCCACCCTAATGTGTGGGTATTCCTCTTTAACATCCAATAATGGGAAAAGGTCTTCATTTACACTAATACATTTAGGAGACTCCTTAAGGAATTTTTATTAATGGGGAATCCTCACACCCATTTCATATCAAAATTTGAAATCCATGTAAAAAACATTTTTAATTCATATGGAGGTAGACACCTTATTATAATTGAAAATCGATATTAAAACGCAGTTTTCATTTATTGAATCCCAAAACATGGTCAAAATATTACTCACACAACATTAGAAATTTGAAAATATTTATTGGATTTTAAAAACTGCAGAACATAAAATAATTTCATTTTAAAAGGTTGTTAATCCCAATGGATGGTCCTCGTTATGGTCCCGTAGTACCTAATAGATCCAAAGAGACTCTATGATGGTCTAAGGCACCAATCTGGGGCCAAAAATTATTTCACTAATCAATGAAAGAAAATTATCCACACAATGGTACTATCA
Organism: Viscum album; assembly: GCA_963277665.1. Classification (NCBI taxonomy): domain Eukaryota; kingdom Viridiplantae; phylum Streptophyta; class Magnoliopsida; order Santalales; family Viscaceae; genus Viscum; species Viscum album. Next base: position 132,942,020 of record OY728152.1, on the reverse strand, counting down.
CAAAAACTACATATAATTGTATTTAAATTAACATGATTATGGGTAATTATCTTAGACCAGCTAGCAAAATTGGATAATTTTTCTTAAATACCCAAGGGGTGGATATCATTCTATTAGCCATACATGAAGTTTAACTTCATCATAGTCATATGAGGTTTTTTATCTCAACCAAAACACTATAATTAGTTAAATATAATGAAATTATAATTTATTAAATATCCCCATTAGTACATAATTAATTGAAAAAAACTTATAAAAATTGACAAAATTATCAAATTCTCACCAAATAAATTTTGTCACTATGGAAGAACATAACACACACCAATATGTCATGATAAAATTTTGACTAGATTCTGAGATAAAGAACTATTATGTGACACCATTAAAAACAAATTAATTATTAATTAAATTAATTATAAAAATATAAATAAAATAAGTTGATATTTATGCCATAACGAAATATAGAGAAACAATGTATTGATGTCATGTAAGGGTATTGTATATGTAATTTATTAGGTCCACAAGGACCCATAACATGAGAGTTGGTGGGGTGAATCAGGGTATTAAAGACTCAAATAATGACCCTTTTTTTATCTTGTTTCATTTCTAAACAAAACCCCATTCTCTCTCTTTCCTGTATAAAAGAATGAATATAAATTAAATCATAAATGATTAACAAATATTTTTACTTCTTTCACCCTAACTGGGATATGTCTAAGGATAATTCCATGACAATGTGCTGATGTACCAAATCTACTAAAATAACACTAATGTTTACAAGGTTTGGAGTGGACCCACTATCCCTTTTCGTTTACAACAAATCACAAAATGAAATCTCATAGCTCTATCAACCAAAGTGTTATCACTATTTCTTCAGAAGATACAATCATAGTTCAAAGGCTTCTAGGTCCCTTCATTATCACCAATGAATGCTTCTTCCACTATATATTGGTGCTCTATTGATTTTCCACTTTCATTCACTGATGAAACTGCATTACTACCGGTGTATTGGGCAACTACCAACTTCTTCCCAACCCTAGGTTGAGATTTGTTCTTATTTAATAATGGAGTGAAAGTTCCACCAATCCACTTGCACAACACTCTATTATCAAACTAAAAACATGGATGACTCACACACTTTTATTCCCAAAACAATATTTTTATGCAACTACCAACTAGCACCAAATTGTTTGTAATTCTATAATTGTGCTCTAAACCCACTTGCATGACCGGAGCTCTAATTTTATCTAAGTGTTGAGCTTCCAAACAAATTAAGAGGGGTAGCTGTCTATTTATAGTCATTTTGGAAACCTTGAGCACAACACACAAATTTCCTCTAGGAACACTAGTCAATTCAACTAAGCCTCTATTTCACCGATCACATTGCACGACCAACTCCAAAACTTGTTTGATCTTCTTTTCCTTCCCATATTTATATTTTTTGATCTTAAAAAAATATGGTGTGTAGCATTCCAATCCTCCAAGGCACTGTTACGCAAGTCTCTTTTTTATAACATTCATATATTCCATTCATTTTTCATGGTTCTATTTCAATATAGGTTGTCAACAATATCTCTAGAAATCAATAACTCACCTTGGAAACCCTATTTATCGAAAAAACCCCACTTTGTCAACAAACCAAATCAACCCAAAAATGCTTTAATAATTCCTTGATGTATTTTTTCCCCAACAATATCCCCCATTGGGGTTTTTTATAACTCTCTCATAAAAATCTACATATATATAGATTCCTATATCTTTTGACACCATTCGTTTAGTGTGATTCAGATAGAGATCAAATACATACTCAACACTCACTCAGTTACCACATGAGAAATCCTTGCATGAGATACAAGAGTATAATTAACAGTTCATCAAATATTCACTTAATTACTTACACCAATTATTAAAACCAAACTGTTGCTTTCTTCAAGAACCTCAGCTATCATGATATATCTTCTTTGGGGGATCCCTTCTAGCATCATCTGATTTAAAACTCCTCCTTCTTCACTTCTTGGGTTCTTATGTTGTCATGCTAAGATTTGGATGATAAATTCATAAACCAAATAATTCTAATCATTTTGCTCCCCAATATCACTACTCCCCATGTTAGCTTCTTCGTGTCTCTTGACTAAGACATTGTCTCCCTTCTTGAATAGTTACACATTCTCCTCATTTGTCAACAAACCCAATGGTAACTACTTTGTGGTCTGAAAAATTGTAAGGAACATAGATTATCATAATAGAGAAAAACGAACCATACCTAGGTGGGTGGGGGTTCCCACGTCTACACTTATTCAAGTGCGAGGAGTCAACTAAACTCCCTAATCTAGTCGATGCCTCTCAAACACTTCATTGGGTAAGACAATTATCAGAATTTCATCAAAATGTAGTTATGTAGGCACATAATCCAAATTCACAAGCCCTTGCTCTGGATTCTCCTCATTAAAATTATATATGATTTGAATGTGATTTTTCATTGATTGATAGAATGGATTTCTACTGAAATTAATAGAACATGAATTATCACACTGGATTCCAGTCATAGACTTCAATTCAACTCCCATATAATCAAGTTATTATTTCATCCATAGTAATTGTGTGCATGTTTGAGTGAGGAAATATAATAAACTTCTATGGTGATCAGTGAAATGAAATATTTTTTTATAGTTTTTCAAAGAAATAAACAATCCACCAAGATAGAAAGAATCTCCTAAAATTGATTTTCTATCATCTGTTGATTCATCCGAATATGGATTTTTATATCCCAATAACTGTTGCTGAGATTTTTCGTTGTATATCAAGCCAAAGTCCATTGTGACCTTGATATATCAAGGTATTCATGTCACTATAATCATGTGTCCTTCAATGGGATTTCTTTGATACCAGGCTGCTTAACATGTTCCAAACACAATATTCGGTCATCTTGCTATTATGTATAACATTATACAAATGATCTGCTGGTATTTTGTGATGTTAACCACTTTTCTTTCATCATCCTTTGATAGTTTCATCTGGGTAGCTACTGGAGTCATCATATCATTGGAATTTTCAATTCCAAATCATCTCAAAACCACCATGGCATATGTATATTGTGAAATAAATTTTCCATTATTTTATTCTGTTACCTGTAAAACAAGGAAAACATTAGATCACCAATCATTAACATTTCAAACTCAGTTTTCTTGAATTCAAATAACTATCTAGATTTTTCATCATCTTACCAAAAAAATATTATGTCATTGACATAAACCAACAGTTTCATCCTTTGATGTCTAACATTATTGAGTCAAAGATTGTAATTAACCCTATCACAATAAGAACCTAGATTCTTCAAATACTGATCTATTCTTTAATACCATGATCACGGTGAAAGAATCAACCCATATAGTGCCTTCTTTATCCGACAGACATTTATCTCATCTTCATGAAAGAAAAAACTATGTGGGTTCATCATATATACATGGTCTTCTAGAACTCCATTCAAAAAATACAGACTTAACATCCATCTGTAAAACATTGATTTTATGTTTCCCTATATTGGAAAAGAATAATATGATGTTCTGTGTCCTTGTAATAGGTTAAAATGTCTCATTGACATCAATACCCTTAAAATGGGAGTAACCATTACACACTAGTCATGTTTTTTATAATAATTTCACCATATTCATTCAACTTTTTGTGAAAGACCCATTTAGTCCAGATGAAATTCTTATATGTTGGCCTCAAAATAATCCCCCACATCTTGTTTTTTCCAATCTGGACTAGCTCTCCCTATATATCATGAACCTATATTTCTTCTCTAGTTGCATCGACAATACATTTAACCACTACCTGAGATAGGAAAGATTCTTACTGTAATGACTTCATTCTTTTTGTTTGAACTGGAACTACCTGATCACCAATTCTATTTTTGTTTTCAATTTCAGCTTGACTCATTGGCTTCTTTGTAGATACAGACCGCACATCCTTTTTCTCATCATCAGTATCTTCGTCTAAGTCAGCATCTACCACTTCTTCACCCCCTGTGTTTCTTACTTTATTATCACAGTCATCAATAAATTGTTAATTGTGTTGTTAATTATTATCTAAATTTTCCACTACATTGACATAATTTCTCTCAACTACTTTTCCTAGCCTCTTACAACAACATATGTTTGATCTTCTTCTTCTAATGATTCCATGGAATATCCCCTCATGTCAATGCAACTAAAATTCCATGTGTTTTTCTTTATTGAGAATAATGAACTAAATTCTATATATTTGATTGTATTTTAACATTGGAATATTTATGTACATTAACTTATACAAAGTCCTTCCTTCCATCCGAAGAAACAAATCCCTTTTTGAAATATAGATTGATGTCAAGACTGCTTCCTTCCAAAATTTCACTAGTAGATCTATTTCGATTTGAATAGTTCTTTCCATGTTCTTGGTGATACTGTTTCTCATCTAAACCACTCCATTCTATTAGGGAGTTATCACTAAAGAAACATGATTCCTTATCCTATGTTTCTCAAGATAGTATTCCACTTTACTGTTTGTGAATTTTATAGCATTGTTAGTATGAAACATCAAAAAAATTAGTATAATTGTCCATTCACAATTCCTTTAATACAGTTCTATGAAACTTAACACATCATACATATGGGAAATTATGAATAACATTTCCATTATTCTATTATCATAAATAAACATAACATAATACCTCTTTCCATCAATGGATTTTGGTGAGATAGGTCCACAAATTTCATCATGAACCAATTCAAGCACTCTTGTTGACTTATTTCCCCTTTCCTTTTACATATTTATAATGATCTCCCCTTGATAACATGCATCAAATGTATGATTATGATCATGTGATAGCTTAGAGAGTTCTATAGCAGCATCACACATTACCTGATCTTACAGGGATGGTGGGCATAGATAACCAAGTCATTTTTTCCACAACTTGTCTTCTCTATCTCTAGATAAATAGCACATATTTTCTCACCCACTTACAAGGTATAGATTTCTCTTTTTCCATTTTCCCTACAGAAAAATGTAACCATGTCTTCCTTTGATGATACACATATTCTAGGTAAATCTTATAGTATTATCCGAGTCATGTAGTTGACTGACTCAAAGCAAGTTATGATTGAGACCATATACTACTAAGACATTAACATGTCATTTCTTTTCCCGCAATCCAAGCCTTAACCAAATCAATTTTCTCCATCCCTTCATCATTTCAAAATTTGGAATCTTCTTCTTTATCGTACATTATATCTATAACAAGGTCCTTATTCACTACCATATGGATTGTGAAACATATATCAAGGATCCATACACCAAAATGATCTGATGCTTTAAGGTCTATATCAGAAACCACTACCTTCCCATCTCTCTTTTTCTTGACAATTATTTTTAAATTCAAAGTCATTATAGATTGACGTCATTGATCTTCTTCAAAATATGGTCAACCAACATCATTCTACAAAGCTGAAAATTTATTTTTCATTTTCAACTCACATATTGATTCTTTTTTTGGTACTAGTGATTAACTTGACTCTAATTTGGCACATTCTTATGAATGGTTGATGTACAGTATCTATCCATTTTCCCAAATCCACTTCACCAATAACATTTTCCCAAAAAATATATTCTAGTTTATGGTGCTCTGTTTGGAAGCCAGTGTTTTTCTTATTCCCTTTGATATCTTTTTTCTGTGGAACACATATTTTGTGAGTGTACAATCCTTCCACATAAATAACAACTAAGGTGAGGTGAATTATTGCATGTTACTTATACATTTATAGTTTCCCTTTGGTTTCTTTGAATCTTCTAATTCATCTTCATACCCAAATCCAGTTTCAATCTCGGAGCTGGTGCTTTCAGTCTAAATTGAACCAGGACTACTTTCTTCTTTTGATCATGACCCATACCAGCTTTATCACTTAGATTTTATTGTTTCATTAATTCTTCTAGACCTATATGCTCCACTTCCATCTTTTCCATCATTGGAAATTTCTACTTTCCCGATGTCACATTAGAGGCAAGATTTTTTCGTGATCCATAACATTTCGTCACAGACTGAAGACTTCTTCTTCAAGTTCTTCAATGAATTTTATTTTATATTTAGATTTTTTATTCAAACCATAAATCTCTATTATCTATCCTTTAACTTTAATTATGTCCTCACTAACTATATTTTTTCCACTGGAAATTCTTACTTGAGATTCTCTATTTCCTTTTCTAACTCAGAGATTTTGTCATCCTACTATTGTTTTTAGCATTCTGCTTTATGAACCACTTTGTTGGATTTCTTCATTGTGGCTCTCAAAACATCTGTCTCCTCAAAATAAGCTCCAAATTAATCCTCCATGTCAAATTTTCCATCATCTTATTTATCATCAACATTGGTTTATTTTTTTTCTAGAGTACTACGGACAACTTTCACCATAGATTTTTCTCCACCATCTTTATATTTATCTCTATCTTAAACATTTTCAACCACCAATTCATTTGAACTATCACATTATTGTGAAATAAGATTCTATGTATTGAATAAATTTCTCGTTAATTTTTTATTTTCTTTCACATAGGCTAAATACTTACTCACAGGTATTTCAACATCATCCTCATCATCTTCTTGGAACTTCTTATGGAACTATACTACAAGATAACAAACATTTCCACATCTAAATCAAAGAATTTAAACTTTCCCCCTTAAAATTATTTTTTCTATTTTCTGATTTGAATAGAGGAATGACATCTCCTCATCTGTCTCTTCTAATTCATGAGAATCTTCTATATTGAGCTACTCCATGGCCTTAAATGCCACCTCTTTAGATTCCCCCTTTTTCATAACATCTTTATCATCATTTCTCATTCCATATTATACAAGCTTACTATACAATTAATACATTGTCAACAATTTCAGATCATTATCTTCTAATACTGAATCATTCGGATTGAACTGAGGTGGAAGTTTCCTCAAGATACACATCAAAATCATTTTATATTCAATGACCTCTCAATGAACTCACTTGCCTTCCACTACTAAATTTACCCTATCCAAGAATCTATCAACAAGCTCATTTGGTTTAATTCTCAAATATTCATACTTATTCCATTGAACCTGAAACTTTTCCTCTCTAAACATTGAATCACCATTATATTTATACAAAAACATTTCACGCATAGCATATAATGTTTTATATAACATCACCTTTGAATTTATTTCATTGGATAAGTCTCCAACTAAATCAATGATTCATTTGGAATAAATATCCAATTAATTTATTTCATCTTCTGATAAATTACCACTATGGATATCGAATGAAATACCATCGATCACTTCTGTGAAGACATCCATTCATAAGGATCAGAGGTAGTGTTGTATCTGATTCTTCCATAACTGAATATTATTCCCATCAAGGATCAGAATACATTTAAGATTGTTGAGATTTATTTAGAGAGTAACACTGATATTAACTAATTCCCTTTGACACCAATTCTTATGTCCACTAGGTAAAATACCTTGAGTTGTGGGTGAATCAGGGAATGATATATTAAAAAATCATCCACTTTTGATCTTTTTTCATTGTTAAACAAAACTCTCTTATCTTTCTTTCCCATAGAAATGTATGAAATGAAATTATATCTTGAATGAGACAAAAAAAATTACTTGGATCACCATCATTAGGAAATGTCCAAGGAGCATACTATGGAAATGTGTTGATGAACCGAATATAATAAAAGCACACTATATTTTACAAAGTTTTGAGTGGACTCATTGTCCCTCATGGTTTATAACCAATCACAAAATGAAAACTTATTTCTCTCTTAACTAAAGTGTGATAAATAATTATTTAGAAGATACAATCATAGTTTAAGGACTTTTAGGTCCCTTCATTATCAAAAACTAATTAATCCTCCACTATATGTTGATGCTCTATTGATTTTCCAATTTCATCCACAAAAGAATAAAACTAAAATGCAATTGTACTGGAAAAATACCAACATTGTTGTAGCCCAATGAATACCTGGGAGCTTCATTAAGCATGAGACTCTAGTTTCACCTAACCACTTTCACAAAAATCACTTATCAATCTCAAAAAATGGATAACTAACACCATTTTATGCCCAAACCAATATTGGCGTGAAACTACCAATGAGCGCAAAACATCTAATTAATTCAATACTTTTGCACCAAAACCACGTAAATGAAAAGAGCTCAAATTTTCTCTATGTTTTGAGATTTGAAACCTATGGGGGTATCAAATTATTTATTGGAATTTTTTCCTCCCTTATAACGACACACAACTTTCCTCTTGGCACCCTAGTACATTCTCCCAAGCCTCTGTCACCCTAGTCACCTTGTTCGAAAAATTCCAAAACTTGTATGACCTTATTTCCATTTCCATATTTTTATGTTCTAATCATAAAAATAATATTTTGTGCAACTTTATGATCCTCCAAAACACTTGTGCACATGTCCCTTTTTCAATGACACTTTTCTCCATCTACCCATTTTGAGGCCCAAAAAATTTGGAAAACACTAGAAAATGGCGCCACCATATATCTGTTCTTTTTGAACCACCCTTAGATGATTAATTTGATTTTACAATTTCATTACTAATGTATATTTTCAACCATATTTTTGGGACTCTATAACTCTCCAGGGTAACCATTTTTTTCAAAAAAACAGACCCATTTTTTCAACAAACACAATCAACTCAAAAATTCTTTAATGTTTTCTTATGGGATTTCTGCCCCAAATAATCCAACATTAGGCCCCATGGAAAATAAGTGATTCCACTATTATATTGTGTAATTTCTAGAAAAAACACTAACTTAAGGACTTGAAAATTAGGGAGGAGGAAGAAGGAAATAAAAATAAACCACCAGAGCAGAATGTCTCTTGTAGAAATCTAGAAAAATGTGCTAGATTCACCCAAAAATTTGAAAGGTGAGGGAAGAGAAATAGAAAAGGATAATACACTAGTATTATTGGTTATAATTTAATAATAATGGTGAGGTAAAGCAAATATCATGAGGGGGTGTTTGATAAAATTCCACTTTTTATGAATTTTATTCAGCTACACAGATTGGTTGCACGATTTCCCAAACTACGTGTGAGCAATGTCATTTTAAACTTCCAAATATAATACCACCTACATGGTTTGGATGCTCGATTTTCTAACTATTTTATAACATTAAAACACAAAACTAGATCCCTATAAAGCAAGGTTCACTTTTTGTCTGCAACCATTCACAGAACGTGCATCGTGTCTCAGATTTCAACCACCTCCCATTGTTTCTCCATTATCTTGCCCAATTTATACTAAATCATGATCTATCCATGAAAATTGACCATTATTAGGACTTAATTAAATGAAAACACATTAACCATTAAGGTGGAACACTATTTCATCAAAATTATTCACCTAGATATAATAGATCATAATTTCCCAAAAATTATATGGAATATTAAAAATAAAACATGAGTACATAGGAATCCTCCATATCCTCATCACTATTATAAAAAAATTAGCCACTAAAAATATCAAAATTCAATTCTGATTCCCGATTCAAAATTTGAATAATCTATTATGTGAACAAAAATAAAATTCTTTCAAAAAAATTCAACTCGTACAGACCTAAGATGTTAAAATATACTAAATTTATTAATCTTGTAATTAATTTTTCATAAAATTGAAGTCATACATGAATTAAAAATGAATAAATTATCTTAGGGTTAATTTTTTGGATTCTTCTAAAATTATTGATTTTTAGGTGAATAGTGAAAAATATAGTTTTTATTAAAACCATAGCATTTATGAATATACTAAGTAATATGTATAACATAAATACTTAAAAATTGTTTCCACGGTCATTAATTTATTTAATGAGTAAAAAATAAATTTAAAAATCAAATTAATAATATTGAAAACCTATCCATAATATTTTATAAAGATAATAAATATTATCAAATAAAAGAATATATTTGTAGTATATTTTAAATAAAAAATATTTTGGAAGAATTTTTCTTCAGGTTATTACTAGATTATTTTAAAAATAAAAAAAATAATTTATATTATTATTATTTAAAACATTAATAATTTTGTCTAATAGTAAAAATTTTATCATAAAATACATTTCTTTCTTAAAATAGGTTTTTATGCCTTACATGAGATAATGTTAAAAAAATTAAAAGTATTGAATCTTATTAAAAAACTTTTATCTCATATATATAAATAATATTAATAAATTATTTAGTAATCCATATTTTTTATTAGGTAATAAAATTAATATTCATAGGTAAAAGTTAATTACAGAGATGAAATCCAGAAATTGTGATTGTGATAAATGTACATGTAAATGGATTTAATCAGTTTTAAAAAACGTGGGAAAATTATTGTTAGATGATTTTTGTAATTTATGTTATATAAAATTTCATTATTTCCCACTTTATATCCACTGACCCATGAATAGTCTCATTACATCATGTTAAAAGTAATGGGTATTTAGAAAATTGTCATTTTCTTCACCCATAAAAGTGGATCAATTTCAAAAATTCATAAAAAATCATTCCATTTAAATTAATCATAAAACTCTATAAATCATAAAATATTAAAATATCTTTACATGATTATTAGTATCTTCCCACAATTTGTTAGTATTAGGCCTATATTTCAAATGATATTTTTTAGATAAATCCCATGTTGTCAATGTGAGTATTTATTACTCCATAGTATTTTCTTCCTGATATTTTATTAATTTTTTTTCTAAATACCCTAATATAGTGAAATAATTAGAATTAAAATATTTTAATTTTTATACATTATTTTATAATTCATTATTAAATCCTTTACATCCACTAATACAAACTACACCACATCGATCTAGATTACATGTGAACTACCACCCCAAAAATTGATGTGGTACATTTCTTATCACCATATATTGTGGATGGTGAAAAAGATGGATTTTTTTAAATTAATATTCATTATTTTATATAATTATTATTTTAAAATAATAATTTATCATATACCTTCATTCTATCCCATATCTAGAGAAATGAACGATTAAATCGTGTGTGTGGGAACTTGCTTCCCTGAATGAACAATTTAATTTTTCATCATCACCCTTAATGGATGGTTATTAGAATGAATTTAAGGATGTTAAATAATATTAATGAAAATTTTAAGCTTTTATAAAATTTATATATTCATTATATAAAAATATTTACATTCTCAAAAAATCGATATATCACCCTCCCATTTGTGTTTGTTTTACAACCTAGAAGAAAGATGTTATAATATTTATTCAATGAATGATTAAGGGATTCTTTATAGTGATTATATCCTGTAATAATAAATTTTAAGGATTTTTCAAATATTATGGAATATTTTTTTCATATTTAATAAATTTATAAATATATCACCCCTCGATTGTTAAACACGTTGAAACTATATCTTCACAATTTATTTTTTCTGAAACTATACCTTTATCATTCAACAAATTAAAAAGGGATACGTTGAATAATTAAAACCACATTCTTATAGTGACATGGATTATCCATGATCAATGATGTTTGAACTAATAGGTATGATTCATGTCATGAACTTCTTCTACCAAATAATCTACAATAAATAGAGAGAAATAATGACCCAAAATCCCTCCTCCAATAGGCGATATCCAAGGGTGTAAAAATCTCAAAAAATGGGAGGCATTAACCTTTACAAGGAAATAATATCTGGAGATAGAATGAATCAACATTAGAAAAATCCATGAAATAAAATAAAATAAATACAAGAACCATTCTAGAAAGCATCAATAAATAAAAAAGATATAGATAAAAAGTCCACAATAATAAATACCCAATATAAAACTAAGTAGAGAAACAACAACCATTTCATGGTCTAAGTTACTAACACCCAAAAAGGACCATGTAATCCTCCTTAAAAAATAAAAATAGTTTTTTATATATGATGGGTGATAATATATGTATAATAATTATAAAATCCAAAGCCTTTCATGTACAAGTGGAAGGAGAATATTAATGCACCCATGAGAAAATAGAAATACCAAACATCAACTAACCATTAGACTAACCATAACCCTAACCTCACCAAGGCTCTCCCAACAAATTACTCATAGAAGTATTATAATATTTTTTAAATCTCATTAATGATAGTGTACCCCACACAACTTTCCCACTAATTAGCCACTCTCACAACCCAACAAAAATTGTCCTATTGCTCCCACCTCTTCCAAATATATCACATCACATCCCCCACACACACACCTGGCCCACACCTCATAGAACATATCTCCTACACATAAATTGGCCACACATCACATCTCATCCAAAAGACACATGGGACAACACACCAAAACTAATCCCAAAGGCCCATGGGACCACACATCACTACTCACCCTACGACACATGGGCCACCACATCATAAGTCACCCAAGGAAACCTAGTCCATTATATCATGGAAGAGAGAGTATGGAAGAGTGTGTGGCCATCCATCCATCCTCTCAATGAAATTTATACAAAGATAGCCTCCCACATGACTATGAGAGTGTCAACACATGGTGCTTGACATGTGCAGGGTGCGTATAAAAATCATGAGAATTTATAGTGTATACATATATATAAGTAAAAAGAACACAATCCCAACCTAGGGGTTCGCAAAAATAACACCACCCTACTAATTATTTCTTCATTTTTTTCCACCTCTAAAATCATAACACTTTATAAGAAAAACACATGAAAAATTTTATATTTCAGTCTGTAACTATCATTTAGACATTATCTAGACTGTCCATTTCTAACCCATTCAATCAAACATTTAGTTTTATTTGTATTTAAGTTCCATCATCAATTAATCCATTAAACATTCAATTTAAATCCTTGTCCGGTAATAATTCAAGATCTTGATTATTATTCATTTCACCATCCATGCCTTCTAGGAACTAAGATAGGAAAAACTAAATAAGTAGCACAATGAAACAAAATCCTAATATCCAAGTCCAAATTCATCTACCACTACATCCGCATTGCATAACTGCATTATGAACATCACAACAATACTGAAAAACCATATCTCATAACACAATAGAATATATTTTCATATTATGAAGTCATTATATAATTCTAATTTCACTTAGTTAACTAAGGGTGTGATCACATAATCCATTATATCCAAGGTAATTAAATCCATTAACCAAAAAATGTGTAGTTATCTAGTTACTTATTAAGTGTAAATCAGAAACCAAAAAAAATGAATTCCATAGTTCATAAGATAGAAGTTCAAGAAAGGACCACCAATGACCATGATTTTGAGTGCATAATTATCTCATATGATTTAGAACATCAATCAATTTTAATGAAATAATATGATTAAACATCACATTCCTTTTCCTATTTTTATTAATTTTAGACAAATTCTATTATCTTTATTAATCTGGAATCAACTATCTCTACAAGGGTAGATATTTATATACTCATTCCACATGATTTATAATAAATTATGATGATGTAAATCTTACTTGGAAGAAAGATGATCGACACAACCTTGTTTCACCAAAGTCAAAATTGCATGTACAGTAGAAAAATTTATTGGGAAAACACCAACTAACTATAGAAACCAAGTTAATAGAATCCAAGGAATTAGTATTTTGGTCATCTGGTCTCAAGAGAAATCTACGATGAATGAGAGAAGTAATTATGATTGATTTAGAAATATTAGATTCAGGACAACCAGAATTAGATACAATTTTGAATTTCCATTAAAGCAGATATCCTCAAGACCAAACATTTTGAATATTTAGAAGGATTTTTAACATTATGAAAATTAAATATACAATTGATAAAATTTGAAATAGTGGTAAAATGATTATTCAAGGAAGTGAAACCCATTTGTAATCATAAAATATGTGATGTGGTAATTATTTAATTTTCCTAGAAAACATGAAAATTTCAAGAAATGGAAATCCATTGGAATGATTCATCGTTAGATGAGTCACAATAAATGATTCACAACAAAAAATGTAACCACCAAATGAGTCACTCATAGATGAGTCACCACCCGGATGATTCACCGCAAGTTGAGTCACTACTTGGAGGATTCACCACCAAACAAGTCACCACTAGACAAGTCACTACCAAATAAGTCACTTCCAGACGAGTCACCACCAGGATGAGGAATTTCTAAATGATTCACGACCAGATGAGTTATTTTTAGATGATACATAGCTATATGAGTCATTACCAGAGGAGTCACATCCAGATGATTCAACACTAGTCTATTCACCTTCAGACAAGTGATCTACAAGATGATTCTCCACTAGAAAAGTCACATCAATGATGAATCACTAGTGTAAAAATTAAAATTTGTAAACAAGTTTAAATGACTCACCATTGGAATGAATTATATGTCCAAAAAACACCCCATACTACCCTTGATGAACTCAAAAAGTAAATTTTGGAAAAGTAATGTGTTGAAAGGTCTGGGATGTTCCATTATATACCTCTATCACTATTATCTACCTTAATAAATCATGACCAACTAAGAATGAAATAGAGGAGGGTTCTAAAAAACTATCCCTCAAGATACCTCTGAAGGATCTCGTTACACTAGAAAAACATCCACGAATCCAAACTTCTAACCTAAACTCTCATAATTTCTAAATAATGATACTTTCCTGGACATAGGAATTAAGGAATTCCATCACCCATGTCATGATACTATTCGTTGTGGGCAACACTGACTCACTCGCACGAGTTTAATGACATCATAGTAGAATGTGTCTTAATTATGAATTTCATCATTCCATTTTATCATTTCAGAACATCACTCCACATCAAAAAACACACATAAAATCAAGGAGAAAACAACATATCTCATAGAACACCAAGTTAGTAACAAAACATCACAAGGAAAATAAAGATAGGGGGAAAAACTTTGGGTACTAGGATCTCATATGTGTCCCACACTACCAATTAATTTCCTCTAAGAATCCATGCCTCCAAAGCACCAAAACTAGGGGAATGGTTATTCCTTGTAGAATCTTCTCTTGATGGTTTTTGATCCCCACAATATTCTCCATGAATGTTTCGTCATTTTCAATATCCAACTCTCCCCATTAAACTATACTAGAGTCATCATGAAGATATCGAAGGAGCTGAGGGATGTAGAATAAACCGTGGACCCTTCCCGACCATAGTGGCAACACCAACTGATATGCCTCTAACCAACTCACCCCCAACACCTCGAAAGATCCCAAATCCAAGGGAGATAGTTTACTCCCATTCACAATTTCTCTAATTACAATGTTGAGTGGAAACCATCAAGAGCACATGGTCTACAACCTTGAGCTATAGGGGCCTCCTCATGTGATCTTCAAAAGAAATCTACCAATCATCTACTGATTTTATCCTATCTCAAACCAACTGAACATTTTCTGTTATGCTCTACACCACCTCTAAACTAAGAATTAATACCTCCCCAACCATAATAAATCAAAACAAAGAAAAAAATGAGTATTAGTGGATACCCAAAAATGGATCCATATTAACATAAGAGTAAAAACTAATATAATAAGCATACTTGACCAAGGGATGGTGTTGTTCCCATGATCTGTTAATGTCCAAGACACATATCCTCTCACGTCTTGATAGTTCATTCTGTATTCCCATCTATATGAGGGTGTAAATTTGTGTTGAGGTGTGAATTGGAGTGAAAAAGAATGTTGTAATACCCTCCAGAATTTTGAGGTTAAATGGGAATCTTGATCCAAGAAAATAGATGTCATAACTCCATGAAACTGATCCAACTCATCCGGACACATAATAGACAAAACATTCTTTTCACCAGACTCCATGATTTCTATGATGGGGGTTGATTTCATTTAATGATCCATGATCACCAATATAGAATCACAATCTCTCGAATCAATGGGTAACCCTATGATTAAATCCATAGATATGTCATCCAATTTCCACATAGGTAAATCCAAGGGTTGAAAAAATCACCCGGAGCAAAATGCTCTACCTTTATCAACTGCGCAACCAGTAACCTTTACAAAAAATTATCAAATTTCGGCTCCATCCCAAGACACCGAAACTTCATCCTTAATCTGTGGTACATCATATAAATTCATGGGTGTACCACCAAATGTGAGCTACAGAACTCATGAAGAACTCCCATGTGCAATTAATCAATAAAAATATCCTCCAATGAAACAAAATATTGTTCTGACTATCCTATGACCATCCCTTCGGATCCTCACCATGTAAAACAAAATCACACATCACCTCTATCTCTTATTCTCCCTAGTAAGACTCCACCATTGGTTGTATTAGAGAAAACTGCACCATAATCTTGAACATGAAACCTCCACAAATGACCACCCATTCATTCAAGTGAATGGATTCCAATTCCACCATTTCTCTCCAAGAATCTGTATTTTCCGAAACGACGTCCTCTTGTAAGATCTGAATCAAAGCACCAAACATGAAATTTTTCTTTCCCAATGTCTAAGAGACCTCCAAATCATAGTGATAATGGAATTTCATCCCCATCTATTGTCATATATTTAGGTCACACTGTGAAAAGATATACCTCTATATCTAGTGATCCATGAAAACTGAAAAGCACTCCCTAATGAGGTAATGTCCCTAAAACATTTGTGAAAACCCAATTGACAGTTGTTGTAGATCATGGGTGGAACTATAATATTCATGTGGTCCTATCTTCCTAGACACATAAGAGATTATTATCTTTTTACGCATAAAGATTCACCCTAATCTAGGATGGGATGCATCATAAAAAACCTAAAGCAACACAACGTACACAACAGATAGAAACATTGGAGAACTAACCAATATCCCCTTCCGGTAACTGAATACTTCTTAGCATTGATTAGTCCACAGAAATGTTTTGTCCTTCATGGTCAATTGTGTCAATGGGGTTCCAACTAAATGGAAATCAGGAAAAAAACTTTTAATAATATACTGAAGACCATGAAAGATATGAACCTTTTCCACATTATAGGGTGATTCCAAAGAAAACACTTCCTAGGCCTTTGTTGGGTCAACTGCCACAATATATTAAGACACCAAATGCCAGAGGAAATAGACCTCTCTATTCCAAAACATATACTTGGATAAATTTCCATAGAACTGGTGGATATATAGAACCTACAAGATAGCTCGATGTTTCTTGACATTCTCATCTTCTAACATTGTGTATATCAAGAAATCATCAATGAATACAATGATGAACTCAACTAGGAACTAACAAAAGAGGAGTTCATGAGCCCTATAAACATGACTGGTTCTTTCATAACACCGAACGACATGACTAAAAAATGGAAGTTCCCCTACATAGATCTAGTGTTAGTCCTCAGGATATTACCCACCTTCACCATTAGTAGGTGATATCCAGACATTAGGTCAATCTTTGAAAACCAACTCACCCCTCAAAGCTGGTAATAATATCATCGATCCTCAGAAGTGGGTAATTGTTCATTATTGTCTCAAGATTCAACATTCAGTAGTCTGTATATAACCTTAGACAACAATCTTCCATCTTTGTGAACAACACTAGAGCACCCCAAAGTGACAAAATAGGCCAAATGAATCATTCCTTCATCATATCATCAGTCTAAATTGAAAACTATCACAACATTGAGGGTGTCATCTGATAAAGAGGCATCAAAATCAAAGAATTTTTTAGCTTAAATTCTATCACAAACTCAATGTCACGTTGAGGGGGTAGTATCACAAACGTCATTTGGAAAACGTTGATGAAATCCACAAAACCCAAAGGAACCTTAACCATCTCAGCTTCCACTGATACCACTAACAACCCAATGAACAAGGAATGATGGGTCTCTACCTAATGACTTCCCACCTAACAACTCATCTCACCATGAAAAACCACACATTATCGATCCAAATTAGAAAACATGATTCTCCTCTGAGATAAGTTAATAAAATCATGATCAGAAAACAACCAATCTATTCAATGGATGACATCATATGGATGCATCTCAAGAAAGAAAAGATACCAATGGTACTTATGGGGTCCCATCCTTAGTATACAACCCTGACACACATCAAACAAGCTAGAATGAACTCTGATTAGAATATCCAACACTAGGGGTATGTGAAGACTCCCTATATAAAATACCAAATCACAACCTATAGTGGGTGAAATAAAAAGTGTTTGAAGCTCTAAAATAAAAAAATGGATAGAGAATAATAGAAGATATATTGATTCTACCTCTTACAATATTTGGCCTATATGATGATACTACCTATGGTGCCTGAAACTGGCCATTCCCATCTGTCATACCCCTCTGTTGATGGTTGCCTCCACAACCACACTCAGGTTGATTCCCCAAATCCTGAGGAACCTCATGAAGTTTTCCTATATCTTCCTTATCATCCCTATCTAGACCATAAACCCATTTCACCTACTATTAGAATGTACTTGATGGTAACTACTACTGACGTTGACACTGAACCTATATTCCATGACCAAACTAATCTTGACCATCCATTGGGAACTATTCATAAAGACGTACATGAACCACACAAAAGATATATATTGTCTCAAAGCAGATAGGAATGGAATTATAAAAATAAGGTTAATAGTGAATCTATCGAGGTTGACTTCCGTATAGTTGAAACCTTGAAGGCCCTGAAACACAAGGCATTCCAAAAAAAACTATAATCATTATGGAAACATGTTGGTTATCCTCTCACATCAATCCTCCACATGATTTTATATTCTCAATCACATAATCCTTCTTATGAACATCTAGGTATGTGAGACATGAAAAATGTGAAATTGCATACTAGATCAAATTATGGAGTTCCTCCTCAAGACGCCTCACCTGGGACTCCTCATTTGGAAATATCTCTATAGAGAAGAAAAAAAGGTAATGAACTTAATACCAGGCTCCAACAAATACCAACTCCCTTGCTGAAGGGAGAGTAGATCTTGCCTCTTATCAATATTTATGGTCGACAAGTGGAACTCTGCCTGAATATTTTTCTAGAATTTTACCCACAAATCATCTTCCTCAATCAGCACACTAAGGTGAAACATCCACCATGTACGCTTAACGCCTCACATATAAGAAATCACCAAAGATACCATGTACTCTATTGTGACTCAGATCAAAATAAATGTTATCTTCATCTCCTATATTCAAATAATTGTTTCAATATTAGAAATGATCCCCTCAAACTTTTCAAAAGGATTATACTAGAAATAATGCAAAATCCTTTACCACTAATCATCATCCTTATCCAGATCAACCTTTAATTGATAAACTAGGTTAGTCTACTAAACCTCATCTTCCTAATCCACACACGGATGATGACTAGGATCCTTAGATGAAAGACAATCAAGTATTTCATATGCCTGGTGATAGGGATATTAATTGTGAAATATTTTAATTAACATTAATTCATTTAATTAATTTCATCCATTTTAACATTCTCTAAAAAACAAATTCAAACAAGATCAAAATTCATCATGATTCATGTACCTATCCTATGTATCTACCCTGCAAGAAGTCCCAACTCACTTGGTCATTCAATAATCTTAGAATCCATGTATTGGATCGTTGGGGGCACTAAAATCCAATGTCCTCTCCCATTTCCCTAGGATATGATATACACCATGGTCGATAGATACTTTTTCCATACCAACCCATAAAAACCTCATAGTGCCTAACACCAATATCCATCGAATCTCTCAACCATCATCTCTAATACAACTCTGCCACAAACCCCTCCCACCAAAGATACAAGGATGAAGGGAGATAGATAGTGACCCCCCCCCCCAAGTCCCTCCTCCAGTAGTCCTAGGTTTGGGACTAGCACAAAGACTATACAAATATCACAATATGGGAGGTCTTACCCATTATAAGGAAACAATATCAAGATATAAAATTAATCAACCACAAAAAAAAATCCATTCCATAAAGCAATAGAAAACCAAAAACTATCCCAAAAAGCATGATTAAATAAAAATTCTATAGGTAAAAAGTCTATAAGAGAAAATACACAAAATAAAACTAAACAACTAAACTGAAACTACCTCATGGTCTCAGCTGGTAATTCTTATCACATTCTACATAATCCTCCTAGAAACCTAAAAATAGTTTTATATACATAGGGTGATAATATATGTATGCTCAATAAAAAACAAAATTTCTCTGTGAAAAAGTGGAAGGAGTATACCAATTTACCAATGCGAAAATATCGAAACAAAAAAGAACCATATAGGCAGACTAATCATAACCAAAACTTCAACAAGGCTCAATTACTAAAAACACATTCATGTAATATAATATAGTATAAATAATATCAATGAAAGGGTGCCCCATGCCACTTTCCTACTGTTTTCTTGTTCTCAAAACCCGATGGTAAATTTCATGGTGCTCCGACATCTTCCTAATATATCACATAACATCTTGCCTATACAAACATGGGACATACCTCACAACACATCTCTAATGCCCAAACATATGGAACACATCATATCTCATCCAGAAGACACCTGAGAAAACACTCCACAACTCATCTTGAAGACACTTGGGACCACACATGACAAAAGATCATGAATAGACCAGGGATATGATGACACATATAACCTGGAGACACCTCAGCCACCACATAAAAATTCTTCCCAACACACCTGGTCCATTATCACCTGGAAGAGGGAGCAGATAAGGGAAGGTGTCCATTCATCCATCTTCCTTCTAAGAATTAGGTATAGAGACCCTCCCACATGACTGTGTGTGTATCAACACATGGTGATCTACATTGGTGGGGTTCATCCATATATCACAAGAACATATAGTGTATACATATAATGATATAAAAGGAAAATAATCTCATCCTATAGTTTTTCAAACAAAACACCAACCTAATCCAGACATCCCCACATTATAAGAACCGCTAAATGCATAACACTATAAAAGAGAAACTCATGCCATAATTTAGATTTCAGTCTCGATCTATCATTATTCCATTTTGTATATTCTCCATTTTCATCCAATTCCATTAAACATGTAGTTTGATTTTTAATTAAATTCCATCATCAATTAATCTATTAAACATTCTATATAAATAATTATCATGTTGTAATTCCATTTCAATATTATTATTCATTTCACCATACATAAAAAATTGGGTAACGTACATATATGAAAACATAATAAGCAGTATAGTGAATCAAAATCTCAATATCCATGACCAAATCCATCTACCACTATAGCCCCACTACACAACCACATTATGACAATCATAGCCCAAATTAAAACCATATCTCTGACCAAAAAACAATATATTTATTTATTTAAAAATGTTACTCTTATTCAAATTACATTTCATTAATTAAGGGGTTTATCACAAAATCCACTAGATCCTGGGGAATTCCATCCATTAACCAAAAATACTTGGTCAACTATTTATTTATTACATATTTTTTTGCAACCACACAACATGCATTCTATAGTTCACAAGATGGAATCTCATGAAAGGACAACCAATAGACCTGATTTTCATTGGGTAATTAGGCTATACAATTCAAAAATATTAATCAATTTCCATAAAATATTATGATAAAACATTATGTTCCCCTAACCCTTTGTATTTATTTTAGATGAATTATGATATCCTTATTAATTCATAATCAAATATCTCCACAAGGATAAACATTTATATACCATTCCCAAATGGTAGAAAATAAAGAAAGATGAAGGAAATCCTACCTGGAAGAATGATGATTGAAAAATCCCTGTCACACCAAAAAATAGGTGCACATATAGCAAGAAACGCTCCTGGTAAAACATAAACTAACTATAGAAACCAGGTTACTCACCTCCAATGAAGAAGGATGTGGGATACCTAGTCTCCAAGGAAACCAAGAATGAAATATATAAGAAATAAAAAAAATTATAAATATTAGACCTTGTATGTTTGTAATTAGATATATATTTGAGTTTCTATTAAAGAATATCTCATCAATACCATGTGTTTTAAACATTTACAAGGCTTCTAGACAATATAATATTTAAAGATATGATTGATCCTTTTCAAAAAATCCTTAAAACCCTTATTTAAGGCCTTTAAAACCATTTTTATTTATAAAATATGTTAAATGTGTATTTTTTACTTTTTCTAGAAAATTTTAAAATTCTAGAAAAATAGAAAATTGTAGAAGTTAGTCACTACCATGATGAGTCACCCGTGGAAGAGTAACCTTGAGATGATTCAATTCTAGAAAAGTAACCTTCCGATGAGTTAACTCTAGGATGATTTACCATAATATGATTCATTGTAGAATGATTCATCTCCAATATGATTCAGCACGAGATGAGTCACTTCTATACAAGTCACTGCAAGATAATTCACTGATATATGAGTCACCAGCAGAAGGTTCATCGCTAGACGAGTTATTGTGGGATGATTCACCATCAGATAAGTCACCAATAGATGATTCACCACTTAATGTGTCACTACCAAATGAGTCACCACTCTACAAGTTATAATAAGATCAGTCACAGCCACGACAGTTCACCGATAGATGGGTCACCTTTATAATGAGTCACTATAGGAAAACTGTAATATTTTTAAGATTGTTGAAAAGAATAACTAATGGAATGAATCACATTTCCCAAAACACTCCGGACTACCCCTAAACACCTCAGACATCATATATTTTTTCAATGTAACATGCTGGAAGGTTTGGGATATTACAATTCAATCATGTCACATTTGTATAGCACGAAACAAATAATAAAAATTCTCCAAGTCCAAATAAAGGAAGTAAACAATAAATAAGTAATATATTAGTAATATATTTTTATAAAACAAGATTATAAAAGTATAATAGTATGAATATGGTTATAAAGTTATTGATCAGGATATTTATTTTTTAAAATATGGGTTAGAACACATTCTACTAAGAGAGAGAATATATTTGTCACAATTTTATTTTCATGAGATATATATAGAATTTCAAAAACTAATATCTTTGATATTATGTGATTAAAATATAACTATTTTATTTTAGTATATCTAAATAATTTTTCTATTATCAAGAACCATATAATGTAATTTCTATAAAATAATTTTGATTCAAAGGATAAAATGGTTTTGGGGGTTTTTACATCTCTATTTTGATTCATTAAGATCTGATTTATATTCACCACTTATTATCTTTACGTGGTTCATATATTAACATGAATTTTTGAATAATACTCTATAATAAATTTTTGGGATGTAAGAGTCTATATAACAGTCCCTCCTTCATGTTAATTTGACACCAGAGTTACCAAAATCATTATAAAACTAAAACACTTTGTAGTGGGAAATATATAGTAATGTTTTAGTAAAGTAAATGAGTGTGTAGTTTCCTTGTAATTATATCATATCATAGATATTGGTAAGTTGATATAGATATATAAAAATTGTACCTATGGTTAATAACCTATAAAAAGTCTAGTTTAGTATCAAATTTACCTTCACTCAATGCATGATTAGTGGGCCTAAGATTGCACACCTTACTAGACACTCTTAAGTGGAGTGATTTTGAAAATTTTAATCCTATATCAAACCATAATGAATAATTTTATGATCATTAATATATGATAATACCGTTGAAAACTATTAAGTACAAATACTATGTTATATTGATTACTCAAAATCTTGAATGTAACCTTCTCTACTACCTTATCTTAACTATTTGAACAAGGGCTCCATCCATATCCATATTAATTTTCCAACAGTTGGATATTCATATAATGAATAAAATTATAATATTGAAAAGGAATATGTTGATAATTCATATTTATACTATTTGTGTTCAAATAGATATTGTATACTTATCCTTGATAAGGGATGATGTTCCTTAAGTACACTAAGATTTGTATTTTTCAACTGTCCACCTTATTTTATTGAAAGTGTTATGAAAATTTTTTCTCTCTTTTTTTGATTCGGGTAAAAATATTAGAATTTCACATGTTGTTATTAATAAATTTATATTTATGGAATAATGTTTATTATTCATGGTATTTTTATTCATATAATTTATATAAATAATGTATTGGACATAAAGAAGTTATGGGTGGTTCCTGAGATTATATTTCCCCTCAACGCATCAATGAGTCTCATGAGACAAAGGGTTTCTATATTTGTTGTATGCCTAACCAATGAAAGTATGATATGTTGAATGTATAATTTATTAATATAGTGATATTTTGGATATAAGTATGGTGACAAGAATCATATATTTCTTTCAACCATGTAGCAATAATAATATCATGTTTGAGGCCTTGATGGTGAAGATCGTCGCGTCTGGCATTTTGAAAACCATCACCATGAATTCAGTTATTGTTAACTATATTATCATTTTCATTTTTATACAATCCATGGATATTAATCAATATTAGGATATTTAATATATGGAAATTTTGATAACAATTTACTATTACATAATGTGTATTCCTGTTATGATAGTTTTTTTATATTATTACACTAACTAATAATTTTATCTCACTATTACTTTGTTTCCTTCCCCAGGGTACTAATACTTGAACATTTAATAAATTCTAGTATCCAATAAAAGGAATCAAAAAATTTAAAGATGTAATTTTTCAATATTTTTTTTTCAAATATAATATGGAAATCATGTATCTATCTAGTCCCTAAAGACTTCCAAACTATTACTTCCATTATGATGTGATTCATTGTATCATGTACTAATGTAATAAATTGAATAGTAGATTAGGGTTATTAGAGAAAGGGACTTAAAATTTCTGTCAAATTAATTTTAATAGGAACCATGGAAACAATATTTTTAGTTAACATATTTAATTCATTTATTATGATAAACGCTTTGGATTTCTAAGAACTTTTACTTGATTTAGGATTTTTAGGGGTCAATATTCAAAATTTCATGAGCTAATTAATTATCATTAATTTATAAAGATGATGACTAACAATAGTATGGAATGTAATATCAAAACTATTAATCAATGTACTAATTTCCTTCCAATGTAACTCAATATGGTTGGTGTTTTATGAAAGGTGATTATGGCTATATTAAGGAATTTGACTTAGTTTATGACTAATGAGATTTCCTATATGGATAATCCTATGAGTGTATAGGTATGATCCTATAATTTTCATGGTATATACCTCTTGATTTTTGGTTTAAAAAATTTTATTTGGGTTTCCTTTTCTTCTCTAAACCTTGGTGGTTAAACCATTCTTGGCGTGGGGTGGAGATCCTATTTCTAAAAAATGACCTAAATATTATGGAAGTATGTTTTTCAATTAATAGTGTCTGAGTATAAATGTGTTAAGGATTATATGGGTTGTCTATGGGTTTGGAATGGTCTAATGGTGGTTTGAGGTATTCTATAGAAATATAGGATGTTCTTTATCTACTGAACACATTCATGTTGTGAATGTATTACACAATGTGAATCCATTACAATGTCAAATACCTGAAATAGTTTAGAGTGTGAAATGATTACACACCATGAAACAGGTTATTATCATGAAATGATTGACCATGGTTATTCAAACCTGAGTAGACATGTTTTTTGGCATATCCTATAAATCTATAAATTCACTTCATGAAATGTGTTCTTTTCAAAAATCTCTAGTGACTTGATCATTTAAAATTTGTTGTGCACATGATTTTATTTTCATATTCTTTACAAACAATTCCCTCAAACACTGCGATGAATAAATGTGATTTTTTAGGGTTTCCTAACCCTATATAAATATCAATATAGTGTTTAATATACAATATTTTCCTTCACATTGGTTTTCTTATTTGTATACAATATTCACCCTTTTGGAGGTGAGATATCTTAAACACAATTGAATCAGGTTTTGAACATGATGTTTGTGTGACCAAGGTTTTCTTTGAGATTTTTTTATCCTTCGATCATAATCATAATTCATATTTTTTATATTTACTTTTTTAGTAGTATAAAAGTAAGAGGTTTATAATAAATCTATATGGTTTTTTTCTATTTGTTTTGGTATGTGAACAATTGTTCAATTGAGCCAACACAACAATCATGTTAACTAATCGAATAATGGATAATAATAATCATGTGTTGGGACCACTCATGGGGTCCATTTGGATCCATTAGTGTTGATACCAAGGTTATGGATACCCATATAGAGATCCTAACCTCGAACAATAACGAAATAATTTTTTATTAAAATATGAATTATAATGACACGATACCTAAGTTGATTTTTGTGGTAGGATCACATGGCAAAATTGATTGCATGGTTATTTAAATTAATATATATATATTGATATGAAGTTTTTTTATACTCTAGAATGATAATGTTTTAATATATAATGTGAATAATGAAATGGAATTGAATGATAAAAGGGTAATTAGCATAATTGACCTTTGTATCATGTGATTTATCATGGGTTATTCTAGACTTTATGACATGGGTTTTATATTATGTTGAAATGATTATATAGAGTGAGTGTCTTGATTATGTCATAATTATTATAGTTCTTGGTCTATTTGAAGAGATTATACAGAATAAATGGACATGTTATGCTAATATTATTATATTGAGGTAATTTCCTAGTAATATTATATTTCTAATTGGGCTTGGCCTGGTAATGATAAAATTTACACACACACACATATACGACTTGGATTTGTTAAGATGAAATGATTATATAGATGTTTTGGCCAGATAATTCTATAATTCCATGTAGACATTGATTGAATTTTCTAAAATGATTATATAGAGGACTTAGTCTAGTTATTCTAAAATGATTATACAATGGGCATGTCATGTATATATATAAAAATGATTATATAGATGTATTTCCCTGGTTATTTGATTATTCTATGGATATGGGGTTATGTTTGTCAGGGTAATTCATCATGCATAATGTTATTCCAGAATGGTGCTGAAGTTTCTTAATCATTATATTTTATATATTGTTTAATTAATACCATTATTTTTAACTTTATTATATTCACTTACAATTAGAAAAAATATTTTTAGACATAGTGGTGTTGAACTAATGAGTTTACTCAGAAACATATTAAAGACACCATTTGGTACCCGAAAAGATTACATGGATACAGGTTTGGACAAGGGAAAAGGGCCATACTATTGACTATTTCATGCTATATAGGTAGGAACATGGATATGGAACCAACTAGGAATAATGGACTGTCATCTCTTAAGTTATTTATGTTAGCATGGTCTTATATCTGTATGACTTACAATATGTTATTTTCATTAATTTTTGTATTAAATTACATGGTTTGTTATTAGTTGGTTTACATGGTTCATCCATTATACTCTAGTCAAATGGGGTAGTGTTTGAACTATTTCAGTTATTCTGATATTATTTTATTACTTATATACTAAAACTATCTACCAGGGGTTATTGTCTCCCCACCATGTTATCTACACCCCTACTACATAATGGTAACCTCTACCACATAGCGAAGTGTGTTTATGGTCCAATAACTGACATGATTTGGTGACATGAGGGAGTGATAGATTGGGGAGTTATAGTATAGCTGGGTAAAATAATGTTTGACCAAATCATGCATAAACAACATCCATAATTCCATAGGGCCATTAATTTATTATTAGGTGAATAATGTAATACTTACATAGATAAGATAAAATTTTCCTTGGGATGTAATGAAGTGGAGATTGTTTTCATTGTATTTTATTATCTAAGGGGTGATTCAAAGATACAGTGGTAATTAATTCATAATAATTGTAACGGTAAGGACATATAAAACATAGAATGGAGGATTTTTAGGGTAGTATATTTTGAGAAATACATCCCTAAAGAGTATTGAGTCGATATATAATGAAAATTTCATAATAAGAATTAGAATGATGAGGTGGGTGTTATTGAGTATGAGTATATCTATACATTATTTTTCAAGAATGATGCATACAACATATTCAAGCTATATAGTACGATCTGTTGTTTCTTTTGTGTGCTAAAGCTAATCCACCAAAGGACCCTAGTCTGTGAATTTTTTTCATCATATAATAACATAGTAAATTGTTAGACCATTATAGAAAAATAGTTATTAATTTTATAATTATTTAGTATAATTCTATATAAGGATATGATTATTGAGAACCATGCTCAATGAAATGTGGTAGCAAAGAAGAAGGGACATCAATAATGTAAGGATTTTGGAATGAAACATCAAGTTAATTATTTAAAGGGAATAAGATTTCATTACATTTGTGGATAAAATGTTTATGTGGTTTATAAATTCAATGGATAGAATAATTTTTTTAATATCTAGTGCTTAATCTATAATGAGACAAGAAATTACATAAACCAATTCCCCTTGAATCAAATGATTCAATGTTAGAAGAGGCTTGGGGGATTGTTAAAGATTATTTGGTTCACCTGCATGATGTCTAGGATTGTAAATATGTGAAAATTGGTACATTAATCATGAACACATTTATTACTGATACATTATTCAATTTATGATACTCCCACTCTTATATATTTTACTTATTTGATACAAATGTTAAAATACTACCCAGTTCACTAGGAAATGATTTTTCAATAAAGAATCCATTTAGAAATATTATTTCAATGTGGTTATGTAAATCACTCACTATTAATTCATATAGATACACTACATTCCAAATTTAATACAATACCAATAAATGAATTTCATAGAAGGTATTTATTTATTCCCAAGAGAAGTAGATTTCGAATATTAAAGGGGGAATAAAGGTTTTTTTATTAGGTGAGGAATAACTATCTATTTCAGACATTTATCCACCTCCAATAGGTTTATTTATTTAAATACGTAGAGATAAAAGGTAGATATAACCCATGGTTGGAAATTAATACTCAATAACCAAGGATGTTTCTATTAAACATGAATCATGGATGTGAGTACTATACATTTACCTAGTCGTATGAATATACATGAAGTATAATATTTAGTTGAAGTCATTACCAATTTAAGTACAATATCCATGACTCCCTACAGAATGGATATATTAGTATTAGTGGATTTGACGAAACAATTATAGGATTTTTGTTCCATGTTAATTGTATACACTATTTTTTTGTATTGGGGATCAACTATTCATTTTTAAGAAAAAATATGGGCGAATGGAGAAATGTGATGATTACAGGATGAAAAGAACCATTAATTTAATGAATTGGTATCCTCACCCATCCATTGATGTACTATTTTATCAAATATAGCGAGATAAATATTTTTCAATGATATATATTCACCTTGTTAATTAGAAATTATGGGTGAAGAAGGATGAAATATTAATGAAAATATTTCTTATTAGGTATAAGCATCATGAGTTTACAGTGATTACCTATGGATTAACTAATTCACTTAGTATATTTATGGATATGGTGAACACTATATTCAAGGATTACTTTTTCATTTTGTATTATAATTCATTGATGATATATTTAAATACTCTAAAATCCTTGGGGAGGATGATAATCATTTCTGAATCATTATTAGGGATCTCAGTTAAAAGGAATTGTGTGGGAAATTATGTAATTGTAATTTCAACTCAAGGATTTCACTTTTCATATTCATATTATATTTAAGTATAGAATATGTGTTGATCCTTAACAGAATATGTTATTCAAGGAATTCCCCACACATAACATTATAACTAAGATATATAGTTTCCTTGGCCAAGTAGGATAATATAGATGATTCATTCCAAAAAAATATCTATTTTCCATTCATTTAATAAATTTAATACATAATGGTGTAATATATACATGGTAAAAATAATGTGAAGAAAAAATTGTGGAGCTAAATATAATATTTTTTGATGAACTGATATTTCCTCTACCAATAGGAAAGGGTGGATTTTCATTCGATAGTGATGAATCAAATAAACAATTGATGTATTTCCTTATACAGAATTATAGAGTGGTTTCTTATGAATCCTGAAAATTGTAGATCTATAAATAGAACTATCAAAATCAAGGACTTCAGTTCGAATCTATTATTTTTTTCCATGAAGATATGAAGGAACTAATTAAATTTTGAGAAATATGAAGTGTATACAGACCCCAAGAG
This sequence comes from Viscum album, assembly GCA_963277665.1. Lineage (NCBI taxonomy): Eukaryota > Viridiplantae > Streptophyta > Magnoliopsida > Santalales > Viscaceae > Viscum > Viscum album. The sequence continues at coordinate 132,911,870 of OY728152.1, read as the reverse complement.
TTTGAAATACTTATTTATCAATAGTATATCAACATAAGACAAAGGACATTATTATAACTTCACCCATAATAGGATTTCTCAGTACACTACCACCCTAGAAAAGCAAACAATATGGTTGATTCCTTATGTTTGTTGGATCATTGATTTCTGAAAATAATGTGGATAGACAAGGATCTTATAGTTATTTTTCCAATAAATATTGATATGATAATCATTATGAAAATGAAACATCACTACTTTCCAAAATGATTTCAAAACCATCCATTCTGGTGAATTATCAAAATGATTATTGTGGTCATAAAAAGGAAAATAAATCCATGAATGATGGTGGCTTAATAAGAATTTAAAATGAACATGGCGTTTAAATATTTTAAAAGAGGATTAGGGTTCCATCCATAATTGAGATAAAACAGTAATTTTTTGATGAATTACAATGTAAAATATTCTATATTCAACATGGTAAAACAATGATGTAAATGGATATTAGAGGAAAATTATAGGGGTGTTATGATGTGTCAAATTGCAATAATTGTTTGAAGATTCTTGGTTTCTAAGTTGTTAAAGGGTGAAAACCCTCCAAACAAAGTAATGAAACCATTCCCTATACCAATGAGGAAGTGGTAAAATGTTATAATGGAAATTTTCAACTAATATATGAATTCTTATAAATGTTATAATACTATATGGGTAATTTTGGTTTCCCTAACTATGTTTATATATTTCATAGAAATAATTGGGAAAATTCCTTCAAAATGTCTTGTGAGAATGTATATCAATGAATAAATTAAACTTCATGGGAAACCGATATTAATTTTATATGATCATAACAATCAGTTCATATTACAATTTTAGATGAGATTTTAGGAGGCTCTCAATGCTGAGATACATTTAAGCACTGCCTATAACCCTCAAACCAAGGGATAGTCAAAATGACTATATAATCATTAGATGACATGTTATCATACTCTCTTGACTCCCATATTGTATGGTATTAATATCTACCTATAGATTTGTTTTTATGTAATAATATAATCCATTCAAGTATTAAGATTTCACCCTATGATGAATTTTATTTGAAGATATGCTAAAATTTAACATGTCGGGATGATGTTAGATAAAGGAAGTTAATGGGTGTATAATTTTTTCTGCAGGAAACAATGAAAGGGTGATATATTTAGAATAACATTAAGATGACTCAAATAAAAAATATGATCAATTTATATAATTTGTGGAAGGATATATAATTTCAAAAGGATTATCATGTATTCTAAAAGGTATCTATATCAATTAGTGTATCAAATATTAGTAATAAATCGACACTATATCCAAGAATCATCAGTCCTTTTAATGTTTCTAATGGATTTGAGTTTTGGACTATGATCTCAATATTACACCAAACCACTCTAACATGATTGATTTTTTCAATGTTTCATTGTTAAAGATGTACATTGAAGACCCAATTCATGAATTTAACACTACGGGAATAGATTTGGAATTTGAATTCTAATATAATGAAGTTCTTATAAAAATCAATGACACAGGAGAGAATGTGTTATAGAATCAATCAATGAAACGGGTAAAATTCATTTAGATAAATCACAATTTCGAGGAGAAAATATGGGAATATTCAGAGGAAATGATGAATAATTACCAACATATTTTAAGATTTATTGTATATCTTATTTCAAGGACGAAATTACTTATGTAAGATTTAATACCCAAACCCAACTCGAGTTTCTAAAAATATATCCTAAAAATATTCTCCCAATTAATAATCCATTCAAATAAAAAATATAATTAAAATGTTTTTATGAATAATTTATAAATTAATGAATTTATATTTGATATATAGGAAGTGATAATATAATTCACTAGGACCAAATTCGCTTAGGGTAATTTTTTAAATTTTTCTACAATAATTGAAGTTTATTTCATTATTGAAATATATAGTTTTTCTTAAATCCATAGTGTTTATGAATATAAAATATTATATGTATAAAATAGAAACTTATAAATAAATTTCATTGTCAGATATGTAATTATGTGTGAAAAATATATATTTTAGAATATAATTATGAATTATGAAAAATTATGTTCACTATTCTGTATATATAAGTATCTTTTACAAATATAATAATTTTTTTTAGAAATATATTAATAAAATTATATATTTGTTAAGTTATGTTTTATATTTATTTAAAATCCATGAAATATTAATAATAAACAAATTTATAATAATTAACTGATAAAAATTAAAAAAAATATATGACACCAAAATATTTATCATAAATTACACTATTTTAAAAAATAGGTCTTTATATATTACATGTTATAATGATAAAACAATTTTTATAAGAAAAAGGAATAATATTTGATAAAATGGATCAATATTTACAATCATTAGTTCCAAATAATGTAATATGTAATAAAATATGCATTAAAATTAATCTTATTATGAAAAAAATAATCACAATAGTAAAAAAATTGTAAAATAAAAATATTTTTGAGTAAATGTATTGAAACGTGTTTAAAAAGTGTTTCAAAATTATTAGATGATGATTTTTCATTCATACAACACTCACATATTATTATTTCCCAATCTGGATCACTTGACCCTTGAATAATGTCACAACATTATTCTAAAAGTAACGGGTATTTATAATAATAACATTTTTCACTCATAAAAGGGTAACACTTCCACCACATCAATATACACATATTATATTTAATTCTCCCCCAAAGATCATATATTTTCTTTCTCATAGAATCTAGTTAAACATTTAGAGTACTATGTTCTCAATAATTTATCCAAAATACTATAATTCAAATGATATTTTCAAGATAAATCTCAATATATAAATGAATTTATTTCTTACTCATTTGCTTTTTTCATAGTCTTACATTTCCATAATTTTTAAATAAATCCAAATATAATGGAATTTTTTTATTAATATAAAATAATTTTTTTATATTTACATAGAAACCATTATTCAATGAATTCTATTAACTATGAAAAAAGGACAATATCAGGCATGAATTTGTGGGGACTACCCCTTCTATGAAATAATTTCCTATTTTCATAACTACTGTTGCGAAAAAATCCTTCATGGTATCGTTGAAACATTTTTGAGGAGATTGTGTTTGTTGAAAAAGTGGGCCTTCTTGTTGTGTTTCTTCACAAAGAATGCCACATTGTATAATTTGTTTACAAAGGTGGTTTACATGGTGATTTGTCGGGTTTAAGATATGTTTTTGGATATCCATGTTTGATTGAAGAACCTCGACAAAGGAATGGACTCTCTGGAGGTGGTAGAAAAAAACTAGATACAAGTTGGAAACATTTTCTAGTGTCTGCCAAATTTGTGGGCCTGAAAATTAGAAAATAGAGAGATGCATTTTTGGAAAAGGTAGGTGAGTGAAAAATAAATGTGGTGCTCAGAAAATAAAAGTGGTGTAAAAAATATTTGTGTTGTGTGTGAAAAGAGGAAATTGGTGCGCACAATATTTGTGTAGTGTGCGAAAAAGGAAAGTGGTGCGTGAAATCTTTTCCTAGTACACGAAAATGAAAATGGTGCATGAAATATTAGTATGGTGAGGGAAATAGAGGATTGGTTTTTTTGTTCAAGAGCTGTGTTGAGATTAGAAGCTCAAAAATTGGAAAAGGCGTGAGTTGCACGAAATATTGGAGTAGTGCGTGAAAAATAGTGGTGCACGGAAGATGTTTTCTTCGCGCTTGAAGTGCATTCTATGCTCAAGAAGGGTTTTCTGCATAGGGGTCAATTTTTCATATAAATATGAAGTGAAATCCTCATTTGAAGTAGCTCAAGACTTAGAGATTATCTAATCTCTCACATTTGAAATTGGAATACACAAGGTAGTTGCATGTAAACATCAAGTTTGCGTGTAATGTTAGGTGGTTGCATGTAAAATAATTTTTTTTGCGCGTAATGGGAATGACTGTATGTAAAAGAGGTCTGTTTCATGTAAAAGAGGGTTGTTGCGCATAAAATAAGTGTTTTCTTGTGAAGTAAAGACAACACGTAAAAGTATGTGTTTGCATGTAAAATTGGTAATTGCGCATAAAAGTGGTGTTGCGTGAAAATTGGATTTCATGCCAAAGTAAGGAATTACACTCAAGGAAGTGTAGAGGCTGTGCGTAAAAATTTGAGTTACCCGGTACCCCTAGTTCCAAGAGAGATTCATATGTGGGTGAAATTGGAACTTCAATAGGGCATCTATCAATAATTGAGGATACATATTTCATTATAGATAATGAACGGACCAATAATTCTATAAACAGTGTGTGGATCATTTCTAGAACAGTTAGAAAAGGAAGATGAAGAAGGTGATCCTTTCTACTAGCATTGAGCGAGAGAGAGAGAGAGAGAGGAACAGGGAGTGACCCTTAGGAAAGCTGTGAGCTAACCCTAAACATTGTAAAGGCAGTGAGCCAAGGCGTATAAGTGATCTAGACCAAACATTATAAATTGGCAGTGAGGTTTAGTGGATTTGGTATAGCGGGACATCATCACTGTATGCTCTTTGGATGTAGCCCAGTGATGGTGCACCAAGTAAAAATCATTGTGTCTACTTGCTTGCTTACCTACATTGCATCCAAAGCCTCCTTATGAGATAAATAAGGAAATAACAAGATAAAATTTAAAAACATAAGATCAAACTAAGTGACCCTTATAATATAGAGGTCAAGATCCAGTGGGGTAGTACGAATTTTGAAATAGAATATCCATACTCTGATTCACACCCCCTCTCCGGGTATCTAGGCCCCTTTAATTCCTAACAATTACATCCCATGGATGATAAAATAATGAATTTATGGTAACAATATGTTTTCTATTTCACATTATTTTAAATCATAATTGATCATATACCTTCATTCTATCATATTTTACGAGAAGTAATATCGTTAATCATGCGTATGTGTTGACCACCGCCTCCGTGAAAGAAAATTTTCATTTTTCACCATCACCCTTCATAGATTGGTATTAGATATTATTTAATAGTGTAAATTTATAATTATTATTTTTTATGAATTTATAATAGTTATACTAACATTATATAAAATTATTTCCTTACCCATTAAATCATTATAATGCACCCTTATTTGGGTATGTAATACCACCTAAATGGATGATGTTTTAATATTTATTTCATGAATGATAAAAGAATATTATAAAGAGAAAATATTATGAATTAAGAATTTATTTAAAATGTTATATTGATTCAATAAATGTGTTATTTATATTTAATATATTTATTAATATATCACTTTTCGATCATTCAACACGCTGAAACTTATTCTTCAAATTTTTTTAAGAACCAATACCATTATCATTCAAAATTTTAAAATTTATTATAATGAATCATTAAAAAACATTTATTATTGTTTCTTTTATTATCTTTGAATTATTAACAATAAAATAAGAATTAATAATTTCCCCTCTCACAATGGTACTGGTACGAAAAAAACAATAAAAATTTCCAACGACCAAATTGATGAAAATAAAATATAACTGAGAAATAAATATGTAATTAATTGTTATAAAAACGTATATAAAATATTATAAATATGAATAAGATTACTAATTAGTTTATTAAGACTATTCTGTATATATTTGGGGATAAATCTCATTGAACTAGGAAGGAACCCAAAGTACATGGTTCTTTTTCTAAAATTTAATTTATTGGGACACATTTCATATTGTACACTATTACATCTTCAATTTTCTTTGATTGATTACTAATGAAATTAATTTATTATATTCATTTAATTCATGAGGTTTGGAGATACATATCAAGTTATTTATTTAAATATATATTAATTTTTTTGATACAAGGGTTGTATGTATTTCCACATATCTCTATTAACTCAATGAAAAATTGTGTTTTCAGTAATTATTTCCTTAGTGTGGTGTACACATTTAAATGGATATTTTTTGGTTATATTAAAAATGTATTTTTAAGGATTTATGAATCTATATCATTAAACCTCTCTCATGTTCTTAGGAAAAATACTTTCAAAAGCTATTATAAAACGAAAATGTTTTTTATAGTGTGGAAACCATCCTAATTTTTTGTTAAAATATATGTGTGTATTTTTTTCATTGTAATTATAAAACTATGTGTTGTTTGGAAGTTGGATGATATAATGAAACATATTAACATAGGTGTAATCACCTTTAAAAATGTAGGTTGAGTATGTACTTGGGCTTTACTCAATGCATGATCAGTAGGACTAAGATTTCTCACCTTGATAGAAACACCTATGAGATATGTTTTTCATAATTTATGCACTCATATAAACTATAATGAAGTATTTTTATACCATTATTATGGTATCCTACCATTGTATGCAATTTAACTCAATTTATATCTTCTATTGATAATAAATCTCTTTTAATGTTCACTTTCCCACTCTATTATATTTATTTCATTGAATAAGGGATATTTCAATTGATTCTGGAATGTTAATATTGTTATATATTTAAATTGATAGACACATTATTCCATTAAAAATGTAATTTTTAATAATATATTTATTCTGCCTCTATATATATAACTATTTATTACTCATTCAAGATTATCAATGAGGTCCTTTTGGTAACATGATGATATATATTATGTACTCATAAACATTATTTCTTTGGATGGGTTTTTATTATGTTATCTCTTTTGTTGAGATGTGTAATGTAATAATATTACATATGTTATTATTCCAATATATTTTCTTATATAGGAGTATTTACTATGAAAATTATTGAAATTAATTTTTTTTTATATGATTAATAAATTGTACTTAAAGAAGTTATAGTTTGGTCATAGGAATATATGTACCCTCAAAACAACAGTTGGACTCTTCAGACAGAAGGTTTCAGTTTTTAGATTATTCCTACTCTATGGGAACATGATGTCATGGATGTTTCCCTGATAGAAAAAATGATGTCTCAGATGTATACTAAATGGAATTAATGATGTTTTTGGTGGGAGTGGATACTCCAGAGGGGGTGAATTGAGTTCCAATAAAAATTACTGTTAAAAATATTTCTCTTAAAATCCCCCAATTTAAAAACAAAGTTAAACTTTAGTGAATCTATATCGAGTGTAAATGTTTAATCAGTTTCTCAAAGATTGATTAGGTCTCATTTGACTTAATAAGAAGATTAAATTAACTTTTGAAACTTACATACTGGTTTAAAATAAGTATAAACACTTGCTAATTATCTATCAATGTAGCTTTAAAATATTTTTGTATTTCAAAGTAATAGCAGTGGATAATGAAATAAATATATATAGTATGCTTATGAAAAAAACTAAAAAAGCACAGTAGAGATAACCAAGAGGTTCAGTCTCAAACTGAGACTTAGTCCTCTCAACAATTTATATAAATTTATCCACACCATGGATTGGGGGTAAACAACAGTACACTATTGTCCCTGTCCAAAGACCACTACCATAGTTCTATGTGTGAAACAAAAACAACAGCACATAGGATGTCTAGGTCTCACTCAACCTCTATCACTATCCATAGTGGGAAACAAAGGGTTATGAATTTTGAGTGGGGATTTATGAATCCTCTAGTTTAGATTAAGAGACAGTGTGTGTGTAAAATAAATAGGGTACACACACTGCTCGAAATGTAAAGATAGAATCACTAGAGAAAGTGTGAAAGAGTTTAGAAATGCTTTAGTGATTGGCTGTGTAGCTCTGGACTCCTTTGGTTGGTCATAAAAACTTCTGAGTCCTTCTCTGGTTTCTTCTCAGAAAACAGATTGTCGTTTTCTTCTTTGATTCTTGGTCCAGCTTGTCAGCTTGAGTGCATGAAGTGTTCTTGGTAATTCTTCACTCATGATGCGGCTTGTGATCTCCTTGAAAATGAGTAGATTCATGTCTGTCTAGTGTTCTTTGAGTATGGATTTAGACTTGCGTGAATGCTCCACGTTTGAATGACATTCATCCCTTCTCTTTTTCACTCATGTGCCTTCTTAGTTTCTTGATGCTTGTTATATGCACTTCTTCAAATACCCTTTTTCATCAAGGTCTTTATATTCCCTTTTATAGCTTTCATCTCTGGGAAATGGGAATGATTACCTTTTGCATGGGTACTAGGTACGGTTCCCTGACAAGGAAAAAGAGATCATTAAATAACATTAACTACATTAAAAACATCCCATGTAACCGTTGTCTTAATAAATAAATAGCATTGAGAGTATAGAGTTTGACAAGTTGGTCAATAGCTCGTGTTGGTAAATGTGTACGGTGGTCTTTTGTGTAGAAGAACCTTCCATAGGTAGCTCTTTGAACATTCATTAGTAGCCTGTTGGTATCGGTAGCTCTAGGTATCAGTAACTCCTTCTATCGGTAGACTTACTCTATCAATAACTCGGTAGACTGGTTCTATCAGTAGCTTTGTACTTGTATTGGTAGACTGTGTCAGTCGGTTCATATCAGTCACCAGTGTATCAGTAAGCCGGTCAGTAGCTCATATCGGTAGCTCTTATTGTCCAGTATCAGTAAACTGAATCTTTTGGTAGACATGCTTACCGGTGGACTTATGCATATCGGTAGACCTGTTCTATCGGTAGCTCAGTTTCTGTCCTATCAGTAGACTTGGTGTCGGCCAGAAAATCTTGTACATATTGGTGACCTTTTTGAATCGGTGACTCTCTCTATCGGTAGACTGAGTACCGGTAGCTCTATATCAGTAGCTATACCCAGATCAATGACTTAACACTTGTCTGTTTTATAAAAATAATATCCGAATGGGTTAGAAGAACTTCAGAACTCATATAAACAAAGATAGACATGGATTAACATATCTCATGGATTATTTTAATATTATTATCATCTTGATCACAGATTGAAAGAATTAATATATTGAAAAACATTATATTGATATTACCAAAGCATATGAAATCATAATTGGGATTATCAAAATAGGTGAGGTTAACAATCCCCCCCTTTTTGATAATCACAACCTATGATATTATCATTTTAAAACAGTGAGCAGTTGTATAAGTGGTTATATCATTAAATGAAATTATCTCAGAGAAAAAGTATGTTATAGAACATAATGGATCATAGGTGGAAGAAAATCTGATAGTATCAGAGATAAAATTAAATGTAATGATATCAAAAGTAAAATTTAGTAGCATTAGAGAGTTAGAGAAAATGGTATCAGAGAATGAAATTTAACAGTATCAGAGGATTAAAGCATGATATATTTTCCTTAGATAAAAATTTCTCCCCCTTTCATTAATATCTCTCCCCCTGGGTGAATATTTCTCCCTCTTTGATACTTAGAGAGTATTCCTCCCCCTTTGTAAAAGCATGGTGAAATATTTCTCCCCCTTTGTGATAATCAAAAAGTGGGAAACCAAAGAGAAGATGAATAAAAATAAGAATGAGAAAAGAGATAAAAACTAGTTTCATTTCTTGTTCCAGATAAGGTACAATGAAATAAACAAAATACAATGGATTCATATCAAATGGTCTAGCCACTTGTTCAATACACATACTCAATGTGAGATTTTCCCTTGGGAGACGAAGAGGATTTAGGTGAAGTGGTTATAGGTGAAGGCTTAGGAATTCTGGAAATGATCATTGGAGGCTGAGCCACAGAAACTGTAACACCCGAGATTTTTATGAGTAATATTTTGTTTTTATATATCATCAAAGGAATCTTTCACTACATACTAGCTTGGCTTACTTTACATGCAATCGCAACCTTCCTCGATAGCTTGCGTCGTACGCAATACCGAGTTTCACTAAACAACAATATGCTATTAAAATATTATTAAAACTAGCCGTTATGAATAGTAATAACCACTTTTTGAAATTTTATAAATTTTATTTTTCAAAATGGACTTAATTTTTGGATTCTAAATACCAAAATTATCCTAGGGTGAAATTTTTGTATTTTTCTGAAAACTTTCAATTTTTGATGAATAGTGAAACCACTAAGTGGTAGGTTAAAAACTGAATTTTGCATAAAACTTAATTTTACCACTTCTGTGAATGGAATTTCGAAAATCCGACAGACAGGGTTGATATCAGTAAGTAAAATGTGGTTCAATGAGATAAAAATAATTTTTTGGTGAATAGTAACTTTTACTTTTTTTTACCGTTGTTAATAGTAAATAGGGGTAAATATGATATTACTATTACCCTAACACATGTCCTAATTCTATTGGATAAGTGTAATTCGACCAAAAACAACCTTATGAATAATATATGACCATTTAGGCCCACTTGGGTTAGATTAGGACATTTATTATTAATTTATTTAAAGAAGGGTTAAAATAGTTAAAATCAAAGTTTAATAAGTAAATCATTTTTAATATGGGGTTATACATAAGATCAATTCGACTATAAATATTAATTAGAAAGATAAAACGATTTCCTACATAATGGTATTTTATTTATAATTTTTATACATTAAATAATTTAATTTATTTATGACACAATTATGATGCAGTAATTATCTTATTTATGAAATATTGACATAATTGATGTTATAAACACCAAAATAAATGTAATTTGAGACTTTTTATGACTTCCACTAATTTTCTAGGTTACTATGATATATTAGTGTTGATTTAATCAACTTGGTTTGAACATATAATTATGTTATGACTTTCACAAAAATCAGATATCAAATAGTGTCAAAATTGACACAAAATAGTTTTTAAATAAAATATTATATTATTAATTGTTATTTTATTCCTAAAAATCTAAGGTTCGGCCAAATGACTTAGATAAGGGTATATATATTAATAATTAATAATTTGGGGTTCTTTTGGCATGTTATAGTAAGTGTATCAACCATATAGTGAAAGAAAACAAAAAGACACAGTAAAAGTTAAATTATTTAACTTAGAGTTAAATCTAATTGATAAGGTTAAAATAATACCCTAAACTTGTCTAAATCCTATTGGTTGATAGGATTTCGACCCTTCCCCACTTTAGCTTCGAAATAAGACCCTTTGGAACCATTATAAATCGATTTTGAATTTAATATAAAATAATATTTTGAGATATTCTTAAGGTGCCCCTCTCCTCCCTTATAAAAGGGCACCTCCTCCCCCTCCTCCTCACACCAATTTGAGCACTCAAGCTCGGCCAACCCCTGCCATGTTCTCCTCTCCACTTCCCTAGAATAATCCTAGATGTCCTGGTCTTCTTCAAAGACCTACCATAGTTCCCTAAGTGGAGGATTCAAAGAAGCGTTCCAAAGAAGAGGTAATATCCATTACCGATCTTTTCAATTTCTTTCTTCTTCAACTTCTTCTTCTTTAGTTGTTTCATGATAAAGTAATATCATCAGTATTAATTACATACTTATATGTTATTATAAATATGAAACAACCCTAATTCACCTTCTATCCATCCTACGGAAAAATGAAATCACCGCGCGTGCGTACGTACGGAATACCGTCTCCACGCCGTGGTGTAATCTATTTTCCACCATCACCTTACAAGGATGGGTATAATGGTGTAATTAGTAACTATTTTTTATTATTATAAAGTAATATTGATACTTAAATAATATATATATATACTCCAATAAAATTCCACGATCATAGGAACGATATCATCACTCGTGCGTACGTACGGAATACCGTCTCCACGATGTGATGCGACTCGTTCTACATGATCATCATTACATAGTAATTTTATAAATGAATTGAATGAATAAATATGATATATGTTACACTAATACCATTCTGGATATAAGGTATATATAACCTTAAAATAATAATAAGAATTTATTCGGCAAAACACGCATAAGAACAAAAGGCAATAAAGACCCGAGTAACAAGTAAGAATGAAATATTACTAACAAGAAGCTAAGAATATGACCATATATGATATGATATCAATATTTATGATTCTGGAATAAGTCAATAACGTTATTTAAACCATTATACAGGAGCTTCAGACACGTACAAAGCAAATCGGACCTAAGGTAAGGGAAATATCACAATCTCATTTTTATCCGAGATTGTTTATACTTTGGTATTTACTGGGGTGTATTTTATCATCCACATACATGTTTCATCAATATGTAATATTATTTCCATCCACCTACAATTGTTTAAATCCAATTTTACCCTTCGGTGAGTTTTTAGTAAAAGATATGAAAGGAATCTTTTGTTGTTTTTCGTACGAGGTACTTTTTGACTTTTCCGACAAAAGTACGAGAAGAATGTTTTCTTTAACTTATACGGCATGAATGGATTTTTAAAACATTATTTCCAAGAAGCTTCCTTTACAAGTTTTCAAGTTTATTTTTAATCAAATTATTTATGTTAAAATTGTATGACATGTTAAAAAAGGAAAATGTTTTTTTTTGAATTTGAAAGGAAATTTTCCTCAAGAAAGGAGTTCAAGTGTTTTATCAAAATTATTTTCCATCTAAGATAGTATAGGGTTCTGTTTATATACCTGTTATTACATTGATTTGATTATTTTGTGATGGAATTATTTTTACGAATTCCTTTATCTTAAATGAATTGTTTGATGATGTCACGATGTTTAAGATTCCCATTTTTATTACATGGGTTATGCAATGATGTATGATTTAAGATTTTGTGGCACACATAAGAATGGTATCATTATGAGATGGGTGGGACCTACATCTCCCTCCAATTCATTGGGTAAAGATTTCATATCTCATGAGATAGACATGGCTGGAACGGAAGGTTATTTTGGTTCAGTGATACAGGACTGAAATGAGGAGTGAACTCGGTTCAGAAATGGACTTTGTCCGCTAAGATAGTCTTGGCAATGAGTCATGACTAACAAGAAATGATTTTCCATGATTATGTGTACATGCCACAAGGTTTCAAGTTTTATGTTATGATTATGGGGATCTCATTTTCACTTCTATGATTTATTCCATGTTAAGATATTATTATCTCTTTTGCAGGTTATGATTTTCAAAAAGATATGATATGATTTTTATTTCCTTTATTTGCCCTTGCTGAGCATTTGAGCTCACCCTTTTATGTTTTCTTTTGCCCGGGCCAGGAAGATGGATATTAAGTAGAATATGCTAAAAGGGACCCTAGATATGATGAAATAAATGGGAGACACTGTAGAAGATTTATGAACCAGTTGTTTATGTTTCCCAGTTTCTAAAGACACTATACCTATACGGTCCTTTGTGGTTTTGTCATATTTTGTAATAAGTGTGCGTCAATTTTGAAGTATTAAAAATGTATGTAAAGTATGGGTCATTATAGTTGGTATCAGTGGAAAGGTATAGTCAACCTTTGGAAACTAGGATGTGAAAGTCTTAGTAAGAACCCTAAGGATAAGTCTAAGCATAGAACACATTCTTAGTGTTTTAGAAATGGCCATGAATACCCTAGGATAAGTGTGAAATTTTATCCTTCATTATGTGGTTTTCCTATTATAATTAGTGTTTCTCACAATATTCTTCTTGGTTTTAGTCAATGGCTGGAACCTGAAGGAACCGTGTTAATGCGGAATGCGATGGGCAATGCAATGATTGTCCCCCTGAGAAAACAAATGATATGGGAGCTGGAATGCAAAATCTTGTAGCCATGCTCACAAAACTTTCTCAAGCTATGAATCATGCAGGACTTCCAAACGAGAAAAGGAAGGAGCAACATTCTGTTGAATCCTTCATGAGGCAGCGTCGACCTTCTTTCAGCGGGTCTATTGATCCATTAGTTGCTGAACAATGGATTATTACTACTGAAAATATATTTTCAGTTCTTCAATGTTCTTAACATGATAAAGTCATCCTAGCAGTGTATCTTTTGGAAGGAGATGCTGATCAATGGTGGAATCTTATTAAGAATACGAGGCAAAGGGATGAAATTGAGTCTATGGAATGGGACGAGTTCAAGAACTTATTTTTCAATAAGTACTTCCCTCGTATTCTCCGAACAAAGATGGAGAAAGAGTTTCTTGAACTGAAGAAAAGGGATGATGAATCTGTTGGTACCTATGAAGCAAATTTTACAAGACTTGCAAGGTACACTTATGGTATTATTATCCAACCTGAGAGTAAGATCGATCGATTATTTAGTGGCTTAAAACCAAGTCTTCAAAGGGCGTTAGCCATAAGGGACTTCAATAGCTACGAGGAAATCGTTCGATGTGCTCTCAAAGTTGAGATGGAGATTGGAGTAACCCATCAGTCACATGGGTTTGATAAGAAGAGGAAGATGGAATTCAAAGGAAAATCTAAAGAGCACACTGAAAAGAAGATGAGCTTTCCCTTATGCTCAAAGTGTGGAAAGAAACATGGAGGGAGTTGTCTTAAATGGACAAGTAAATGTTTCAAATGTGGAAAGGAAGGTCATCGGGCATTTGAATGCCGCGATAATGGGAAGAAGATGTCTAATGATGCAAACAAAGGAAGGGATACACAGAATGAACCTACTACACATCAATGTTTTAAGTGCAAGGAGATGGGGCATTATGCCAATCAATGCCCAAATCCAAGGGTTGATGATGATGGTCGACGTCAACAAAATATTAAGGCTAAAGACAAAGGAAAGTCACATGCAATTTCTATCAGCGATGTGGAGTACGATAAAGAAGTGGTGAAAGGTACACTTACCATCCACTCTAAAGTAGAAAATGTTTTATTTGATTTTGGATCCACCCACACTTTTATTTCTGAAAAATTTTCTAAGGGTATCACCATATTACCTCGACAATTAGATGTTGAGTTAACTGTGACAACACCTAACGGCACAACAGTCACATCAAAAGTTTATAATTCTTCTCCGATCGAAGATTGTGGGAAAGTGCTTCCTGAAAATCTTGTGATCCTTCCTTTAGTGGAATTTTATGTGATTCTTGGCATGGATTGGCTTTCTCTACATGGAGCTCATATCAATTTCCAAAGAAGGGAAGTCACATTTCATATTCCAGATCAATCTACGATCGTCTATCGATGCAAGGATGAATATTACCTTCCAGTGGAAATTCCTTCCATCTTATGGGTCTTGATTCCACTAAATGAAGGTTATTTATCTCAAATGGTTGGTGAGAAACTTACGATTAAGAATATTCCCATCGTATGGGAGTTTGATGATGTCTTTCCGGAGGAATTACCGGGTCTTCCACCAAATCATGAAGTTGAGTTTTCAATAGAACTCGTACCGGGTGCTTTGCCTATTTCAAAGACACCTTATAGAATGGCCCCAATTGAGTTGCAGGAATTGAAGAAGCAACTCCAAGAGAATCTTGATAAGGGATTCATATGCCCTAGTGCGTCACCTTGGGGAGCACCGGTTCTCTTTGTTAAGAAGAAAGATGGATCAATGAGACTCTGCATTGATTATCGAGAACTTAACAAGATCACTGTCAAGAACAAATATCCTCTCCCACGCATTGATGACTTATTTGACCAACTACGCGGAGCTCAATACTTTTCCAAGATTGATCTTCGTTCAGGGTATCATCAATTAAGGGTCAAAAGGGAGGATATACCAAATTCGGCTTTCCGTACAAGGTATGGACACTATGAATTTATAGTGATGCCATTTGGTCTTACTAATTCCCCTACTATCTTCATGGATCTAATGAATAGAGTCTTTAGAGACTATCTTGATCAATTTGTGGTAGTCTTTATAGACGATATTCTTGTCTATTCAAAGAGCAAGGAAGAGCATGAAGATCACTTGAGAATTATATTGAAGACCCTGAGAAAGGAGAAGCTTTATGCCAAATTTACCAAGTGTGAATTTTGGCTTCAAAAAGTTGCATTTTTGGGTCACATAATCTCAAAAGAGGGGATATTTGTGGATCCAGCAAAAACAGAGGTTATCAAAAGATGGTCAAGACCAACAACAGTAACTGAGATCTGAAGTTTTCTTGGTTTGGCTGGATATTATCGACGTTTTGTAAAAGATTTTTCACGATTATCTAATCCACTCACCAAGTTGACTCGGAAAGGAGTTATGTTTGTTTGGACAGAGGAATGTGAAGAGAATTTCAAGGAGTTGAAAAGAAGGTTATCCAGTGCACCTGTGCTCACACTGCCTTGTAGAGGAGAAAGGTTTGTGATCTACAGTGATGCATCCAAGAAGGGATTGGGGTGTGTTCTTATGCAAAATGATATGGTGATAGCTTATGCCTCACAACAGTTGAAAATCCATGAGCAAAATTACCCAACACATGATTTGGAGTTGGCTGCGGTAATCATTGCATTAAAGATTTGGAGGCATTACCTTTATGGGGAAAGGTGTGATATTTATACTGATCATAAATGTTTAAAGTATATTTTCACACAAAAGGAGTTGAATATGCATCAAAGAAGATGGTTGGAGCTGATTAAGGATTATGACTTCTCAATCCATTACCACCCTGGGAAAGCAAACAAGGTGGCAGATGCATTAAGTCGACAAGAACATGCTAGTTTATCCATGATGAGGATCACAAAAGATCCAATATTTATGGATTTACAAAGGATGGATCTTGGAATTATAATGGAAGGGGAAAAATCTTATCTTTCTCAAATGAATGTTCAACCATCTATACATGTGAAGATTAAAGAGGCACAGAAAGAAGATGTAGAGTTACAAAAGAAGATGAGAAATGTTCCTGAATTCAACCTTTATTGTGATGGGATAATAAAGTTCAGGAATCGGGTTTGTGTTCCTCACATCCCCGAATTAAAGAAGGAGCTGCTGGATGATGCTCATAGTTCTTCATTCTCTATTCATCCTGGAAGCACGAAGATGTATAGGGACCTGAAAGAGTACTTCTGGTGGGATGGCATGAAAAGAGATGTTGCTGAATATGTCTCTCGATGCTTGGTTTGTCAACAAGTTAAAGCTGAGAGACAGAAGTCTAAGGGGTTGTTACAACCATTACCCATACCCGAATGGAAATGGGAAAACATCACTATGTACTTTTTCACAGGACTTCCTAAAACATCCAAAGGCAATAATGCTATCTGGGTCATAGTTGATCGTCTTACAAAGTCTGCACACTTCATTGCTATTAGAGATGATTTCTCTCTAGATCAGCTTGCCATGATATATGTAAAGGAAGTGGTAAAATTTCATGGAGTAACACTTTCTATTAAATTTGATCGGGATCCGAGATTTACCTCGAAGTTCTGGCGAAGTCTTCAGCATACTCTGGATACAGAGTTGAGTTTCACCACTGCTTATCATCCCCAGACAGACGGTCAGTCTGAGAGAACAATTCAAACCCTAGAATATATGTTGAGAGAATTCTCTATGGATTTCAAAGGAGGTTGGGATCAACACCTACCTTTGGTGGAATTTTCTTATAATAATAGCTTTCACTCCAGTATTCAGATGGCTCCTTATGAGGCTCTCTATGGAAAGAAATGCAGGACTCCAACTTGCTGGGATGAAGTTGGGGAAAGAAAGCTATTAGGACCTGATCTCGTTGATGAAATGGCAGAAAAGGTCAGATCTATTCAACAACACATAAGAGCAGCTCAGAGTCGACAGAAAAGTTATGCCGACAACCGAAGAAAAGACCTAGAGTTTGATGTGGGTGATAAAGTGTTCTTACGAATATCTCCCTGGAATAAGGTTATGAGATTTGGAAATAAGGGGATGTTGAGCCCTAGATATATCGGTCCTTTCGAAATACTGGATCGTGTTGGAAAGGTAGCTTACCGATTGGCGCTTCCACCGAATCTCTCTCAAGTTCACGATGTGTTCCATATATCTCTCCTGAGAAAGTACATACCTGATCCTTCACATGTACTCAGCTCAGAAGTTGTACCACTGGAGCAAGATCTTTCTTATGAAGAACAACCGATAGAGATTCTGGATCGTAGCGAAAAAGTCCTACGAAACAAGACCACTCGATTGGTGAAAGTTTTATGGAGGAACCACCAACTTGAAGAAGCTACATGGGAGCTTGAGGATATGATGAGGGAGAAGTATCCTCATCTGTTTGTTACAAAGTGACGAATTTCGAGGGAGAAATTCTTTTTAAGGGGGGTAGAATGTAACACCTGATATTTTTATGAGTAATATTTTGTTTTTATATATCATCAAAGTAATCTTTCACTACATACTAGCTTGTCTTACTTTACACGCAATCGCGACCTTCCTCGATAGCTTGTGTCGTACGCAATACCGAGTTTCACTAAACAACGATATGCTATTAAAATATTATTAAAACCAGCCGTTATGAATAGTAATAACCACTTTTTGAAATTTTATAAATTTTATTTTTCAAAATGGTCTTCATTTTTGGATTCGGAATACCGAAATTAGCCTAGGGTGAAATTTTGGTATTTTTCTGAAAACTTTCAATTTTTGATGAATAGTGAAACCACTAAGTGGTAGGTTAAAAACTGAATTTTGCATAAAACTTAATTTTACTGCTTCTGTGAATGGAATTTCTAAAATCCGACAACACGGTTGATATCAGTAAGTAAAATGTGGTTCAATGAGATAAAAATAATTTTTTGGTGAATAGTAACTTTTACTTTTTTTTATCGCGGTTAACAGTAAATAGGGGTAAATATGATATTACTATTACCCTAAAACATGTCCTAATTCTATTGGATAAGTTTAATTCGACCAAAAACAACCTTATGAATAAAATATGACCATTTAGGCCCACTTGGGTTAGATTAGGACATTTATTATTAATTTATTTAAAGAAGGGTTAAAATAGTTAAAATCAAAGTTTAATAAGTAAATCATTTTTAATTTGGGGTTATACATAAGATAAATTCTACTATACATATTCATTAGAAAGATAAAACTATTTCCTACATAATGGTATTTTATTTATAATTTTTAGACATTAAATAATTTAATTTATTTATGACACAATTATGATGCAATAATTATCTTATTTATGAAATATTGACATAATTGATGTTATAAACCCCAAAATAAATGTAATTTGAGACTTTTTATGAATTCCACTAGTTTTCTAGGTTACTATGATATATTAGTGTTGATTTAATCAACTTGTTTCGAACATATAATTCTGTTATGACTTTCACAAAAATCATATATCAAATAGTGTCAAAATTGACACAAAATAGTTTTTAAATAAAATATTATATTATTAATTGTTATTTTATTCCTAAAAATCTAATGTTCGGACAAATGACTTAGATAAGGATATATATATATTAATAATAAATAATTTGGGGTTCTTTTGGCATGTTATAGTAAGTGTATTAACCATATAGTGAAAGAAAACAAAAAGGCACGGTAAAAGTTAAATTATTTGACTTAGAGTTAAATCTAATTGATAAGGTTAAAATAATACCCTAAACTTGTCTAAATCCTATTGGTTGATAGGATTTCTACACTTCCCCACTTTAGCTTCGAAATAAGACCCTTTGGAACCATTATAAACCGATTTTGACTTTAATATAAAATAATATTTTGAGATATTCTTAAGGTGCCCCTCTCCTCCCTTATAAAAGGGCACCTCCTCCCCCTCCTCCTCACACCAATTTGAGCACTCAAGCTCGGCCAACCCCTGCCATGTTCTCCTCTCCACTTCCCTAGAATAATCCTAGATGTCCTGGTCTTCTTCAAAGACCTACCATAGTTCCCTAAGTGGAGGATTCAAAGAAGCGTTCCAAAGAAGAGGTAATATCCATTACCGATCTTTTCAATTTCTTTCTTCTTCAACTTCTTCTTCTTTAGATGTTTCATGATAAAGTAATAACATCAGTATTACTTACATACTGATATGTTATTATAAATATGAAGCAACCCTAATTCACCTTCTATCCATCCTACGGAAAAATGAAATCACCGCGCGTGCGTACATACGGAATACCGTCTCCACGCCGTGGTGTAATCTATTTTCCACCATCACCTTACAAGGATGGGTATAATGGTGTAATAAGTAACTATTTATGATTATTATAAATTTATATGGATACTGAAATAATATATATATATATATACTCCAATACAATTCCACGATCATAGGAACGATATCATCACTCGTGCGTACGTACGGAATACCATCTCCACGATGTGATGCGACTCGTTCTACATGATCATCATTACATAGTAATTATATAAATTAATTGAATGAATAAATATGATATATGTTACACTAATACCATTCTGGATATAAGGTATCTATAATCTTAAAATAAGAATAAGAATTTATTCGGCAAAACATGCATAAGAACAAAAGGCAATAAAGACCCGAGTAACAAGTAAGAATGAAATATTACTAACAAGAAGCTAAGAATATGACCGTATATGATATCATATCAATATTTATGATTCTGGAATAAGTCAATAACATTATTTAAACCATTATACAGGAGCTTCGTACACGTACAATGCAAATCGGACCTAAGGTAAGGGAAATATCACAATCTCATTTTTATCCGAGATTATTTATACTTTGGTATTTAATAGGGTGTATTTTATCATCCACATCCATGTTTCATAAATATGTAATATTATTTACATCCACCTACAATTGTTTAAATCCAATTTTACCCTTCGGTGAGTTTTTAGTAAAATATATGAAAGGAATCTTTTGTCATTTTTCGTACGAGGTACTTTTTGACTTTTCCGACAAAAGTACGAGAAGAATGTTTTCTTTAACTTATACGGCATGAATGGATTTTTAAAACATTATTTCCAAGAAGCTTCCTTTACAAGTTTTCAAGTTTATTTTTAATCAACTTCTTTATTTTAAAATTGTATGACATGTTAAAAAAGGAAAATGTTTTTTTTGAATTTGAAAGGATATTTTCCTCAAGAAAGGAGTTCAAGTGTTTTATCAAAATTATTTTCCATCTAAGATAATATAGGGTTCTGTTTATATCCCTGTTATTACATTGATTTGATTATGTTGTGATGGAATTATTTTTTTGAATTCCTTTATCTTATATGAATTGTTTGATGATGTCACGATGTTTAAGATTCCCATTTTTATTACATGGGTTATGCAATGATGTATGATTTAAGATTTTGTGGCACACATAAGAATGGTATCATTATGAGATGGGTGGGACCTATATCTCCCTCCAATGCATTGGGTAAAGATATCATATCTCATGAGATATACATGGCTGGAACGGAAGGTTATTTTGGTTCAGTGATACATGACTGAAACGAGGAGTGAACTCGGTTCAGAAATTGACTTTGTCCGCTAAGATAGTCTTGGCAATGAGTCATGACTAACAAGAAATGATTTTCCATGATTATGTGTACATGCCACAAGGTTTCAAGTTTTATGTTATGATTATGGGGATCTCATTTTCACTTCTATGATTTATTCCATGTTAAGATATTATGATCTCTTTTGCAGGTTATGATTTTCAAAAAGATATGATATGATTTTTATTTCCTTTATTTGCCCTTGCTGAGCATTTGAGCTCACCCTTTTATGTTTTCTTTTCCCCAGGTCAGGAAGATGGATATTAAGTAGAATATGCTAAAAGGGACCCTATATATGATGAAATAAATGGGAGACACTATATAACATTTATGAACCAGTTGTTTATGTTTCTCAGTTTCTAAAGACACTATACCTATACGGTCCTTTGTGGTTTTGTCATATGTTGTAATAAGTGTGCTTCAATTTTGAAGTATTAACAATGTATGTAAAGTATGGGTCATTATAGAAAATATTCCTGGTCTTTAATGAGGAGATATTTGAGTGATCATATGAGTGAGGCTTCCAATTGCTTGGGCAGGATTCATCTGAACTGGAGAAGCAGTAGAGGAAGAAGCCAGTAAGGCAGGAGGGACAATCACTGGCCTAGCATCAACATGCGGAAAGGCAGCAACAAATTTATAAAATCCATAATTATTCCTCCTCCTCTCTCCATAGAGGATATGAAATCATCTTTATTCTCCATAAACTTGTCCAACGCTGGAGTCAATTAACTTAGCTTGCAAACTTTCTCTCTAAAAGCTTGATTGACAGGGGGTATCTTCATATTTTCCAACAGAAGTTTAAAGTGATTGTTGAGTTTATTCTTGGTGAAAATCTTAGAGAAATAAGAGTTCACCTTATCTTTCACTTATTTCTAAGAGGAAGATGCATCTCTCATATAGTCCTGGATTATCTTCATTATCTCTCTAGCTTAATCTCTGGTAGAAAGCACAACTCTGATTAGCTCGGATGAGTCCACAGAGCCACTGGTTGAAGCTTGACCAAGCTCCTCTTTCATTATAGCTCAAATTTGATTCAACTCTACTGAGGGTTTAGAAGCAATAGAACCAACGGAGAAGGTTTCTGTTTCCTTGAAGTTCTTGTTCAACCCACTGATAAAATTGTGACCTTGAGTGTCCTGGGTTTTATCATGATCTTTCATGGAAGTTTTAAATCTTTCCAACACTGAAACCATTTGGCTTACCACACTCTTGATATAGGCTAATTCCTTGTCTGATTGGGATTTTGAGCTCATGTAAGAGTCTAAAGAAACAACAGATTCCTTTAGTGCTTTGAGATCTACTTCAAGTCTAGAAACTTGAGCCTAGAATTCTTTAACTTCTTCTACTATTTCTACCATGAAGGTTGACAAATTACAACCTAGAGAGAGTTCAAATGATCTTTCCAATGACCTCATCTCTTCAGCAAAACTAAGCTTCATCTCAGCAGTTGATGCATTAAAAGATTATTTCAGTTTGTCTTTCAAGGACTCCAGATCAGCCCTTGTGGTCATATCAGTAGGTGCAACTACAGTGGGTACTCATTCAGATTCTAAACTGACCACTGAGTCAGTCATGATAGATTGAACTGAAGAGACAAGAGAAACTTCCATCTTCTTTACCACTTCCACAAAACTATCCTTAAGATTTTCTTTAAAGTATCCACGTCATGCATTCTGACCACATATTCAGGTAGTAACTCAGTCTCAACATCATAAGTAATCTTATGTCTGTTGAGAGATACTTCATTGTCAGAATCAGGATAGTCTAAACCACAGACTACAAAATCTGGGTCTTCTGCCCAATCATTAATTCCAGCAGCCTCTGTAACACTTCCAACATTGGTTTGATGCTCCCCCTCAACTGGTGAATCCTTAATTAAGACAACAACATTCTCATCATTATCAGTAGCTCTTCCTTTCTTAGGATAATCTTACACTATTAATTCATTCTCTGTAATAGCTGGAGAGTCTTTCAAACTAGGAAAATATGTCAACTTCATTTGCATTCGTAGCAGGCACTAAGGATTTTCCAATCACTTGAATCAGTCTCAAGTCAGCTGACAGAGATGCTTAACTTTCATGAACATCATCTTCATTCTCTACAGTATCCACTTCAACATCCTCTAAAGCAGATTCTTCATTATCTGATTTATGTGGATCTTAATCTTCAGGAGTTGGGCTAGGAGGTAAGTCAGGGTCTCCTCCTTCATCAGTAGGGGACTCTTCCTCTTCTGAATCATTACTGAATTCTGGATCCTCTTCATCGGGTCCTAGACCTGGATCCCTCACATCTTTTGGTCTAGAGGGATGATCCACTGGATTGAATTTTTCATATACCTTCTGGTCATCATTGAACCATTATCCTCTCCAAGGGTTCCAATTTATCCTCATGTATTTTCACACTGTTGATGTGATACAAAAGTTATTCTTTACTAGCACTGTCTCATCTTGATACTCAGCTACCCCTTTGACCTTGATCATTCCATAAATTAACTTAGCAAAGAATAAGACATTTTTTTCGATTTCGGCCTTGTCATGTCTTCTATTTGGATCATCAGCAATCTGCGCAGATTAACTTTTACACAATGTCTTAGGGGATGTAGGAGATAGATATCCTGATATATAAAATTGGAAATGTCTCCCCTCCTTGGTATCAATACATGTAGAACGAATTTGAACAGAAATATGTTCTCTCCATCCATTTCTACAGTAACTACTTGTCTTTGACTTCCATCACCAGTCAGTTCTTCCAAAGCAGTTTCATAGTTGACAATATCACTGGTAGGTGGAATGGCACTCAATACATATCCAGATACCCCTTCATGCGGAACATTGAAGCACTCATCCCATTCAACAGACGAAAACGATATCTCATTTCCATTCACAAACGATGTCACTCGATTTTCATTCTCATATTTCTCAGAGGTTACAAACTCGTAAAACTGTTTCACTAACTTTAGAAAGTAGGGACCATTTTTGTTCGAAAAAAACTTCACCCATTGTTTCTCTTAATGTACTTAGAGCACTAAGGATTTTCTAGGCAGCAGCCATTCTACACACATATCCTTTTTAATCACAACAACTCAATTTTGCAGATGAGGATTTACTGGTCGTCTTCCTAATCTTGTCCTGCTAGCACTTCCACTTGCTTCTGGCGTAGAATTTTTTTTTTGCTTTGAGCTCATCAGCAACATCTCTAACAGAAGCGATTTTGGTTTTTTCCATCTCGGATTCGAGGGATTTAGGGTTCTCTAGGGATTCGGGAGCTAAGGTTTGAGGGTAAAGGTTCATGGATTGGTGGATTGATAAATAGCTCGGACTTTAGTTTTATCATTTTGGAATCATAAAATAAATAAATTAAATAAAATAATGCAAAAACGAATTAGATTCTGGTGGCAGACAGATGTTCAAAACAGTGCAATCATCGGTAGGGTCTATTAGTGAGAATTCCTATCAGTGAGGTTACATCGGTGAGGATTCACATTGGTGAGAATTTTACATCAGTGAGAATTTCACATCAGTGAGAATTTTACATCGGTGAGAATTTCAAAACGATGAGAATTTTACATTGGTGAGAATTTTAAATCGGTGAGAATTTTACATCGGTGAGAATTTTACATTAGTGAGAATTTTACATCGGTGAGAATTTCACATCGTTGAGAATTTCACATTAGTGAGGATACCTATCGATCAAGGATAAACATACCTGACTCATGTCTAATGTAACACAACCTCTCAGAACTCAAAGGTTTAGTGAAAATGTCACCTAATTGATGTTCAGTACCAATAAACTCAAGAATAATATCATCCTTTTGGTAATGATCTCTCAAGAAATGGTGCCTTACATCAATGTGTTTGGTCCTAGAGTGAGACACAGGGTTCTTCGAGATATTTATTGCACCATTATTGTCACAGTTGATAGAAATGTACTTAAATTCAGATCTATAGTCCAAAAGAGTGTGTTTCATCCATAGAATTTGTGCACAGCAACTACCAGCAGCTATGTACTCTACTTCGGCAGTGGAAAATGATACAGAATTCTTGTTTTTACTACACCAAGATACTATGGATTTTCCCAATAGATGACATGTTCCTGATGTTCTTTTTCTATCTAACTTGCAACTAGAAAAATCATCATTTGAATAACTCATTAACTCAAAGGGTTGTACTTTTGGGTAAAACAAACCTATGTTTACAGTGTGTTTAAGATACATAAATATTCTTTTAACAGCAAATAAATGAGATGATTTTAGATTATCTTGAAATCATGCACACATACATACACTAAACATAATATCTGGTCGACAAGTAGTAAGGTAACGTAAGCTTCCAATAATACCTCTGTAATTGGTTTGATCGACTGGTTTCCCAGTTTCATCTGCATCCAATTTATAAACAGTACTCATAGGATTATCACTTTCCTTAATACTATACAAACCAAAATGTTTTAAAAGATCTTTTATATATTTACTTTGATTAAAAATAATACCATTTTCATTTTGGAAACCATGAAATCCATGAAAATATTTGATTTCTCCCATTAAACTCATTTCAAATTCATTTCGCATACTCTTTGAAAAATCAGTACATAAAGAGTGTTTAGAAGATCCAAAAATAATATCATCAACATAGATTTGAAATATTAAGACATATTTTGATATTCTTTTAATAAAAAGAGTTAGATCAGCAATCCCTTTAGTAAAACTTTTTGATGTAAGAAAATTACTAAGTCTATCATACCAAGATCTTGGAGCTTGTTTTAAACCATATAAAGCATTAGAAAGTTTAAAAACTTGATTTGGAAAATGAGGATTAGTAAATCTAGGTGGTTGTTCAACAAAAACCACTTTGACAATAAATCCATAGAGAAAAGCACTTTTAACATCCATTTGATATAACTTGAAATTCAGATGAGCAGTATAGGCAAGTAAGATCTTAATAGCTTCTAATCTTACTACAGGTGCAAAGGTTTCCTCATAATCTATACCTTCCTCTTGGCTATATCATTGTGCAACTAGCCTATCTTTATTTCTAACTATTATTCTAGATTCATCAACTTTGTTTCTAAAACCCCATTTGGTGCATATTGTTAAAGTGTCCTTAGGTCTGTAAACTAATTCCCAGACTTTGTTTCTTCCAATTGATTTAACTCTTCTAGCATAGCCATTCCCCAAAATTCATCATTGATAGCATCATTGATATTTTTATGTTCTAGCTGTGAAAGAAAGGCTTGATGTTCAACCTAGTTTCTTAGAGAATCTCTAGCTTGTGTCCCTCTATCAAGATTACCAAGAACAGTATCTAAAGGATGATTCTTTAGAATCCTAGTTGATTTAGTAAAGGTAGGACTAGAAATTTCTGGTTCATCTCCAAGTTTGGGTTCAGCAGAAGCAGATTTTGGAATATGTCCAGAACTGGATATTTTTATTGCAGGTTCATTAGATTTATCATTAAGGTCCAGAACACTCAAATCTTCATTAAAATTTTCAAGAGAGGTTTTAGGCTCATGTGGATCAGTTTTATCAAACTTGATGTAAACAGATTCTTCCACACATTTGGTTCTCTTGTTAAAGACTCTATAAGCTTTTCTAGTTAAAGAATAACCATGAAAAATTCCTTCATCACTCTTAGAAGAAAACTTGTCCAAATTAACCTTTGTATTCAGAATAAAAATATTGCATCCAAAGACTCTAAAGTAACTCACTTTCGGTTTTCTATTATTCCACATTTCATATGGGGTCTTCTTGAGAACTAGTCTAATTAAGACTCTATTTATAATATAGAAAGCTGTATTTACAGCTTCATCCCAAAATTAAATAGGTATATCATACTCATTAAGCATAGTTCTAGCTATTTCTTGAAGGGTTCTATTCCTTCTTTCTACAACACCATTCTGCAGATGTGTCCTGGGAGAAGAAAAGTTGTGACTATATCCATTGTATGAGCAATAAGATTCGAACTCTTGATTTTCAAACTCACGGCCATGATCACTTCTCAGGGTTTTAATCTTATGTCCAATAAAGTTTTTTACAGACATAGATTATTTAACAAAGTAAGAGCAATCTTCACTTTTGTGAGCTAAGAAGTATACCCAAGTATATCTAGAAAAGTCGTCTACTAGGACACAGACATAGTGCTTCCCATTTAAACTAGAAACTCTTGAAGGTCCAATCAAATCCATGTGAACCAACATGAGAGGTTGAGAAGTTGAAACTTCTTTCTTTTAATTAGAAGAAACATTATGTTGCTTTCCCTTTTGGCAGGGATTACAAACGTTGTCATTTGGGAATTCAAGTTGAGGTAGGTCTCTAACCATGTTTTTCATAGTAATATTTCTATGTGAATAAATGTTGCAGTTTCCTAATCTTCTATGCTACATCCAAGATTCTCTATGAAAAGCATTTAAACAAGTAACATGTTGTTTAGATAAAGCATTTAAATCAACAACATGAACATTTTCATTTCTTAAAGCAGAAAATACTAAAACATTATTAGAATTAAAGACATTACAGGAATCATTTTCAAATTTCACATTAAATCCATCATCACATAATTGAGAAATACATAACAGGTTTTATTTAATTCCATAAACAAATAAAACTTTAGAAATTAAAACTGAATCAGTGTTACCAATCTGGCCTAGGCCGATGATTTTTCATTAGAATTATCACCAAAGGTGACATGGACTCCATCAACCTTTATTAATATTTTGAAGCATGAATAATCTCCAGACATGTGTCTTGAACATCAAATGTTCATGTACCATACCTTCTTGTGAGAAATCTTTAAACACGTTTCCTACAAAACAGGTTTAGATAGGAAATGATTTTGGTACCCAGATTTTCTTGGGTCCAGATAGGTTGGAAATCAAAGCCTTAAGTACCCATATATTTCTTATGGGTCTCATATAATTTAAAAAATCAATAGATTTTGAAGGATAAACTTTATTTGATCTATAACCATATGAATAACTGGTTGAAGAATACAAATTTCCAGAACTGGAATAAGAAGAATTTTGTCCAGACTTAGGAATAAATCGAGTTTTAGTGAACTGTCTTTTTCCAGGTTGGTATCCCAAACCAGTAGTGTATTTAGGTGCAACATTCTTTCCTAACATTTGTGTAAGTGTATCTTTTCCATTTGTGAACATTTCTAAGTCTTTTCTAGGTTTCTCATTAGAAATTTTCAATTCAGTATTTTCCTTTAACAGTTGAGTATTCTTTTATTTTTCCACATCAAAAGTAGATTTAGCAGTGACTGTGAGAGCATGATGTTTCTTTAGTGATTTATATTTTTATTTAAGTTCATTTCATGTTTCTACTAGCATATTGCAGTATTAAAACAAGTCATCCTTAGACATATTTTCCGAATTAGAATCAGATTCTTCATCATCTCCAGAATAATAGGAATTCAAAACAGGAGTATCTAATGTTACCTCAGATGTGCTGGTCATGAAACACATGTTGGCACGATTCTTCTCAGAATCAGAAACTTCAGATTCACTTGTGTTGTCCTCAGAAGCACTCCAAGTATCTTTCATAGCTTTCTTGTACTTCTTTTCTTAATAATCATATTTCTTTTTGAATTTCAGTTTTGGACAGTCATTCTTGATGTGTCCTTTCTTTTTGAACTCATAGAAGACTATATCATCTTCCTTTTCAGGATTTTTCCAATCCTTTTTCCAATGTCCTTCATTTTCATACATTACTTTGTAGTTAAATTTTCTGAAGAATTTCTTCTTCCTATAGAACATCATGAATCTCCTGGCTATTTGAGCCATTTCAGAATCACTATCAGAGTCTGAATCTTCATTGGTTGAACTTTCAGTTTGTATTTGCATTGTCTCCTTGTCTTTTCTCTTAGAGACAGTAGACTTGAAAGCTACAGATTTTCTCTTTGGTTTTTCATCTTCCACTTTATTTACCATGACTTCTTCTTCATACATCATTAATTTACCAATAATATCTTTTACAGGCAGTGCTCCAATGTCACATGAATCTCTGATTGAAACAAAAGTTCCCCTCCATCATTCTGGCAGACATCTCAGTATACTCATAATTTGTTCCTTAGCTGGAACAACTTTTACAAGTGAACTCATTGTATTGACTATATCATTAAACCTGAGATACAAATCATAAATAAGTTCATCAATATTCATTTTAAAATTATCATATTTAATAGTATAAGTATTCAGTCTCATATCTTTAACATTGGTTGTTCCATCATGAGAAACAGCCAAACTATCCCATATTTCATAAGTAGTTTTGCAAACAGATATTTTACTAAACTCTTCATATCCTAAAGTATAGTACAGTGCATTCATAGCTTTACAATTATTATTGTAAGCAGTCTTTGTAGGTTTATCCCAAGTTGTTCTTTCAGTTTCTAGAATTTTATATTGAGACTCTATAGCAGTCCAGATATTAAAACCCATACTTTCCAAATGTATTTTCATATTAAGTTTCCACTGGGCATATTTGGTGCCATTAAAAGAAAGGTGTCCTGTTAGTAGCAGCACCCTCTAGTCTATTGTCCATAAATAGATTTTAGAAAAGAAATTTTAAAGAGATAAAATTTAGAACTAATAGAATTTTAAGATCAATAAAGATGCAACTAAAATCATAGTTGAAAAACAGAGTATGTCAACAATCCTTTAACAAAAACAAGTCCTTTGATACCAAATGTTTGTCGGAGTGGATACACAAGATGGGGTGAATTGAGTTCCAATAAAAATTTCTATTAAAAATATTTCTATAAAAATCTCCCAATTTAAAAACAATGTTAAACTATAGTGAATCTATACAGAGAGTAAATGTTCAATCAGTTTCTCAAAGATTTATTAGGTCTCAGTTGTCTTTATCTGAAGATTAAATTAACTTTTGAAACTAACTTACTGGTTTACAATAAGTATAAACACTTGATAATTTAACTGTCAAAGTAGCTTTAAAATAGTTTTTTATTTCAATGTAATAGTAGTGTATAATGAAATAAAAATATATAGTATGCTTATGACTTAAACTAAAAAGCACATCAGAGATAACCAAGAGGCTCAGTCTCAAGCCAAGATTTAGTCCTATATACAATTTATATAAATTGATCCTCACCCTGGATTGGGGGTAAACAACAGTACACTACTGTCTAGGTCTAATGACCTCTACAACAGTTCCACATGGGAAAAACAAACAATAGCACACAAGCTGTCCAGGTCTTACTCAAACTCTACCACTATCAACAGTGGGAAATAAAGGGTTATGAAGTTTGAGTGAGGATTTAAGAATCCCCCAATTTATCTTAAGAGACATTTTTTTGTAAAATAAATAGGGTACACACACTGCGCAAAATGTAATGATACATTCACTAAAGATATTTAGAAAGAGTCTATATTAGATTTAATGATTGGAAGTGCAACTCTGGACTCGTTTGGTTGGTCAGAAAAACTTCTGAGTCCTTCCCTGGTTTCTGCTCAGAAAACAGAGTTTCGTTTTCTTCTTTGATTCTTGGTCCAGCTTGTCTGCTTGAGTGCATGAAGTGTTCTTGGTAATTATTCACTCAAGATACAGCTTGTGTTCTCATTGAAAATGAGTAGCTTCGTGTCGGTCCAGTGTTCTTGGAGTATAGATTTAGCCTTGTGTAAATACTCCCCATTTGAATGTTGTTCAGTCCTTCTCTTTTTCACCCGTGTGCCTTCTTAGGTTCTCGATTCTTGTCGTATTCCCTACATCACATCCCCTTTTTCATATAGGTCATTATCTTCCATTTTATAGATTTCAGCTCCAGAAAATGGGAATGATTACCTTTTTCATGGGTACTAGGTACGGTTCCCTAACATGGCAACAGAGATCATTAAATAACATTAACTGCATTAAAAACATCCCATGAAACCATTTTATTAATAAATAAATAGCATTCAGAGTATAGAGTTTGACTGGTTGGTAAATAGCTTGTGTTGGTAAATGTGTACGGTGGTCTTTTTTGTAGTAGAACCTTCCATCGGTAGCTCTTTGAACTTGCATCAGTAGCTTGTTGGTATCGGTAGCTCTAGGTATCAGTAACTCCTTCTATTGGTAGACTTACTCTATCGGTATCTTGGTAGACTAGTTCTATCAGTAGCTCTATAATTGTATCGGTAGACTATGTCAGTCAGTTCATATCAGTCACTAGTGTATCAGTAAGTTGGTTGGTAGCTCATATCGGTAGCTCTTAGTGTTTTGTATCGGTAAATTGAATCTCTTGGTAGACTTACTTACCGGTGGACTTATGCATATCGGTAGACCTATTTTATTGGTAGCTCGGTTTCTATCCTATCGGTAGACTTGGTGTCTATCAGTTAATCTTGTACATATTGGTGACCTTTGTATATCGATGACTCTGCCTATTGGTAGACTGAGTACCGGTATCTCTATATCAGTATCTATACCCAGATCAATGACTTAACACTTGTTTGTTTTATGCAAAGCACATCCGAATGGGTTAAAAGAACTTCCGAACTCATATAAACATAGCTAGACATGGATTAACATGTCTCAGGGATTATTTTAATATTATTATCATCTTGATAACAGATTGAAAGAATTAATATATAGAAAAACATTATATTGAGATTATCAAAGTATATGAAATCATAATTGGGAATATCAAAACAGGTGAGGTCAACAGATGTGTTTGTTGTGACCTTGATGATAAGAATAATGTATTTATTGAGGCCTTGATGCTAAGGATCATTATTTCCATTAGTATAGAATCCAACAACATGAATTTAGTTATTGTGATCCATGTGGTTATTTTAATTTCAATATTATCCATGTATATTAATCACTATCACGTTGTTAATTATGTAACATGCATATTTCTTAGTCAATATACCATAATGTGTCTTCTGATTATGAATGAATCTATTATATTTGTACCATTCTTAATAATTTAAATTCACTCATTATTTTTCCCCTTCTTCATGATAAAATTAAGGTAACTATGACTAAATTTTGTTATTAACTAAATGGAGTACAAAATTTTCCATATGATTTTATTCATTATTTTTATTCTCTAAATTAGTATATAAATCATGTATGTATATAGTATTTAATGATTTATAAATTGTTTGGTCAATTGTGATGTGATCACACATATAATATAGTAATGTAAGAATGTAATTGCTATGTCTAGTTTTCTAAATCCATAGTGTCACATTGATTTTATCTAGTACTTTATAAATTTAATTTTTCACTAAGGTTTTTATCACATAATAAGAATACATAAAATTAAAGATATTTTGACTAATAATATTAGGATCCAATTCAATTCTGATAACACATTCCACTAGGTCATATTGATGCCATAAATTATATTTGGCCTTCTCCAATGTCTTTATAATGAATAATTTTATAATTTCACATATATTCTTCTCAAAGTAGATTATAACTAAACAATGGAATAGAAACAATTTTGGATTATATGGAAATTATAAGTGTATAAATTATTTCATATAATTATAATTTAATTTAATGGAAATATTCATCCTATTTATATATTTCATTATAACTTTCCCAAATGAGAAGATAAAAGCATTAAATTCATTATGAATATCGGTTCCAAACATACATTAAGATATCAAGTCAATCTCAACCATAATGTCACACCATTTAATATTTTTAACATATAGAAAATCCATTACGAATAATAGAAAACATCATTTAAAAAAGAAACTATATAGATATTTTAGATTTCTAGATCACTGATTATTAATAAATATAGGTTTAGATAGTTCACCCTTATTTACCTAGAATTAAATTATTTCATATTACAAAAAAAATCATCTTCTATATAGGATATTCATATATATATAACATGAATTTAGAATTATCATTTTATGGGTCCATACCCACATTCCAATGATACCATAACTCTTTTTATAATGGTTTTAGGTACACATATATATCAATTATTGGATTATAAGGTCTAGATATGTGTATATTAAAGAAATTATATGGATTTTTCAAACACATCTATGTAGGATTGTGATAAATATGAATGAAAATTGGCATTGTTCAATGCAAAGTAAGAATATGAACAAATGGATTAAAACTCTTATATGATAGTTCTATCCTAGAATTATAGATTTCATCTGAAAATTATGATATCTTGAATAAATTTTATTCTCTTAAAATTCACTTGTAGTATAAAACTCCTCATAATTATACTTAATTCTCTCAAAATCAATCCATGATTTTTTTAGTCTTCCATGAAATTATTTTGGACATTATTTATCAATGAAATGATCCAAATTATCTTCCATGTGACCTGATATAGAGATATTTATACATCTGTATTATATTAGATTATATCATTTTATTTACAATACTTATCATATACTACATTCACCCAATAATAGATTAAATTGGTCAAGAAATCATGGATTTTATTAGTTAAAAATAAAAAATAACTAATTAACAACAATAGAAAAACGTTTTGATTTAATATCTACATCATCAGGAAGTGATTCCTTAAAAGAGGCTAAAATGTAATTAATTCCACTATTATAAAATCCATACATTGTTTTATCATGAAACAGTTATACTATAATTCATCCTTTATCATTTAACTACATTCCAGATATACAAGAGTCCATGGATTATTTATTAGATTATTCACTCTTAAAATATCATCATTTTCATTAGTTTCATTATGTCTAGTCATACAATTAAAATTTCTCATTTTCTTGCTTTATCTCCCATTATGATTATTAAACATAATATAATGACATATTAACATATGCATTCCAATCCATTCATTTTTATGATAAATATTCTGAGAATCATTTTTCGCTTTGTTATGATACTAGAAATTTTCTTTTGAAAATTTTTTTTTGTTATATGGTAGGTAACTTCTTGCTAGGATATAAAAGGAATTTTGAGAAGGGAATTGTTTAATGTATAACCTTTATCCACTATTAACCAAAAAATAAATATTAATATATCTTATTTTAAATATATTTTATGATTCAGTAAGTATCAAACATCCAATTTTAACCAATTGTAACAAAAAATGTTTTTATTAAAATCATTACAGTTTAATATAATTAAAATATTATTGATAACCATTAATATTTTAAAGATATATTATATTTAATTAATAGTTTTACTACTAAATACTCATATTTTTATAATTTAAAACATTTATCAGAGGTGAGAATTATTCTAAAAAATATTAATTCATTTATTTCTTATATATTTTTTTGTAAAGAAAAACAATCCTAATAGTTTCATTAAATAATTCGATATCAGGTATTTGTAGAAATTTCCAAAAATGGAATCCAAATTCAAATTGTAATATTAAGTATAACAAAAAACAATACTATATAAAAAACATGATAGATTGAATATTATATAATTGATTAATTCTTGTAGATACCAAAAAAAGAATAAGGAATTTAGAAAAAATCAAATATATACTAGTATGACTCCATTCAAATCATGAGTCTTAAATTAATAAATAATATATAAATTTTAATAAATAAATTTATTTTCCCCAAACATGTCATATTTCAATGCTTTAACTTTTTTGTAAAGCATCTATTTTGTATAATAGACAGTATCAACTTAAATAAGATTTTACATATTTAACCACATACAAATAAAAACTATTAATTTTCTAAAAAAATATGTTATTAATACATATTAAAGGAAATAGGTATGGGTTGGAATATGGAAATGAGATTCAATTATTAAAAAATAAAAAAACTCCAAGATGATATTATTTTGAACATGAATTACCACCAATAATTGTTTTTTTTTCAGAAGCACTTTTAAAGAAAAGTGGGAAACCAACAATGTTCAAAACATAGATTTTGAACAAGAATTAATTATACAATATATGTGAGGTTGATAACCTAACCATACAAGAACTCTATATGAAGGAATGTGAAGAATGTTTTTCATGGATTCAGTTTCTATTTTAAAAAATCCATCCATAATATATATCCTAGAAAAATACAACAGGTATTTATAAAATTGAATTTTTTTTCAAAAATAATTTTTTTACCCAACATCATTTCAAAGTAAATGAATATAACATAGATATAATAATTGTTGTGTTTAAAAATAAATTTTTTCCTACATAATATGATAATGAAGGAATTAATTAAATGAAACATCTAACATCATTTATTATACTAAAACCAAAATATAATATATATCTTCAATACTTTATCTATGTAAGGAATTGGGATAACCAAAATTAAATGAAATCAAGTACCCACTTTCATACTTTTTATCCAATAATAATGTTAATATTAAATTCATAAATTAACTTTAATAAACCTAATAAATTAAAAATTCACTTATACTAAGGTTTTTATGAAAAATATTTAGTTTCCCATACAACATTATACTTATAAAAATTATTAAATAATTTATCCATGCAAGTAAAAGTTTTAATGTTATCCATAACATTAAATTATACCTCTTCCATAGTCTTAGTTTTATATTTAATAATAATTACTATAAATATCATTAAAAATATAAAAATAATTATCACAATCGTTATGTTATGATAATTATGGTCAATTAGTTTAAAAACAATCTATAAATATCCGACTTTTTAAATTTACCTAACTTTCATATTATATCAATAAAATTTCCAAGAAACGTATTTCATTGTTTTGTATCATATCTTATTGAAAGTATGAAATAAAAATTTGGGTCATTAATTACATGTTATAAAATAATTATGTTAATTATTTCCTAAAACCCTAACATGTTAACAAATTCAAATTACTTCAATGATTAATTTCATTATCCCTAAATTGTATTACATAACAATAATTTTACATCGTATTTGGGTAGAGGCAATGAGTCCCCTAATTTAAAAAATACATCAACTATGATCATATATATTTTTAATGACTATAAAAATTAATTTAAATAACCCCAAGTTCAATAAATTGGTTACAATCACGACATAATGGGATTTTCAATACTATTTCTTACTTAGTTAATAATTAAATTGAAAATCTTCCAAATTGAAGAAGGGAATGAAACTGAATGGCATCATGTTAAAGTAGAATACAATAAAAAATGATGAATTAGGGAGATTATTCCAGAGATAGTGAGGGGAGGCTACAAGGGTAAGGGGAGAAAAAATGGATGTCAGAGGGGAGGGAACAATATACAATTGTGGTGGATCTATACTATTTTTTTGAAAACCCATTGGTATAACCTAAAATATGAATACCTCTTTTTGAAACCACTGGTAATGACTATATGATTTTACTCTATATCTAATTTTTTTGTAAAACGATGTTATAGAGACCTCTATACTCATGTATATATTTGAATATGAGAATTTTGGTTTGGGAATGGACCACATTTCTAGAAACAATTGTTAAAAAAAATTTGAGGATAATAACTCTATATACTTTAGTCCAACGAATTTTCTCTATATAATTTAAAAATAATTTATAAATTTTGAATTTGCAGGTATAATTACTAGTTATCATGTATTATTAAGTGGATAAATATTTATAAAAAACCCTACTGGTATTCATATAATTTATTAATTAATCCTAATTTATCAAATTATAATCTTGTTGGACTTATTTCATTAACATTTCACCAAAAAACTAGTAAAAGACAAATTATTTCCTTCCTCAATCCATAATATCAATTACCATTGAAAAATGGAGTAATTTTCATTAAAATCATCTATTTAATTAATGAAAACACCAACATAGATATTGAACATCAAATAAGAGCCTTTTGGCTCTAACACAACTTATTGGGAACAGAATGACTTTAAGTATCATAAGATTGGGGTGGGGGATGAAACAGGGTGTAAAAAAATAAAATGTTTTTATTCTACTATACCCCTTGGTCACAAGGGTGTTATATTACTATTTATAGTAACATTTTCAGTCTCACATTCTCTCATAATTAATTGCAGTGAATCTTTTAAAAAATGTTGAATGAAATTACAAATAAAACAGACATATCTAACTTATTTCGCAGATAAACCCTAATCTATGGATAATGCATATGGTGATATTATATTTAACCAAAATTCATATTAATGAAACTAATTTTACAATTTTTAACATTATAATATTATATGGATAATTTTAAAATCTCAACTCTATGATGGAATGAGATTCCAAGGCCCATTGAGCCCATATTGATTTCTAAAAAATAATTAATATATTTATATCATGCATGTGACATTTCTAGAAAAAGAGGAATAACATTTAAAAGGAGCTTCATATTATATACATAATATAACCATTAAGTTCAATGCATGGGTTTTACCCATGACACAACATAACCATAGTGTGGATCAGTCACTTAGGTTAGGCATCATTATGTGATATTTTTTAAATTAATAAATTAAATGCAATTAATTTGTTTTATTAATTTTAATTTAATGAAATTTATTATAAGTACATGGTTTTTATGAGTTTTCATGTTTATAAAATTGACCATATAAAGTGAGAGGAAAATTGGAGAAGAGAATTATTGGTGAATTACTTCAGATCATATTGAGATTGGGGATCATTGTGCCATAAGATTTTATGGATCTCACCAATGATGGAAACATAAGAAAATTCTTCATTAGTGATAGCTCCAAAATCCCTATAAAATATTTTATTATTTTTTATTTCATAATTTTTTTATCTTATAGGAACATGTATCAATTCCTTGAATAAGAATTGATTATCTCATCTGCAATTCATTTTATTTACTATTAATTTATTATTCATTGATTATTACACACATTTTTTCATATAATTATTTGATAAGAAATTGAGGAAAAATAAAAAAGGGATGAGTTTCATATGTCACATTTTATGATACATTAATTTCGCGCCCAGTTTTTTGGAAATTCATCATGGGTAATTCATTTGGAACACAGTTTTACAAAATACCTAGTATTTAATCATTACACGACCATTATTCATCACAAAGGGAATGATATTGCAGGTGAGACTTGAGATAGATTGTTAAATTGAGGGATGTATATTGAGGATGATTAAAGGAGGTCTATTTTAGACTACGATATTACATTCTCCCCAGTTTTGATACAGTAATGTGATGGATGGTTTAATAGTGGAGATTTTGAGTTTGTTGAAACCAAGATCATTGTGATCAGTAAATGAATGGGAAGAACATCCTCATATTTTTGGTTCATGGAATGAATTATTGTGGAAATAGTGTTGATGGTGATATATAGAAGAAACCATGGTATTTGTAAAATCTCACATTACACAATGTGAAATCTAGAGATACATGATGTGTCTAACCCTATGTGCGGCACTAGGGTTTCCACAGAGAGAAATATAACACATTCTTGATGAGATCTTTCCCACCACATGTGAACAATGATGTAATTTTTAAATCTAATTTAGTGGAAACACTAGAATGAAATGTCTAGAGTACACATATATAACTAGGTGTACATGAGAATGATCAGGTGTACATAGTTGGGTACACAGGAACGACCAGAAGTACTAGGGAAGGGATAGATGAAGAATGTAGGGTTCTAACAGATCTCTTCATTCCATATATACCTGAATGGCCTGAAGGCCTTCATTTTTATTGATTTTTGATAACCCAACTTTCAAGGGATGAGGGGGAACCCTTACAATTCCCATAGGCTCAGAGATTACAAGGCCCGTAGGCTTATAAGATTACATAACCTGATAGTCTTAGGGAATTCAACCAGACAATCTACAACGAACTTCCCCTCCCCAGCATCTGTGTCATGATAGTATCTCTCCACCATTGCATTGCTGTCTGGCTAGACATGACATTTACTCCCTAGTACATTATGTGTACCCTCATTGGGGTATTTGGTGCCCTTAATTTATTCCGTTTTGGAATAATAGTTATCTAATTTTTTATCTAAACATATCTTTGCAGGTGTAAAGTGATCCATTATGTCTATATCTCTGAATTATGATCCCTTCTGGAGGATAAGTATCAGATTGAGTTTGTGCTGTCCCTCTGTGATATTAGAGGGTGATCCCCTATCATTCTTCCTTATACCAAAGGAAGGGTTTGTGGAATTGGCATGTAATCAATAGGTGGGGCATTGATCTTCCATTTTTAAGGCCTTTATAGTAGTTTTCTAGTAATCATGGTCAAAAAAAACCCTATATAGTGTTTTGATAAGGATTTTGTTTTTGGTGTCCCCTAGTGGTCCTTGGTGTGATACCTTATCATATTTTCGAGGTCTTCTAAGACTAGTTATTTTTTTTGGTCGGGCCCAATGATAATGACCTCTTTGATGAGTGTATCTAATTATAGGGTGGATCATTGATTGGTTCTCCAAGAATATGATTTTTTTATCATGTACTATCCTATGGCTAGTAGTTTTATTGAGACTTTATGTAGATGTAGTTCCCTTCATGAATTTATCAGGGTGTTTTGGAAATTATTTCTTCATCTATGTTATGAGTTAAATATTATTAATTTTATTTTTTCAGTTTTTTGGAGTGATAATATATATTATTATAGACACATATTAATGGGATAGGTCCACACATGTCATTTCATATGTAGAAAAGGACTTATTTGACATTGTCGTGGTATGATAGGGAGACGAATGAGCATAAAATGAGCTAGAAATACGAAGGTGTTTTCCGGTTTTTTACATTTTAGTGTTCTTAAACTTTTTATAAAGTTGTACCCACAATAATTTTTGGTTGGACTTGTATTTGGAACCCTTATCACTTTTAGTATTTTACATCCATACTAAAATTATAAGATTATATAATTATGAATGCATTGTTTTTAGTTATTTTATATGTCAGAGCTTTATAGTCATGGTGGTGTGTGAATGTGTATAGAACATTAGGCCACTGACCCTAATGCATGTGGTATGACCTCTCTGAAATGTCTCTAGCCATAGGCCTATTAGAAGTAGTATAGGGGTAGATGTGATTCTGGCCCCACTAGGGAAAGTTGTGATAGAGTGGTATCAATGTTAGGTAATACTATAGGACCAAATTTTTGTCGGATTAGTTTGGGTTTTATGTAATCCTTGTTATGTTTTTTGAGCTCAACATTAAGGATAGGGAATCCGTGGTTTATGTGGATTCCATCATATCCATACACCAGGACTCTAATCACATTCCTTTGGAATCATTACATATATATGTTGGTTATAGTAAATAATTCGTAAATGTATTCTATAAAAAATGTTTGTGGTTTCCATGTAAATATTGAGTCATCTCCCCAGGTATACTATTTAACCATGGAACCACATTTAATTTTAAGGTGCCTCTATGAAGAAATCAACACATGATTCCACTACTTGATCATGAGGATGATCCACTGAGTGATGAGAATTTAGTACTAGGGAATGTATCATAGATATAACTCCAAAGTAGCTTAGAAGTTATACCACCACTTATTAAGTAGAAATTATAGCTAGAGGTACCAGTTAAGGACTCAAACATGATGAGTTTCCAGCATTAGTTCCAGAGGCAATAACCTCATTGTATATGGGTATTCCAAACACCTAGATGGAATAGGACTAGATAGAGGTAGTCACTTGATGTTTTCCATATTATGGGGATGCCTATAGATCAGATGGAAGTCCTCATGGATAGTCTTCTTCATGGATCCTAAAGGTAATGGGGGAGTCTTGGGGTCGAGTCAGACATGGAGATTTCTATCTTCTATTAGAAATTTATCTTTTATTTAGGGAAGAGTATTATCTAGACAAATTTCAATTAATCAAATCCAGAATCGTCTATATCTATAGTTGGGCAGTACAACTATGATGGTGTGTTCTTAGAGGTTTACTAATCATTCATGTTGCTCTGTGGATATGGAAAAAAGATCAAATTTTTAGGACACAAACATTTGATCAGGTGTTAGGTAGATATATCATTTCTTCCATGATATTCCCATACATTCCCACCAATTTTGGGTTTCTTTAGTGGTACATAGTTGTGTAGAGAATCCTATAAGAGAATGTGATGAGAGTGGCTGCTATTTGATGGAACCTAGAAGTGGAGACCTACAAAATAGATAACTAGACACATTCACAAGGATTTGGATATTTAATATGTTTCAATAGATATCATATGGTATAGGATCTGCAATATAGGGCTCTCAATGTGGATCGATTAAGCCAATAGAGTAGCATTGTTTCTCCTATTGTAGTTCATGAAATATTTCATTGTAATTTCCAACCAATATTACCACTAGAATAAATATGGATGAGGGACCACCCAAATAGCGATAAATACAGGATCACAAAGATCAATAGGTTAGGGAATTTGGTAGAAGAGTATTAATAGGTGGTCAAAGGTTTTACATACTACAACCACCACCCCAGGTGGTCCACACCTCAATCAGGGATCTTGTGGCATGGGATGGGGCGAGCTCCATTCTATGGAGACATATGACCCTGAGGCTCTAAGAATAATAGAAATAATGATAGGTTTATTTTAACCTTTATCTATAGGGATGTTAGAAATATATATGAATAATTCATTAATTTAAACATTTCTATTTCAAGATATTTAGAGTCTGGAAGATACTTCAACT
Organism: Viscum album; assembly: GCA_963277665.1. Classification (NCBI taxonomy): domain Eukaryota; kingdom Viridiplantae; phylum Streptophyta; class Magnoliopsida; order Santalales; family Viscaceae; genus Viscum; species Viscum album. The sequence goes on along the minus strand of OY728152.1, from coordinate 132,870,167 downwards.
ATACCAATGCGATTAGAGACACTAAAAATATGAGACTTAGTGATTTCCGGGTTCTACTAATAGAGTGATCCAACTCTTATAGGTGAGAGATTTTTATGGGATTTCATTCTATTTTTGATGAGTCCTTATGATCTCTTCTTTGGTAAGGACAAGAAATTCACAGTTCATTCTAGGATATACTATTTTAAGAGAAGGATATTGTGTGTCTGATGTGATGGGATGAAATTTTCATTCATGGGTGAAAATGAAACAATGGTAGAGATAATCGGGAATAGGAATAGGGGAGTGAAATTAAAAACTCACATGTTGTAAATATTGACTCTTGTAGTAGTGTATGTTATGAGCTACCAGTTTTCTGTAGTGGTGGAGAAGTATGAGGATTTCATTCATACATATTCCCTAATATTATATACCAACCCAAAGTTAAACAATTTCAATGAATTTCAGCCATATATGTCCCCAACATATACACCCAAAAATCGAATGGGTATCGTAGTACTTCATGTGTTGATGTTGAATTTAGACGACTTGTAGAGAAAGGGATTCATGAGACTCTATGTTTCCCCTTAACAGATCCAATGTTCTTCTCCAAGAAAGAAGATGGTATCATAAGGATAAATTTGGATTATAAGTGATTGTAGTAGGAGACCGTGAAGATTAAGTATTCCCTACCATGGGTCAATGATCCCACTGATCAGTTTGGGGGATCATGATGGTTCACAAATATAAAAATAAGATCAGGTATCACCAAATTTGAGTATATGGTGGGGATATAATGAATATGGAATTTTGATATCACTGTTGTCAATATAAGTACTAATTGATGCCTTTTTTCATGATGAATTCCACAACAGTGGTAATGGGAGACAATAAACATATATTTAAGCCTTCCAAAGGCCATTTTGTGTTGTTATTCATAGATGATATCTTGGTGTAATTACTGTCTGAGGAGGAGCACATGGGACACTTGATAATGGTAAAGGGCACAATAAGTGAGCCCCATCTTTATATGAATCTCTCTAAGTGTTATTTTTGGATATGATAGGTCCACATCCAATGAAACAACCTATTATATGAAGGAGTGGGAATGGATCTAGAGATGGTCAAGGATGTTCTAGATTTAGAGACATCGAAGAGTGGTTCTATGGTGAAACATTTCCATTAGATGTCCAAGTACTATAAGAGTTATATATGCAATTTCTCTAGAGTGGAATATCCTTGGAAAAATTGACCTGAAAGGGGAATCCTATCGCCTAGAAGAAATTGTTCAATTAGTGTTTTTAGTAGTTCAGGTAGAGATTTATGAGTTCCCCCATCATGAGATTTCTATAGGATGGTGTTGACTATGTAGTTTTTTGGGATTCCTCAGAGACTAGTCTTCGTTGTGTCCTAATGTATAGGTCTGCAATTATTTTCTATGGGTTTAAAAAATTCAGAACACATGAGAAAAACTATGTGTCCCACAATCATGGAATAGTGTAATTATTATTCTCCCTAGAATTGAGGTTACATTGCCTTATAGAGGTGAAGTTTATCAAATACTCTAACCATATGAGTCTCATGTATATATTTTCTAAGTAGTATATTAACATAAGATAATGATGGATAGTGTTCCTATAGAACTATGAATTTATGGTTGTCTATACTCATGGGAAGGGTAAAATCATGGACAAATATATTTTTAGGGGATATAATTCTTAGTTATTTAATTATGTGATAGATTATTTTCCCTCATTAGAGTTTTCCTTAGTTTACAAGGTTGATACTTCACTTCTTCCAATGATGGTTGTTACTCTATTAATTTTACAGTGTGTTAGGGAATATCTTCCTAAAGATACTAACTGTGAAGTCATACATACTCATATATCAACTAGACGTTGTCCTGATAGCTATTCTAAGGGTGGGGATCAAGTTATCATTTTTAGAGGAAAAAAATTGGTAATATTTCATTACAGACTTGGGTGATGAGGTAGTTTCATAAATCCCATTTAGAAGTACAATAGGGAGTTCAAAAGATGTTACAGTACATCAGATGATGATTTTGTTCATGAGGATTCAAGGGATGTTTTGTTGAGTTTTTCTCTAGAGGCCTCATTTTTTATAAAGTGAATGATGAGCACCTGGTTCAAGTGGGTTTACCTCATCCCCTTGTGGGACTTGAGTAGATGTGGTATTCTATCTTCATAGAATTCATGACAGGGTTACCACATACATCTAAGGGACATGATTCCATCTGGGTGATCATAGAATGAACAACAATGTCATCCCACTTCCTATCCCTGTGAGATAAGAGTTTAGTAGATATTTATTGATTTTTTTGTGCATGATATAGTTCTAATCAATGTTGTTCCCTTAATAATTTTTTCATACCATCATTCTCACTTAACTTCATAGTTATGGAGTTTACTACTTGAGGACATTTGGAGTCATCTACTTTGGACATGATGTGTCACCTCCCGACAGAAATCCAAACTAAGAGGAACTTTCAGGTCTTGTAGTACATAGTACAAGATTCCATGATAAATTCATCCATAATTGAGAGTATCACCTACCTCTAGTGTAATTTGCATAAAATATCAACTACCATTCCACCATCAGAATTACACAAGTCGATTCCATTTATGGGAATACTGGTAGGTCTCATATTTATTTTAATGATATAGGTGAGTCATCACATATGGGGATAAAGATAGTGTGAGAAAGGATTGAGAAGATGTTGATCATACATAAGTAGATTCTGATTTCATAGATCCACTAGATGACCAGTGCATACTAATGATTGAGGACATTGGGTGTTTGGGAGAGGGAAATTGTGTTCATGAGGGTTTGACATTGATGTGGATTATAGATATTTGGATAGGGAATGAATCTATCTCTTTGATCCATTGTACCTTTCAAAATACGGTGTTTTGTTAGCAATGTTTCATACCAATTTTTTGTAATGCTGTAGTTAGATAGGGTACATGATGTCTTTCATGTGTCATAGCTAGGGAGGCACACAAATAATCCATCATATTCTATTTACTGGGGTGTGGTGAACATTGATTGTGTGGAAACCTTTATAAGTAAACAATAGAGATTGAGGATAAGAAGAAGATTCTCTTTCACGGTTGATTGATTCCCCAAGTGTGTTTCTAAGGGAAGCTCAAGAATCTTCATGATATCGCATGGGAGTAGGAGGCTCATACATGATCCTAGTACTATCATCTCTTTGAGTTTGTTTTTAACTTTTCATGATGAAAAGACATGTTGTGGGGAGGATGTAACATCTTTTATTTTTCTGTGTATTACAATAAAATATTATATGAAATATTTTCAAAGTCATTCACTAAGATGTCATGATATTATGAGGGATGGAGAGACAATAATTTATTTTTGAAATTTTTTATAGACATTAATTTTATAGAAATAATTTTTCCTAAGAAAATGGAAAAAATGTTCAATAGAGGCTCACATTGGAAATATGAGGGTTTGGTTCATTTAAATTTGTAGTTTTTAGCCTAGGTGCGATATAACAATAGAGTTCATCATAAAATTATGTTGGGTATATCATGAGAAAATTCTATAATAAATAAAATAAAAAAAATAAAAAAAATTATTAATTTTTCATGACATGATACTGATTATAAATAAATTGTTTTAATAAGATATCAGGGTTTGTCACAAAATCATTGATATCTATAGGGAAATTGGAGGAGGTCACCCTTGGTGAATGAAATCGAATTAGATCGAGATTGAGGATCATTTTGACATCTGCTTTTTTGGATCATGCCAATTATGGAAACAATTTTGTGTTCATTAATAGTGATCAATCCATACTCTAGGAAAGATGTTTTATTTACGTGATTACACCCAAATATTTATCATGGTCTTACATAGATATATTTCAAGAAAAAGAAAAAATTATTTCATTGATGGTTTATTTTATTTATAGTTGATTTATTTTTCATTGATAATAACCCCCTTTCGTCATATAATTATTTGAAAATGAATGATGTCCAAAATGAAACAGGGTTGAGGTCTATTCCCCACATTTTATGAATCATGAATTTCTCCCACACTTCTTAAAGCATAAATCATGAGAAATTACTTTGTCTTGATGTTTAAAAAAATACATATTATTTGATCATTGCACAACCATTAATTATTAAAATGGATTTATTCCACTAGTATTGTTCACAATTTTTAGTGTAATCAAGTTGAAATGATAGTGGATGATTATAGATGGACCCAACCTAATAATAATTTTACAGTCTTTTCGTTTTTGATAGATAGTTTTGGATGATATTTATGAGAGTATCTGAACTCATTTCTCAATGATCGGAAATGGAATTGGGTGAACAAAATCATATTAACGATTTTCAGATGGAATCAAACTGGTGATTTCATGGACTATAACCTATATATGAACATGTGGGTTTATAAATATCCTACATTTGAGGGTTTTTAAGCATGAGATACATGAATTTTTGTAACTTCTGTATTGTTCTACAGTTTTCATAGAGTAAATATGTTCATACCCCATATGAAATTTTTCACACTCCATGGGAACTGTACAAGATAATACATGTGTACCTCAGAGAGAACACATGTACAGGCTATCCAAGGTACATAGACATGTTTAGGTGTACAAAGGAACTACCAGGTGTTCAAAGGTTGGTACACAAGCATGAACATCAGTACATGGTCATATATAGATAAAATAGGAATTACTCCAATAGATATCCACACACTTTCTATATATACATATTAGATGTTTATATACATATTTACAAGTCATGTGAGGAAACAACACACGGGATGACCCAATGTTGGATATACATTCCATGTAATCAATAGTACATGTTTTGTACTGTAAAGTACACACCGTGTAACCCAATTAAGGGTGTTTGAATCCATTTATTTCATTAGTTTATTACTAGTGGATGCTTTCTTTGTTCCCTTTGTCCATCCCTTCAATGGTATAGTGATACATTATTTCTATATATATGGATGGTGATTCACTCTAGAGGATGAGTCATAGAGAGTGTTTTTGGTGTCCCTATATGAAACCACTACATAATCCTCTATCATTCATTGTTATACCTTAGATGGGATTCGTGGAATCTTTGTGAACTCTATGTGTGGGTTGTTGATCCTCCATGTAGAAGACCATTTTGGTAGGCATTGTGGTATGAATGGTAGACTATCCTAAACATAGTGGGTTGATACAAATTTGGTTTTTTGTGTCCCCCACTGGTATTGTGAGTGATACTATATCTGAGTATCATGTTATTTATATACTAGTGGGTTTTTTTGGTGGGTAACAATGACCATGAACTAATGGATGAGCGACACTAATGATATCATGGCCCATGAAGTTGGTTATCCTAGAATTTGAACTTCCCAGTAGACTTGAATAAAAAACTATGGATGGTAGTTTGGTTTTGACCTCCAAGAGATTTAATGTCCTTGATGAGTATATTTGGGGGTTTATTCATTGATTTATATATCCTCATTATGAGATGACTATTCTTGGGTATATTTGTTTAGTATTTCTGGGGTGTCCTACTAGGTATTTTTATACTCAACTCTTCATGGTATCTTCCCACACATGTAATTTATTATATATAAGATGGCCTATTTGATGGTTTTATAAGATGATAGGGCATGTTTGTGTGTAGATATATCTATACAAACTAAGGTGTTTTCCTAGTGGTTGAATTTTATTTCCTTCCAACCATTATAATCATGCTTGAATCTCTTTTTTTTTGGTTGGGCTTGTATTTGGACCCTTTATCACATTCATTACTTTACTATCATACTATAATTGTGGGATTATATATATATTTAGTGAGTGGCGTCAGTTGTTATATATCATAATTTTAATGGCTTCGAGATTTGTTCATGTGTATAGGTACGTTATGCTAATGCATCCCAGGTGTGTGACATTCCTACTCAACACTAATCACCTACACTTGGAATATTGGAGGTCGGATTATGGTAGTCATGGATTTGTCCATCTCATGATGGGTTAGGGGACCCACTATACTCAATTTTACTAGATATAATCGTCTTGTTCTAACTCACACATTGTTATTCTTCATTACTCTGAAAATATTAGGGAATGATCAGCTATTAATCAAAAAATCTCTCCATATTATTCTCCTATGAACACAACTTTAGTGAAATAAAATAATGTTTATATAAATTTGGATCTCCTTAATATTTTATTTATATGGAGGTCTCATCTAGATAAACATAGATTTCTTCAATAACATGAATCCTCATCACTGGATTGATTCTTTGTTAAGCTCTACTTTGTAACCCTCTAATTCTTTACTAATATATGATTTCAAATCCCCAATTTTAGGGTTTAGTAAATGTATTTTTCATATTATTAGTATTATCACTTCATTATATAGGTAAATATAATTCCACACATGAATTATCTTTTTCCAGTCAATATTTAACAATTGTATGAAGTGATATAACTCTTTCTTCTTCAAACGTTGTCTTTTTAATTAAAGAAGAAATGTCAATGGAAATATGTTGTGTATATCCTCTCTTCCTCTTATTATAATTGGATAGATTGATATATTATAAACCATTAATATGAAAAAACAATATTAATTCCTTATATAGAGAAATATATCTACAATTCTCTCCATATAATTTCCTTTTATCCATTTCAAGAGAAATGGTCCATGTTTATATCATTAAATATATTCAATTCTTCATGATTTTGATGGGTAATTCCATCCAAATATGATCATAAAACCAAAGAAAAATCCACTAAATTAATTCTCATATTTCCCTCCTAGAAGATAGGATATTAAAAATATAAAAAACCAATGACTCATATTCCCCACTATGTGAACACCATCTTTTATTTTGTGTAACTAAAATCCCTTAAATTTTATATATCTTATCCCTGAAAATAATTGTCTCCAAAAAAATGGATTCTAGATGGATGAACAAAAAATATCACAACACTTATCCTCGTGATGTTGATATATAAAAATAGTAAAATCCAATGAAATACATTTACACCACATCACGAATAGCCATATTGTCAACAATATCATAATATATACTACATTTCATAAAACATGAAATGATAAAGTGTTAGTAATATTTTATGATTGATAATGTTAAATTTAGGAACCATTATATATCAAAATTTCTGGAATATTATTCATTAGGTATCATTCTAATTAGATTTATGTATTGGGGCTTCATAGAATTCTCATAGGTAACAACTAAATTTCATCATGGTGACCATTAAATATTACATATATAATCTTTATTACACTTAAATAATAAATAGTGTACGGATACATAAAATTGTGGTGTTAAATAATTTTATATTCTTTAGAACACAGTTTATTTAAAACTATTCACTATTATTTACTATATTCATCTTTCCCTTGTGTCTGAGACATTAATAATTTCTTTCAAAAAACTAGAAAACCAAACCCTTCAAGCAAAAATTAATATCACCCTTATCCCACTATCTTCAAATCATCTCACCCTTCTCGTCATATAGCCCATTATTACTTGATAGTATCACACATATGTGACAATCTTGATTAGATTTAAAAGTTACTATTTCATTAAATGCATCCCCATAAACATTTAGTTCTACTATTTAGATAATTAGGGAAAAAATAACTAAAAAATATGGTATTTTCAACTAATGATCATTTTTACCACTTTATAAAATACTCCTTATTCATAAATATCACACAAAAATTATTAATAGAAGAGACAATTCTAAACACCTCATACTTTTCTAATCTTTATAACCTGGGGAAATAGAAAATTTTGAAAGGGGTGATATTAGATGTTCAGTAACAGTAAATTTTAGTGATAAAAATAAAATATCAATATGGATCCTAAGATGGGGATTTTTGTATAATTCATGATATATAAGAAGTTCATACCCAAAAAATAAAAATTCATAAATCATGAAGTAACATAATAATACATCATAAACATCATGCATATCATATATAAGGGAATTATTTTTAACTGTGTCATATACATAAGCATATAAATCATAACATATCGAATTAGGTATCATAACTTGTTTCCCTTATAATACTAGGATTTATTCATCGGTTACCCTTAGAGGACAATGACACACTCACCAGTTTTCCATTTGGGATCGAGCATCACAACTTATTTCTCCATTAACTTATGTGATATAAATATTTACCCACAACATTAGAGAGATATATAAGTCCCACTCATTACATTATGATTAACCATACATATATATTGTATAAAAAATATCTGTCCATCATATCATTAAATCGTAACATAAATAATGGGTTTCATAAAAGTTACCAATGAAAAACATTAACCTTTTTTATAAAATAAAGAATCGATGGAGAGAAATGCATTTTATTAAATAAATCATTAGGAAACCATTGAAATAAAATGGGTAGCATATTATTTTCAAAAGTATTTACATAAGGAAATAATATTTAATTCAATTAATATTCATAACAAGATAATCCAAGGGAATATAAATGGGTATATAATGATATCCAATGAGGTTCATGGTTAATACAATTTAGTTAAGATGATAAATGGTATTATTATTACACCATATAGATAAAGGGAATAGGGTTATGAAAATAATTTTACCCAATCAATTAATGTATGGAATATGGGTGAAAACCTTTTAATTAATTGAATTAAAAAGGGAAATTCATATGGGAAAGGCATTAGAATAAAAAATTTACTCATAAATACAAAATGATTATGCATGGAAAATGTAGTGATAAATTATTCAAAAAAAAATTAATGGAAATAGGATAATCCTTCAAAATAAAGTTGTTGGATAGTTGAATTTTTAAAATATTGTAATTTAAAGATAATATTTGTTAAATTAAAATGATATAGATGAAAGATAATTTTAAATTGTATTTGGAAAATTTACTTTCGAAATAAGAAGTATCCTTGATCTATTTGTTCATTTTGAAAATAGATAATTTAAATATATACAAAAAAAATTATTTCTTTTATAAACAATTATTATTTTTATATTATTATGAGTAAAATGTAAAACATGAAGAAGATATTTGTTCTAGTAGAAAACATTAAAAGAGATAATTTTCAATATATTAATAGAATGATTTTGATACATGTCACTATAAATATTTATTTTAAAAAATATGAATTAAAAACAATATAATGAATTTAAATTTAGAAGATATGCTAAATAATTTTTTCCAGGAAAATCCATGATGATTGTCAAAGGAAATGTATTGTGAAAGATAAAACATTTTATTTTTAAAGGATTTATATATTTTGAAATTCCTTTTCTTAGAAACACAAATCATAAAAAGATAAATTTTATTGATTTAAAAATATTTACGTGAATTATTTAAATAATGAAAAATAATCAATATGAAATTTCACAAATGAGGGGAAAGCATTGAAGTGATGGAAATATGAACTTAAAATTAAGATCAAATGAATTGATGGAGTTTCATTCTTGATAACATTATTTTTTTAGATGATAGAACAATCAAGTTGGATACATTGATAAAAATGAGACAGCATACCATGAATGATAAGTGATTACATCATAAAAAATTATAATTCAATTATCAATAAAAATTTTAATGTTAAATTTAAAAATAAGCCACAAACTCAACGAAATAGTATTCATTTAACAAAGTTCCTTACAGACATTAAGGTATTGAAGAAAAAAACATTTAAAAATGTTTTTTTGTTGTAAGAACAAAATTCCATAGAATGAAAATAAAAATTTCCACATAATATAAAAAATGGTAAAAAATTACCTAACTTGTATCAATGATGTAAAAGAAGAACAATTATAAATAAATGAGAAAGAATTGGTCGTACATATATCCTTACAATATGAGGATAATTTAAATCAAAACCAATTGAAAGGGATAGTTATAAATTGAATTCAAAATAACATGAATAAATTGTATTTCATGTCATAATATCTGAAATATGTATCATATACATGAAATTAATGAAAGTGTGTGCATAAGGAAAAACATGTCTCAAAATTTTTAATTTGATATGAGAACCCTTACCTCTGTTCAGATTAAGTTTTTAATTCCATAAATTATGATAGTTAATTAAATTGTGTTTATTAATTAAATAACCATGAAAAATTATTATAACAATAACCATTAAAAATCATATTGATAATCATTATTTACTTATACATATGATTTCTTTTTTTATATATTCCCACATAATGTGTTTTTGGTTTAGGTAACAACTCAACCCACCTGGGCTTTCTTGGATGCTGAATGGTCTGGCTACCACTACCTCATGCCTCCATACAAAGTGTAAGGGACAGATTCAATGACCAATAAGAAATAAATTAAATATTATTTTTTCTCCTAATTTACTTGTACACATTCACCCAATATCCTCTAAGAAAAAGTGGAGAGAAATATAAATGATATTATCAATTTGAGCATAAAATGGGTGAAATAAATACTATGAAAATACAACATAGTATGAAAACATAAACAAAAGGGTAAAATCACACCCCAAATATAAATTATTTCCCAACATAACAAAAACAGAAGAAATGAAATCTGATAGAGATCAACACCAGATCTCTATTTCCTGACCAATGTTAGTGATCAAAGAGACATAGTTTCCCTAACATCCATCCAATCCACATTCAATCTATCATTTTTTTGTATTATAAAATAATTGTGATTGAAAATAAAATTTAGGGGTGAGTATATATATACCTAGTAGGACACTATGAATACCAAAGAGGAGATGATAGAGAGGTGTAATAAAATTCTATATCAACCCAAAAAAAGAGGGAAATGAAACCCAAAACATACAAACACCCATACAAGGATATATATATATATATATATGTGATCATAAGGTAATACCAATGCAAGAGAAAGAGGATCTCTATATCACAACCCAACAAAATCTGACATGTCTTCATATATCTCCAAATTTCTATATCTTATGACCAACATCAAACGTAACCTCAATAAAATATTTTTCAGGAGCCCTATCCCTAGTGTTTGGATTCATAGATGATGGTGCTACAAATTAAGTATAGCATTGTCATGCCACCAAACCTCAAAAATTGGTTTGTACCACTCTATATAAAGAGGACCAAAGCTTAGTGAATGGGAGTGATTACTCTACTAGTATAATGATAATGGTTGAACTGGACCCTAGTGCAATATGGGAGTTTATACCCATACATAACTTCAATGACCATTCCTTGATAAACATTATCATCAAGAATATCATCACAAATGTTCACTCTTATAAAACCTTGCATCATATCTCATATACCGCAATAAAGGCCACAATAACATTCTACATGGAAAAAACACTGGATAAGCCACTCATGGAATAAAATCTGAGTCCCAAAGAAGAATATATGAGGAGAAAAAAGTTATCTTAATGGTAAAACATTTTTACTCAGGTTCATATGGAATGTGAACAATCTCGGACACTATGAAATTTCATAACATACACATGGTTTATCTAGACATTTGGAACTAGGAAACATATATACCTGGTACACAGCGTATCTCTACCACCTGGGATCTTCCCATGCCCAACTGGTTGTACCTATTTATATTGAGACATTACTATGAACCTAGTTATTTCATAGTACATATTCATACACATGTACCTATAGGAACTCTCATGTAATATCATAGTACACAGCCTTCCCAACAGTATGGGGTCATAGGTACGACACATATAGCATGGATTTGAAAACAGGGGAGGGTTTCACAACTTCTGGTCCCAACCACACGACATGTGATCCTTAATCTATATGAAAAGATATTTCCACATCCGTGGAATGCCTCATGTCATCATTTTGTGGCCTATGGTGTTCGGAAAACATAATCCAACCATCTACCTGATGTCTTCGTGTGACTTGTGCACCCCCAATTTCCTGTCCCTACTCATGGATCCCAAATCAACAAAGTATCACCCAATATCCATCATGATCCATCCATAATCACTAAACCATCCATCATTTTAACAATCATGACTAATCCAAGGTTTTGATCATGATCTAACATTCCATGAAAATGACAAATTGAGACCCAATTATCTAACAATGATGAACATAAAAAATGGGTGGGGAAAAAGTATAAGAATATAGGTGTAATGATCATTGTCCAAGTGATCATAGTAAATGATCATGAAATCAGGATATATGGTGAGACAAAATGGAATAATAAATAAATTGAAATCAATAATTAAATTTAATAAAATAGGTTCATGAGAGGGGAAAATAATTATAGATCAAACAATGAAGATAAAATTTATTATTTAAAAATTTAATAAAAAAGTAAAAAAAGATAACTGATGAGTCATAACAATATTTGGATTAATCATTGGTGCAGAACGTGTTCTCTAGAAAAGTAAATGTCTCATTGTTTTCTCTACCTCTCAATCCACTTTGATCTGAGCACCTGTCGTTATCAGATAAGAACCACCAACTATGAATTCTAAGAGCTCCTCTTGAATCCTCCTAGGTTTACGCTACTATCAATGTAGATTTATTATAATTGGGTACCTATCAAGTATTACCTAGGTTATTCCATTTAATAAAATAACTAAATAATTTAACTATACGAGTTACAAAATGAACTAACCAATAGCTGCTTCTACTAGATGTTGGGATCCAACCAAACTTAGCTCATGCCAAGGGTATACCCTGAATTCAAGAATCAACCATATTATTTGTATTAAAATCTAGTATAGTGTTTTGGTGTTTTTCTAATTTTTATAGAAGTATATGAATAGGTAATATTAATATATTTAATGTTATTATAACATCAATTGAATGCTCCTCAAGTGTCAGAATCTCAATCTATCTCAGTTCTAACACATAAAATATTTTATGATACATTTCAGAGACATATAAAGAATAGACAGGTTAACTAAATTCTCTCATAATACATGGATTTTATCCCAAAAAATAATAAGAAATTTAAAATGCTGGGGATACTGAGCTCGTATTTGGCACTCTCACTCCCATGAGCTCTCTTGCATGCTCCCATGCTCCCATAAAACATGAACCAATGGATTTGTATGTCCTCACATGACACTCTACTACCATTACTCGATCACCATTGAGTACTCCATTTTGGTATATCCATCCTAGATGTCCATAATTCTCTACTAAAAAACTTTTTTTTGACCATTCACTTATCTCTTCAGTTGTGACACATGAAATACATTAATCATTAAGACCAACAATGACACTAAGTTGAAGTTGTAATAAACTTCTCATACCATTCAAAGGATCTAAAATGGACCAATTAACCATGGATATATCTTTTCCTCCACTCTAAAGAAACTAAATACATATCATGGGTAGACTCTCATGAAAGCATGGTATCCTTGTTATTACTCCAAGGCCCTATGATATTGATATGGAAAATAATTATTCCTTCTCTAAGCTTCCCTCATATTCTCAAATATCAATGTACCTTCTTCATTATCTCCTCCACCATCTTTGGACCAATAAGGGATATCACACCAATCCCAAAATTTCATAAGGGTGACCGGCAGGGTCTCCTTACAGGGCCTCGAAGGTTTCCATGTTGATCATAGATAGATAGATGTTATTATAAGTAAACCATACTAATTTTATATGTTCTTACCATCCCCACTTGAATCCAAAAACACAATCCCATAGAAAATCCTTCAAAGAAAGGTTAATCAAGTTACTCTATTCATCCTTCAAGAGGTAAAATACATCACTCATCCTCAACTGGGTCAAAAAACCTATCTATTGGCCTCTTCACTACCTTTAAAAAACCACACATCGTAGTCATATATAATCACCCATGGTACCTCATGGATTCATATGATATGTCACATGTAAAACATAACCAAACCCTCTAATGAACACTTTTCTTTGATTTTAAGGATGTATTTGGACTTCGTATGTTGGTCAACTATCACCCAGATGGCAACATGTCCTCTCACTATACATGGAATATCTATCACAAAGTCCATTGAAATTATATCCCATATTACCTATGGGATCTAAATTACCTATATAAAACATACTAAAACCTAGTGCTCATCCATTATCTATAGAAAAGTGTGATAATGATATAAAATTTTAACCATAATCCTCCACATGTCAGAGCACAAAAACTAACCTGAATGGACATTTTATATCTTTACCACTATAGGATGTATTGGAAAACGAGAAATATGAGAAATAAACTTCACTTACAATTTCTTCATGACCAGAACTATAGTCTATCCCATAAAAGGAAGATATGATCCCATCCTTCATAGAATCCATTTCATGCATCCCCTTAGAAAATCTGGTCATTTAGAATCACATAGTTGATGTCTAACATATGAGCCTCACACTTATGATAATGTATTAGAGGTGTCAAAAATATCAATTGTTGAAAAACTACACCACTATCCTCCATTGGGGTAATCTACAAAAAATCTAACTAATTAGGTGCCTCCTCCACCAAGAATGAATGAGGCTTCCTGAAAAGGGAATCTAGCACCACATTTACCATTATAGATGTATACACAATCTCAAATTCATAGTCCTAAAGAAACTCCTAAAAAATAATATATATCAGGTTAAGGTCTCTCTGAGTAATGATGTACACAATACTCTCTTGGTACGACTATACCAAAATAGTCTCTACCTGAATATAGGGCCTCCACATCATTAGAGAAAAGACAACCACTGAAAACTCTATTTTGTTAGTAGAGTAGTTATTCTCATGGGGTCCCAATATCATTGACCCATATGAAATCAATGCCTCTGTAATCATTAATAGAGAACAGATCTTACCTCAATAGGAATTGAAAAACCCAAAATACTTCCTTCCATATGTTAGTATTCTTATCATAGGTGATGTGATCAACCTCAACCTCAATAGCTCAAAAGATTTCTGATGCCTAGGGCAGGTAAATGTCATAAATTTCCTTGTTAGGGAATTAAATGTGGATAATAATCAACACAATTTTGGAAACAAATTCATGTAATACCCCTCCATCCCAACAAATCTCCACACAACCAATATACTCTTTATTGGAACCTAAGAAATAATTTCATTTATGTGTTTTAGGTATCTAGTTAATCCATGTTGAGAAGTGACATGCAGTAAAAAGTGAACCATGCATATCCAAAATTGGATCATCAATATTTTACCATTATATTGGTTCTCTATTAGTAAATATAAAACCATCCTCATACACTCGATATTATACTCCTCTGATACAGAGTAAAGTAGTATGTAATTTCTAAATAAATCTACAATACAGAAATTGTATGGATAAATGATACAGTTCATTAGTGTAATAAGTACATTAGTTAAATTTTAAAAGTTAAAATTCGTCACTAGGATCATATATTGTAGATAGGAACAGTAGATTCCCATCTTCCGAATATTATCCCATTAACTCACAGCCATTGGTAGACCAAATTCATATTGATCTTTGAGAACTAACTCAAACCTTGAATCTTGTCAAAGAGGACGTTGATCCTTTAAAAGGGGAAGTTTTTATTTATCATTATCTTTTTCAGTTGATGATAATTGACAACAGATCCTTAATCTCAAATCATTATTTTTCAAGAACAAGATTGAAACTAGCCCATGGGCACACTAGAACTTATGAAACCATTGTGCTAAATGTCCTCCAACTACACCCAATGCTCTAGAATCTCTTTAGAGGACATAAAATAGTCAGCTAAAGATATTAGTTCTATATTAACATGAAAGTATATATATAATTTTTTCTCCCACTATATAGGTAGTACCAATATCTCCTTAGGGGATACATCCATAATTGTTTCCACTACAAAAGGTATCTAGATTCCACCCACTTCTTCCACCATGAGATATCTCTCTCCCACAATGGAGAATCTCTTCCCATATATTCATAGGCATCTGTATCACCTGTGATGATAGTAAATAATTTATGTAAATTGTGGAAACTAGTCCATACCCAATATAACATAATAATTTATTCATCTTGATGACCCATCAGTTTTATGATAACCTCTCTCTCCACCGAGTTCCAACAAGCAATGCTGAATTATATGAGATCTCATATATGCAGTCCATGTAGGAACATCCAGACATTGTTACTACAATAATGTATCAGTAGGAATCTCCATCTCTTAAACCAGGTATGAGGAGATGAAGTAATAATATAAATCTATGTCAATCAATATAAGATTTATTTTATAATAAATATAAATTATACATGGAATCATCTCATGTGCATCCTGGGAATATCTCTATATATCTTGTAACTACCCATCAACCTGACTTATATCTCCTTGAGCAAGATGTGTCACACCAGGTGGTTATGGTGGTAGTAGATCAGGGAATCATCCTCAACCAACTGCTCCTCCCTCTGGAGGGTCTCCAACACCTTTTCTGACAGAACCTCCCTAAGGGATTCCAAGACCACATATAGAAGATCCATTATTATAGTGCTTCCTCTACCATGTGGGATCATCCACTGTCTTTTTATCCTACATAGAAAGATGTGTATGGAAATCACAAGACAAAATATATCTCCCACCAGTGTCATAACATTCCCACTCTATTGGATGATCAGATCCTATATGTAATACCTAAGCCACAAATCCTTGTGCTTATGCCTGAAAATGAGAATGTATCCTCTTCTATGATATTGACACCTGACGCCTACTACCTACTATGGATGTCTCAACTAGACAATGATGACGGATAGGTCTATCTTCCTATAATTTCTCTTCTAGGAATCTCGCATTCACTATAGCACTCTATAGAACTCTAACATAAGTTGGAATGTATAAGGAGACCACCTGACTCGAATGTCTCTTTGGAGACTATGCTCTAACTTCCTTACCTAGATGAAACCATATGACACCATATCAAGGGACTATTATGTGTGTGTAGTGAACCTCATGTCATACTCAGGAATGGTTATAGTACCCTTCTATATCTGAAGAAACTCTTTGATGTAGATTTAGCATAAGAAAGAGGTGTTATAATTATCATGACATTGTTTCTAGATTTCAAACTATGAGAGCATTGTTTCATCTTGAGACTATGTATTTAAACCCCACCAATTCCCTAATTCTCCACGGAAAAGGGTAGATGATAACATAAATATCTGATCAGTTGGGTTCCACACAATCATGAAGGCTCGGTTCCTCAACTCAATCCAATCCTCCACCTACTAGGGATCTTGTTATCTATATAAGATCATAAGTCTATGAAGTTGTAACTCACAGAGTGTACTCATCCAACTCACATCATCAGCATACACTACTAATACTAATTACTTCTAGATAGGTGGGGGTCCATATTTCTATCATCCTATAAGAAACACCTCCTGATATGGACCATAATGTGATGACTTATTTCTCACTGGCTCATTGATAATTTCCTAAATCAGTAACCAGACTAGCTATCTTTGAGGAGTAAACATGAATGTAATAAAGATATAACCCAATAAAATGATCATATATATGTAAATATATGTGTGTTAGTTTCTGTGTGTTTGTTTAGGGGTATGAATCATTAATGAAAATTAATGGACTCAATACTATATGACACATGTACCATGCTCCCTATAAACAATGTATTCATATTCCATGTTGATGATCTGGTAGTTAGAGTAATAGAGAATGGATACATCATCCACATCACCAACACATGGTTTACTTGCATGAAATCAATAATTTAGAAACATCAAAAAAAATCTTAAATCCCAAACAATTCTCATAAGGGGAAAACATCAAACACTAGAGTATGAAATGGACCCACCATAGATACCACATTGTAATGTCCCAACCTTTTAGGGCCTTCCTAGAGGGTAGAAATCCTAGACATCACAACACCAAGCCTTCCCCCAATACTCTTGGGGCTGGAGATAAGTTCCAAGATGGAATAAATGAAATGGGAGGAATTTTTCTAATGAAAATGTATGCATTATCACAAATTTCACCATGATGAAAATGAGACGAATATAAAAGATATTATCATAGAGTTGGTAAACATTCATGAAAAATCCCCTAAGAAAATATAACAGTGTATTATAACACAAGAAAATTTAAAGGGATAAAATACCAGCCAAACTAAGAATAAAATCATATCCAAAAAACAATTAAAATTAATGAAATAAGAGAAATATCATCGTATAATCTACATTTCCTTGCCACCGTACATAGTAAATATACCAAAGTATCCCATTTATCCACCAAATTCGCCTCCAATTTTTCCATAATCAACATAAGACATGACATGTGTGGGAAACGACCATGCATGTGTGAGTATATATATACCTATTCGAATATATAAATAACCAAATAGTTACTTTGAGTGATATACAACAAAAATACAGCTCATCCCAAAGAGTGAGGGAAATAAAAACTAATATATATATATATATATATATTCTCATAATGAATCCTAGAAGAGAGAGAATAATAATCTCCATCTCATAGTTGATCTGAAGCAGATGAGTTTTCTCAAAGCTCCAAAAGTCTATCTTCAATGACCAACATCACAGACAACCATTCCAGAATCATTATAGATTTTCCTTCTCTTCAATAATTTTCTCCATAGTTGAGGGAGGCAAAACTCATATAGGTTATCCAAAATCTACCGGATCTAGAAGACTATTGAGTGCCACTCTGTACGTAGAAGAACCATGATGAGTGTAGGAGAGTGCTGACTCAACCTGTATAAAGAGTATATGAACCTAATGCTTGGTGTGATATGGGAGTTCCAACCCAAATATCCTTATTATTGTCATAACAGGACCTATTCCATCATCAATAATGGCCTAATGATGCTCCATACTTAGAACACTGTTTATTGTATCTCTTATTCCACAATGAATAAAACCATTTAATTTTATGAAGAAAAAAACATAGGATAGGATAATAGTTGTCCGAAATTAGATTCCCAAATAAAAATAATAGAGAGTAACATATTTCTATTAGGGGTAAATGATGTTACATAGGGGTCACATGACATGTGACCTCACCAGGTCACTTAGTCGTTTCCTAGACTACACAAGGCTAGGATGGCCATATGGAACTACATGGTGTGTATAGGTGTTCCTATTTGCATATCTAATAAACTTGTGTATAAATTTTGCAACTAGCTAGGATTTTTTACTTAAGACCATTCTCAGGGATTGGGTCATGCCATTGTACCTTTGGGAAAACCTGTGTACTCTTAGAGTTAACAATGTGTTTGAAAACATGGTGTATTGGGAATGTGTCGGCTGATACAAAGCTTCCCCACGTAGGGAGGGCCACACAACCTATGGGCCTAGCCATAGGGCATGTGGGCCCATCAACAAGGTTTTTGGGCCTGGCCACATGAGGTCCGAACCTTGCCTCCTTGATTAGTAGCCAGGGGATACATGTTGTGTGTTCATATGGGATTATGGTCGTATAGATTAGAATTTTCTAGATCCCTACTTCCATCCATTCATTTTTTAGATCCAAACCTTCCAAAGTAGATCTCATAATTTTACCACTCACAAATAATGGGGAAGGGGTATGACCACCATTTCTCAGCCTTCGGTGTCCAGATAATGGAATCTGATCATCCTTCCAAAGATGACTCATGTCTCGTGCCCCTCACATTACCTTCTACTTCTTGTGAGACACATATCCCCACAGTATCACCAAGAATACATCTAGATATATCCAACAAACCACAATCTATTTTTCATCCACCCAACCACCCAGAATTTTGGGATTCGATCTTGCTCAAACCCACACCAGCAATGTCAAATCGTGACACCATTTTCCATCAATGAAGAAAATAAAGAATGGGGGAGCATAAGAATAATGGTGAAACCATCATTGGATAAGAACTATTAACCGATATAGAATGATCAAAACTCTTCTATAATCCTCTAAGGTGTATACATAAAACCCCAAAGATTTATTATAAGTTGATAAATAGAGATGATTCTCTAGGTTATATCATTTAAAAAAATAAATAAATAATTTAATTTTTAATTTTTTTAAACGCACACTCCAATGACTTCCTCAACCAGATTTCTTCCACTGAACAAACATAGGTCATGCATATGGTAAACCATATATTTCAAAATAAATCATGGTGTCATATTTCTGACCTAATACTCAGTTTGAGATGTACTCAACTATTTTAAAAAATCTACGTCTGCAAGATATTAGTATATTTAATATTATTATATCACCAATTCCAATCACACCGGGCTTCAAAATCTCATGCTTCCTCATTTCATATCTCTAAAATTTATTCTTAATATATTTCAATGTCATACAATCATAAAATAGGGTCAATAATCTTTATACAAGTATCATAGGAGCTGTGTAGGCATCTTTTCTTCTCCAAATGTTTATATTTCCAAAATAATTAATAATAAAATAAGGGATGATTTATAATTATTTATTAATTTTAAATTTCATTTCATGAGTTACATAGTTTTTATCAAAGAATAATAAATTTGAAATAAGAATATTTTTGTGATTTTTTCCTGAGGGAATTTGAATAATTAATGTGTTGAATGATAATATATTCATTCTAAGAAATAAAAACAATCCTAATTTAAATAAATATTTATATAATATTACAAAGATATTTTTTTAAAAAAATTTGATTATATAATTTCAAATCATTGTTTAGGTATTTCCTCAAATCATCCCAAATATGAATATGGCATGATTAATGGTTAATTAAGTGGTGATTTATATGAAATATCCTTATACTGGTTGGATAATGATATCATTTACTGCTTATTAATACTATATACCTTAATTATAATTAATTTGGATATGAAGTGATGGATAATAAATAATTACATAGTATGAATATTTTATTTTCCTCTTATTTCAATTTTTAAGAAAATTAATTTATAAAGATAGTTAATATCTCATATCATCATTAAGTTATAAAATTTTTACTACCATAATCTTTTTCATATCATATAAATCATATTAATACTTTAAAATTATTTATATAAACATCCATGATTGTTGTTAATGAAAAATACAACACGCCATTCCATAGCTGCAGTAGTCCTCACATACACATGGATGATGATTTCATTTTCATTAGAATAGAAGAAAAGAGTAAAATTTATTATCATTAAATAACATATAATAAGTAATATAAATAATAAATATATATTAAATTTACTTTTTGAACCACCCATGTTATAATTATAGGCAAAATGGACGTTTTTCATCGTAGAGGTGGTATTCCGTATACAAACATGTTTCAAGTTTTCATTTTTCTTAATAGAAAAGGAAAACATTATTAATAATTTTACCACCATTATAATACAACTAAATTATAATAATTATAACGATGTTATGATTTTAATATTATTTTGTGAAATTTGAATAATAATATGTGCTCATAATGAAAAATAAACAAGAAATAAGTGATTAGAACTTTATAACACACTAAATGAATTATAGATTTTGTGAAGGGTTTATAGTCTGAGATATTTTATTAGTGTCAAGACCATAACTAAATTATTGTGTAAAAGATAATTATGGCATGGTTTGGATGTTATTGGGTTGTACATTGGAAGAAATGGTGTGGTGGCAGTGGGGGGGGGGAGTGCCCATATTGAAAGTCAAACAGAATACCATTTTTATAGATACCTAACACATTTCAATAATGGAAATCCACCCTCATTAAAAATTACCCCAAAATTGAGAAATAAGGGATGGTATAAGTTATAAGTTTGATAATGTCCTAAACCATCATTTCCAACACATTTTTAATCTTTTTTGTGGACATTCACACTTGGTTAAACCCATTCCACCCCTTTAATTTATACAAAGTTAACAAGTTTTTACCTTAGGTAACACATTATTTATGAATAAAATGAAAGTGAACTCTATTAAATAATTTGGATATACTAATAAAAAAAATTTAATACATTTTAATGGATTGAATTTCAAAAAAATAATAGAATTTAATTTTAAAATACTAAATTTTTTATATATTAAAACAATATTTTTAAAATATATAACATAAGTTCATGATTTTAAACAAATGTTTTTAAATTCAAAAAAAATATTTCAAAAATTTTAAATTAAATTATAAAATATATATTATTATTAGAAAATGTTTTCATTAATTTTCATCTCAAACATAAAAAATAATTATGTCTTAAAAGTCATGGAAATTATAAAACTAGTACTACACACTATTTTCCTAAATTCATTTTTTATAAAAAAAGTAAAATTAATCATCAAAATTATATTTCCATGAGAAATATTATAATTAAGATATTTTTTGAAATTAAATATATAAAATTTAAAAATTATATTTTAAATCCAAATAAAATATATAATGAAAAACGTATTTTATTAAAAAATTAATTTTTTGAACTTCTTGTGCTCTCAACTATATTTAATATTAATTAATATATAAAATAATATATATATATATATATTAGTTTATATATATAAATAATACCTTTTATAAAATATTTTATATATGATCAATTCATTTTATTAAGGTAAAATAATGTGCCTTTTTTTAAATGGTTTATAGAAATACATCCTTTTTAAAATATGAATGAAAAATAATAACATGTAACAATTTTTATTAATTGTACCCTTCTCTAATAATTATGAATGTAATATTGTTATAATTATAATATGTTGAGGTTTTTTTAGTGTGGTATTTTATCAATATATTATTGATTTTGGAACAAGACATCGATTATAATAATAATTTAAATAATCTAAAATCG
Organism: Viscum album; assembly: GCA_963277665.1. Taxonomy (NCBI): domain Eukaryota; kingdom Viridiplantae; phylum Streptophyta; class Magnoliopsida; order Santalales; family Viscaceae; genus Viscum; species Viscum album. Next base: position 132,847,412 of record OY728152.1, on the reverse strand, counting down.
TAGGTCAATACAATATACCCCATTAAATAAATCAGGTCCTTGCCCTATTAATTAATACACACAGATTAGTTTAAAAGAAGAAATTATTAATATATTTATCTATAATGATATTAAATATACCTTACTCTCTTATGCTATAATGAGTTACCTATCCTTTCTCATACAACATTAATTTTTCACATATTCATTTACCCAACTATGTATATACTGAAATCATTTATTCTCCACAATAAATTATACAAAAACTGTATTAATCTCTGAGACATTTAATCTAAATAGAACCATATATTCCTCCTAAAATTTACTCTTATCTTCAACCAGTATTTTATAAAGTCAAATAGGAGACAATATTCATCCAAGTCCAAAAAATGAGATAAAATTTACCAAATTTTTTTGGAATAAATTATAAATTCCATGGTTACCAAGAGAATATGAATTTTTCTTAAAAATAAATCAACTTGTTATTATCTATAGAAAAATATTATATGAATCATAATATTTTTTTATACCATAATTCATTTTCATTAATAGTTATCCCTAAATTCAAAACATTTCCATAATATCAATTTTATTGTCATAGAAACCAGTTAATAAATGATTCCAACCCATTAATTTCTAAAACTGATTAAATAAAATTTTATTACTCACATAATAATTAGTAATGTTAGAGTATAAGAAAAATATATTTGGTATATATCAATCACTAACGAAAATATTCATGAGTATCATGATTTCATTCCACGGATAATTTGAACTAAAATAATACTGGTAAGAGTAAAAAACAGACATTTTACATCATTATAAGAATATACTATGGGTATTAAAAAATTAATTATAATCCATTATTTCTCTATAATACATAGTGGTTTCTTGATAAAAAATTATCATCTCCATTTTGAGATCCTGCTTCAAATAAATGCTAAAATCAATAACAGTAGTCAATAAAATCGGAGTATATGATCAAATAAACATGAAAAAACAATCTAAGTATGTATTTCCTGATGAGGCCACTATTTCTACCTTTTATATATTCAGTTCCATAAAATTTTCTTTTTGTAAATTTCTCTTCTACACTCATGATACACCCTTATTGTAATGAAGAAATTAATAGTTTATCATGATTCGTAAAGGTAATGTGATTGATTAATAAATTTTACATAGGATTGTAAAACCAAGTGTAAAGTTAGTCCTTTTCTATTGTAATTGACAATTGAGTTAATACCACAGATTTCCATTTAAGTGATATTACCCCCAAGTAATTCTATTAAAGATCCTCTATCCACATATAGACCCCATATTTTGATATAATTTCTATAGAAACCACACAATCTTCACATTACCAAAAAATTAGGATGTTATCATATACGGAAAATTATTCATTGTGTTTATTTAAATATTTGATATCATAATCCCAAAAATATAGAAACTCACACTTTTAATTCATAGATATTACATCTAATTTGATGAATATTCATTATGTAAAATTATCATCCATCCCATGATTGTATAGGTATAGTATCGTTCGAAACATGGAACTGTTAAAAACTTCTTCATAGGAGATACACAGAATATATCAAAAAGGTAACCATAACTAGAACCCTTCATTAAAATATCATTATTTAAATAAATTTTTATAAAATGGTGAATGTGAACATAAGAAAGATAGAGCTTATATTCTCACTAAGGGTAATAAATAGAGATATTAATGATCACTAAATAAAAACCAAAACATAAGGGTATGAGAACAAGGGATAAATTTTTTAAAACCATAACAAACAAATAATAGATCCTAATATTGAATCATGGAATAAATAATAGTGGTTCATAAGATAGGAATAACAATGTAATCAAAGAACATGATCTTTGAAAAGAAAACATTGGAAAAAGGAATAATTTTATGGCATACACTTAAGAATAAATACTATTTTTTTAGTATTCAAGGATCACATAAAAATAAATCATAACAGATTGGTTTCACACCCCATTCTATCTTATCCAAATTAAATTTTCACATTATAGACTATAATAGTGGAAAAAATCTCAAATGGAGTTGTGTTCACATAATATTCTAGACCATAGTATCTAATTAGATATTTGTATTTACACAATTCATTAGAGGGATATATAATTATGTGAAACCAACAATTTAATGAAACCCATATAATTTTTGAAAAAAGATTATAAAACATTTATAATATAATTAACCATGAAAATAAAATGGGTTTCAAAATTATTTCATCATAGGATAACTTGTGGAAAAGAAACAGGTCAAAAAACATTTCATCCTTGTATGACCCTTGGAAAAGAAAGGGGTTTTATAAAAATCTTGTCATTATAACAATAAAACATCCTTATAAATAATAAATATGTTATCATTGGATAATATCCCTAGTAAATCTTATACAACATCAAATGACATCATGTAATCTGAAAATGGCTTTATTATATCACATGGAATATTATTTTGAGGAAAATACCATTTTCACATTTAAATCACTTCATTTATGTAACACCCCGATCTTCCACGATACGCTTCTCTTTCAATAATGCAATAGCTTGCATTGTACGCAAGTTCAAGATTCTAACACACCGCGACCAATCAAAATAGCCATTATAAATAGTATTACCCACTTTTTGAAATTATATATATTTTATATTTCAAAATGGACTTCATTTTTGTATTCATAATATTGAAATTATCCTAAGTTGAATTTTTAGTAATTTTCTGAGAACTTCCAATTTTTTTATGAATAGTGCAAAATACTTAAAACAATTTTTTTAATAAAAATATTTTATAGTAATAAATTATACTATTGAGTGGTTTTAAAGTTTAATAAGAATATATTTTTACCATTTTATCCAATGGTTGTCATTATAATTAATTTCACTTTGAAATTGGACAAAAACAATTGTTAATCTTTTGATATATATTGTTTCTTAAAAACATGCTATTTGTTGTGACAGAGGGAATTAATTATAAAATTAATTAATGAAAATTATATTTTTGGAATTTTTTAAAATAGACATCATTTTTGAATTCGGAATATCAATTATAGCTTAGCGTGAAATTTTGGCATTGTTCTGAAAAATATCAATTTTTGATGAATAGTGAAACCACTAAGTGGTAGTTAAAAAACTGATCTTTCATTTAAATGAAACATTACCACTTCTGTGATTTAATTTTCAAAAACTTGACATACATGGTTTTAATTAGGAATTAAAATGTGGTTTAATGGGATTAAAATAATTTTTTTGTGAATACTAACTTTTAAGTTTAATTAATCGCGATTAAAGGTAATTAGTAAAATTTATGGTAAAAATGATATTAAAAAAATATGAAAATATCATTACACTTGTCCTACCACTATTGGATGAGTCATGGCAGACCAATAAAATCCATGGGTCAACTTGGGTACCCCATGAAGCCACTTTTGTAGGAAAATGACTTTAAAAACCTTTTATTTAATGTAAAAATAAAAATGTCACAAACATGAGTTATTTTACTAAAACAATTTTTAAATGGGGTTATACAAGTCATATTTTTTACTATAAATATTAATTAGAAAGATGAAACTATTTCCTACATCATGTTAATTTTTTTATAATTTTTAGACATTAAATAAATTAAATTATTTATGACACCATGATGATGCAGCGGTTACCTCATTAATTAACGATTTTAATAAAATGGAAGGATAATGTAAAATATAAGACATACACTTGTGAAAATTCTATTGGATGGGTGTATTTAGAACCCCTATCATCTTAGCCTTGAAATATATCATTGTGGGACCTTTTTAAATCGAAAATCATTTCATAATAATGTAACATTTCAATCCTTCCAAGAGTGCCCCAACTCTCCTCTTATAAAAGGCCCCCACCACTACCACCATATTCACACCTTCCAAGCCATTTGGCTCGGCCAAACTCTGCCCAAATACTCTCTAAACTCCCCTATCTTACTCTTATAAGCCTCACATTGGGCAGAATTCTTCCCAAGGAAGCCTTTGGCTCAAATCAAAAAGAGTTACCCGATTTTAAGGTAATGTCTTCTCTTATGTTATTTTGTTTTATTTTGCTTCTCAAACCCCTTAAAATCTTTTTATTAATTTCTTTTGTAACAACACCAATATCCTAAATATACTAGTATGTTGTTATATGAAGTATTCGAGCTAAACTTACACACGCCTACATCTAATGGTTAAAGAACATACTGTTTCTGTGGATGGAGAATTTCTGACTCACGAAATGATGATTGTTAAACACTCATATAACACCTTAAAAGGTGACCATTAAGATGTCACTATATTTATATATGATTATAATGTATTTATGTTTTACATAAGAATCTATATTTTTCATTTCTGGCATACCTTTATGGTTTCCATTATGGGTAAATGCGATATCTTTATTTTAGGAAGTGCGGACTACCGCCCCCTCAAAGGGATTTGAATCATTAATGCCATATGTGGGATGTATAAAGGATGTAGTAAATGATATTATATATGATATTATAATTTAGTTATTATATACCTTTATATAATTATAATTTCATTCCATTAAATACAAAATAGAAATGAAAGTAGCGTTCATGCGTACGTACGGCTTACCTTCTCCATGAACGGTGCATTTCATTTCATACCTCTAAATGTTTCGTAATATTATGAATGAATGTATATATTTGATATATATGATATATATGATATATAAATCATGAATATAATTCTGTATATAAAGGATATTTCACCACATGAACATCTTGTAATTATAAGATGTTTATTTTTTACTCAAGTACCAAAGATCGAAAAAATGACTGTTATTAACTTAAATAATTACATAATGTTCATAACATGGTAATAAGTGATATAAAAGGACTAATAAACATTAAATAGGTTCTTATTCAATTATAAATTAACTCTAGTTTATTATTCAGGAGGTTAAATAACAGTCGAGTCAAGTCGGACACGAGGTAAGGGAACTTCTTAACCCAATTTCTATTCTTTCAGTTAATCTCCAATTTTCAAATTATGACATGATATTATTTTGTCCAGTCTTATATTTATAATTTCTTTATGTGTACATATAGTGAATACACATAATAGATCTATTTTATTTAAAAATTTTCTTTTTAAGGGACTTCGTCTCAATCTCCATTCATTGCGGCATATTTTGTTTTATACACAAATTTCTTTTATACGATGTATAAACCCCTTTGACTATTACTTTTATTCAAAAGGAATCTTTTTATATGAAGCATTTTTACTAAATGACAAAAGGAATGTTTCTTTCTTACGTATGCTGCGACAAATACTTCTCCGTCGTCGGGACAATTATTTGTGTTTCGGCTTCCTCTATAAGCCATAAATTTTTTTAAAAGAAAAATAAATACCATGTTTTAATTATCTTTTATTTTGGTATTGAAAATGTTTTTGATAAAGTTTTTATTATATAAATGTGTTGTATTGATATCTTGATATTGAAGTGTGGAAATATCATGATTCCTTTATGCATGTTTTATGTGATATAATTATGTTATGGTTTATGATATGTTTAAACCTGTTTATATGAGGAATTCATTGGACTTAATAAGTGATGGGTGGAGCCCGCTACAGCTCCTCGATGCATCGGTAGGTCTCATGAGACAAACTAGTGTCATGGCACGAGGCCTTGACAAAATATTATTTGTGGTCTTGGCATGAGGCCTTGGCTACGTGGTTATGATAGTCTGGCATTATGCATTCCATCATTCTGAAAGTGGTTATTGATATTTCATGTGATTATTTGACTAGTATAATATCCATGTGAGTATGTAAATGGAATTATTTAATTTTATTTTTTCCATATTATGCTGATGTTCAAGTTTAAAAAGGATTTTGTTTTAGTTATACATTGCCTTAAATGTTAATGTTTATTTATGAAAGCTTCCCCAATATTGTTATCCTTACTGAGCATCTGAGCTCACCCCTTTCAATGTTTTAATATTTTCCAGGATGTGAAGAAGTATTTTATGAATGACCTATAAGGATAGTCTGAACGGGATAGAAGTGTGGACTATGAAGTCTTTGTTATTTTAGATTTTCACTTTATGATGTAATGTAAAAATTATGAATGTATCTAGTGTTTCCAAGGCTACTAAACTAATCGGTCTTTAGAGACATGATCTTTGGTGATCATGCCAATGTTACGAAGTAATGCACCGACTCTGGGAAATGGGGTTCGGGGCGTTACAGTTGGTATCAGAGGTAGTTTAGTACTAACCTTGGAAGCTAGATTTAGATAAACTCTGATTAGAGCGCATAGCCATAAGATATAATTTGATGATTAGTATAGAAGAACGTCCTAGAATTTTGGTATTATAGATATTTTTTGAGTCTTCTGAGCAATACATCCCTGTCTGGATACGAGTAGGTAGAGGTGGCTCTAGCACAGATGTACCTAGGGGTAAAACCCAAAGACAACGCTTTGAGCTAGACTCGAATGGGAATTGGTGCACGACAACGGGCCTTGTTGTACTCTTGGTTACGACACTCCCGGGGGATATGCTTAGGATAATTCTCATTTTCTTTAAAACCACTATGAAGTGTTTATGAGTGTATACTTCCTCAAAGAAAACATTTCTTTTTACGGTTATGGATTATATCCATATATAGTTCAATTTATGTTATGTGTTTTACAAGTATGGAATTATGTATTTAGATTCATAAACTAATCTAGTTTATGACATTGTTTAGAAATGGCGCCTAGTGGAAGGAATGGAAACCGTATCAATGCACGCACTCTGTGTAGGGATTTCCCTCCTGCTCAAGATAATTATTGTGGAGAAGGAGATACAACTGGTGCTGATCAACTTATTACCATACTGGGACAACACACTCAGGTTTTGAATAATAACCTTACTCGTATGGATCACACTGATCCGCAACGTGTAGGATCAATGTTAGACCGCTTCATGAGGCAACAACCACCAACATTTAATGGGGGTACAAATCCATTAGTATCTGAGCAATGGATAAACTCCTTAGAAAAAATATTCCATGCCTTTGGAGTAGTGAAAGGGAAAAGGTTGTCATGGCAGTCTACCGCCTCACTGGAGATGCTAATCAATGGTGGTCGCTAATTCAAAACACAAAGGAAGATGATGAAGTATCAAGTATGGAATGGAGGGAGTTTAAAGAAATTTTCTTAGAAAAATACTTTCCACATCACCATCAAGCAGATATAGAAAGGCAATTTCTGAGTCTGAGGTAGAAGGAGGATGACAATGTCACAAAGTATGAGGCTAACTTTACAAGGTTAGTGAGGCATGCTGCAGATTATATACGTAACCCAAGAAGTAAGATTGATCGTTTCTTTGAGGGGTTAAAACCATTTCTCCGTCGATAATTAGTCTCACAATCTTTCTAGTCGTACGAAGATATAGTCTCGTGTGCTATCAAGACAGAAAAGGAATTCTCTAAATCTTATGACAATAAAGTAAAGCATGAGAAGAAGACGATGGTGGAACAAGAGACAGATAAAAGGAAAAAAGGGAAAGAAGGATTTTCAATTATGTGATAATTGTGGGAAGAATCACCCAGGTACTTGCCTAAATGGAATGGGGGTTTGTTATAAATGTGGAGAAAAAGGTCACCAGGCTCGTGATTTCAAGGGAAAAAAGAGGCTATCAATGTTAAATGCAACAATTGTAGAGAACTGGGGCATTATGCAAATGAATTTCCTAATCATCAGGGAAACTTATCTCAGAAAAGGCCAAGGGATCAAGGACAATCTTATGCTGTGACTACAGTTGAAGTGGAATAATTAATATATTGGTGCTTTTGGACTCAAGGATTATATTCTAGTTATAATAATAATGTGATATATATAAGGATTGTAATGAAGTACTTGTTTTTTTATTATGGTTTTAATATGATAAAGATAATCGTATTTTTAGTATGTGACAATAAGAGAAACTTTACTTTGTTTGGGGAATCTGATGTTACAATTGATTTTGGAATTTAGAGACCTTTTAGAGAAAGTTTGGACAGAGGTATTTTGGATAACTATAAAGGTTGGAATGGATTAAGTTGAACCTTGAATAGTATTGTTTAAGGTTAAAACATTTCTGAAGATTATTTTTGGAATATTATAATACTATAGTTTTAGGAAAAGGACAACCTGCAGGTTGGGGGATAACCCGTCGTGTCGGACAAAGCTACCGGAATCGAACCCACAACCATAGTACAACAGGCCTTTATTACCTACCACTAGCCTATAGGAAGTCCCTGGTTATTACAAAATAGTTTTCCTAATCTAAATGGTATGTGGTAATATTTGGATCCTTATAAAATTAGGATAAATAGAATATTATTGAGTTCTGGAGTGAATGATAGGTTTGTGGTAAAAATTTATTAAAGAATGAATGCCTACATAAAAAGTAAGTATATTTCCTTACATTCTTAGTAAATCTCTTAAATAAATTCCTCAACTTTTTGAAAGGTTACATAAAACAGAAATGTTGTCGGTTAACTTTTCCAACTGGGGATTCAATGACCATTTAACCAATCACAAGTTTGTGATTTTCCTGTGGTTAACTTTCTCCTAATCTTGTTTTCTACAACTCTCCATCAGACCTTGATGGTTTGTTTCTCCTCCATATCCATATTTTCATAGAATCCTAGTATGGGCTATCTCGGGTGACCTTTATATTTCACTTTCTTTATTTTAATGTAATATTCTTATTAAACATATTTCCGATGTGGGTTTTCCACAAAGGTATTTTCTATTTTCAACCTTTTATTTTCCATGAATTTTTTTTTTCAAAATGCGAGGACGCAATTTATTGAAGTAGGGGAGAATGTAACACCCCGAGCATCCACGATACGCTTCTCTTTCAATAATGCAATAGCTTGCATTGTACGCAAGTTTGAGAGTCTAACACACCGCGACCAATCAAAATAGCCATTATAAATAGTATTACCCACTTTTTGAAATTATATATATTTTATATTTCAAAATGGACTTCATTTTTGTATTCATAATATTGAAATTATCCTAAGTTGAATATTTTGTAATTTTCTGAGAACTTTCAATTTTTTTATGAATAGTGAAAAATACTTAAAACAACTTTTTTAATCAAAAAAATTTATAGTGATAAATTATACTATTTAGTGGTTTTAAAGTGTAATTAGAATATATTTTTACCATTTTATCCAATGGTGGTCATTAGAATTAATTTTACTTTGAAATTGGATATAAACAATTGTCAATCTTTTGATATATATTGTTTCTTAAAAACACGCTATTTGTTGTGACAGCGGGAATTAATTATAAAATTAATTAATGAAAATTATATGTTTGTAATTTTATAAAATATACATCATTTTTGAATTCAGAATATCAAATATAGCTTAGGGTGAAATTTTGGCATTGTTCTGAAAAACATCAATTTTTGATGAATAGTGAAACCACTAAGTGGTGGTTAAAAAACTAATTTCTCGTTTAAAAGAAACATTACCACTTCTGTGATTTTATTTTCAAAAATCCGACATAAATGGTTGTCATTAGGATGTAAAATGTGGTTTAATGGGATTAAAATAATTTTTTGGTGAATAGTAACTTTTAAGTTTAATTAATCGCGATTAAAGGTAATTGGTGAAATTTAAGGTAAAAATGATATTATAAAAATATGAAAATATCGTTACACTTGTCCTACCCCTATTGGATGAGTCATGTCCGACCAAAAAAATCCATGGGTCAACTTGGGGACCCCATGGGGCCACGTTTGTAGGAAAGTGACATTAAAAACGTTTTATTTAATGTTAAAATAAAAATGTCACAAACATGAGTTGTTTTACTAAAACAATTTTTAAATGGGGTTATAAAAGTCATATTTTTTACTATGAATATTCATTAGAAATATAAATCTATTTCCTACATCAAGAAAATTTTATTATAATTTTTAGACATTAAATAAATTAAATTATTTATGACACCATGATGATGCGGCGGTTACCTCATTAATTAACGATTTTAATAAAATGAAAGGATAATGTAAAATCTAAGACTTAAACTTTTCCAAATCCTATTGTATGGGTTGATTTAGAACCCGTATCACCTTATACTCGAAATATATCATTGTGGGACCTTTGGAAATCGAAAATCATTTCATAATAAAGTAACATTTTAATCCTTCCAAGAGTGCCCCACCTCTCCTCTTATAAAAGGCCACCACCACTACCACCTTATTCACACCTTCCAATCCATTTGTCTCGGCCAAACTCAGCCAAAATACTCTCTCAACTCCCCTATGTTACTCCTAGAAGCCTCACATTGGGCATAATTCTTCCCAAGGAAGCCTTTGGCTCAAATCAAAAAGAGTTACCCGATTTTAAGGTAATGTCTTCTCTTATGTTATTTTGTTTTATTTTGCTTCTCAAACAAATTAAAATCTTTTTATTAATTTCTTTTGTAAAAAAACCAGTATCCTATATATACTAGGATATTTTTATAAGAATAATTCGAGCTACACTTACACACACCTACATCTAATGGTTAAAGAACATACTGTTTCTGTGGATGGTGAATTTCTGCCTCACGAAATGATGATTGTTCAGCACTCATATAACACCTTAAAAGGTGACCATTAAGATGTCACTATATTTATATATGATATATAATATGTTTATGTTTTACTTAAGATTATTTATTTTTCATTTATGGCATTCCTTTATGGTTTCAATTATGGGTAAACGCGATATCTTCATTTTAGGAAGTGCGGACTACCGCCCCCTCAAAGTGATTTGAATCGTTAATGCCATATGTGGGATGTATAAATGATGGAGTAAATGATATTATATATGATATTATACTGTAATTATAATATACCTTTATATAATTATAAATTCATTCCATTAAATACAAAATATAAATGAAAGTATTGTTCTTGCGTACGTACGGCTTACCGTATCCATGAACGGTGCATTTCATTTCTTACCTCTAAATGTTACGTAATATTATAAATGAATGTATATACTGGATATATATGATATATATGATATATACATCATGAATATAATTCTGGATATAAAGGTTATTTCACCACATGAACAACTTGTAATTATAAGAGGTTTATTTTTTACTCAAGTAAAAAAGATCGACAAAATGACCGTTATTAACTTAAATAATTACATAATGTTCATAACATGGTAATAAGTGATATAAAAGGACTAATAAACTTGAAAGTGATTCTTAAGAAATTATAAATTAACTCTAGTTTATTATTCAGGAGGTTAAAGAACATTCGAGTCACGTCGGACATGAGGTAAGGGAACTTCTTAACCAAATTTATATTCTTTGGGTTAATCTCCTATTTTCAAATTATGTCATTATATTATTATGTCTTGTCTTGTATTTATACTTTCTTTATGTTTACATATAGTGAATACACATAATAGATCTATTTTATTTAAAAATGTTCTTTGTAAGGGACTTCGTCTCAATCTCCATTCATTGAGGCATATTTTGTTTTATACACAAATTTCTTGTATACGGTGTATAAACCCCTTTGACTTTTACTTTTATTCAAAAGGAATCTTTTTATACGAAGCATTTTTACTAAACGACAAAAGGAATGTTTTTTTTCTTACATATGCGGCGACAACGACTTCTCCACCACCATGACTATTATTTGAGTTTTGGCTTCCTCTATAAGCCATAACTTTTATTAAAAGAAAAATAAATACCATGTTATACTTTTCTTTTATTTTGGTATTGAAAATATTTTTGATAAAGTTTTTATTATATCAATCTATTTTATTGATATCTTGTGATTGAAGTGTGGAAATCTTATGTTTCCTTTATGCATGTTTTATGTGATACAGTTATGTTATGTTTTATGATATGTTTAAACCTGTTCATATGAGGAATTCATTAGACTTAATAAGTGACGGTTGGATCCCGCTATAGCTCCTCGATGAATCGGTAGGTCTCATGAGACAAACTAGTGTCCTGGCATGAGGCCTTGACAAAATCTTATTTGTGGTCTTGGCACGAGGACTAGGCTATGTGGTTATGATAGTCTGGCATTATGCATTCCATCATTATGAAAGTGGTTATTGATATTTCATGTGATTATTCTACTAGTAGAATATCCATGTGAGTAAGTAAATGGCATTATTTAATTTTATTTTTGCCATATTATGCTGATGTTCAAGTTTAAAAAGGCTTTTGTTTTATTTATACATTTCCTTAAATGTTAATGTTTATTTATAAAAGCTTTCGCAATATTGTTATCCTTACTGAGCATCTAAGCTCACCCCTTTCAATGTTTTAAAATTTTCCAGGATGTGAAGAAGTATTTTATGAATGACCTACAAGGATAGTATGAAGGGGATAGAAGTGTGGACTATGAATACTTTGTTATTTAATTTTTTCACTTTATGATGTAATGTAACAATTATGAATGTATCTAGTGTTTCCAAGGATACTAAACTAATCGGTCTTTCGAGACTTGATCTTTGGTGATCATGCCAATTTTACACAATAATGCACCGACTTCAGGTAACTGGGGTCGGGGCATTACAATTTAACTACAAAAAATTCCATAGTATTATATATAAAAAAATTGGTGAAATGAAACATGTAAAATTTTAAATTAATCCTCAATGAAAATAGATTTCATGATGATGGTAAATTACATTCATGTTGTGTATGTTAAAACAATGATTCCATTCACATATTCAGTAAATGTGAAAAGTACCTCATTAAGAAACAAATAGAATATTCATCTTAAACCATTTTTGTAAAAACTAAAAAATTAGATAACAAACTTAGAATAGTAATTGAAGATTTGTAATAACCTTATTGATAAGATTTAAAGAAAAAAAGGAAAATTGATAAAAATTCTATTCGACAGAAGAGAGAAGTAAATGAATACTTTTAAGAAAATTATTTTGGTATCCTGAGTTATTAAATACTATAAAATCAAATGAAAAAATTAATTTCAGATTAATAATATGGGTATAAAAAAATTACAAGAATATTCAGGTATATATATGGAAATTTTTTTACTGGAAACTTAATGACAAGAAATATAAAAAAACATTGATATTTAAATATTGGACCCTTACCTCAAGCTTGACATGGTTCAAAAGTCACATAACCTACTGTATAATAAGTTAAAATATATTATAATTCTATAATAGAGTAATTTTAATATTTATAATATCATATATTATGAACATATAAAATTTCAACAACCATTAATTAATGAATCTTAATTAAAATCATCATTACTAGTTGTTAACTATTTCATATTTATTGAGAATTTCAGTTCTATTTCTCTGATCCTTTCAATTTTATAGTGGTTTCATCATCACCAATATTTTAATCATGATATAATAATAATAATATAATTAATCCTTATATATATATGCATCTATAATGGATATATATGGAGAAATGAGATACATCATTCAAGAAGATAGTGTGCCACATGTATGCACGAACACTCTTTTCACTTTTTGACAGATGGATAGAAAGAAAGGTAAATAATAATTCCCCATTAAATAATTATCATTATAAAATTATATATCATTTATATTCATTAAATATATCATTTTAAAATTCCATGGAAATCCTAAAAAAATGAATCACATTTTTTTTGTGGAGGTGGTAGTCTACACATACGCACAACCAACATTATCATTTTAGCACATATTAGATATTAAGATGGTAGGTAGGATATCATAATTATAAAATAATAATTATTTAATAAATATAATATATAAATATCAAAACCATGAAAATAAATTTTAGTTAATTTTGTTTCAAAAAAAGGAATTTTATTTTTATGTGGAGGCAGTAGTGCACACATACATATGAATAATACATTGACATCTCATTTGATATAATAGAGTGAGGAGATAGGTTGTTTCATTATAAAAATGAAATTAAAATTTTTTTTGTTTATGGATATATTATTTTCTTTTTAATATAATAGTGATAGAGGAGATATAAGAAGAATGTAATTTAAAGAGTTTAGGAAAACAAATTACGCCTCCTACAGTTGGCCTCCTTTAGGTCCTTTTATAAGGGCTATTGGAATGGTTTGTTAATAGAAAATAAACCTATAATTACAAGATAAGTATTTCTAGTAGAATTTGTTTTGGGTTTTCAATCTACAAGACTCTAAGTGGGGTAAATATGGGAAAAGAGAGGTTTCCTCTTGTAAGTGGGGGACATGACACAAATGTAATTTCATTAAATATTAATATATAATAATGTTTTTCTCAAAAACAATTATTCAAATTGCCAGAGATTCAAAGTTAGAATAGTATTAGGTATATATATGGATTGAAAATTTGATTTAAAAAATATTAATTGGAAAACAAACCTTAATTTGTTAGTTTAATCCTGGTAAAACTGTTTTTATCATTTACTACTGTGAAATTATCTTTATCATTTTTTCGATTCATTATGAAGAAAAATTATGTTTACCCCATTAAAAAAATATGTACACCCTGATTCAAAATATTAAATACATTTTATTAAAACCTATAACATTATGTAGAGTAATTTACATTTAAAATAAACTCACACAACATGATGAAAAAAACATTTTCCTGAGAAAAATTAGTTTCTTTAGTATAAAATATTTTAAAAAAATTCAAATAAAATTAATTCCAATTAATATAAGTTAATTATAGGTAATATTATTTAACTAATTTTACATTTATAACCATTTTAATTTAAAATACAAATCTATAAATTCTATAAATGAAAATACATTTTTTAATAAAAATCTGGTTTTTCCCTATTCATAAAAAAATTAATATTTAATGATAGTTATAAAAATAAAAATATCATAATTTTGAAATATTTATGTGAAAAGGTTTTTTTGTAACAACTATTATAATATTTAGAAACAAAAATTATATTGTTTTTTTTACAAAAAGAGAATTTTTTTTGGAAAATGTATTTTTAAAAGATATTGTTACTTTATAAAAAATTGAGAAATTATTTATAAAATATAACTTCGTTACCTAAAAAAATTCATATTTTTAAAATTATTTTAATCCTATTGATACAGATAATTTAATTGATATGTGATAATATTATACTATATTATAGGACATTTAGACTTGGGGTTGCATGCATCACAATTTGTCAAAGAAATTAAATTTATATAAGTTCAAACATATCGTAAATTTATAGGGTGTTACATTATACCAACACAAAATTGAATTTTTCAATAAAAATTCAATCACTCTAATGCAACAAATAAGGATATCATATTTTTTACACATCTGTAGGTTACCATGTAGCTTATTTGAATTTCTGATTCCTTTATGGAACTTTAATGAGGTCAGTATTGTCATTCCTTTGCCATTTATCTGTATATTCCATGTTTTCTATTAGGCAATGGTCATAATAAGGTAAATAATTTATTTGATATGATCTCTATGTTATTTAAATGTGATCCACTAGGTACATAATTACTCAGGGGAGATATATATAATAAATCATGAACTTGAGAGATATCTGGTGCAAGTGACATTAATAATTCTATCACCCCAACCCGATTATTAATATTGAAGGGATAAATATACCTAGGGATAACATTTCATTTCATTCCAAATATCATAACATTATTCCATGATGATATTAATTATAATACCTTCTCACCATTTTCAAATTTCACATTTTGGTGACTATTTCTATCATAACTTTTTTATTGACTTTGTGCTACCTTATTATGTTCATGAATGAATGTGACTTTCGCTTTAATTTTCATAGCTTGATGATCTCCCAATAGATTAATTTTATTATATTAAACCCTTAATGTTTGTATTCAATAATTATTTCTATATGGTGTGTCAAAAGGACCCATTTAAATGACTGAGAGAAGAATATTTTTTCAAAAAAATTATTATAGATTTGTTTCAATCGAAAACATCATTAAAATCCATAGAACATGGCCTCAACATATATTCTGGGGTTTAAATGGTTTTATATGACCATATATCTATATATGGATGATATTAATTACTAAAACTAAAATATATATATCTATATCCTTCTAAAAGGTTATCTATAACTTTGAGAAAATCCTTTTATCCTGATCAGATAAAATCGAATATGAAATTCCATGAAAACATACAACATTTTTTATGTTTATTCTATTCATATGATCAAGAGATAAATATTCTACAATATCAATTATGTGTATTGACTACATAATGTGATTTAATATATCCTAAACAATATTATGGCCCAAAGAGGTTTTAGGGAGTCTAATAATAAATTCAATTGTGTTGTTTTCCCATTTTAACACTGGTATGGGTAATTGTTATATTATCCCATTATATTTCTATCTCTCAGCCTTTAAATGATGACATAGCTTAAACTAAAAAACAAACTCTTTAATGTCTCTTTTTATGTTTTCTCTTTAATAATACAATACAATATCTCTATATATCTTTAAACTTCCATGATTAATTAAAAATGACAAGAAAAAAGCTTCATCCAATAGTTCCTTCATTAAATTTGGGAACATACACATGGTTCCTAAAAATTATCATACCATTAATATAATGGTTGATTTCATTAACATGTGTCGCATAATTTTTCATTTCAATACATTTATTTTCTTCCTCAGTAATCATTACCTAGAGATATGGTTAAACAATCATTTAAGACAGGTTTTATTTCACCCCTTTGGTTATAATATCAAAATCAATCGTTTGAACATAAATGAATATTATATTTTTTTATCCTCATGATAGATGACCTAGCTTGATTATTTTAACATTGAGAATCTTCCACCAGGTTTTCATTCCTATGGTTGTAATGTATTCATAGTCAGAATATATAAAAAACTACTATAATATTTTCTAGTGTATATTGATCTAATTCTATGTTAGTATTTATATAAAAATTTTATGATCTGTATATATATCACACCTTTCCTATTAAAAATATTTCCCTTATATATTTAGTGTTAAAAAATTTATAGCTAACTCTAAATCATGATTTGGGTAATTTATCTCTGGAACCTTTAATTTCTAGGAGGCATAAGCTATCAACATATCATTCTGCATGACGAGGCATCCCAGTACCTACTTCGATGCATCACTATATATTAAAAAAGTCCCTCCATAAAAATGTAGTTTTATAACTATTATTCTAACTAACCTTATCTTAAATTACCTGAAATTTTCTCCACATTTACATTTCTAAAGAAAATTGGATCCTAATTGTGTTAACCCTGTCGGTGTAATAGACATCCAAGATAAATTTTCCACCAAGCGTCAATAATATCGAGATAAAATAAGAAAACTCTAGATCATAAACATCACGGTTGGCCTATGAAAATATTCAATAAATTATTTCATTTATGGATCCACAGATATAAAATCTCTTGAGGGTATATGAACAAAAATATGAAGTATTCTATTTCCAATATTCACCATTGGAAAATTTTATATTTTTCTTTTCTTCTCATGGGGACATTTGTACAATCCAAATTGATCTTCATGATCTTCCCTACAATCTAAATACATATAAGAATATCATCAATAAATATGATCAAAAAATAATTATGTTAATCTCTAAATATTTTATTTGTTAAATCCCTGAAGATAGTTGGTGAATTTGTGAGACCCAATGGTATCACCACAAATTCATAGTGTCTATACCTTGATTGTAATGTTCACTTATATATATATTTTTCATTACACACATTTGATGACATATATAATGAAGGTAAATCCTAAATTTTTTGGATAATCATGAAATGGATCAAAAAATTCGTCAATACAGGGAATATGATTCTTTTTCTTTATTGTGATACTATTATGTTACTCATAAAAAATAAAGAGTTGCATCGGTCCATCATTCCTTTTAAAAAACAGATAGGTAAACTCCAAGGGGAGACACATGGCCACATTATTCCCTTGTCACGAATCAATTTGATTTTATTCATTAATTTCATTAATTGAAGATGATCTATTCTATTTGGATTAATTCAAATAGGTTTAGAACCAAGTGTGGAATTGATTGAAATCCCAACTTCATGATTTAGTCGATGATTATAACATTATTTTGGGAAGTCATTGACAAACACCTACATAACAAACATATATATTATTTTTAATTTTATCCACCATTATATGAAATAAATATCCATTATAAATTTTGTTCTAGGCCTATCTAATGGATTAAATTTCAACATGAAGTTAATATAATTATTTACATTGATAGAAAAATATTTTTTAGTTAAGAATATAAAATTTGAATTCCATTCCTCAGTAATTGATGTGAGATTTATTTAAATAAATTCATATTATGCCGATGAAAAAATAAAATTCAACTATATAGATAATAATAAGATTATTTGGAATCAAAATTAAATAGGATTCAATCTGTAAAGAATTATAGACGTTATATTCAATATTAATTCCATTAAAAGTTTATATTGTTCATTCATTATTTAATTATTATGGTGGAATTTTGATACCCTTAGTGAATTTATCAGATAGAAAATTGTTGGTTTATCCTAAATCAAATAATACATTAATAGTTCTAGAGTAAATGGTAAAGGTGAATTTTACAACATCATTACATTACCCAAATATACAATAGTGATAACATGATATTTCCCTTATTCTAGTTTATGAAAATTTAGATTATATAGATCATCATTATTAACCTTTATATTTCACCAATTATTATAATAATAACCATACTAATTGAATTTGAAACTATAGATGGTGGGTAGTTGATTATATAGATTTCTCTCTCTATTCATATCATTACATAATTTTTTCCATAACATTTATATTTTATTTCTTAATGATCTTTATTTCAAAACATAGAGAATTTATCAATTCGATTAACACAATTTCCTCATAGTTTTCTTATAAAATTTGTGCATAAATGAATGATCATCTTATTCCCTTCCTGGATTAAAAATTTTCCTTGGAAAATAATCTTTATTTTATTATTAAAAAATGAGATTTATGTGTAAAACCATTATCTATTTCCCCAATGATAGAACATCAAACGATTACTTCATAGATACTAAAATATATTATGGTTGAGACCCTTTGAATAATTGGTTTTAAAACACTAATGAATATATCGTCATTTTTTTAGGTTGGATGTTAACACAAGAAGCACACCTCAAATGTATTATAATATTTTCACTATTGGTACCAACAGATTCATCATTGTTCTATATTATCTTAATGTATTCCTTTTCAATTTTATTTCAAATAATACATGGAAATTAATTATTAAAGAACAACATCATAAACTCATCCAACACCATTATTTAATTTATTATTATTTCCTCGTGTTTCTGTTTGTATTCCAACATTGATGTGATTTTCCTTCTAGATGATAAACACCAAAAATAAAATTCTCATATTCTGAACACTAGGGAATGAAAAATATAATTTCAGCAGTGCTGATCTATTTCTCCACATCTAGTGGATCAACATACCAAATAAATTATTGAAGATTATACCTTTTGGAGGACATAGTATAATTTAGTTCCCACATATGTTCATTTGGTTTTTTAACATGATTAATAACTTGAAAAGGTAGTGTATAAATAAAAAATATTTTGTATTCCATCCCATATAACATTTGGTCTCTTATGAGTAAAATCATTACATTTCCCCAAACATTCTACATTAACATCATTCCTTCTTAATCTACAAATAGTATAAACCCAAAAATAATAAGGTCAAAAACCATAATCACAGTTAGAAACAACATAATAATGTAAAATTATATATAGGATGTCAAAATCATGAATCATTTATTTCAATTCACGAAGCATTAGGTTGAGCCTATGTTATTCATGGGATCGTCAATCCAAATCCATTATAATGTCTCATAATAAAAATTTATGTTTTCTAATAATATCCCTTGGGTGTGTCAAACTAGGTGCGCAATAATGGAACACTCATCATGGATTTGAATGATGGTAAAGATATACTCAGCCAAAAGTTCATGAGGTTTTTACCCCTACATGATTTTTTAAAACCAATCCTAGTTATAGTTTCCAAATATGGTTGTTTAAATAGGAAAAGAACACTCATTTCTATACTGTTACATAGGATGTAATCTGATATATAGTATTTTGTTATTTGTTTTCCCTAATGTTTTAACATATGAGTTTATAAAGGTAACTATAACGTTATATGTTAAATACTATAGATAACCATACTTTTAATGCACAAATATTATATCTTATTTTAATAATACTCAATAAAAATTTTATGGCAGATGCTTAGATTTTATAGTTATAAAATCCTTGGAAACTCAAATACATAAAAAACAATTTCATAATAGATCTACATCATCTCCCACAATGTTATTTCTAACTAGAAAAATTAATAGATATATCATATTTAAAACTAGTAATTATAATATTGGGAAAGGAAATACAATAATAGTGGGATAAAATCCTTAGTATGGTTACACGAGAGAGATTTCATTGATCATCAAAGAGTTAAATGATCATATGGGAAAGAGAGCATGAGATAAAAATTTGAAAATCATTCCCATCATATAACATATTTTAATTTAGAACAATGTTAAAAAAATTGGATGTTTGTAGGACATGAATCATAAATTAATCAATGGACTTGATCCAAGAGAGAATAACATTGGAATAAGAAATTAGCTTTTGGAAAGACAATAATAATAGAAAATAATTTCCTTAGAAGTAAAAAATCTATATTAAGACTATTATTGTGGATTGGGTTCCCCCTTTCCATCATGTTCTTCGTCAATGTTCATTCTTAAGACTGTAAATGTGGAAAATTCCCCTTATATAACATGGTTCATTCCACATTCCCATCTTTATTTTCTCAGAATATGTATATCTTTACCCTATATATTATAAGGATATAAATTCAAGGCCATCCCATCACATAATGAAAACCATACATATGTGTTCCGAAATATTACAAATCATTCATCAAATAATAACACATTAAAATAAAATGGGTTTCATAAACATTTCATCAAAGAATAACCTTGGTAAAATATTAAATAATGAATACATTATATGAAAAAAAAACTTTTAAATAATTCTACTAATTAGGAAATTGTAAATAAACTTTTATGTTTTATATAAAATAGCAAACACTTATTTTTTTCATTTAAAAACATTTATTGAATCATTCAATTATATAATTAAATCATATTTTTATTTATAATATGAAAAAAAAATATTTAAATTTTCATAGTTGAGGTTACCATTCTATTGGCTAGATTACTATACTGAATGGTCATTTGTTATTCCAAGGGTTAAGTTACTATTCCATCAGTATATGTTCTTTAGTTTTAATGAATATTACTTATTTCATTAATAATTTATTAGAATTATTTTTTTATTAGGATCTTCATGCTATGTATGTGTATTATTCTATATAACATAATTATAATAAGGGAAATAATTCCATTGATAAATGTAAGGCCCATTACACTCTTTATTGCTTTTGAAATTTCTCCCATCAAATATCATTTTTCATAATCAAGTGATGGTATTTATCCTTTATCTATTCTTCTAGTTCACATTTTCCTTCTCCAAACATATGGTTCCTCTATTTTTCATTGAATAGTTGAGTAGTCTTGTTGTGTATAACATTGCCTCTATGGTCTAAGATCATCACTCTCTCATCCTCATAAGAGAGATCATTTTCCAACTATACCACCTCTAGATTTAGTATATTTGAGGGATTTGTTATGCACTCCCTCAATAGGATAATGGAATACATCGTGTACTTAATAAATTGTAGGTAGAAGTACTATTTGATAGGCCACAACTCTAACACAATCAAGAATATTAAAGGGGGCCATGTTCTTGGGACATAACTATCATTTATTCCAAAATTTCATAACCCTCTTCCCTTGATATATGATAAGGGATATCATGTCTCTAATATCAATATCTAGGTCCCATTAACGATTGTATTCATAACTCTCATGTCTCCATTGGCCATCCTTGATGTGATGCAAAATGGTTTTCCCATTTTCCACTATTTCATCGACAATTTTTTGACCTAGAAGCTTTTTTCCATTTACGTCATCCCAAAATGATGTCCTTCTGCTTGTTTTCCCATAAATGGTTTCTAATTAGAGCCCTTTAGACACTCAACCGAAAAATATTTTTGTAATAGAACTTGGCCAGAGGAAGATGTAGGTCGTATCCTCCTTTTATGTCTAAAGAACATGATTTAATAATTTCTTCAAGTGTGAAAATTGTAACGTCCCGGTTCCGGAAGCCACCCAGAGTTGCCCCATACCCAGTTGGTCACATGGCCTCAAGCACATTTCCCCAAACGCTAGAGGCTTCCCTCTAGCAGCGAGGGCCTTGGGTGTGATAGTGGGGAAACTATTCCCTCATTGACAGAGTACACAGTGGAAGAAATAAACATGCAATAACGGAAGAAGTAATAACCAAAAATATAACAGTGGAAGACTAAATCAACAAACTGGAGCACATATTTATATATGAAATGATGCAGGATACATAACTAGGAATGCAGCCAAATAAGTCACAATGCTTGAAAACACTACATACCAAAACAAGTACAAACGAAATGTAAACAGTTCCTCAGCATCGCAAGCCAAAGCTTGGTCCCCTACTCTCTTGCTCCAAGCAATCAAGTTCCAGAGGTCGAAAGGCACTTTCCATTGCCTATACCTGCAATAGCATAGTCTGCTTGGGCCCAAAAACATGGCCCAAATAGGGTGTGAGATAAAATCCCAGTAGGAAACCACCCGAAGATTTGTGCCTAATAGTCGGTGAGTATATGGTAGGTAAATGTACAATAAGCAGTAAACCGCAACAGAAAGCAGTTGGCAGTAAACACTAAGCGGTAAAACAGGATGATACATAGAAGCAATCAATCCACAACCAATCAACAGTAGTGAAACAAACATATAATAAGCTAGAAACCCTCTGGGAAGTACTCACAACCATCCCCTCTGGTCCTATCCAGGAAGTACAACAACCCTCTGGGAAGTGCACTCAGCCTAACCCCTCTATCTTGGTCATACGAATTTATGAGACTCTCTAGGGAAGCTCAGTCGGTCAATTCTCCTTGTAGTCTAGGGTAGTTAGGGACTCTCTCAAGGAAGATCGTGTGGTATAACCATCTTAGACCCTAGGTCTAGAGACTCTCTGAGGAAGCTATCTCGGTCAATTCCTATTATAGACTCAGGTATACCACAGACTCTCTGAGGAAGCTCACTCAGTCAATTCATCATGTAGCCTGGGAAGGTTCTTAAAGAGATACAAACCAGGTAAGACTCTATGAGGAAGCTCACTCGGTCTACCCTCCTGTAGTCTATAAAATCCAAGACTCTATGAGAGCTCACTCGGTCCACCCACTCTGTAGTCTGTAATATCTAAGAATCTCTAGGAAGCTCACTCGGTCAATCCCTTATAGTCTATAGCACCAGGTTCTCTCAGCCCCATGCCAGTCAGTGCATAATAATACTATAAGACCAAAGTAAACCTATAGAGCTACTTGGATAACCAAAGTACACCTATAGATCTGATTATCTAAATAGTCTACAAGTCAACAAGCATTTCACGAGTTTCACTTCAACCTATAACCGCAGGGCATGAAAACTGGAGTAGTAGCCAAAGGCAAACGAGACCCAAAGGTCATAAACAGAACAAGTCAAGGGAAAAATACATCCAAGCAGAAAAAATTATCCTCTAACATGGTCAAATTACCTCTACACAAGCATACAATCAAGGCAGGAAAACAACAAGGGAAAAAAGGGGTAACATGAAATACCCCGTTCACGGGTATCAGTGGAAATTCGCACATAAACTCAGTGACTTTGAACGATAAGGCACAAACCATCTACCTCGATCTTATGAGATTGATATACTTGAACCACGATGGATGATTCTCCCTATAATGTCATAGATCTGAGAAAACTCACAAAACATTCAACCTTAGATAACTTGAGAAGGAGGAAGAATTGGAAAACAATGATCAAGCAGAAGGAAGAACTCATCAATGCGCTTCCAACTCAATCGAAAGAGCTCGAATCGAAGAACGGATGGAGGCTCGGGAATCCGAAGAGGTTTTGCAGTCGTACGGCATCTCTCTGTAGAACCAGACCTAGAAGAAGATGACTATGGAGATTAGGCGCGACCCCGATCCGTTTAGTGAAAAAAAGTACCCGGCATGTATTTTTAATGTACACGGCGTGTAGTGGGTTTCTCCATACTCCGCCAAAATCGGCCTCCACGTCACCCCTACACACCATGTGTGTGGCCTAGACATGTCCAGCACATGGCTTCCAGTGGGAAAAGAGTACATGGAATGTACCCAGAAATTACACGGCGTGTACTTCAAAAATTTCCAGAAACTCCAAAAAAAACTCAAAAACGACCGAAAAGGAAAGACATGCCTTAAATGATGATTCGCGTTCTTAAAAAATTCCTCCCTTAAATAAATTCATCCCCGAATTTCCCTAGATGGGCGTAGAAGAAGAAACCTCGAACAGCTCTGGCCACTACGATTGAACCTCGACCTCCTTATCCCAAGTCTCGTCATGTACTCGCTCGTGCTGCCACAGCACTCGTACCAGAGGAAGAGACCAACCTCGGAGAACATTTGTACTGTGATCGGCAGTTCGTATAGGATGCTCTTCAACGATGCATCTACTTCAAGCTCAACCTCCTCAGGTTGAAAGACATGAGACGAGTCTGAAAAGTAACGTCGGAGCTGAGAGATGTGGAAGACGTCGTGCATATCCTGATACCTCTGAGGTAGTTGCAACCGATAGGAAACTGTCCCAACTCTCTCCAATACCTCAAACGGCCCGACGTACCACGGTGAAAGATTACCCTATCTCTGAATCCTCTTGTGTCCCAACCTCGGTGTGCCACTCAGGAAAATCGGATATCCGACCTCGAACTCTAGAGGTCATCTCCGCTGATCAGTATAAGACTTTTGTCGACACTGTGTTGTAGTCATCCTCTTCCAAATCAACTCTATCAGATCTGAGGTCTCCTGAACAAGATGAGGTCCTAGAAAAGCTACCTCTCCTACCTCCATCCAACATAAGGGTGATCGGCATGGCCTACTGTACAAGGCCTCATATGCTTCCATCTGAATGGTCACCTGAAAACTATTGTTGTAGGAGAACTCCACAAGAGTTATATGCTTCTCCCAAGAACTAATGAAGCCTATAATGCATGCTCGGAGAATATCCTCAATCACCTGGATCATGCGCTCGGACTAGCCATCAGTTTGGGGATGGTATGTTGTACTCAAAATTACCTGTGTACCCAAGGTCATCTGAAGTCCCTGCCAGAACTGAGAGGTAAAGCACGCATCCCTTTCTGAAACAATGGAGTGTTGAACTCCATGTAGAAGTACAATCTCTCAGATGTATAGTCATCCTTGATCATCAACACTGAAGGTCCCCTTGATCGACAAGAAGTGTGCTACCTTCGTAAGCATGTTGAAGACGACCCAAATACAATCACTTCCCTGAGGTGACCTCGGTAAAACGGTCTTGAAGTCCATCATGACATCGTTCCACTTCAACTCTAAAATGGGTAACTACTGTAAAAGCCCTTATAGTCACTAATTCTCTACTTTCACCTGCTGACAAGTAGAACATCTCATGAAAAAACTAGCAACATCTCTCTTCAAACATGGAAACCAGTACTGGCGATGTAGATCATGATAAATCTTGGTGACGCCAGAATGAACTGCCCAAACTGAGGAATTAAAATCCCACATCAGCTCCTCACGTATGTCTGATGGAACACAGATGCATCCCTAGAAGCGCAAGATCTCACCCTCTCCCACTGTCCATCCAGGAAGAGAGTCCTCTCCCGACACACTCTCCTGCAGGATGAAGCCTTCTGAGTCTGATAGCTGCCTCATACTTACCCGATCAAGTAGTGTAGAGGTAACAGCTATAGAAGATAGGTAAGTCTGTCCATGTCTGTCATGCACCTCCAGATGCATTTCAGAGAATAGATCCATCAGCTACCGCTCACTACTGGCCTCCTGAACCGCCAGAATCTGAGTTCTACTCAAAGCATCATCCACGGCCTTTCCCTTTCCCGGCATATAGGTGAGCTCAAAGTCGAAAGACTAAAGATACTCGAACCACCTACGTTGTCTCCAATTCAGATTGCGCTGAGTTATGATATACTTGAGACTCTTGTGGTTGGTAAAAACCACAAAGTGCTCTCCCAAAAGATAGTTTCTCCAATAGCATAAGGCATGAACAACTGCTGCCAACTCTAGATCATGCATTGGGTAGTTTCTCTCGTGTGTCCTCAACCGCCGACACCTGTAAGTAATGACCCCGTCTCCCTGCATAAGCACAGCTCCTAGGCTGATACCCAAAGCATCATAGTAAACAGTGGAGCCCTTGCCCAGCTCTAGAAAGACTAGTATCGGTGCTAAAATCAACCTGCCCTTCAACACCTGAAAGGCTGACTCACAAGAATATGACCATAAAAACTTCACCCCCTTCTTGGTCAGACCTGTCAATGGTGCTTCTAGGTGAGAAAAGTCCTGTATGAAGCATATGTAGTATATGGCCAGCCCTATGAAACTCCACACCTCAAAAAAGTTCTTTTTCTTCTCCCAACAAACTACAGCTCTCACTTTCTCTGGGTCCACAGATACTCCAGCCTCTAAGATGACGTGACCCAAGAAGTGAATCTGATCCATCCAAAAGTGGCACTACGAGAGTTTAGCATACAGCCAATGCTCTCTCAGTGTACTCAGAGCGATCTCAAGATGTGTGTCATAGTAGTGTCGAGTGTGAGAGTACACCAAGATATCATCCATGAAGACCACGAAAAATGAGTCCAAGTAAGGATGGAACACTCAGTTCATCAGTGCCATGAAGACTACAGGAGCATTCACAAGACCGAACGTCATGATTGTATACTCATAAAGACCATACCTAAACCTGAAGGTTGTCAGAGGTATATCTAATGGTCTAACACGCAACTAATGATAACCGAACCTCAAGTCGATCTTCGAGAACATCCGGGCTCCTCGAAGCTGATCAAAGAGGTCATCGATCCCTGGAAAGGGATATCGTTTCTTGACCATCAACTGGTTCAGCTTCTGATAGTACACACAAAGTCGAAGGGTATCATCTGCTTTTTTTGCAAATAGGCTAGGATAACCCCAAGGAGAGTTATTAGGTCGGATAAAACCATTTTCTTGCAACTCTTCCAACTGCTTTTTGAGCTCCTGCAACTCAGGTGTAGCCATCCTATAAGGATGAATGGACACCAGTGCCGCTCCTGGAATGAGCTCAATAGAGAAGTCTACCTCCCGCTCCAGAGGTAAACCTATAAAGTCCTATGGAAAGACATCCTTGAAATGATCCACCATAGGAGGAAATTCTAACTGTGAATTCCCCTCGTCATCCAGATAAAGATTTGAAATCTGGGTTGTAACTTCCCCTATCCCATTATGCTATGGTCCAGCTCCACCCGCCTGGACATCCCACTTGCCTCTATGAAGGAAAGATATGCCCTCTGGGGATACAAAACTCGCCCTACAACGATAGCAATCGACGACTGCCTAGAAAGGAACTAACCAGTCCATCCCAATAATGACGTCATAGCCTGTCATCTCTAGGAAATAGAGGTCCCATAAGAAATGACACCTCGCAATATCAATAGGACACTCTCTGCACTGACGTACGCTAGATGTCCTTGTCCCCAAAGGTGTTTCTAGAGTCAATAAGTCAGAAGAAGAAATGATACTGAGCCCAAGGCTCTCCACGACAGCAACAAAGATAAAGCTATGGGAAGCCCTAGTATCAAAAAGGGATGAAGATAAAACTGAGGCTACTAAGATCGTACCTCAAACTATAGAAGGGTCGGGATCCTTCTCCTGATAGACCTGCTCCACGGCAAAAGACTAGCCTGCACCGTGGCCCTGCACCCCTGGCTGACCGCTCTGAGTTGATCCACTCTGCTGTCGTTGATGACCTGGTGACTGACCATTATGGCCGCGACCTCCACCTCTACCTGAACGGCCATATGAACTCTAGTTCCCGAACTGGTGGGAAACTGGTGAATCATCTCCAGAACGCGGGGTCATAGAGGAACCCCTACCACCAGCTGAAGGTTAGAAGATGTGACAGAAACGCTGAAGATGGCCCATCTTGACGCAAGAACGGAACTCCATCGGGTCTCTCTGGCACGGATTCATAGTATGCCCACTCCTACCGCACTGGTAGCATACAACCTAGCTACCAGAATACACATCCCGCAAACCTTGATCTCCTCGAGAAGACGCTCTGTGATGCTTCCTACTATCCATAGGAGGAACACCAGCTCTGGATGACGAACTGCCCTGGCTCACTGCTCTAGAATCCCTCATATTTCACTCAGTGATCAGTGCCTAGTTGACGATGGAGGATACAAAAGTTAACTGGAATATATGCACCTGTGAACGGATCTCCTGCTTGAGACCATCCTCAAAATTCCTTGCAAGAAACAACTCTTCACCTGCTAGGATCGGTGTGAAATGCTGCAGCTCAGTGAAACAAGATGAGTACTCCATAACAAAAAGAGTACCCTCCTGCAGACTCATAAACTCCTAGGCTCGATCGGCCCTCAGGGTCTCCGGATAGAAGTATTCATAGAAGGTGCGTCGAAACTCATCCCATGACATACCTTGTTGACGCCCTGACTGTGAGATCACCTCCCACCTCCTCTTGGAGGTGTCTCAGAGCATATAGGTGGCCAGCTTTACCCTCTTCTCAAGGGGTATCTCCAGATGCTCAAAGATAGTTAGGGTGTCCTTGAACCACGACTCTGCAGCCTGGGGTCCTCCATCCCCTAAGAAAGTAGGAGGATGCTGCTGCTGAAAAACCCACATCAACTCAGCCATCGACGGGGCAGGAGGCGGTGCTCCCTGAAAAGACTGTAACATCCTCTGGAAGCCATCCCTGAACTGCGTATCGGCGCCTATGATGGGTATAACTACTGGTTCCAAGGCTGACATAGTAGGAGGATCTGCAGGAGGTCCTTGATCGGCCATATCCTATGTCTGATCCACATCTGGAAAGTGACGTACAACTAGAGGATGTCTCAGAGGCATAGCTCTAAAATATCAAAAGCACACCTTAGATCAATATTAACAAAGATAGAAAACATAGGAATACAAAAAGGGAATAGGGGGAAGAAACTATCAAGTTTTAAAAAAACACGACTACACGGCGTGTATAAAAACTACACGGCGTGTCTACTTAAGCCATTAACATGGGCGTGTACCCCTGTCTGATAGGTTGTGTAACACCCCAAACTACACAGCGTGTTGTTCCCCCACACGATGTATACTTGAACTCTAAACCCCTACTCGAGTCTCCTTACACGGATAAACCACACGGTTCAAACTGACCCCAGACTACACGGCGTGTTCCCTAGGGACACGATGTGTACTAGACACTGCCTCAACGGCCTGTGTTGTTAGTTACATGGTTGTCTACATAGCTGGACCGTACACAGCTAGACCTTACATGGTTGGCCCTTACACGGCGTGTTCTGAAAAAACACGACGTGTATAGGGGAAGGTGACACCATCCCGTGTTGTTTGTGACACGGTCGGGTACCTGGACAGAACAATACGGCATGTTCCTTTACAACAAGGCATGTTCTACTCGAGCTTCCCTGACCCGTGTTGTTAGTGACACAGATGGGTTCAAGTCTCTACAATACATCGTGTGTACATACCGTACACGGGGTGTTACTGAAATTATTTCCAGAACACTATGTTTCTGCTCACACGGTCAAAGACACAGTCTGAAAACTACACGGCATGTAACCAGAAAGTACATGCCGTGTATTCTGGGTTTTTCTGGGCAGTAACTCAGAAACTGCACAGTAGCCCAGAAACACTGAAAACAAGGCAAATAGGTGCCAAATTCCGATCCATGGGGGCCCATACTCTCCGCGAATCAAAGCTTGGAATCCCCTCCAGTCATGTACAAGAGAAAACAAGATCACGATCCACCAATTGTCGATTCAAAAGGTCCCATAGTGCCTCAAGAATCGAAATTTAGCATTCATCTAAACAAAGTACAATACAAAAATCCTCCAACAAAGAAGAAAAGATTCTATCAAACATCTATCACAACAACATGCATAATCTACACAAAGTCTATCATAATAGCATGAAATTTCTAATGCACCCTAGATGGCATGGTAAGAATGCATGGCATGTGATTTCTACAAGTTCCTATATGATGAATGAGATGGCATAACCTCATCTCATCAGGTTGTGACAAAAATAGAACTGTAATATCAAAACAACAACATTATAAATCATGTAAATCACTCTATGTTGAATCCTATCAACCGTAACATCTCAAGACCAGAAAACTGCAATAAATGAGGTAGTATGGATTTTTCATGTACACGGGTTAGCTACTCCCAGGCATAGCTTATTACCAAGTACCGAATATGTCCTATCCCTGTCTAAGTCTCCAAACAGTAATGCACGAGAGAATAAAACCTCCGATACCACTTTGTAACGTCCCGGTTCTGGAAGCCACCCAGAGGTGCCCCGTACCCGGTTGGTCACATGGCCTCAAGCGCATTTCCCCAAATGCTTGAGGCTACCGACAAGCAGTGAGGGCCTTGGGTGTGATAGTGGGGAAACTATCCCCTCATTGGCAGAGTACACAGCGGAAGTAATAAACATGCAAAGAAGTAATAACCAACAATATAACAGTGGAATACTAAATCAACAAACTAGAGGACATATGTATATATGAAATGATGCATTATACATAACTCAGAAAGCATCCAAACAAGTCACAATGTTGTAAAACACTACAGTACCAAAACAAGTACAAATGAAAAGTAAACAGCTCCTCAGCATCGCAGGCCAGAGCTTGGTCCCATGCTCTCCTGCTCCAAGTAATCATGTTCCAGAGGTTGAAGGCGCTTGCCCTTGTCTATACCTACAACAACATAGTCTGATTGGGCCCAAAAGTATGTCCCAAAGAGGGTGTGAGATAAAATCCCACTAGGAAACCACCCGAAGATCTGTGTCTAACAGTCAGTGATTATATGGCAGGTAAAAGTACAATAAGCAGTAAACAGCAATAGCAAATAGTAGGAAGTAAACAGTAATTGATAAAATAGGATGATACATAGATTCAATCCATCCACAACCAATCAATAGTAGTGAAACAAATAGATAATAAGCCATAAACCCTCTAGGAAGTACTCAAATCCATCCCATATGGTCCTATCTAAGAAGTACTACAACCCTCTGGATAGTGCACTCAGCCTAACCCCTCTGGCTTGGTCAAGGGAATTTATGAGACTCTCTGGGGAAACTCACTCGGTCAGTTCCCCTTATAGTCTTGGGTAGTCAGAGACTCTCTTGAGGAAGATCACGCGGTCTAACCATCTTAGCCCCAAGGTCTAAAGACTCTCTGAGGAAGCTATCTCGGTCAATACCTCCTATAGCATCAGGTATACCACAGACTCTCTGAGGAAGCTCACTCGGTCAATTCCTCCTCTATCCTGGGAAGGTTCTGAAAGAGATTCAAAAAAGATAAGACTCTATGAGGAAGCTCACTCAGTCTACCCTCCTGTAGTATATAAAATTCAAGACTCTCTGGGATCTCACTCAGTCTATCCCCTCTGTAGTTTGTAATATCTAAGACTCTCTGGGAATCTCACTCGGTCTATCCCTTATAGTCTATAGCACTAGGTTCTCTCAGCCCCATTCCAGTCAGTGCATAATAATTCTATAAGGCCAAAGTACACCTATATAGCTACTTGGATAACCAAAGTACACCTAAAGTGCTATTTAGCTAAACAGTCTACAAGGTAACAAGCATGTCACGAGATTCACTTCAACCTATAACTGCAAGGCATGAGAACAGGTGTAGCAGCCAAAGGGAAACGAGACCCAAAGGCCATGAACAGAACAAATCAAGGGAAAAATACATCCAAGAACAATAAAATTATCCTCTAACATGGTCAAATTACCTCTACACAATCATACAATAAAAGAATGAAAACAATGAAGGAAAAAAAGGGGTAACACACAATACCCCGTTCACGGGTATTGGTGGAAATTCGCACATAAACTCAGAGACATTGAACGGTAAGGGACAAACCACCTTCCTCGATCCTAGGAGATCGATATACTTGACCCATGATGGTTGATTCTCCCTTGAACATCATAAATATGATAAAATTCACAAAACATTCAACCTTAGATAACTTGAGGAGGAAGAATTGGAAAAAGAGGCTCAAGCAGAAGGAAGAACTCACCGCTGCACTTCCAACACAATCGACAGAGCTTGAATCAGAGAACAGATTGATGCTCGGGAATCTGGAGAAGTTTCACTGTCGTACGGTGTCTCTCGGTCGAACCAGACCTAGAAGAAGGTGATTATGGTGATTAGGTGTGACCCCAGTCCATTTAGTGAAAAATAGAAAAGTACACGGCGTGTATTTTTAAAGTACACAACGTGTAGTGGGTTTTTCTATACTCCACCAAAATCGGTCTCCACGTAACCCCCACACACCGTGTGTGTGGCCCGGACATGGCCTACACATGGCTTCGAGCGGTAAAAGAGTACATGATGTGTACTCAGAAAGTACATGGATTGTAATTAAAAAATTTCTAGAAACTCTACAAAAACTCAAAAACTCTAGAAAAGGAAAGACATACCTAAAATGATTATCTGGGTTCTTACAAAAATTGTATTTCCTTATTATCCATTAGTTTGATGATGAAAATTAATTCTTAAGATTAACTAAGCCTATAATTCATTTTTGAGACTTTTCTAGAAAATGGAAGTGAATCTCTGATCTCAATAAGATATAATAAATAGTGGTACATGTAACATCCTAGCCCAAGTGAAATGCACTGGTGTGTAAGAGTTGGTGTCTTGGAACTAACTGGTTATACTTTGATTACATTAAAATTTAATGTATTTAAATATTAAACATCTTATTACATATTTTTCATTATTCTGCATGATTATGATGTAATAATGTCAAAGAGTATTTTTTTGCATTGATAAGGTCATGGCAGTTTCCCTCTATGGTGAGAAACATGAAATGCTATAATAATATTCTTAAATATAGTTCTATAGTTGGATGAAATACTATGATAGTACACATAGCATGAAGACTGTCAGGTGTTAGTACTCGTAAGAAGATAAGAATTCTTCCCATTAAGTTCACTCTTAGTAATCTCCAAGATAGGAGATTATGAGAACAGACCCCCATTTGGAATTCTTTATGTTTTTGTGTCATCAGATATTTCTATCAGTGATCGTGTGTAATGATAATTAGAATTTATTATTGTCATTAATATGTTTCATGAATCATTTACTTTGATTTACTGATGAAAACTATCACGCAGACAGTTGGTGGGATGTAGGGTATGTTGGGTGTGTCAAAAGTGGCTTGTTATTAATGGATATGTTGAGGAAGGATTTTTCCCTTCTATTTATGGAATTTGACATCTCAACCCTTTTATTTAAATATAACCATCATGCCAAATTCCATGTAAATGGTGTAATGATGAGTTTAATTCTGGTAGTCAAAGAACGATGTATCAAGCATAAAATTCGATGACACTCTCTTGAAACCTGCATGATCAGATATTATAAAAAATGGATTATATTACATAGTGATCATTCGTACTTGGATGTCATTATTGTGTCTTTTTGTTCGTTCTCTTGGGTTCCTTAACTCGTTACTAGATTGTACTCTTATAATTTCGGAAAGCATGCCTAATGCCAACGAGAAAAAATCCTTAAGGGTCACACACTAAGTGTTTCTAGTGGTCTCGGATAAATTCTATTTGAATTTAATCAATAAATATTATTCAAAAGATAATGTAATAATTTTATTGAAGTTAAAATGATTACATAATTTAAATAAATATTTACTCACTAAATTGTGGGTAAAATATATTTATTTATTTTATTGAAAATTTAATAAATATTTATTTACTAGTTTTTTAATAAAATATTTATTTAAGAGAATAATTTATGTATTTATTTATTCCGGTGTTCAATAAATGGAAGTGGAGTTCAAAAGGACCAAGGTTGATCCAGTGGTAATATAATTATTTGCAAGACAATAAATAATTATTTAATGAGTTGGCACAAATTAAAATAACACTGCTATTATTTTCTTAGGAAGAATTTTATTTATAATTCCATTTTGCGCAATTTGGCACACCCTAAATAATGATGTGATGTTATTTTTAATATCATGGGTTTTATCAAAGGTTATGAATGTATTTTATTTGATGTTACGCAATTAAATATAGTAACTCAATCCCCATGTCAATAAATAGACACATAAGTCTATTGTGCCATGTACCTAACCGCACACCTAGTGAATTAAGAATTGTTGAGATAAACAATTTCTCTCTCAAATCCTCTTCCCACCCCAATCAAGAACGAGAGACATTATTCAAGTATGAATAACAAGAGATCAAGAATGACTGACACAAGACACTTGCTTCATTGTGCTAGCACCCAGAGAACGAGTTGGGTCGATCAAAGGCCATCGTAGCACGTGGGGATCACCGCTAGAGGGATTCTATATTGGATAAATAAAATCATAATAAGATAATCTAGAAGGGTCATTTCAGACGATCAACATTATCAACGAAGAAAATACCGAAGATCCAGGTATTATTTTCTTTATGAATTTAATTAAATTAATTATTAACTTGATGTGCAAGAACCTATCTAAAAGATTGGTGCCTCTTCCTTCATTATCTAAATCTATGATTCTATTTTATGGATACCAGTGTTCATTGTCGTATTTATCCCGGAATAATCATTGATCATGGTAAAAATCAATTTGGGTTCAGTCCCAACCATGCTTCTGGTACGCTCAGATCCTTCATGTGGAATCTAAGTGGTTACATCATAGTTTATAATTATTTAAATATTTTTTTGATGACTTAAACATTTAATAATTTATTTGTTTTGATTTAAGTTAATATTTATGAAAATATGAATCTTGAGATCTATTATACATCTTTAGTTTCTCATTCACCTTATATAAATGATCTTTTCTTTGAATTTTGATTAAGAAAAATAGAGGATCTCATATGGAGGTGACAAAGCTTCCTGGCCATACAACAGCATAACACACCGCCTGTATTCAGTAGTATACATCATATTGTCAATATTCAATTCATAATATTGGTCTGCCAAAACAATCTATGTGTTGGAGTCTTTATAAGTCTTAAATGACTCCTTGTGTTGACCTAGAACAGGTAGCACACGGTTTTCTGATTCCACATTGTGCAATCCCCTGGAAACATCATTTATCCCTCCATGTTAGGGTTGGACTATGTACCCCGTTCATAGATTTCCTGGCTAGAAACTGTGTAATGCAGATACTACAAGGCGTGTGGCCCGATAAACATGCCATGTACTCTAAAGATTTCGAAAGTACACTCACACCTCATTTCCCTAGGCGTGTACTTCGTATGGACTGCGAAAAATAGTACATGACATGTAGTTGGATCTGCACACTGTTTACTCTTCCAAATTATGCAAATTTATTAATATTTATTATTATATTATACATAACCTTGAAACGTGTACCATCATTCAGGCATAAATCAGAGGAACAAAATGTGATAGGTGTTTTATATATATATTTTTATTTTAACATCTGTGTAATGTTCATTTCTACTCGTTGGGTGGTTATGAATACGAATTTACAGGGTTTCCTCCAAGGTATATGTTACATAAAAAGATAATTTTAAATGAATTTATTTTTTTAAAATTATGATGGATGAGAATCTCAATGAAATTTAGAAAAAAAGTTTATGATAAAAGGATTGATAAATTAATTATGATAATTAATTGATTCGAGCGTGATTTATCTTAAACAAGAACGATTAAAGAATTGAATTCTAGTTTTATTTATGAATAAATATCATTGAATGTATGGATGGTCATAAGAAATACCAAGGCTTTTGTATGTGGATGGTTTCTTTTAATTTATATATTAAAATTAAATTTGTTGGTCGGTGAGCCTTCTCATCATTAATATGTAGGGCCTACATGCCCAAGTATTCTTTTATGTAAAACCCTTTTTCCCCTCACCTACATCTGATTTTAAAAAAGGAATATGAAATGGATATAACTCCCATGCTAGTGGAGGAGGCTCAAGATGGAGCGAAGATGAAACCAATTATAGGAGATACAGAGGTGGATAGGTGGAAAACTATAAACACAAACCCAAAAGGTTCAACATGTTTCTCCCCTAGGTCAGGGCTAGTTTATCAACTAAAAGATAAACTAACCATTAGAAAATATCATGATCATTATCTTTATTTTATTTCTCTCAATTTCAAGTTTTATCATTATGGATGGGTTTTCATGATTACATAATTAATGAATTAAACAAGCATGCAAGAGAGAACTAAAATAAACTAGACTTATGTGTAAATATTATCAAGACATGGTTAATCACTTAAGTAAGTTCGAGTTAATATTAACAAGCATGTGATAATGATAATAATAAATTCACACATAAGATATAAAAATCCATGAAATAAAATATTAAGTCAGACGTAGCCTTCTATTACATGGTTAAGGGAGAAACTCGATAGAACTATATGTTTGACCAACCCTTGTTGGGAAATTTACATTTATACAGGTAGACCTTATGAATGGTTTCAGGTTGACTTAACCATATTACATGAAGAGGAGTAACCCTTTCAAGACTTGGTGTAATATTGGAGGAAATAGTTGACGAAATTTAAATTCTTCATTTCTGGATTACGGAGTCCACTAAAAAGAACAAGGAGCTTCATGCCCACAGCTATCAAATACATGCCTTCCTAAATACCTTCCAATATCTTGTGTAACCCTTATTGGGGTTATTCGAAGGGGAATGTGGATCATTTCCACTAAAGTTTCATGTAAACATGACATTCCGAGTTCAATGGTCAGGGCCATTGGGAGTTTATAAAATAGTATTAGACTTAATACAGATTTATTATTTCACCTAAAATGTATTTAATAAAGTACTAATGATCTGCTCTTTTAATTCTAGAATAAAATTGACAAGATCATCAAACACAATATTGATGTGATCAATTAATGGTAAAGACAACATTCTCACAGGCAGTGACTTCCAGAAATTCATTAGATGCCTTCGGGTAATCTTATGCCGTGATCGGAAGTCTTACATGCTGAAGTCATCATTACCTAATCTGCTTTCCAAAGAGGTGAGTGGTGACGCTATCCTAGTCTATGAAAAAAATATTAAGGATGTGGTCGATGTTCAATGTTTGAGGATATCATCTATGTCTTGTGATATCATGAATCCTCATGAAAACATGGATGGTTATAGCATGTTCGAGCACCTCTGTGGTCTTTACTAAGAGAGAGCAAGACAGGAAAGGTTTTAGATCTCTAAGGTAGTCTTTTATAGTATGCTTAGAGAATGTTCCCCAGCTAGGCATCATGTTTTTAATATCATTGGATTAATTTAATTCCTAGAGATTCTATGGTTTAAACTCCCCAAAAAACTGGGCACCAATATCATTCTTGCATCACTCCCTCATATCTTCTCTAACATTGTTTTCAATTTCAATATGAACAACATTGAGAAGTATCCATCTAATCTTAATATCCTTATTATCCAAGTGGACAACGATATGAAGTGTGAAAAGCCTTATATCCTTATGTGGAATAATAGAAAAGGGAATGCAATGATATTTAAGCCCCAAACTTCTTAAAAACCTTCTAATAAAAGGAATATCAAAGGGGACGCAAGGGAATAGGAGGCTCTTTGTTTTTCATGTGGCAAGAAGGGACACTAGAGGAAGAACCGTACCCAGTCTAAGAAGAAAGGGGAAGATTCATATGTATTTTTTATCAAATGAAATCTATTTGTTTCTACAAATTGGGTATTAGATATATATTTTGGTGCTCACATATGTATCCAAATACATGAACCATGTATATTCATGAAGATTGATTGAGGGGGGGGGGAGATTTACGAGCATCCAATAGATCCAGTCTTGTTGTTTTATCTTTTGGGGACTACCACCTCATGTTGCTAAATGGGATGATCTTTCTATTAAAGGGGTTCTATTATGTTTCGTTTGTTACTAAAAACATTATTTATTTATCCATATTAGATACATATGGATTTTTTTCCATATTTGGAAATTAATTTTTCTTCATTTACAAGCACTGAATTTTTTTCCCTATGGAACATTTATACATTGGTATTTACATGTTGGATTACACAAACCAGGTAAGGGAAATCGATTACAATGATATTTCACATGACTCATACCACACCAAACGTTGGCATTACTAACTAGGTCATGTAAAGGAGAAAAACATGACAATGTTTCATCAAGATAGATACTTAAATTATTTCAAACTAAAACCACTTAGTGTATGTCATGCATGATTACAGGAAAATTGACCAAATCCCCATATAGTAGGAATTGTGAAAGGGCTAAATAACTTCTTGAATTGGTTCATATTGATGTGTGTGGACCATATGAAGTTGAAAAAAGGGGAGGGTACTAATACTTCATAAATTTTACTGAGGATTTTAGTAGATGTAGATATATCTACTTAATGAGGTATAAGTCAGATTCTTTTGATAAGTTCAAAGAATACAAGAATGATGTTGAGAACCATCTTGGTTAGAATATTAAGAAACTCTACTCAGACTGAGGTGGAGATTATCTTAATTAAGACTTAATTGATTACTTATGAGATTTTGGGATCATATCCCAACTCATTCCTCTATACACACCCTAGTGGAATGGTGTGAGAGAAAGGAAGTATTGCACCCTGTTGGACATTGTGAGATCAATGATGAGTCTTGCGAGTCTTCCTTAATCCTTTTTTGGAAATTAATTACAAACAGTGGTGCACAAACTAAACCAAGTACCAAATAAATAGATAAATTATATTCCATACAAGATCTGGCGTGGAAATAAATCCATATTATCAAATTTAAATGTATAGGGAAGAAACATGTTTTTTAAGGCCTCTTCAAGTAAAAACATGCTCTCTAAGGCAAAATGTGTACTACTATAGGATAGTCCATGGAAATAAGGGGATATTACCTATAAAAAATATTAGAAAAAAAAGGTTATAGTGGATATCCCGCCATATTTCTTGAGAGGGAGCACATTTCCAAAAGAGATAGTGGGAGTGAGATAGACTTTGATGAAGTTTTCGCTTAAGGCACCAAAGATTTGGTACATTAGCACATTCCACAAAGCCCAGTGGAATAAAGAACTATACTAGAGACACAAGAGATGTGTAGGAGTATAGGTGAGAATAGAGAACTGGAATGGTATAGTTTTCGAGTTACTGTGGATGGTGACTCATTATTAGTTGATAATAATGGTCCTCTAACCTACAAGGAAGTAGTAAGTGGAAAGAATCCATGAATTCTAAAATGGATTCCTTGTACCAAAACCATTTCTAGATTTTGGTAGATCCTCCAGTTGATGTAAATCCTATTGGTTGCAAATGGGTATTCAAGAAGAAACTGTACATGGAAGGACAAGTCAGTACCTATAAGGCATGACTAGTTGAAAATGGTTCAAACAGTGTCCAGGCATTGAATTTGATGAAACCTTTTCCCCAGTTTCAATGATAAAATCCCTCAAAATTATATTTTTGATTTCCCCATACCATGACTATAAGATTTAGAAAATTGATGTAAAAACAGCCTTCCTTAATGGGAACTTTCAGGAAGATGTCTACATGACAAAACCTGAAGGGTTTATGACTCCAAAGGATGCCAATAAGGTATCCAGGTTTCAAAAATACATTTCTAGATTAAATAAAGCATCCAGTTCATGGAACATTCATTTTGATGAATCCATAACAAAATTTGGTTTTCTCAAGAATCAATGTGATCCTTGTGTCAACAAATGGTTTAGGGGTATTGTAATTTTTTTCATAATAATATATATTGATGACAAAATACTTATCAGAAATGAGAAACATGTCTTACAGTCTGTTAAGTTATGGTTGAATCAATGCTTCTCTATGAAGTACATGGGTGAGGCATCATATATTCTTGGGATCAAGATCTGTTGTGAGATATCCAAGAGATTTTTGGGCCTAAGTCAAAGTAAATACATTGATAATATACTTAAGAGATTTAGTATAGGAAAATCCAAGAGGGGATTGTTTCCAGCATCACATGTCATTCATCTTTCTAAGAAAATGTGTCCTTGGACACATGAAGAAATAAAGATAATGGCATGGAATCCATACAAATTAGCAATTGGGTCAGTCATATATGACATGATATGTACTATGCTGGATGTTTCCTATGCATTGAGTGTGGTTGGAAGATATCAAGCTGACCCACTTAACTTCCACCGGATGGCATTCAAGAATATCCTATTGTATATGAGGCGTTCTAAGGATGTGTTTTTGTTTTATGGAGGAGATGAGGAACTAGTAATCATAGTATACTCTGATGCTAGTTTCCAGACTGATCAATAAAATATGAAGTCTCAAAAAGGACACATCTTCACTTTGAATAGAGGTGAAGTGAGCTCGAAGAGCTCAAAGCAGAGTGAGGTCGTATATTCTAAAGTAGTTTCCAAGTATATCTCAAATTATGATGCAGCTAAAGAAGTAGTTTGGATGAAAAGCTTCATCTAGGAGATGTGTGTGATACATAGCAGTAAAGATCCCATCACACTATACTATGATAATACTGCCTCGGTGGCACACAAAAAATAGCCAAGGTCACATCAGCAGATGAAGCACATACTTCAAAAGTATCATCTCTTGAGGGATTTTTCTCAAGGATGTGAAGTTGTAGTGAGCAGTATTTCAATGGAAGGATATATTGAAGACCCCTTGACTAAAGCCTTGACTCTGCAAAAACATGATCACCATGTGAGGTCTAGCGGACTAAAATTCATAGGTATTTGGTTGTATCCAAGTGGGAGTTTTTAAAAGTTGGTCTCCTAGAACCAAATGGTTGTACATTGATTACATGTAAATTTAATGTATTAAAATATTAAACATCTTATTACATATTATTCATTATTCTTCAAGACTATGATATAATAATTTCCTAGAATATTTTTTTCCTTGATAATGTCATGGGAGTTTCCTACTATGATGAGAACCTTGAAATGATATAAATATATTCTGAAATATAGTTCTATGGTTGGATGACATAATATGATGGGACACAAATCCTAATGACTGTCAGGTGTGAGTACTAGTAATAAGGTGAGACATTCTCTCATGAAGTTCTCACTTCGTAATCTCCATGACATGAGATTTTGAGAACAGACCCACCAGTAAGAAATTTTCATGTTTTGGTGTCATCGGATATTTCTATCAGCTGGAATGTTTAATGATCCTTACACATTAATATTTTCATTAATACTTGTCATGACTCTCACACTTTGATTACCTGACGAAAATAATCACACAAGCAGTTGGTGGGAAGTAGGGTACATTGGGTGTGTCATGAGTGGCAGGTTATTAATGGATAAGTCGACGAAGTATTTGTACCTTACATATATGGAAGTTGATATCTTTTCCCTTTGGTTTAAATAGAACTGTCATGCAAAATTCTCTTGACATGGTATAATTATGGGTTTATTTCAAGTAGTCAAAGAATTATGTATCAAGCATAAAATTTGATGACACAATCATGAAACCTACTTGATTAGATATTGTGAAAAAGGGATTATATTACACATAGAGAATTTGTATGTGGATGACTTTGTTTTGACTATATGTTCCTTCTCTTGGGT
The DNA here is from genome assembly GCA_963277665.1 of Viscum album. Lineage (NCBI taxonomy): Eukaryota > Viridiplantae > Streptophyta > Magnoliopsida > Santalales > Viscaceae > Viscum > Viscum album. The sequence goes on along the minus strand of OY728152.1, from coordinate 132,805,590 downwards.
TCCATGACACATTCCAAGAAAGTAATCTAAGACTTTAGGAAAGCCTTCCTAATGCCAATGAGAAAGAAACCTAGAGGGTCACACACTAAGTATTTTTTGTGGTCTCGAATAAATTCTATTTAAATTTAATTAATAAATATTATTCTCAAGATGATGGAATAATTTTATTCAAGTTAAAATTATTTCATAAATTAAATATATATTTATTCACCAGATTCTGAGTAAAACATATTTATTTATTTTATTGAATATTCATTAAATATTTATTTATTAGTTTGTAAATAAAATATTTCTTTAAGAGAATAAATTATTTATTTTTTTATTTGGTTGTCCAATAAATTTAAGTGGAGTTAAAGAGTACCTAGGCTAGTCCGGTAGTAAAATAGTTATTTCCATGATCATAAATAATTATTTAACTAGTTGTCACAAATTAAAATAATGCTGCAATTATTTTGTGACATGGAATTTTATTTATAATTTCATTTTTCACAAGTTGGAGTACCATAAATTATGAATCAGTATTAATATTAATATCATTGGATTTATCTAGGGTTATGAATGTATTTAATTTATGTTACCCAATTAAATAATTTAACTGAATCCCAATGTAAATAAATAGAGACATACATCTCTTATGCTATGTACCGAACGACACACCTGGTGAATTGAGAATCGATTAGCTAAACAATTTCTCTCTCAAATCCTCTTCCCAAACCTCTCATGAATGAGAGACATTCTTCAATGATTAAGAACATGTGATCAAGAACGACTGACACAAGACAGTCTCTTCACCACACGAGCACTCAGAGAATGAGGGGTGTCAATCGAAGGCCATCGGAGTACCTGTAGATCACCCCTAGAGGGATTCTAGTTTGGAACCATTCATGTGCAACAAGATAATTCAGAAGGGTCATTCTAGAAATCAAAATCATCAGAAAATAAAATACCAAGGATCCAAGTATTATTTTATTTATGAAATTAATTAAATTAATTATAGACATGATGTGAAAGATCCTCTCTAAAGGTTTCGGGCCTCTTCTTTCTTTATCTAAATCTTTGATTCTATTCCAGGGATACTGGCGTTCATCGTTGTATTGATCCTGGAATAATCATTGATCATGGTAAAAAATCAAAGTTGTGTTCCATCCTAACCACGCTTCCATTGTGCCCGAAACCTTCATTGTGTCGTAACATGTTTCGCCACATAACCTTAGGTGCACCTACCCATATGCAAGAGGTTTCGGACTACCAGTAAGGGTCTAGTAATTTATTCATGGGGAGAAAATAACCTCTCTTATTATAGTATAATTCCAACATAAGTAAACATAAAAGTTGATGAAGAATTTATAATAATTAAAATACTACTGTCACAATGTAATAAAATATAAAATTATAGTACTCTACTCAAAGGAAATAATGAAATTCCAACGTATTTTCCAAGTTTAAATATGGAGAAATATTAAATAAAGACACCAAACACTCCAAAGATGGTCCAAAAAAATGTTTGGTTCCCTCATCTAGGCTACATCCCCAATCAGCTATTTAATCTAGGGTATTTTCCCTCAACCATTCCTACTACAACAAAGTCTATTCAGGTACATATCTGGAATCCCAAATAGGGTAAGAGTACAACTCAGTATGCCACCACTAACAGTTTCTATAACAAATACAGTCAATAGAAAGTGTATAAATTTTTATAAATAAATTAATTATAATGCCTAATTAAATAGTTTATCACATTAATTAATATTCCTTATTCAACCCCACAATTGAATGAGTGTTTTACCATTATTATTTCCCAACCATTTGAATGTCTATGTTACCATTCCATAACTCACACATAATTGAACGTACATGTTACCGTTACGTACTCACAGACCCATGAAGGTCTTTTTCACCATTCTGTATTCACACACACATGAATTTCCATATTACCATTCTTATTTTCCACCCATTATAATGTCTATGTTACCATTTCATAACTCACAGACACTTGAATGGCATTGTCACCATTCTATACTCACACACCCATTATTGTCCATATTACCATTACAAACTCATTCAACCATGAATGACCATGTTACCATTCCAAACTCGCACACCTGTGAATGTACATGTTAACATTCCATACTCACACACCCATGAATTTCCATGTCACCACTCCATACTCACACCCCCTGGATTGTCCATGTTACCATTCCATACTCTCGCACACATGAATATCCGTGTTAGCATTATTAATAGTTTTCTGAAAGATCATGTTACCATTCACAATTTAAAAATTGATAATTCAACATTTATATATATTCCATGTATGTCATTAATCAAGGATAATAACTTATTATCCCCACTATCTCATATAGCACATCATCACATTAAAAAGGATTAATCCACATTAATCCTCTTACCCAAATATCACATTAACAAATCAATTAATTAATCCTCTCACCCTCATTTTTAATAGAACAATTAGTTGTGACATAAACCCTCCTAATTATTTCCCCAATTATAAAATAACATCAATATCTTTAATTAACTGAATTGATAATTAATTACATAATCATAATTAATTCATAATTTAATTATATCAATTAACAAACTCAATATCTCATAATTAATTTATCAATTAATTATCTCAATTTGAAATTTAATATTTCATAATTAATTTCAATGTTAATTATGTCAATTCTCAAATCTCAATATCTCATAATAAATCATTAATTAATTGACTAATTCTATCAATTCAATATTTCAAAAATCCACATTAATTAATTTACCAATTAATTATCCCAAATCATTGCCATTAATTAATTCCACAATTAGTTAATCTAACATAGTCCCTTCAATTTATTCACCAATTCATTGTTCATGCCGACTCTCATTAATTATTTCACACTTAATTAATGGAATTAAATCCATTCAATTAATTCACCAAAAAATTGTTCACATCAACTCGACAAATTAATTCTAGAATTAATTAATCTTACTCAATCCCTTCAATTAATTCACTGATTAAATTTTCACATCGAAAATTTTAATTAATTATAAAATTAATTAATGTAACTTAATACCTTTAATTAAGTAACTATTTAATTGTTCACATAAACACCATTAATTAATTCGTTAATTAGTTATTCTAATTTTGTCTCCTCAATTAATTAAAAATTTAATTATCCCATTGTTATTAATTTAATAACACAAATTAATTCTTGAATTAATTATTACACCACACTTAATTAAATATCCCTCATAATTAATTCACCAATTAAATATTCCAACTTCGTTAATTCAATAATTTCAAAATTAATTCACCAATTAATTATTTCAACTCACTTCATAAAATGAATGCATAGTTAGTTCTTAAGTTTCAAAAATATATATATTTCAATAATTAAATCAAAATCTAATTATACAAAATCACTATTTCAAAATTCTAACCATTCATATTCACAAATTATACAGTTAATTAACCTTGTTCCATAGTCTTAATAATTTTTTAATTTATTCCAAAATTAATTATTCACAATTTCCCAATTCAATACATTGAGAAATAATTTACCAATTAATTTTCCACATTCCATAATTTCAATTATTCACTCAAATATCAAAATCCTAAATTAATTAATTGACCACATTAATTAATACAATTTTGAATTCAAATTTCTAAACAAAACCCAGAAAAAAAATTAACATACCCATAATTGATAATAAAGACTATGGTATTTGAATTTTAGACTAACAATGTAAAATACGATTAATCGGTGATATGAGGAAAACATCACTGATGGTGTGTTATTTTGATGAATATTGAATGAGAAAATAAATAAATAAGAATATCCGGTTTAGTAAAAATATTCTAAAAATACATAATTTTCAAAGAATAGAAATTATATACACTCCATCATTTTATCAATATGAATCCAATACCACTAACGACACGTAAATCTGATCAATATCGAAAAATATATTGATTAGTTAAGTTTGAAAGGGGAGATAGGGATTGGAGAGAGGGTCATGTCATAAACAATGTGCTTCCTTCCCATGCCATGAAAACCACCCCAAATCCATTTTATAATACTTTTCGTCTATTAATTTAGTTGTAGTTATTAATTGATGAATTTATTTATTAATATGTCCTATTAATTTCATGTGTCTACCCATCATTATTTTGGGAATTTCATAGACCTATACCATGAACTTGAATTAAATATTCAACATTGGTCTCAAAATCATCACCTAAATTTTAAGGTCATGCTACCACTTACGGAATGTTTATTTGAGACCACACGAAAGAGTGGTGACTGAAATGGTGTTTTGAAAACAATTATTTTTTCACATACATAGCCTTAATTAATTTCCTTATTAATTGAGTATGTCAATCCCAGTAATTTATCCAGCAATTAATTAATCAATATCAACAAACTCAAAATCACATAATTAATTTCAAAATTAATTATCTAATTCTCTCAATTACATCTACACAATAATCATCATTAGTTAATTACACAAAAAATTAATCCTGTCAATCTTATTTTTTAATTCATCAGTTAATTATCTAAATTAATATGATAATTAATTAATCATAAAAATTAAATAACATCAAATTATCATTGCGTATAAATGATATACCTTAAATAGGATAAAACTATTATTCCAAACCCAATTGTGGTCTTGGATTTCTTATATTATGCATCGTTTCAGATATATTAATTAATATTATAAAAACATATTAAAAATAAATTAAATATAAAAAATTTTATTTTCACAAACGAGACATCCAAATGATCGATACATAAAAATATTATACCCTGTATAGGGTAAATTCCATGTTCCGGAAACAACAGTGGTCTTAGATTTCCCATATGATGCACTATTTTTGAGTTATTCAATTATTTTTAATATAAATTGTGCACTTAATATATTATATTTTATATATTTAATCTCTCTCACTGAGACATTACATGCCTTAGAATCTCACACTCACTCAGTGTCAAACTAAAAAAATATTCAATTGAAAATTCCATGATGTTACCATGAATTTTATTCCTTTAACAGATTTATCAAAATTTCACAGGTAAAAGTTTTTTTTGAATTAAAACATAGATGAACCATCTTCACCAAAGAATTTTAAAATGAGTCGTACCAAGAAAAATGATAGGCTCTTAAAATATCCAGAACTTATAAAATCTCATCCTCAAGCTATACTCCCAGTCGTCACTATGATTCAGAGTCAAAAAAGATCGGGCCACTATGCCCTCTTATTAACTTCTCTATCCCATGTTTCTTCCACATCTCATCGATGATCCCATAATAGACGAACTAACACACAATCTTCCCCCACAACACCTTTTCACTATTTTACAACACACATTTTTTATGCTCCTTGAAGAATGCATCAGTCTCAATCTCAACATCCACAATATACCTGATGTGTTTCCCAACCAACTGTTCCCAAGAAAAACAAGAAACCATCCAACATTGGCACATAGCCTTTCCATCACAAAATTCATAGAAATGACATACATCCACTACCCAAAAGGATCACCTGGTTCTTTCTCTATGAATCTAAACATTGACCTTATAGGTTCCTCATTGGAATTCATATGACACCATTTCAACCTCATTGTATTACTCCACACACCTACTATTGAAATATCATTCCCCATCTTAGATGCATTGTTAGCATCGTATTGTCATGTAAATAAACCACCACATCCTAGGTCCCATAGGATTCATCAACTTCATAACCCACATAAGAACCTAATTCCTAAATCATTAATGGTGTAACTCACACCATCAACCCCACATATATATTATATCATAAGAAAAACCTCAGTGGGTCCCCATATCCATAAAAAACCATTCATTTAGGTAGGTGTAAAGCTTGATATTTCTTAGTGTACCTGGGATGATGTCAAGGTAGGGGAAATCATCATCACTAATTAAAAGTACACTAAGAATTCATCGATGAGAACTACCAAAAATCCTCCATCATTGATGTTACCTCCAACTATAGAAACACCATAATTAGTTGAATGTATGAGGCTTACCTTCCCACCAACATCTCACCACAATGGTCCAAAATGTGATGGTTCCTCACAAATCCTAAAACCGAGTTCCCAAACTAGTGCATTCTCACTACCCAAACTAACCACATCATGGGACAAACAAACAAAATAAGGGATTTCTATTTCAAAACATTAACACAATTATCATGTGAGACTTATAAAAAACCATATCAACTCCTTCCCACTTTATCCTTCCACATGGTAATGACGGAGGTACTATCTTTACCCTTAACCACCCTACACCTAGGTCTTGGTTAACAGGGGTAAACACATTCTCATTATTCATGTTTATTATTTAGACACCCATTTATTCTCATCATTAATAAACATTAGATATTTATAAATTTTATTTTATAAATATTCTTCATTCCAATTTTTCCAGTAAGAAAAAATATTTCAAGTTCAAGAACAAACCATAAACCCATTTTCCCATTTGTGCCTATAATGACGCAGGTCACAAAAGAATCTTGAGTGCCTAGAATTATGGATTTAGACTCAACTCTCCTAACATCCAGGGAAACGAATAAATATCAACAAATATTATAAACAATAATCAAATCACACAACAATTTCATCACCCATGGTGAAATAACATCAAATTTAACAACACGTATCAATAACAATAATCGCACACTCGGAATGTGGATTTTTCCCATGTACATGGGGTAGCTACTCCCAAGAATGATCTCCTAACCAAGACTTGACTCATCCAATTCTCCTATCTACCATTCCCTAATAGTAAGACAAAATAATAATAAAAGAAACTACATTGATACCACTTTACCATGTCCCAATCGAGGTGAAAAACAGTGGTGCCCCGAGCTGGTTTTCCACAAGACCTCAGGCGTGCCTCCCCATATGTGAGAGGTTGGTGAATAGTAGTAAAAGTATGGTAAGTAATTAATGGGGAGTCAGTATCGACTCTTATTATAGTAAAACACCAATAAAAGTAAATAAATTAATAGGAGAAGCATATATAATCATAAAAATACTAATTTCACAAGGTAAAAAAATCAACAAATATTGTACTCAACTGAAAGGGAACTGTGTCATGACAATGTGTGTTCCATGTTTCAATATGAAGAACTATAAAATAAAGACACCAAAAACTCCCTTGTGTGTCCCAAAACATGTTTTTTTACCTCATCCTTTATATATCCCCAATCAGCTATCTAATCTAGGTCTTTTTCCCTTAACCAATCCCACAACAAAGAAGTCTATTTTGGTAGTGATCAGGCAGCACGAATAGTGTGTGAGTATAACATAGTAGGCCACCACCAATGATGTCTAAAATGATTCTAGTTAACATAAAGTGTATGAAATTGTATTTAAAACATAATTACAATCTGAAATTAAATAGTTTATCACAATAATTAATATCCTTTTTCAACCCCATACTTGAACAAGCATGTTGTCATTCTTGTTTCCCGCCATTTTAATGATTATATTATCATTCCATAACTCTCACACACTTTAATTCCCATGTTACCATTATGTACCAATGAACCCATGAATATCTGTGTTTCCATTCCATACTAACTCACCCAAGAATGACCGAGTTACCGTTTTTATTTTCAATCCATTTGAATGACTATGTTACTATTCCATAACTCACACACACATGAATGTCGATGTTACCATTCCATACTCATGCACCAATGAATGTCTATGGTACCATTCTATATTTAAAAACCGAGGAATTTCCATGTTACCATTACATACTAAGGCTCACATGAATTTCCATGTTACCATTCCAAACTCACAAACCCATGAATATCGATATTATCATTCCATACTCAGAAACTAATTAATGTCCATCTTACCATTTCATACCCACGCACCCAAGAATTTCCATGTTACCATTCTTAATAGTTAGTTGAATTAGTATGTTACCATTCACCATTTAATAATACATAATTAACAATTTACACATATCACATTTATCTCATTTATCATGGTTTATAAATAATTTAACCCATTATCCCATATATCACATCATCACATCAAGCAGGATTAATCAACATGAAACCTCTTACCCCAATATCGCATTAATCTATTCATTAATTAATTTTCTCACCCTCATTGGTAAATAAACAATTAGTATTCAAGTAAATCCCATTAATAAATTCTATAACTAACTAATCCCATCGATCTATTAAATTATTCCAACTAATAATTAATCACTTAATCATAATGAATTCATGAACAAATTTTCTCAATTACCAAACTCAACATCTCATTATAAATTTCTCAATTATTTATCTCTATCTAAAATTTAATATTTCATAATTAATTCCGTTATTAATTATATAAATTCACTAATCTGAATATCTCATAATTAATTCATCAATTAATTATCCAATTTAATGAATTAAATATCTTAGCAATCCATATTAATTAATTTCCCAGTTAATTAATCCAAATCATTTACATTAATTAATTCCACAATTAATTAATATAACATAATCCATTAAATTAATTCACCAATTAATTATTCATTCTAACTCTCATTAATTAATTATTAATTAATTAATCACATTCAACCCATTCAGATAATTAACTATCTAATTTTTCACATAAAAAAATTAATTAATCTCACTTAATCCATTCAATTAATTATCTCCTTATTTGTCCACATAAACACCCTTAATTAAGTCTACAATTAATTATTTTAACTCAATTCCATTTATTAAGTCGCTGATTGATTATTTATATAAACTCCTCTAATAAAATCTTTAATTAATTAATATAACTCAATAACCTCAATTAATTAAAAAATTATTTATTCTATTGTAATTGATTCAATAAAACCTATTAATTCATTAATTAATTATTAGAACTCATCTAACTAAATAAAGACATAAATTAATTAAAAAATTAATTATTCTCTATGAATTAATTCAATAACCGCATAAATAATATTCCAATAAATTATTCTAATTCACATATTTCAATAACCACATAGTTAATTATTAAATTTCAACAATCTCTATCTCTCCATAATTTATTCATATTTTAATTATACCAAATCACGATTTCATAATTTGAACTATTAAAATTAATTAATTCTATAATTAATTAATCATTCTACATGGTCTTAATAATTAATTAATTAATTAAAAAATTAATTATTCCTAATTTCAATGTTCAAAACATTGGGAATTAATTTTACCAATTAATTATCCACATTCTATAATTTTTATTATACACTAAATTCTCCAATTACAAAATTAATTAATTGACCTAATTAATTAATTCAATTTGGAATTCTAATTTCTAGATAAACCCTCGAAAATATAAAATCACATACACATAATTGAGAATAAAGACTATGTGATTTGAATTTTATACCATCTAACAGAAATATGATGAACATGTGATACAAATCCAACATCCCTAATGGCACATTACTCTGAAGTCTATCTAAGGAGAAATTAAATAAATAATCATATATTAATTAATTAAATTCTTCTCAAAATACTTCATTATTTTATGAAAACAAATTTGATATGCACCATCCTATAATCAAGACAAACCCAATTCCACGGAATTCACATCAATCTGAAAAATATTAAAAAAATATTGATTGTTGAATTCTGAAAGTTGAGATAAGGAGAGGAGATAGAGGCATATCATTAATAATTTTCTTCCTACCAGTTCCATGCACACAACACAAAATAAAATTTATAATACATTTTCATTAATTAATTTATTTACATTTTTTAATTGAATCATTTATTAGTTAATCTCTCCTATTAATTTCATGCATCGACCCATCATCATATTGAGAATTTCATGGACCTGTACCAAGACCCTGAATCAAATACTCAATGTTGGTCTTTAATTGACTGCCTCCATTTTATGGTTTTGTAGCCACAAACCACATGTTTGTCTGACACCATACAAATGAGTGATGTCTGAAACAGTGTTTTGACAACAATTATTTTGTCACATAAATACACTTAATTAATTCACTATAACGACCCATACTTTACATACATTGTTATTTCTTTAGAATTGATGCATACTTATTACAACATATAACAAAACCAGGAAAGGACCGTATAGGTATAGTGTCTTTAGAAACTGGGAAACATAAACAACTGGTTCATAAATCATCTATATCGTCTCCCATTTATTTCATCATATATAGAGTCCCTTTTGGCATATTTTACTTAATACCCTTCATCCTGACCTGGGGAAAGAAAACATACAAAATGGTGAGCTCAAATTCTCAGTAAGGGTAAACAAAAAAAATTTCAATGACATCATATTCATAAGAACATAACATTTTAGAAAACTTAACCTGCAAAAGAGATCATAATATCATAACATGGGACAAATCATAGTGGTGAAATTTAATCCCAAATAATCATAACATAAAACATGAAACTTTGTGGCATACACACATAATCATAGAGAATCATTTCTTATTAGTCAAGACTCCTTGCCAAGACTATCTTAGCCGACAAAGTCCATTTCGAAACTGAGTTCACTCCTCATTTCAGTCCTGTTTCACTGAACTGGATTAACCTGACGTTCCCGCCATGTCTATCTCATTAGATATAAATCTTTACCCAATGCATTGGAGGGAGATATAGTTCCCACCCATATCATAATGAAACCATTCTTATGTGTTCCACAAAATCATATATCATAACATAACCCATGTAATAAAAATGGGATTCTTAAACATCATGCCAACATAACATAATCCATATAAGATAAAACGACTTCATAAAAATAATTCCATCATAAAATAATCGAATTAATGTAAAAAATAGGGATATAAATAGAACTTTATATTATCTTAGATGGAAAATAATTTTGATAAAACGCTTGAACTCCATTCTTGAGGAAAATATCCTTTCTACTTCAAAAACATTTTTCCTTTCTTAACATGACCTCAAATTTTATACTAAAATAAGTTAATTAAAAATAAAATTGAAATATTTTAAAGGATGATTCAGGGAAATAATTTTCTAAAAATCCATTCATGTCTTATAGGTTAAAAAAACATTCTTCTCATACTTTGGCTGGAAAAGTAAAAAAAGTACCTCGTACAAAAAATGACAAAATATTCCTTTCATATATTTTACTAAAAACTCACCAAAGGGTAAAATTGGATTTAAAAAATTGTATGAGGATAGAAATAAAATTACATATTGACGAAACATGGATGTGGATGATAAATATGCCCCAGTAAATTTTGAAATATAAACTGTCTCAGATAAAAATGAGATTCAGATATTTTCCCTTACCTTAGGTCTGATTTCCTTCGTACATGTCTGAACCTCCTGTTTAATGATTTAAATAATGTTATTTACTTATTCCATAATCATAATAATTGTTATGATATCATATATGGTCATATTCTTAGCTTCGTATTAGTAATATTTCATTGCTACTTGTTATTCGGGTGTTTATTGCTTTTTGTTCTTAAGCGTGTTTTGTCCAATAAATTATTATTCTTATTTTTAAATTATAGATACCTCATTTCCAGAATGGTATTAGTGTAATATATATACTTTTTATTCATTCAATTCATTTATAAAATCATTATGCATTGATAATCATTTAGAATGAGTCGCATCACATCGTGGAGATGGTAGGTCGTACGTACGCACGAGCAATGATATCGTTCCTATGAATGTGTAATTGAATTTAAGTGTATGTATAATATTTCCAAATAAATATCAATTTAAATTAATCATATGTGGTTATTCATTACACCATTATACCCATCCAAGTAAGGTGGTGGTGGAAAACAGATTACACCACGGCGTAGAGATGGTATTCTGTACGTACGCACGCGTGGTGATTTCATTTTTCGTAGGATGGATATAAGGTGAAATAGGTTTTTTTCATATTTATAATAAAATATCAGTATATGAGTGATACTGATTTTATTACTTCATAATGAAACAACTAAAGAAGAAGAAGTATAAGAAGAAATAAAGTTGAAAGAATCGGTAACGGACATTACCTCTTCTTTGAAGCTCCTCTTCTTAACCTCCTCTTGGGGAACTAAAAATGGTCATTGAATAGACCAGAACCTCTAGGATGTTTCTAGGTAAGTGGATAGGAGAAATATTTAGGGTTTTCCGAGCTTGAAAGATCAAAATAGTGTGAGGAGGAGAGGAAGGAGGTGCCCTTTTATAAGGGGGGAGAGGGGCACGTTTTGAAAAACTAAAAATATTATTTTATTATAAAGTCATATTCGTTTTTTAATATCTCCAAATTGATTTATTTTGAAGATAAGGTGGGGATGGGTCTAAAGCCTCTCATCCAATAGAATTTAGACAAGATTAGGATTCTATTTTAACCTTATCATTTAGATTTAACTTTAAGTTAGATATTTTAACTTTTACAGTGTCTTCTTGTTTTCTTACACTATAAGATTAATAAACATACTATAACAAGCCAAACAAACCCCAATTTGTTTATTATTAATATATATAACCTTATCTAATTCATTTGTCCGAACCTTAGATTTTTAGGAATAATATAACAATTAATAATATAATATTTGTTTTAAAAACTATTTTATTTCAATTTTGACACTATTTGGTAATTGATTGTTGTGAAAATCATAACAGAATGATTAATTAGAAAAAAGATAATTAAATCAATAATAACATGTCATATTAACCTATAAAATTAGTGGAATTCATAAAAAGTCTCAAATTACCTTTATTTAAGTATTTATAACATAAATTATGTTAATATTTCATTAATAAGATATTTATTGTATCATCATTGTGTTGTAAATAAATTAAATTATTTAATGTCTAAAATTTATAAATAAAATACCATTATATATGAAATTTTTTTAGATTTCTAATGAATATTTATAGTTGAATTTATATTTTGTATAACGCTATATTAAAAATGTTTTAGTTATCAAACATTGATTTTAACTATTTTAACTATTCTTTAAATTAAATAATATTAAATGTCCTAATCTGACCCAAGTGGGTCTAAATGGTCATATTTTATTCCTAAGGTTGTTTCTGGTCGAATTACACTTATCCAATAGAATTAGGAGATGTGTTAGATTAATAAAAATATCATTTTTACCATTAGTTACCCTATTTACTTTTAACCGTGGTAAAAAAGAAAAAAGTTACTATTCATAAAAAATATTTGTATATCATTGAACCACATTTTAGTCCTTGATATTAACCGTGTCTCTCAGATTTTCAAAATTCCACTCACAGAAGTGGTAAAATTATGTTTTATGTGAATTTTCAAATTCTCCTAGGAGGTTGTTAAAAGACGGTGAAAAGTTCAATAAAATTTTTATATATCTAGAATTATTATAAAATGATGCCAATGGATTACATTGAACTTATATAGGTAATATGTATCAATTTTCACATTAAATAAATTTAAATAAAATAAATAATTATTTAAATAAAAAGTTGGTTTTTAAATAGTAACCCAGTGTTTGCACTATTCATCAAAAATTACACGTTTTCATAAAAATACCAAAATTTCACCCTAGGCTAATTTTGATATTCCGAATCCAAAAATGAAGTCCATTTTGAAAGATAAAATATAAAAAATTTAAAAAAGTGGGTATTAATATTCATAATGGATAGTTTTAATAATATTTTAATAGCATATCGTTGTTTAGTTAAACTCGGTATTGCGTACGACACAAGCTATCGAGGAAGGTCATGATTGTGTGTAAAGAAAGTCATGATAGTGTTTTGTGTAGTGAAAGATTCCTTTGATGATGTATATAAAATAAAAACAAAATATTTCCCACAAAAATCTTGGGTGTTACATTCTACCCCCATTAAAATGAATTTCTCCCATGAAATTCGTCACTTGGTAACAAAAAGATGAGGATACCTCTCCCTCATTATATCCTCAAGCTCCCATGTAGCTTCTTCTAATTAGAGGTTCCTCCATAAAACTTTCACCAAACGAGTGGTCTTTTTCTGTAGAACTTTTTCGCTACGATCTAGAATATCTATCGGCTATTCTTCATAAAAAAGTTCATGCTCTAGCGGTAAAACTTCTGAACTGAGTACATGTGAAGGATCAGGTATGTACTTTCTCAGGAGAGATACATGGAACACATCATGAACTTGAGAGAGATTTGGTGGAAGATCCAATTGGTAAGCTACCTTCCTAACACGATCCAGTATTTAGAAAGGACCGATATATCTAGGGCTCAGCTTTCCCTTCTTTCCAAATCTCATTACTCTCTTCCAAGGAGATATTCATAAGAAGACTTTATCACCCACTTCAAACTCTAGGTCTTTTCTTATGTTGTCGGTGTAACACCCTAAGCTTCCATGATACGCTTCTCTTTCAATAATGCAATAGCTTGCATTGTACGCAAGTTCAAGTTCTAACACACCGCGACTAATCAAAATAGCCATTATAAATACTAATACCCACTTTTAAAAATTATGGAAATCTTATATTTCAATATGGACTTCATTTTTGTATTCGGAATATCGAAATTATCCTCAGTTGAATTTTTTGTAATTTTTTGAGAACATCCATTTTTTATGAATAGTGAAAATACTTAAAACAACTTTTTTGATCAAAATAATTTATAGTGATAAATTATACTATTGAGTGGTTTTAAAGTATAATTGGATTATATTTTTACCATGTTATCCAATGGTGTTCATTAGCATTAATTTCACTTTGAAATTGGACATAAACAATTGTCAATCTTTTGATATATATTGTTTCCTAAAAACACGCTATTTGTTGTGAAAGCGTGAAATAATTATAAAATTAATTAATGAAACTTATATGTTTTTAATTTTTTAAAATAGACATCATTTTTGAATTCGGAATATCAATTATAGCTTAGGGTGATATTTTGGCGTTGTTCTGAAAAACTTCAATTTTTAATGAATAGTGAAACCACTAAGTGGTAGTTAAAAACCTGATTTTTCGTTTAAATGAAACATTACCACTTCTGTGATTTTATTTTCAAAAATCCAACATACATGGTTGTCATTATGAAGTAAAATTTGGTTCAATGGGATTAAAATAATTTTTTGGTGAATAGTAACTTTTATGTTTAATTAATCACGATTAAAGGTAATTAGTGAAATTTAAGGTAAAAATAGTATTATAAAAATATGGAATGACCTTTAAACTTGTCCTACCCCTATTGGATGTGTCGTGGCCGACCAATACAGTCCATGGGTCAACTTGGGGTCCCCATGGAGCCACTTTGGTAGGAAAATGACATAAATAACTTTTTGTTTAATGTTAAAATTAAAAGGTCACAAACAAGAGTTGTTTTACTAAAACAATTCTTAAATGAGGTTATACAAGTCATATTTTTTACAATAAATATTAATTAGAAAGCTAAATATATTTCCTACATCATTATGTTTTTTTTATAATTTTTAGACATTAAATAAATTAAATTATTTATGACACCATGATGATGCAGCGATTACCTCATTAATTAACTATTTAAATAAAATGAAAAGATAATGTAAAATCTAAGACTTACACTTGTCAAAAGCCTATTGGATGAGTATATTTAGAACCCTTATCACCTTATCCTCTAAATATATATGTGTGGGACCTTTAGAATCCGAAAAAGCATTTCATAATAATGTAACATTTCAATCTTTCCAAGAGTGCCCCTCCTCACCTCTTATAAAAGGCCCCCACCACTACCAACTTACTCACAACTTCAAAGCCTTTTGGCTCGGCCAACCTCTGCCCAAATACTCTCTCAACTTACCTCCCTTAATTTTAGAAGCCTCACTTTAGGCAAAAGTCATCCCAAGGAAGCCTTTGGCTCAAATCAAAAAGAGTTACCCGATTTTAAGGTAATGTCTTCTCTAATGTTGTTTTGTTTTATTTTGCTTCTCCAACCTCTTAAACTCTTTTTATTCATTTCTTTTGTTGAAACAATAGTATCCTAAATATACTTGGATATTTTTATAAGAAGTATTAGAGCTACACTTACACACACCTACATCAAATGGTTAAAGAACATACAGTTTCTCTGGATGGCGAATTTCTTCCTCACGAAACGATGATTGTTCAACACTCATATAACACCTTCAAAGGTGGACATTAAGATGTCACTATATTTATATATGATATATATTATGTTTATGTTTTTCCTATGCTTCTGTATTTCTCATTTATGTCATACCTTTATGATTTCCATTATGGGTAAACGCGATATTTTCATTTTAGGAAGTGCGGACTACCACCCCCTCAAAGTGATTTGAATCGTTAATGCCATATGTGGGATGTATAAAGGATGGAGTAAATGGTATTATATATTATATTATACTGAAATTATAATATACCTTTTTATAATTATGATTTCATTCCATTAAATATGAAATAGAAATGAAAGTAGTGTTCATGCGTACGTACGGCTTACCGTCTCCATGAACGGTGCATTTCATTTCTTACCTCTAAATGTTATGTAATATTTTAAATGAATGTATATACTGGATATATATGATGTATATGAAATATAAATCATGAATGTAATTATGGATATAATGGATATATTACCACATGAACAAACTGTAATTATAAGAAGTTTATTTTTGACTCAAGTACCTAAGATCGACAAAACGACCGTTATAAACATAAATAATTACATAATGTTCATGACATGGAAATAAGTGATGTAAAAGGAATAATTAACTTGAAAATGTTTCTTAAGTAGGTAGAGATTGACTCTAGTTTATTATTCAGGAGGTTAAAGAGTGGTCGAGTCAAGTCGGACACGAGGTAAGGGAATTTCTTAACACAATTTCCATTCTTTGAGTTAATCTCCTACTTTCAAATTATGTCATGATATTATTATGTCATATCTTGTATTTGAAATTTATTTATGTGTACATATAGTGAATACACATAATATATCTACTTTATTTAAAAAAAATGATCTTTGTAAGGGAATTTCTCAACCCAATTTCCATTCTTTGGGTTATTCTCCTACTTTCAAATTATGTAATGATAATATTATGTCCTATGTTGTATTTTTACTTTATTTATGTGTACTTATAGTGAATACACATAATATATCTTCTTTATTTAAAAAAATTATCTTTTTAAGGGAACCTTTTAACCCAATTTCCATTCTTTGGGTTAATCTCCTAATTTAAAATTATGTCATGATATTATTATGTACTATCTTGTATTTTTAATTTCTTTATGTGTACTTATAGTGAATACACATAATATATCTATTTTATTTTAAAAATGATCATTGTAAGGACTTCGTCTCAATCTCCTTTCATTGAGGCATATTTTGTTTTTATACACAAATTTCTTTTATACGGTGTATAAAACCCTTTGACTTTTACTTTTATTCAAAAGGATTCTTTTTATACGAAGCATTTTTACTAAATGACAAAAGGAATGTTTTTTCTTACGTATGCGGCGACAACGACTTCTCTGCCGCTGTGGATATTATTTGAGTTTCGGCTTCCCCTATAAGCCATAACTTTTTTTTTAAAAGAAAAATAAATACAATGTTTTACTTTTCTTTTATTTTGGTATTGAAAATGGTTTTGATAAATTTTTTATTATATCAATGTGTTGTATTAATATCTTGTGATTGAAGTTTAGAAATCTTATGTTTCCTTTATTCATGTTTTATGTGATACAATTATGTTATGGTTTATGATATGTTTAAACATGTTCATATGAGGAATGCATTGGACTTAATAAGTGACAGGTAGAGCCCGTTATAGCTCCTCGATGCATCGGTAGGTCTCATGAGACAAACTAGTGTCTTCGCACGAGGGCTTGGAAAAATCTTATTTGTGGTCTTGGCACGAGGCCTTGGATACATGGTTATGATAGTCTGGCATTATGCATTCCATCATTATGAAAGTGGTTATTGATCTTGCATGTGATTATTCGACTAGTAGAATATCCATGTGAGTAAGTAAATGGCATTATTTAATTTATTTTTTCCATCTTATGCTGAAGTTAAAGTTTAAAAAGGCTTTTGTTTTATTTATACATTGCCTTAAATGTTATCGTTTATTTACGAAAGCTTCTGCAATATTGTTATCCTTACTGAGCATCTGAGCTCACCCCTTTCAATGTTTTAATATTTTCCAGGATGTGAAAAGTATTTTATGAATGACCTGCAGGGATAGTCAGAAGGGGATATGAGTGTGGACTATAGAGACTTTTTTATTGTAGTATTTCTCTTTATGATGTAATGAAACATTTATGAATATATCTAGTGTTTCCTAGGCTACTAAACTAATCGTTCTTTCGAGACTTGATCTTTTGTGATCATGCCAGTGTTACGAAGTAACGCACGTGGGGTCGGGGCGTTACAGTTGGTATCAGAGGCATTTTAGTACTAACCTTGGAAGCTAGATTTAGATAAACTCTAATTAGAGCACATAGCCCAAAGATAGACTTCGGGGATTAGTATAGAAGAAATTCATAGAATTTTTGTATTATAGAGATTTTGTGAGTTTTCTGATCAATACATCCATGTCTGGATACAAGCAGGTAGATGCGGCTCTGGCATAGATGTACCTAGGGGTAAAACTCGAAAGCACCACTTTGAACTAGAATCGAACGGGAATTGGTGCACGAAAATGGGCCTTGCTGCACTCTTGGTTACGACACTCCCGGGGGATATGCTTAGGATAATTCTAATTTTCATTACAAACCACTATGAAGGGTTATGAGTATACACTTCCTCAAAGAAAACATTTTTAAGATTATGGATTATATCCATAAATAGTTCAATTTATGTTAAGTATTATACAAGTATGGAATTATGTATTTTGATTCATAAACTAATCTACTTTATGCCACTATTTAGAAATGGCGCCTAGTGGAAGGAATGGAAACCGTATCAATGCACGCACTCCATGTAGGGATTTACCTCCTGCTCAAGATAATTATTGTGGAGCTAGAGATACAACTCGTTCTGATCAACTAATTACCATACTGGGACAACTCACTCAGGTAATGAATAATAACCTTACTCATATGGAGCACCCTGATCCGCAACGTGGAGGATCAATGTTAGATCGTTTCATGAGGCAAAACCACCAACATTTAATGGGGGTAAAAATCCATTATTAGCTGAGCAATGGATAAACTCCTTAGAGAAAATATTCCACGCCTTGGGGTGTAGTGAAAGGGAAAAGGTTATCATGGCAATTTACCACCTCACTGGAGATGTTGATCAATGGTGGTCATTGATTCAAAATACAAAGGAAGATGATGAAGTATCGAATATGGAATGGAGGGAGTTCAAAGAGCTTTTCTTAGAAAAGTACTTTCCTCGTGACCATAGAGCAGATATGGAAAGGCAATTTCTGAGTCTGAGGCAGAAGGAGGATGAGAATGTTTCAAAGTATGAGTCTAACTTTACACAGTTAGTGAGGCATGCATCAGATTATATACATAACCCAAGAAGTAATATTGATCGTTTATTTGATGGGTTAAAACTGTTTCTTCGTCGAGCCTTAGTCTCACAATCCTTCTCGTCATATGAAGATATTGTCTCATGTGCTATCAAGACAGAAAAGGAATTATCTAAATCTTATGACAATAAAGTAAAGCAAGAGAAGAAGAGAACAGTGGAACAAGAGATAGATAAAGGGAAAAAGGGACTGAAGGATTTTCCATTATCCGATAATTGTGGGAAGAATCACCCTGGTACTTTACTAAAAGGAATGGGAGTTTGTTATAAATGTGGGAAAAAAGGTCACCAGGCACGTGATTGCAAGGGAAAGAAAGAGGCTATCAATGTTGAATGCTAAAATTGTAGGGAAATGGGGCATTATGCAAATGAATGTCCTAAGCGTCAGGGAAACTTACCTCAGAAAAGGCCAAGGGATCAAGGACAATCTTATGCTGTTACTATAGTTGAAGTGGAATAATTAATGTATTGGTGCTTTTGGACTCAAGGATTATATTTTGGTTATAAGAATAATGTGATATATATAAGGATTGTACTGCATTACTTGTTGTTTTCATTAAGGATTTAATATGATAAAGGTAATAATATTTTCAGTATGTGACAATAAGTGAAACTTTACATTGTTTGGGGAATCTGACGTTACAATTGATTTTGGAATTTAGAGACCTTTTAGAGAAATTCTGGATAGAGGTATTTTGGATAACTATAAAGGTTGGAATGAATTAAGTTTAACTTTGGATAGTATTTTTTAAGGATAAAAAATTTTTGAAGTTTATTTTTGGAATATTGTAATACTATACTTTTAGGAAAAGGACAACCTGCAGGTTGGGGGATAACCCGTCGCATCGGACAATGCTGCAGGAATCGAACCCACAACCATAGTGCGACAGGCCTTTATTACCTACCACTATCCTACAAGAAGTACCTGGTT
The DNA here is from genome assembly GCA_963277665.1 of Viscum album. Lineage (NCBI taxonomy): Eukaryota > Viridiplantae > Streptophyta > Magnoliopsida > Santalales > Viscaceae > Viscum > Viscum album. The sequence goes on along the minus strand of OY728152.1, from coordinate 132,785,162 downwards.
ATTACAAAATATTTTTCTCAATCTAAATGGTATGTGGTAATATTTATAACCTTATACAATTAGTATAAATAGAATATTTTTGAGTTCTGTTACCATTTGGAGTGAAAGATGAGTTTGTGGTAAATATTTATTAAAGAATGAAAGTCTACATGACAAGTATGTATATTACCTTACGTTCTTAGTAAATCACCTAAATAAATTCCTAAACTTTATAAAAGGTAACTTAAAACAAAAATGTTGTCGGTTAACTTTTCCAACTGAGGATTCAATGACCGTTTAACCAATCACAAGTTTGTGATGTTATTTTGGTTAACTTTCTCCTAATCCTATTTTCTACAACTCTACATCAAACCTTGATGGTTTTTTTTCTTCCATATCCATATTTTCATAGAATCCGATTATGGGCTCTCTCGGGTGACCTTTGTACTTATCTTTCTATCTTTTAAAGTTATATTTTTATTTACCCTATTTCTGATGTGGGTTTTCCACAAATGTATTTTCTATTGTCAACCTTTTATTTTTGAAGAACATTTTCAAATTTTGAGGACGCAATTAATTGAAGGAGGGGAGAATGTAACACCCTGAGCTTCCACTATACGCTTCTCTTTCAATAATGTAATAGCTAGCATTGTACGCAAGTTCGAGTTCTAACACACCGCGACTAATCAAAGTAGTCGTTATGAATAGTAATACCCACTTTTTAAAATTATGGAAATCTTATATTTCTATATGGACTTCATTTTTGTATTCATAATATCGAAATTATCCTAAGTTGAATTTTTTGTAATTTTCTGAGAACTTCCATTTTTTTATGAATAGTGAAAAATACTTAAAACAACTTTTTTGATCAAAATAATTTATAGTGATAAATTATACTATTGAGTGGTTTTAAAGTATAATTGGAATATATTTTTACCATTTTATCCAATGGTGTTCATTAGAATTAATTTAACTTTGAAATTGGACATAAACAATTGTCAATCTTTTGATATATATTGTTTCTTAAAAACACGCTATTTGTTGTGACAGTGGGAATTAATTATAAAATTAATTAATGAAACTTATTTGTTTTGAATTTTGTAAAATAGACATCATTTTTTAATTCAGAATATCAATTATAGCTTAGGGTGAAATTTTGGCGTTGTTCTGAAAAACATCAATTTTTGATGAATAGTGAAACCACTAAGTGGTAGTTAAAAAACTGATTTTTCGTTTAAATGAAACATTACCACTTCTGTGATTTTATTTTCAAAAATATGACATACATGGTTGTCATTAGGAAGTAAAATGTGGTTCAATGGGATTAAAATAATTTTCTAGTGAATAGTAACTTTTATGTTTAATTAATCGCGATTAAAGGTAATTAGTGAAATTTAAGGTAAAAATAGTATTATAAAAATATGTAATGACCTTTACACTTGTCCTACACCTATTGTATGTGTCATGGAAGACCATGAAAATCCATGGGTCAACTTGGGGACCCCATGGAGCCACTTTTATAGGAAAATGACATAAATAACTTTTTATTTAATGTTAAAATTAAAATGTCACAAACAAGAGTTGTTTTACTAAAACAATTTTTAAATGGGGTTATACAAGTCATATTTTTTACTATAAATATTCATTAGAAATAAAAAAAGATTTACTACATCATGATATTTTTTTATAATTTTTAGACATTAAATAAATCAAATTATTTATGACACCATGATGATGCAGCGATTACCTCATTAATTAACGATTTAAATAAAATGAACAGATAATGTAAAATATTAGACTTAAACTTGTCAAAAACCTATTGGATTAGAATATTTAAAACCCTTATCACCTTATCCTAGAAATATATAATTGTGGGACCTTTAGAATCAGAAAAAGCATTTCATAATACTGTAACATTTCAATCTTTCCAAGAGTGCCCCTCCTCTCCTCTTATAAAAGGCCCCCACCACTACCACCTTACTCACACCTTCAAAGCCTTTTGGATCGGCCAACCTATTCCCAAATACTCTATCAAAGTCCCCCCCCCCCCCTTACTCTTAGAAGCCTCAATTTGGGCAGAAGTCTTCCCAAGTAAGCCTTTGGCTCAAATCAAAAAGAGTTACCCGATTTTAAGGTAATGTATTCTCTAATGTTGTTTTGTTTATTTTGCTTCTCCAACCCCTTAAACTATTTTTATTCATTTCTTTTGTAACAACACCAGTATCCTCAATATACTAGGATGTTTTTATAAGAAGTATTAGAGCTAAACTTACACACACCTACATATAATAGTTAAAGAACATACTGTTTCTGTGGATGGCGAATTTCTGCCTCACGAAACGATGATTGTTCAACACTCATATAACACCTTAAAAGGTGGCCATTAAGATGTCCCTATATTTATATATGATATATATTATGTTTATGTTTTTATTATGATTCTGTATTTCTCATTTATTTCATACCTTTATGATTTACATTATGGGTAAACGCGATATTTTCATTTTAGGAAGTGCGGACTACCGCACCCTCAAAGTGATTTGAATTTTTAATGCCATATGTGGGATGTATAAAGGATGGAGTAAATGGTATTATACATTATATTATACTAGAATTATAAAATACCTTTACATAATTATGATTTCATTCCATTAAATTTGAAATAGAAATGAAAGTAGCGTTCATGCGTACGTACGGCTTACCATCTCCCTGAACGGTGCATTTCATTTCTTACCTCTAAATGTTATGTAATATTATAAATTAGTGTATATACTTGATATATATGATGTATATGATATATACATCATGAATATAATTATGGGTATAATGGATATATTACCACATGAACAAAGTGTAATTATAATAATTTTATTTTTGACTCAAGTACCTAAGATCGACAAAACAACCATTATAAACTTAAATAATTACATAATATTCATGACATGGTAATAAGTGATATAAATGGAATAATGAACTTGGAAAAGGTTCTTAAGCAGGTATAGATTAACTCTAGTTTATTATTCAGGAGGTTAAAGAGCGGTCGAGTCAAGTCGGACACGAGGTAAGGGAATTTCTTAACCCAATTTCCATTCTTTGGGTTAATCTCCTACTTTAAAATTATTTCATGATATTATTATGTCCTATATCGTATTTGTACTTTATTTATTTTTACTTATACTGAATACACATAATATATCTACTTTATTTACAGAAATGATCTTTGTAAGGTAATTTCATAACCCAATTTCCATTCTTTGGGTTAATCTCTTACGTTAAAATTATGTCATGAAATTATTATGTCGTATCTTGTATTTGTACTTTATTTATGTGTACTTATAGTGAATACACATAATATATCTACTTTATTTAAAAAATTATCTTTGTAAGGGAATTTCTTAACCCAATTTCCATTCTTTGGGTTAATCTCATAATTTCAAATTATGTCATGATATTATTATGTACTATCTTGTATTTTTAATTTCTTTATGTGTACTTATAGTGAATACACATAATAGATCTATTTTATTTAAAAAAATGATCTTTGTAAGGACTTCATCTCAATCTCCTTTCATTGAGGCATATTTTGTTTTTATACACAAATTTCTTTTATACGTGGTATAAAACCCTTTTACTTTTACTTTTATTCAAAAGGAATATTTTTATACAAAGCGTTTTTACTAAACGACAAAAGGAATGTTTTTTCTTACGTATGCGGCGACAATGACTTCTCTGCCGTCGTGGCTATTATTTGAGTTTCGGATTCCTCTATAAGCCATAACTTTTTTTTGCAATAAAAATAAATACCATGTTTTACTTTTCTTTTATTTTGGTATTGAAAATGGTTTTGATAAAGTTTTTATTATATCAATGTGTTGTATTGATATCTTATGATTGAAGTGTGTAAATCTTATGTTTCCTTTATGCATGTTTTATGTGATACAATTATGTTATGGTTTATGATATATTTAAACCTGTTTATATGAGGAATGCATTGGACCTAATAAGTGACGGGTGGAGCCCGCTATATCTCCTCAATGCATTGGTAGGTCTCATTAGACAAACTAGTGTCTTGGGATGAGGCATTGACAAAATCTTATTTGTGGTCTTGGCACGAGGCCTTGGCTACGTGGTTATGACGGTCTGGCATTATGCATTCCATCATTATGAAAGTGGTTATTGATATTGCATGTGATTATTAGACTAGTAGAATATCCATGTGAGTAAGTAAATGGAATTATTTAATTTATTTTTGCCATATTATGCTGAAGTTAATGTTTAAAATGGCTTTTGTTTTAGTTATACATTGCCTTAAATGTTAAAGTTTATTTAGGAAAGCTTCCGCAATATTGTTATCCTTACTGAGCATCTGAGCTCGCCCCTTTCAATTTTTTAATATTTTCCAGGATGTGAAGAAATATTTTATGAATGACCTGCACGGATAGTCAGAAGAAGATATGAGTGTGGACTATGGAGACTTTCTTATTGTAGTATTTTACAATATGATGTAATGTAACATTTATGAATATATCTAGTGTTTCCAAGGCTACTAAACTAATCGGTCTTTTGAGACTTGATCTTTTGTGATCATGCCAATGCTACGAAGTAACACACCTGGGGTTGGGGCGTTGCAGTCGGCATAACTTTTTTGTCGACTCTGAGCTGCTCTAATGTGTTGTTGGATAGATCTGACCTTTTCTACCATCACATTAACAAGATCAGGTCCTAATAGATTTCTTTCCCCAACTTCATCCCAGCAAGATGGAGTCTTGCATTTCTTTCCATAGAGAGCTTCATAAGGAGCCATCTGAATACTGGAGTGAAAGATATTTTTATAAGAAAATTCCATGAAAGGTAGGTGTTAATCCTAACAACCTTTGAAATCCATAGATCAATCTATTAACATATCTTCTAGAGTTTGAATTGTCCTCTCAGACTGACCGTCTGTCTGAGGATGATAAGAAGTGCTGAAACACAAATCTGTATCCAGAGTATGCTGAAGACTTTGTCAGAACATTGAGGTAAACCTCATATCCCGATCAAATATAATGGAAAGTGGATCTCCATGAAATCTTACAACTTCCTTTTCATATATCCTGGCACACTGATCGAGAGAGAAATCCTCTCTAATAACAATGAAGTGTCCAAACTTTGTAAGATGATCAACTATGACCCAGATAGAATTATTGCCTTTGGATTTTTTAGGAAGTCCAGTGACAAAGTCCATAGTGATGTTTTCCCATTTACATTCGGTTATGGGTAATGGTTGTAACATCCCCTTAGAATTCTTTCTCTTAGCATTAACTTGCTGACAAACCAAGCATCGAGAGACACATTCAGCAATATCTTTTTTCAAGCCATCCCACTAGAAGTACTCTTTCAGGTCCCTATACATCTTCGTGCTTCCAAGATGAATAGATAATGATGAACTATGAGCCTCATCCAGCAGCTCCTTCTTTAATTCTGGGATGAGAGGAACACAAACCCGATTTCTGTACCTTATTATCCCATCAGAATCAAGGTTGAATTCAGGAACATTTCTCACCTTCTTTTGTAACTCTATATCTTCTTTCTATGCCTCTTTAATCATCACATGTATAGATGGTTAAACATTCATTTGAGAAAGATAAGATTCTTCCCCTCCCATTATAATTCCAAGATCCATCCTTTGTAAATCCATAAATATTGGATCTTTTGTGATCCTCATCATGGATAAGCTAGCATGGTCTTGTTGACTTAATGCATCTTCCACCTTGTTTGCTTCCCCATGGTGGTAATGAATTGAGTAGTAGTGATCCTTAATAAGCTCCAACCATCTTCTTTGGTGCATATTAAGCTCCTTTTGTGTGAAAATATACTTTAAACTTTTATGATTAGTACAAATATCACACCTTTCACCATAAAGATAATGCCTCCAAATCTTTAATGAAAAGATTACCGTAGCTAACTCCAAATCATGAGTTGGGTAATTTTGCTTGTGGATTTTCAACTATTGTGAGGCATAAGCTATCACTATATAATTTTGCATAAGAACACACCCTAGACCTTTCTTTGATGCATCACTGTAGATCACAAACCATTCTCCACTACAAGGAAGTGTGAGCACTGGTGCACTGGATATCCTTCTTTTCAAATCCTTGAAATTTTCTTCACATTCCTCCATCCACACGAACATAACTCCTTTTTGAGTCAACCTGGTGAGTGGATTAGATAATCGTGAAAAATCTTTCACAAAACGTCAATAATATCCTGCCAAACCAAGAAAACTTCGGATCTCGGTTACTGTTGTTGGTCTCGACCATCATTTGATAACCTCTATATTTGCTGGATCTACAGATATCCCCTCTTTTGAGATTATGTGACCCAAAAATGAAACTTTTCGAAGCCAAAATTCACAATTGGTAAATTTGGCATAAAGCTTCTCCTTTCTCATGGTTTTCAATACAATTCTCAAGTGATCTTCGTGTTCTTCCTTTCTCTTGGAATAGACAAGAATATTTTCTATAAAGACTACGAAAAACTGATCAATATAGTATCTAAAGACTCTATCCATTAGATACATGAAGATAGTATGGGCATTAGTAAGACCAAATGGCATCACTATAAATTTATAGTGTCCATACCTTGTACGGAAAGTCATCTTTGGTATATCCTCCCTTTTGACCCTTAATTGATGATACCCTAAATGAAGATCAATCTTGGAAAAGTATTGAGCTCCACGTAGTTGGTCAAATAAGTCATCAATTCGTGCGAGAGGATATTTGTTCTTGATAGTGATCTTGTTAAGTTCTTGATAATCAATGCAGAGTCTCATTGATCAATCTTTCTTCTTGACAAATAGAATAGGTGCTCCCCAAGGTGACGCACTAGGGCGTATGAATCCCTTATCAAGATTCTCTTGGAGTTGCTTCTTCAATTCCTGCAACTCAATTGGGGCCATTCTATAATGTGTCTTTGAAATAGTCCAAGCACCCGGTACGAGTTCTATTGAAAACTCAACTTGACAATTTAGTGGAAGGCCTAGTAATTCCTCCAGAAAGACATAATCAAACTCTCGTACAATGGGGGTATTCTTAATCATGAGTTTCTCTCCAACCATTTGAGATAAATAACCTTCATTTAGTGGAATTAATACCCATAAGATGGAATAAATTTCCACTGGAATGTTATGTTCATCCATGCATCGATAGATGATCATAGATTGATCTGGAATATGAAATGTGACTTCCCTTCTTTGGCAACTGATATGAGCTCTATATAAAGAAATCCAATCCATGCCAATAATCACATCAAATTCCACTATAGGAAGGATCACAAGATTTTCAGGAAGCACTTTACCACAAACTTCAATCGGAGAAGAATTATAATCTTTGGAGGTGACTATTGTGCCATTAGGGGTTGTCACAGCTAACTCAGCATCTAATTGTTGAGGTAATACGGCGATACCCTTAGAAAATTCTTCAGAAATAAAAGAGTGGGTGGATCCAGAATCAAATAAAACATTTGCTACTTTAGAGTGGATGGTATGTGTACCTTTTACCACATCATTCTCATACTCCACATCACTGATAGAAATTGCATGTGACTTGCCTTTGTCATTAGACTTTAGAGTTTGTTGACATCGATCATCATCAACAATCCTTGGATTACGGCATTGATTAGCATAATGCACCATTTCCTGGCACTTGTAACATTGAAGTGTAGGAGGTACACCCTGTGTAGCCTTTTCTTTGTTCGCATCACTAGACATATTCTTCCCTTCATTGCATCATTCAAATGCCCGATGACATTCTTTTCCATATTTGAAACATTTACATGTCCCTTTAATACAACTCCCTCCATGTTTCTTTCCACACTTTGAGCATAAGGGATAACTCATCTTCTTTTTAGTGTGGTATTTAGATTTTCTTTTGAATTCCATTTTCCTATTTTTATCAAACAAATATGACGGATGGGTTACTCCAATCTCCATCTCAACCTTGAGAGCACATCGAACGATATCCTCATAGCTATTGAAGTCCCTTATGGCTAACGCCCATCGAAGAATTGGTTTTAAGCCACTAAAGAATGGATCAATATTACTATCAGGTTGGATAATAATCCCTGAAGCATACCTTGAAAGTCTTGTAAAATTTGCTTCGTAGGTACCAATAGATTCATCATATTTTTGCTTCAGTTCAAGAAACTCCTTCTTCATCTTTGTTCAAAGAATACGAGGGAAGTACTTATTGAAAAATAAGTTCTTGAACTCATCCCATTCCATGGACTCAATTTCATCTCTTTTCCTCGTATTCTTGATAAGATTCCACCATTGATCAACTTCACCTTCCAAACGATATAATGCTAAGATGACTTTATCATGTTCAAAACATTGAAGAACTGATAATATAATTTCAACAATACTGATCCATTTTTCAGAAACTAATGGATCAGTAGACCCACTGAATGAGGGTGGACGTTGCCTCATGAAGGATTCAACAGAATATTGCTCCTTCCTTTTCTCTTTTGGAAGTCCTGCATGATTCATAGCTTAAGAAAGTTGTGTGAGCATGGCTAAAATATTTTGAATTCTAGCTCCCATAACATTTGGTTTCACATGGGGACAATCATTGCATTTTCTGTTGCATTCAGAATTAACATGGGTCCTTCGGGTTCCATCCATTGACTAAAACCAAGAAGAATGGTGTGAGAAATACTAATTATAATAGGAATACCACATAATAAAGAATAAAATTTCACTCTTTTGGTCTTATCATAGGTTATTCATGGACATTTACAAAACACTAAGATTGTGTTCTATGCTTAGACTTATCCTTAGGGTTCTTACTAGGGCTTTCACATCCAAGTTTCCAAAGGTTGACTATACCTTTCCTCTGATACCAACAATAACAACCCATACTTTACATACATTGTTATTAATTCAGAATTGAAGCATACTTATTACAAAATATAAAAAAACCATGAAAGGACCGTATAGGTATAGTGTCTTTAGAAACTGGGAAACATAAACAACTGGTTCATAAATCATCTGCATTGTCTCCCATTTATTTCATCACATCTAGAGTCCCTTTTGGAATATTCTACTTAATACCCTTCTTCCCGACCTGGGGAAAGAAAACATACAAAAGGGTGAGCTCAAATGCTCAGTAAGGGTAAACAAATGAATTTTCAATCACATCATATTCATAAGAACATAACATTTTGGAAAACGTAACGTGCAAAAGAGATCATAATATCATAACATGGGATAAATTATAGTGGTAAAATGTAATCCCAAATAATCATAACTTAAACAATGAAACTTTGTGGAATACACACATAATCATAGAAAATCATTTCTTATTAGTCAAGACTCATTTCCAAGACTATCTTAGCAGACAAAGTCCATTTCTGAACCGAGTTCACTCCTTGTTTCAATCCAGTTTCACTGAACCGGATTAACTTGTCATTCTAGCCATGTCTATCTCATGAGATATAAATATTTACCCAATGCATTTGAGGGAGATATAGGTACCACCCATCTCATAATGAAACCATTATTATGTGTGCCACAAAATCATAAATCATACATCATAACATAACCTATGTAATAAAAATGGGATTCTTAAACATCATGCCAACATAACATAACATAATCCATATAAGATAAAACAAATTCATAAAAATAATTTAGTCATAACATAATCAAATCAATGTAAAAAATTGGGATAGAAACAAAACCCTATATTATCTTAGATGGAAAATAATTTTGATAAAACGCTTGAACTCCATTTTTGAGGAAAATATCCTTTCTACTTCAAAATATTTTTTCCTTTCTTAACATGTCATAAGATTTTAAACTAAAAGAATTAATTAAAAATAAAATTTAAAACTTGTAAAGGAAGATTCATGGAAATAATTTTCTAAAAATACAATCATGACGTATATGTTAAAAAACATTCTTCTCGTACTTTGGATGGAAAAGTCAAAAAGTACCTCGTACGAAAAACGACAAAAGATTCTTTTCATATCTTTTACTAAAAACTCACCAAATGGTAAAATTGGATTCATAAAATTTTAGGAGGATAGAAATAATATTACTTATTGAAGAAACATGGATGTGGATGATAAATATGCCCCAGTAAATTCTAAAGTATAAACAATCTCGGATAAAAATGAGATTGAAAGATTTTCCCTTACCTTAGGTCTGATTTGCTTCGTACATGTCTGAATATCTTGTATAATGATTTAAATAATGTTATTGACTTATTCCAGAATCATACTCATTGTTTTGATATCATATATGTTCATATTCTTAGCTTCGTATTAGAAATATTTCATGGATACTTTTTATTTGGGTGTTTATTGAGTTTTGTTCTTAAGCGTGTTTTGTAGAATAAATTAGTATTCTTATTTTTAGGTTATAGATACCTCATTTCCAGAATGGTATTAGTGTAATATATATCATTTTTATTAATTCAAATCATATATATAATCATTATGCATTGATGGTCATGTAGAACGAGTCGCATCACATCGTGGAGACTGTAGGCCATACGTACGCACGAGCGATGATATCATTCCCAAGAATGTGTCATTGCATTGAAGTGTATGTATAATATTTCATAATCAATATCACATTAAATTAATCATATATGGTTATTATTTACACCATTTTACCCATCCATGTAAGGTGGTGGTGGAAAATAGATTACACCACGGTGTGGAGACGGTATTCCGTACGTACGCACGCGCGGTGATTTCATTTTCCATAGGATGGATAGAAGGTGAAATAGGGTTGTTTCATATTTATAATAAAATATCAGTATATGAGTGATACTGATGTTATTAATTCATAATTAAACAACTAAATAAGAAGAATTATAAGATGAAATAAAGTTGAAAGAATCGGTAACGGACATTACCTCTTCTTTGAAGCGCCTCTTCTTAACCTCCTCTTAGGGAACTAAAGATGGTATTTTAAGAAGACCTGAACCTCTAGAATGTTTCTAGGGAAGTGGAGAGTATAAATTGGTAGGTTTATGTCTCTCGTATTTTTGAAATTCCACTCACAGAAGTGGTAAAATTATGTTTTATGTGAATTTGCAAATTCTCCTAGGAGGTGGGTAAAAGACGGTGAAAAATTCAATACAATTTTTATATATCTAAAATTATTATCAAATGAATCCAATGGATTAATTTGAACTTATATAGGTATTATGTATCAATTTTCACATAAAATAAATTTAAATAAAATAAATAATTATTTAAATAAAAATTCGGTTTTTAAATAGTAACCCAGTGTTTTCACTATTCATCAAAAATTGAATGTTTTCAGAAAAATACCAAAATTTCACCCTATGGTAATTTCGATATTCCGAATCCAAAAATGAAGTCCATTTTGAAAGATAAAATTTAAAAAAATTCAAAAAGATGGTATTACTATTCATAACGGCTAGTTTTAATAATATTTTAATAACATATCACGGTTTAGTGAAACTCGGTATTGCGTACGACGCAAGCTATCGAGGAAGGTCACGATTGCGTATAAATAAAGCCAAGATAGTGTTGTGTCTAGTGAAATATTCCTTTGATGATGTATATAACATAAAAACATAATATTTCTCAGAAAAATCTCGGGTGTTACATTCACTATTAATTAAGTATATGAATCGAGTAAATAATCCATTAATTAATTAATCAATATACATGAACTAAAAATCCAATAATTAATTCCTTAATTAATTATCAAATTTTCTCAATTAAATCTACAGAAGAATCTATATTAATTAATTTAACAATTTATTAATCTCATAAATCCTATTATTTGATTCAACAATTATTTAGCTCAATTAATTTGTAAATTCATTAATTTAAAAAATTAAATAATATCAAATGTCCATTACGCATAAAGTCATTCCATGAGTAGGGTAAACGCCACATTCCAACTCCGAAGGTGGTATCAAATTTCTCATATGAAACAAAGTTTGAGTGATAATCATTAATATTAAAAAATAATAAAAATTTAATTACATATAAAATGGTTATTTTTATGAGCAATATATCTAGACCTCCCACACATACAAATTTTATACACCACCAAGGGTAAAAACCATATTTTGGACACAAGGGGGTCTTAGATTTCCCATATGATTAACTATTTTGAAGTTAATAAACTATTCTATATAAAAACAATGCACTAAATATATTATATGTAATATATTTATTTAGTCTTCACCAAGAATTTATAGGCCTTGGAATCTTACAATAACTTAGTATTGAACTCCAAAAATATTCAGTTGAATATTCCTAAATGTTAATAGACATTTTTGGCCTTTTAAAAATTTATAAAAATTTCAATGATAAAATACTTTTGTGAATTAAAACCATAACAACCCATCGTCACCAAAAAATTTAAAAGATCCATTCTTTGAGAAATGGCATGATCTCACAATACTCCATGTATACTTATATCGTCTTTAATTTATATCTGTGAAATTTGATCCAGTTATAAGTCCTCTCAACTTATGATAAAGTGATCTATCATTGTAAGATCATCAATAACTACCCATAATGCATTCTTTCCTCTAGATGACTTCGAATGTCTAATGATAAAGTATATGGTGATATTTTCCCATTCTTATGATTATATGGGTAATATTTACATCGTCTGCATAGACTTTCTCCTTTTTCCTTCACTTACATAAATTCCAGGCATATAGATGTATATTTAGTGATATCCTAATATATTTTTCACCCCCTAAAGTTCTCTCAGAGATCTTGACACATATTTGTGCTCCCTAGGTGAACTGAGAAGGTCGAGATATGTGATACACTCACATTATCTTTATTTATCTCTGGATTTGATAATACACGTACTTGTAACCTGAATCATACAACTCCTTTCTCAAAAATTTCACAATATATAGATTTCACCTTTCTCATGGCTTTATCCTTCTTCTAAATTTCATCATTATTTCTTTTAGAATTATTTATTTTCTCCATGAGGTATAGTTGACAAATTTTTTGAAATAGGGTTGATCATGTTATTTACTTAATGATTACCATGTATATCCTTTTAAAATCTATAAATATTGGGTCCTTATCAATTATCATCATTGATAATGTTATAGGATCCTATCTACTTGTAGAATCTACCACCTTATTCTCTTTTCCAAGATGACACTAGATTGAGTAGTCATAAACCTCCATGAGCTCTAACTGTCATTTATTTTTCATATTAAGATCCTTATTCTTGAACATATATTTAGGGATCTTATGATCATTACATATTTCAAACTTCCTTCTATAGAGATATTTCATCCATATTTTTAAAATAAAGATCACAACTGCAATCTCTAGATCATGTGTGGGATTGTCTTTATCATGAATTTTCAACTTCATTGAGTTAAAGCCTATAAATTTATCATTTATCATCATCATATTTCCTAATAGATTATTTAAATCATCATTCCATAGAATAAAGAGTTTCCCACTTGTCAGAATTGTGAGTACTAAGGTGGTGACAAACCTATTTTTTAACTCTTTGAAGCAGCCTTCCCATTCACTTGTTTGGACAAACATTTTTCCCTTATGATTTAGATGGGTTAGTGGCTCTAAAAAGCATGAGTAGTTTTTCACAAATCATCTTTTTTTTCATAATCAATTCACATCATTGATAAACCATTCCATTAAAACAACAAATTACCATAGTCATATTTTGTGGATTAGAATAGTGAAGAATAGAAAAAATATTATCCATTGAGTTGACCCACTATTCCCCGACTAGTGGATAATAAAAAATCAAATAAATTTAAGAGATATTTTCTGTATAGACGAGTTGATAGCTGGTTGGTCCCTCCTATTTGATGGAATATGTTACATATTATTCAGTTTATTGTTCATAGACTAACCCTGCAAGTCATTCATAATATAAATCTTCACATCCTATGGAAAAATAAAACATAATAAAGGGGTGAGAATAGATGCTATGTAAGGGTTATAAATAAAGTGGAAGCTATCATAAAAATATATGAACAATAAGAGAAGGTAAACAACTAGAACACATTACATTGAAACATAGTCTTGAGACAAATACATCAGGAATAAAATATTATCAAATAATTCTATACAAATAAACATATGAGAATGAAACATAACTATTTTTATTCTACTGGAGGAGGAAATGATGGTATTTATCAATGTTGTATTAGTTTCATGTAAAATAACTAGTATAATATATCGTTTGAATCTGATTTCACAACAATCATCCAAGTCGTTATGTTGGAACAAATTCATCAATCACAGTGGTTGATCTCTGAATGGGGTAATTATATTCATTGGCTTGCTACAAGGAACTACATTACAACTCACATCTAATATGAATCCAATCCACTTGATGTTAGTCTATCAAGTATTGGAGTGTCAGATGAGGTTTCCACTATTCAAATGTTCTTCCTGGAGACATGATTCATATTTCTCATCAGGACAATTGTAAAATCCCCTTCTTCGGACACTTTTAATTATTTTTAGCATATATTTAGAGCCTTGGATCTCAATTGTCTCAATCAAAATCATGGGTATTATAATAGTCTAATAATAAAAAATATTATTAACTACTAATATCATAATTATGGAATACACAATGATCGACATCTGAAACATACCTTCCTGGCATCATTAAGGAAATAATAAAATATATGGCTTAGGCCTCATGAAAATCCCAATATGATTTGTCTCATGAGACCTACCGATGCATCGAGGAGCTATAGTGGGACCCACCTATCACTTAATAAGTCCAATTTATTCCATATATTAATGGGGTGAATCATAAGAAATATATACATTATAAATGTAAATATAAATCTTTAATCAGTAAACATAATCGCTAACCATTCTAGGTAATATAGTGAATGTTGTCAAGATTATGCATCCACAATCAAACTGATCGTAAAACATTTAATAAAATATGATAGATAATATCATTAAATTTCAATCCCAAATAAGCATAATTATCATTATTGGGTCTCAAAATAGATTAATATACTCGATTAGAATATTTGATGAATTCTTGAGAAAAAATACATTTTTTACATTACAATAAACCGTTCATTTAAAATGATCATTTGTATTTGTAATAAATTCATATTGTAAAAATTTCTATACAAGGAAATAAAATTTATGGATAATTAAATTAATTTTGAGGCATAAATTATTTCCAACTTAAATTAAAACATATAAAAAGTGTTTTTAAAAAACATTAGAAATGGGAAACTTCACTGTGGTTTAAAGAGAAAATATAAAAGTGTCTTTAAAATAGAAAAGTCATAATTTTTTCTATAAATCAAAAAATGAATGAGATTTTTCTTAATTATATAATTATTTTTATTAAAATTATGGCATCTCAAAATATATTTTGTATGGTACTTGAATATTGGTAAGAAATTGGGAATTTCCCTTTATTTATTCCCACTAGTCAAGAGAATTGAGAATTCAACCATATGAAACAAGTATATACACATAAAATAAAGATGAATTGAGATTATGAAAATATTTTTGTAACATACACATATAATTTAAGAGGATAAAATAATAGTATTTAAGAATTAAATTGGGGAATATATAGTGAAAATGTAACTCGAATGCAAAATGGAGGTTATTGGAGAATCCCTTACCATATGTCCAAAAGTGTTATGCACTTGTACCTAACATCCTAGATAATGAAACTAGATTAATTAATAATATAATTTAGAAACACTTTAAAAATTTCCTTTTATTATAATTTTATTATGTTCATTTATGTCCTATTTTATGAGTTATATGATTCGATTTCATTGTTTGGGAGTATTTGTTTCCTTAGGTTTCATGGTTGGTTCATTTGTATAACTATATGAATGATCACATAAAATTGAAATATTTATCTAGAATTGAAGTAAAATTTCATTAATGAACATGCATGTGATTTATTTTTCTTATATATATTCTTTTCAAGGTAGGGGGATGATTTATTTGGTAATCCGTTAATGATAACCATTTATATTTTTAGGTGTTTTTTATGATAAAGGTATAGTTTTGTCTTATGAATTAATAATATATAAAAATATGGTTCAGGAAAATAAAATAATTTTTATTACATATGTAATGTATATTTTGAAAAAAAAAATGATTTTCTAGCCATCCTTAAAGGAGGAATTGAAAACCGAAAAGTTAGCATCCATGAAGGAGGTAAATCAGCACCTCTAGGATGACGTTTTATTTTTTAGAATAAAAATGGGAATAAGAATAGATTTTATGGTTGTTATACCATTAACATAAAAAATATTATATAAAACATAATAGAGTTATCATATCACTTTGGATATGGGAGGTGAACTAAGGATAAGAAAATAAAAGAAATTGAAAGAGAAATGGAAAGGGAAGATTTTATAAATTGAGTGTCACCTCCTTGAGAACCTTCTTAAGGGATATGTAAATGGTATTTTGGTGATACGAAATAGACCAGAATGTGGGGGAGAGGTTTACGAGAGGAAATGGGATGAATATAAGAACCATTCAAATCATTTTAGGTTTGAGGATAAGGAGTTAGTGAGGGTGGTATTTATAGTTATGGACTGGGGTTTTTTTATAATGTAATTCTTCTGTTTGTTATTTTGGATCAAGAACATGAATAATATTTTTTTATTAAGACTAAATATAGAAAATATTTCATATGTGTTATAATAAATTGGTTATTACCTCATCCATATATAATTTATACTCAATAATTAATTAATTTACATATTATATTAAATAATAAAAAATTTCATATTTCACTATTCTATAAAAATTTAAATATTTTAGAAATATCCCAAAATTTACCCCTAACCATATTATGGTGTGTTGAATTAATAAATGCACAAAAAAAATTAATTTTTTTTATAAATATGATAAATTGAATTTTTATTTAAAACCATCATTTGTTCTGAAACTAATGATTTTAAAATTACAAAGAATTTTATAACACATTGAAAAATTAATCAATTTCTCATAAAATTATCTCATAATCATAATAAAAAAATTTATGAATTTATTTTATGTAAATATTTATTATTTTAAAAAATTATTTTAATTATAAAATTTTAAATAAATATTTATGTTAAACAAAAATTTCAACACATAATTTATTGTTTTTTAAACATTTATTTAATTATTCGATGATAATATATACTATATTTTCATTTATAAGATTCTAAAATTTTGTTTATAATTTCATAGGTGAATCTACTATTCTATTGGACATATTACAATTCCTAATGGTTACATTACTATTCCAAATATCATATTTAGTAGTATATTATGGTTTTAAACTTAGTGTTGTGTGATGGATAAACTATCTAATATGTTAAATTTTAAAAGAGACTTATCGTAAAATCTGGTGGTGTAAAATTATACCCTCCAAAAAAATCCACTTTGAAATTCCATAAATTTCATGTCCTAAAAAATTTGGGTAGTTCTTCATCACATTTTCCTCCGGTTCCCATATTCTATCTTCAATTTTCTGATTTTATTTTAAAGTACATTTACGAGTAGAGCCATCTAATTACTAAAAACCTATTCTCTATTATCCATAATATGGGTAGGCTCTTCATTCTATTATAAATATGGTTCCAACTCTATTCATTACAAAGTGAGGAAAATAGTTGGGTTTGGCATGTACTTCCTTGACAATGAGATGTGGAAATCTTGGTGTACTTTATAATGTCTAGGTGGAATTTCCAAATGATAAGCCACAACTCCAATTCTCTCTAGTATTTCAAAAGTTCTATTGTACCAAGGTCTTAGTTTTTCTTTATTTATATATCATATACTCCTTTCAATAGAGATACCTTCATGAATACAAAATCTCCCACATGAATCTCAAAATCCTTCCAATAGTTATTAGTATAGATCTTTTTCCTACTTTGGGATACTTTGTTATGTATTCGAATAGTCTTTACCATTATTTTGGTTTCTTCTATATTTTGTAGGACTATAAGATACCTTTCACCATTTTCATCCGAACATGTTGGTGTGTGACATCTATTTCTTTATAACACTTCATACAGTTCCATTTGGACACTAAAATGGAAACTATTTTTGTAGTAAAACCATCAAATATATATATACAGATCCCACATACCTTTAAAGTCAAGTGAGAATTATATCAACATGTATTATAATGATTGGATTATTATTTCAAACTATCAATCAGTTTGAGGTTGATAAGAAGTACTCAAATGAATCTCAGTGTCTAAATCATTCTGAATAATTTTCTATAATTTTCATGTAAATCGAGGATCACGATCAGAAATAATTGAAATAGGTGAGATATGAATTCTTCCAATATAAGTAATATAGATTTTTGAAAGGAACTCTAGTGGAATATCATCCCTTATATCAAGGAAATGTCCATATTTGGTAAGTAAATCAAAATTACCCATATTGAATCATTATTTCATTGACTCTTTAGTAATATAATGAAACAATACGTAGTAATTTCATCCCATTTCATGTAGGAATAGGCAAGGGTTTAATGAAACCTCTAGGATGTTTTCTTTTAGCCTTCACCTATTTACAAACTAAACATATTGATACACAATTTTTACAATTTCCTACTTCATATTATCACACCAGAAATATTCCTTCAAATATATATAGATGTTAGTGCTACATGGGTGTGTAGAGAAATTCATGCCATGTGAATCATCCAATAACTCCCTTTTTAGCCTAGCAATATAGGTAATATAAAATCCCTTTACAATTTTCAAAATATGATCTTCATAAATGAAGTCTAACAAATTCCCATCCTTCACAACATTGATTTTCTTTTGATAATTCTCATCATCAAAATGAGAACTTTTAAACCATTCCAATAAATTTGGTTTGGAAAACATTTGAAAAAGTAGTTATGTTTCACCACCATTGAAAATTACCATATCCATCTATACTCGAACAATATACACTGAATCCTTGTAAATTGTCATTTTGTTCAGAACTCCATGATTCTTCCTACCGAAATCATATTCAACCTTATTTTCCTTCCTGTTGTGGTTATTTATTGAATAATCATTGTTCTTGAGTAGTACAAGGAATCACATTTTCCTCATGTTGGGTTATTTATATTGGAATACTTATTTATAAGTCTTATGATATGTATATATATCAAATCATTCACCATAGAGATAATATCTCTATGTCTTCAAATAAAATATTACAAATTCTAACTCAAGATCATAACCTGGATAATTCTATTCATGTGACTTAAACTAACTTGAAGGATAGGAAATAACTCTATCATTTTTCAGATGGACCAAACCATGTCCATTCATTGATATATAAATCACAATTCCATAATTTCCCGATGGTAGATACAATATTGGATAATTCAATTATATACTCCTCAGTTATTCAATGCATTATTCACATTCCACTGTTTAGATAAAATTAGCTCCTTCATAATTAATCTTTGTTAACCTATTATCTAATCGGGAAGAATTATGATTGAAACGCCAATGGTAACCTGCTAAAACAATGAAACTACATACCTTGGTTATGTTCTATGGTGAAGGTCATTCCTAAAATATATTTTTATTAATATTATCAACTGAAATTCCATCCTTAGAGACCATATATCCAATAAAAGAGACAGTTTGATTCAAAAATTCATACGTACTAAACTTCTCATGTAACTCTTTCCTTCTAATAGTATTCAGGATATTCCTCAAGCTGTTCTTATAGTACTCATACCTTTTAGAGTATACAAATATATCATTAATAAATACCAAAAAAATTATCATGATATTCCATGAATACATTTTTCCTTAAATCCATATAAATATAGGGTTCCTTAGTTTGTCTAAATGTAATTAAAATAAACTCGTTATGTCTACACCTAGTTTGAAATGTTTTCTTCATAATATATTCCTTCTTTATACATAATTGATGATATTCAGAGTGAAGGTGAATCTTCAAAAAATGTTGACCTCCGTGAATTTGATCTAATACATCATCAATGTGAGGTAGAGTTTAGTTGTTTTTTATTGTAATAACATTGATTTCTCTATAGTAAATGCACAACCACCAAGGTCGATATTTCTTTTTAACAAAGAGAACATGGGTTCCCCATGGAGAAACATTGGGGTGAATAAATCCCTTATTACTGAACTCCCCTAGTTGGTTCTTTATCTCCACTAATTCCACATCATCAATTCTATGAGGAGTCTTTGATATTGGATTTGTTTCAAGGATCAAATCAACGGTAAAATCAACCTCATGCTCTATGGCTGTCTTGGAAATTCCTTGTAAAATACACAATTATATTTCTATATAATATATAAATCCTCAATTTAAATATTTCTTTAATAGTAAATAGATGATGTTTTCTATTCCTAAATAACAATTTCATTCAGTACAGACACTAGGGGAGGATTTTCATAAGAATTAGATGAAGTGGTTTCTTATCTAATGATGAGGGATACTACATATTCCCCACAAGTCATAATTTCATTCTTATCGCAATGGATTTTATCATCATATTTTGAAGTAAATTATATACTAAGTATTATATCAACATCAAATATAGGTGTGATGATGTGGTCAAAAACCAAATCATTTGTATGTGTAATAAAGGGGACAGACTGAAACTACTTTGTTGCAATGAAACTACCCTTAAGAGTTTTGACTAATTTCTACCTTTTTAAATCAAGAGAGACATGAATAATGTTTTTAGAAAACTAGGTAGATATAAATGAGTGTGATGATCTGGAATAAAATAGATAATTGGATAAATTTTAATATAGGAATAATGTACCAACCATCACATCATTAGAAACTTCAACCTCATTTGTTTTGATTACATAAGCTTGTCCTTTCAATCAAAACCTTTATTGAGGCATGCTTCCTTGATACTTCTAGAAATCATTTTCATATTGTCCCACCACCATAAAATTTTATCATTAAACATTGGTAACCACTTTCTATACCTTTCAATCATGGTAAAGATGTCCTTTATGACCACACAAGAAGAAAACTCATTTTCATTTTAAATAGGAACCAGGGTATTTTCTTCTATAAAAATAGAATGTTGGATAATTCCTAGAATTTACTCCATTCATAAATAATTTTCACTTCCACCCTATTTGTATATTTGTTTCCCTTAAAGTCAGAAGACATCGATAATTCATTCTTTGTCTTGTTATAACATGAGACTATATCTTCGTTTGATGAGAATGTTTAGGATAATAGTTACCTTTAGAGGAATGGTTTTAACCCATCATATTTTCAATAAATATTCCAATTTATAATATTTAAAAAATCTGCATCATTCCATCTTAACATAATAAAGCAGTATTCATAAATTGAAAATTTTTTATCCTCATTTTGTCTCAGATTCAAGAATTATCTCTTCACATTAAATAATTGTTCCCAAGGGAATAAAATTTCCTATAAAATTTCATTAAAATCATTCCATTCTGTATTTTAAATTTCATACTCCTCCTTTTCTTTTTGAATCCATGAACACCATTGATATGCATCTCCTGAGAGATAATAAACTTTCATTATATCGTACTCCCTTTCATTACATCACAAAGTGAGAAATATCATCTCTATATAATTTATCCATTTATCACATACAAATGTGATTTTAGTCCAATTTAATGGTGGTGGTTATTGTTTCATAAAGTGTTCTTAAATATTTTCACTCCATTTTGGATCCGGATTATCCATTAAAGTATGGTTATTTCTCATAAACTTAGGTAGTTTTCACAATATAGTTATATGTTTTTTATATCCAGTTGCATCTCCAGCTCCAATAGTATTATCTTACATTATAGGGAAATCCCAAAATGGGATATAAACATTGATACGGTTTAGATTCATTCCAATAGGATCAAATCTATATAATATAATATAATAAATTATTTTATGAATCATAATGAATAATTACAAACTAGGAAAACACTAAACGTAAATTCAAGTTTATTCATAGGTAATATCATAATCGTAATTGTGGTTTCTTTTAAGACATGTTTACTTTTAAATCCTTAATAATGGTTTGTTATGAAAAATTGAATTATCCTAAGAATATACTCATGTCATGTAAAACCAGGTGTGCAGTAAAATCCATTATCGTATACCAGGTTAAGCAAAGTCAGGCCTGACAATCCATGTTAGAGTTAATACCCCTAGTTATATATATACCAGAACTACACCAACTTGTAGTATTTAAAAAGGGATGTATTTCTTGGAAGACTAAAATAATATATACCTTAATAAAATTCTAATATGTTCTCATATTCCTATACTCAAATTATATATTTGGGTCATCCTCTAAAATCTACGTTTTCTAAATCTTGTTGGAAAGTATTCTTCTAAAATTCCTCTGATACCAACTGTAAAGACCACTACCCTAGTGTTCTGGAGTAAGTGCCTTACATTATTAAATTGGTACTACGAAAACAAAATATCACAAAGGACTAAATAGTTTAGTATCTTTGGAAAAGTGATTCAAAAAGTAATTATTACAGCACAATTTGAAATGAAATTATACAATGTAACTTCATGGGAAAAACCCAAAAACTCCTAGATTATCCTTTAATTTCATTCATAATATACATAATAATTTCCTAGGGAAAATAAATCTTAAAAATGAGGTGGTCTTAGATGGTCAGTAGGGGTATAAAATACAATGAAATCTATCAAAAATAAATTTAAACAAAAAAGGATACGTGGAAAACTAAAAAAAATCAATTAAAACATAATCTTCTCCATTATATGGTAGAAATAAAAAATGATAAAATGATTCCATATAAATAATAATTTTATAATGAAACATAAACACAAATATTATATTAATCGAATAATCACATAGATTATCAATTAATAGTATCATAATAATGGAGTTCATAATTCTGTAAATCTTAAACATACTATTTACTCCTCATCCAGGAAATATGAAAATAAATATTCAATACCTCTGTTATATCCCAATTTGGTTTGTCTAATGAGACATACCAATGCATCGAGGGGCTATACAGGGACCCTCCCATCACTTACTATATCCAATTAATTCCACATGTTAATGGACTAAATCATAAAAAACATATAAATATGAAATGTAAAAAACATTCCCCAATCAGTAAATGTAATTACTAACCATTCAGAGTAACAGGGAGAATGCTATCAAGATTACACCTACACAATGTAACTAATCATAAAACATTAAATAAAATATTTTAGATGGTATCCTAAAAGATAGATCCCAATTATCCATAATTGAGGGTGATAAATTAGATGAAAATAAACTAATAGAATAATAGTGGAATTCTTGAGAGAAATTCCGTTTTTACTTGGTAAAGAAACATTATTTTGGAAATATAATTTGTATTTGTAATAATATAATATTATAAACATTAACATACAAGAAAATTAATGGGATGGAAAATTAAATTATGTTTGAGTAACAAATTATGTCAAAATTAATTTTAGTTATGTAAACAGATTTTTTTTATGAAACTTTATATATGGGAAACCTCAATGAGTAATAAGAGAAAATATAAATGAGTATTGACAATATAAAATCATATTTTTTACAAAACCTGATATGAAAAAAAAATATTTTTTTCATGATAAAATTTATATTATATAAAATAAATGTTGTATAAAAATAGAATATGGATGGTGCTTGATAATGTGTATGAAATTTTGAATTTACCTTTTATTGGGCTTTCTTGTCAGGATTAATTGGGAAAAGACCCTTATAAAACATGTATTTCACCATCAAAGAAATATGTATTGAGATTATTTACATATTTTTGGAACAAAATATATAATCTATTAGCTAAAAATATGAATAATTAATAATTAACTTGGTGTAAATAGAGAGAAAGTGTAACCCAAATGAAAAATAGAGGTTTAGGGAGAATCCATTACCTTATCTCTGAAAACATTCTTCACATGTACTTTACATCCGAGATAATGAAATTATATTCATTAATAATTTAATTAATAACCTATTAAACGTGATTTTTATTTTTTTTATAATTTTATTATGTTTATTTAATATAGTTTTATAATTTATAAGATTCAATTTCATTACTCAGGAGTGTTCATTTCATTGGTTTTCATTACTGGTTAACTTGTATACATTTATAAAAGATTATGTAAAATTGAAATATTTATCTAGAATTGGAATTATGTGTTATTAATGAAATTATAGGAGATTTAATGGAATTATATAACATTTTTTCACATATTTGGATGATTTATTAGATAAAGCATCCCTGATTACAATTTAGATTATTTTAACATTTTTTTATCATCATGAACTAGTTTTGTGTTATGAATTAATATGATGTATTTATAGTAGTTACAAAACATTATATAAGTTTCATAACATATATTAAAATATTTTTTAACCATTAAAAGGGTTTTATTACCATCCTTGATGCTGGATTTTAAAAATGAAAACTTGTCGTCCACAATGGTTGTAAATCAGAACCTCCTGAATGATGTATTCATTTTTAGAATTAAAAGGTAAAAAATAATTGAATTGATGATTGGAATACCAGTAAAATAATAAAATTATATTATTTTAATGATAATGGATTTATCGTTTCACTTTTTATAGTGGAGGTGAGGTAATAAAGTGAAAATAAACGAAATTCACAGATAGAGAAGGGGAGGGAAGATTTTACCTCTTTAGTGTCACCTCCTTTAGAACCTTCTTATGAATCTTGAAAACATTTTCTGGTGAGAATAGTGATACCACAACGTGGGGGACAGGTTTAGGAGAGTAAATGGGAATAATAAAATAAATATTCATGGCTTTTGAGGTTTGAGGATAAGGGGTGGTGAGGGGTGTATTTATAGTAGAGGAGAGGTGTGTTTTTGGATTATTTAATTCATTTCTTTATTATTTTCTCTCACTACTTCTAATAGTATTGTTTTTAGTGAATAAATAATGTAAATAGTCCATGTGATCTCAAACAAATGGGTTTTTACATCATACATACTTCATACTTGACTCAAATATCCATTTCAATAATTATAATGTTAAATACCATAAATTATTGTATATCACTATTAAAAAAACAAGTATTTAATAAACATCTAAAAATTCAACACTAACCATTTTTTCACATGTAAAATTTAATAATGGACATCTCTTTTGAAAATAAATTTATAAATATGATATATTTAATTTCTAGTTAAAATCATCATTTATTCAAAATATAAAAATTTTAAAATTACAACTAATTTTATGAGGCATTGAAAAATTAATTGAGGCCCCATAAAAATATCAGATAATTAGAAGACAATAAAATATAAATATATGAATCAACTTTATAAAAATAAATATTATTTATTATTGTTATTATTATATAATTGTAAATAAAAATTTATACTTCTAAAAACTATCAACACTCAATTTATCCTATTTAAATAATTTATATACTTATTTCATTAATTAAATATACAATTTTTTAATTTATAAGATACCCAAATTTTATTTATACTTTCATAGGGAAAGATGCTATTCTATTTGTTATATTACTATTAATAATGTCCACATTACTACTCTAATGGTCATATTTATTTTTATATCATGGTTTTCATCTTTGTGTTAAATTAATTGTAAACATTGGAATATGTTAAATTTTAATAGATGTACCATAAAATCTTGTGGTGTTACAAATATAGACTTGAAACAAGGATTAAATTAATATATTATGGCTTATTCGTCATAACATTGTATATTCTGGTCATAGAACATTCCATTTGGATGAATTAAATAGAAATATAAATTATCCTTATAATGATAAAAGAAATCATCAAATAAATTAAGTAATAATTTAATTAATATAACATCCACGGCTGATGATAAAATGAAATCATAAATCCGAAATAATTATGTTTGGGTTAAGAACATCCCATAAAGTCCATATATATCATGTTTTAAGATAATTTTCAATAGGTTTTTATGTGATAAAAATATAAATACTAAAATAAAAATTGAAAATGACATGTTATAAAATCATAGGGAATAACATAACCAAATTTTATGAAATATGATTAATAATAACAATAATAACTCAATGAATGGGAATTGAGTAAACATAAACCCTAAAAACATGAGAAGTGATCAAATGAAAACCATTAAATGGGAGATCATTAAATTGAACTTAAAAACCTAAAAATACGTGTTTCATCATATGTTAACAAAATTAAGAAATATATAGATCATATAGAACAAATTTGCGACAAAATTTAAAATGTGTACAAAAGAGTGGAATGTGAAGTGAAAATTATTACCTTAGTACTTATTCATTATTCAATTTCACTGAACATCATAAACAATATAATTATGTTTATTAATTACATATTGATAGCCCTTATTCATAACTATAAAATATAATACTCAAAATTGATAATCTTTCCATATATATAAATATATTAACTAGTTTTTACCTATTTTCTCAGATTGGGTTTTTATGGTTTAAAAAAGTATCATAGGAATGATATCAGTATTTTTTCTTCATAATATTATCTAGGGATGATTTATAATTATTTTTGAATTTTAATTTTCTATTAATGAGTAATTTATTTTTCATTCTAGAAGATAAAATCGACAACACACATATTTTTGTGATTTTTAAACTATGAAATGTGTTTTCTTATTGAATAAGTATTATATTTTTATTATCATTACCGAGATAAATTGTGTTATTTAATATAATATTTATATAATATTTATGAATTAAATATATTTTCATAATAATCCATGTCATAATTTCATAAAATTGTTCTAGTAGGTGTTCATTTCAAACCAAACAGAAACATAACATGATTAATAGATAATTATGAGGTGATTTAGTCGAAATAACATTATAATAGTATCCCAAAGATATCATATATTGATTATTATATTGATATATCCTAGTTTGAAAGAATTAATAGAATATATTATGGTTATTAAATAATTACATAGTATGAATAAATTTTTTTTCCTATTAGTTATCTTATATAAGGTTGTTAATTTCTTAACAATTTTTTATCACTAAAAAATTAAGAAGTTATTCAATTTTTAAGAAAAAAACTAATTAATATTAATAAAATTATAAAAATTCTATAAAATTATTCTTATAACCACAATGAATTTTTTAGTGTTTATTGAAACATTCTGTTCTATGGAGGTAGTAGTACGTACATAAAAATAGTTGATTCTTTAATTTATCATAGTACATGAATGAGGATTAATATGGGATAACATCATAGAATAATAAATAAATTATATTTTTCATAGTTATATATTAAATTAAATTATAAAATCAACCATGTGAATTAGTATAGGGAAACTAACATGTTACTTTAAGGAGGTAGTAATGTGCATATATGATGATTTCACAACTTCATTTTTCAAAACAGAAAATCGAATTATGAATAACTGTTGTAACATCTTTATAATAGTATATAACTTTACTAATGATACAAATTTTTTCATTTTTGAATGGTTAAGTGAAATTTGAATAAGAATGAGTGCATATAAATAAATAGAAACAAGAATGAAGTGGCATGAAATTTATACACCACTAGATCAATTATATTCTATGTGAAGGGGTTTAATCATTTGAGAGAATATATTTTTAGAATAAAAGGGTTTTATTCTTGTGGATATGTCTATTTAACAGAGGTTATAGTATATTTTAGGCTAAACTAAGTTTTTTTGGTATAAACCAATATACATTAAACCACCCATAATTACAATATATGTAATAAGGATAATAATTTCATATATTTCAATGAAAATTTTTGATTTATATTTTTAGTGAAATTGATAAATCATTATATAAAACGGTTTGAATTTTCCTAGAGTATATACATTTTATAAGTAATCTAGTTTTTTAAAAAGACACACTTTCATTGTTCAGTGTTTTCCCATATCAATAACTCTAAATTCATTATCAATTTTACCAATATTTATATTCTAGGAAGAATAAATTGAATATGTGGGATGAGAAAATATCGTAGTAGAGGAAATAAATGTAAAACATCAGTTTTTCAATTTGAAAACCAAAAAACCCCTTAAGAATGTTGTCATTTTTCCCAATGAACTTTTGACTTTATATGTTTATTAAATTTTTCATAAAAAAAATTAATTTCATTAGAGATTCCATAAAACGTGACAAATTTAATAATATGGGGAAAATGAAAATAATAAGTTTTTCATAAAAACATGAAAATTATAGAATATCTTTTCATGAAAACTATCCTGTCACATTTATTTAAAAAAGTCATAATATTTTTTAAAAAAATATGTTAATTTTCATAACATGTAAAATAAAATGACAACATTTTAAAAAGATTGATATAATATCATGTATTTACCATCTATAATAATACTTACATTCACACTTAGACAATACCTTATAATAGAAGCACCTAGTAGGACATATGACCTATCTATTAGGTGTATCCTGTGATCGATGAACACTATCACTTTATCTAAAGATTTGGAGAGCTATATTGGGATAACCCATCATTAGAGCTATATCAATCCCATACATCATTCACATCAACTTTTCAAGAACCATATAATTAATAAAACACCCTTATATAATATATTAATTATAAAACTCATTTGAATTTTCAATTAATTCTGATATTTAATAAAACATATAGTCATCAAATAAAGAAGATAAAAACATACATCTTAATTAGAGAAATATTTTTAAACAAAAAATTCATATAAAATTGAGTAAAATATTTTATTTTTAATTTACCATGGAAATTTGATAAGAAATATTTAATAAAAATAACCAATTTCTTGGAGGAAGTTTAATATTAAGAGGAATAAGTTAGAAATAATTTTTTAACATTGGTCAAAAAATTCAAAACAACCACCAGGGTACATTTTTAAGTTATTTCCAATTAAAATTTAATTACTAAAGTGAAATTTCTTTTGAAAATGAATGTTAATAAAATTTAGCTTATATTTTGAAATTTTAATGGACATGGATTATAGATGAGAAAGTGTTTTCTAAAATTATCAAAAACTTGGATTTAATGAAGAGTACCTTACCATATGTCCCATTTAGCTCTATAAATTCACTAAATCATAAATAAAAAGTTATATTTTCATTATAATTTCATAGTAAATATATCAATGTACTTTTTTCATTATGAATCTTTTTATTTCACTTATAATGATGTATTATTTAGTTACTAAAATTTTTAATCTACTGATGGATGTTATTGAGTTATTTGATTTATTACCACAAGTCAACATTGGTGCATTCACCACGGCCATAGGGGGTTGGACACATTATCTACATAATATTAAAAATGTTATATTTTATAAATTTTAACAATTAGATAAATTTTTAAAACCAACCATGTATATGTTTTATATATAATGAACCACATCATCAAATGGAGGTGGTTGTCCATGTGTACGCATGAATTCCAATTTTATTTTAATCTAATGAGTTGAAATGTAATTATGTATATAATATTTTAATTTCATTTAAATCTGGAAAATTTTAAACATGAAATATTTATTTATTATTTTAGTCATTATTTCTATCCATATAAATTGGAAATGAATAACGAATCACATGACTACATTGAGGTGGTATTCTACGTGTACACACAAGTGAGGTCGTCAATTACCAATGGATGGAAAGAGTTATATGGTAATAAATATATTTCATCAATAGTATCATAATTATTTAATAAATATCATATATATTCATTTATTCAATCATTTGAACCAGCATTATGATACATGATGAAAAACGGAACATGTCACTTTGTGGAGGAGGTACTCTACCTATCTGCATGAGTGATGATTCCATTATCTATTTGATTTAAATGGAGATAAAAAAGGGTTGTAA
Organism: Viscum album; assembly: GCA_963277665.1. NCBI lineage: Eukaryota > Viridiplantae > Streptophyta > Magnoliopsida > Santalales > Viscaceae > Viscum > Viscum album. The sequence goes on along the minus strand of OY728152.1, from coordinate 132,755,295 downwards.
AAAACCATAATAAAATTAATATATATTTAAGATACTGATGATTTTATTTGAGCATGGTTTAATAAGATTTAACGTGGGTAGAAGAAGAAATATACATAAAATAGTTCGGTTCAGACATATACGTTCTCTTCAGATATCTCCATTTTTCATAATCTTTAAGCCAATTAGAATTGGTCTATTGAAAATAAAATGAAAATTATTATTTTTTGATGGATTTTGAATAAAATTTTCTATTGGTATTGGCTAAAGTAGATTGCTCAAAAGGTGTGATTAATGGATGGGGGTGATTCACTTTCATATGTGGGGGGAGTTTCACACTTTAATTTTTTCTAAACAGTAAAATGTCATAATGCCTTTTTACAAGAAAATTACCCAAAATGATTCAATTTTAAAATATACATTTATAACGGTAAACATAAAATCATCAAATAAAAAAATAATATCATATAGTTATACCTCATTACTTATTTGTTACCTAAATTAACCTGTTTTACACTTTCCCACAGTGACCCATTTTTACCATTGATACAATTCATAATGACTAAAAATGAAATATGACTTTATAATAAATTTGAAACCCCAAAATGAAAATATGTAATCCATTTTTCATATTCAATCGGTATAGGAGAAAAATTTTTAATTTAATATTAATATGTGAAATGAAATATAAAAAAATAGTTTTTACAGAAATGTGTTTTTAATCCTGAAAATTAACTTTTAACCAAACAAACTAATGTTTTGATTAGTAGGGAATTATTAATATAAAAATAAATATAATTTAATGTAATTTATTTTAAAACCTAATATAAAATTTAATTTTCCTTTTAAAATACATCATATAAAGAAAATAAATGAAACTTTTACAAAAATCAGTAGATTTCACTATTCACTAATAATACAACTTTTTAGAAAATTTCCAAAAATTCATCCTGAGTTATACATGATAATTTAATTAGACAAATATATAGTTTCTTTTAACTAAAAATCTAAATAAAATATAATTATAATTTAAATAAAAATATACAATTCATTTAACAAATTTTAGTTAAATAAAACTTTTCCATTTTAAACTAAAACCCTTAATAAAATTATCTATAAAACTATGATGAATATAAATCCAAAAAATGAATACATATAAATTTTAATAGTAATTTGGTTATATTTTTACTTGGGGTTTCCTATTCTAATCCCCTTATAAAATTTAATAATCATAATTTTATTAATTATTTGTACAATTTAGGATATTTTTTCCTCCAATAATTTTCTGAGTCCCTTGTTGCATTCTCAATAATGTGATTATGTGATAAAAAAATTTCCTAATGAATCACATTATTTTAATATAATTTAATTATTTAATATAAAATCTAAATGATCTTTTCATTATAATTGATTTTCTCCTCTAAGTGAAGCAGTTCATGGATCAATAATTTAGATGAGTTAGGTATGTACTATCCAGGAAATGAAACATGAAACACATCATGCACCTGAAATTGTCTTGGTGGAAAAGAAAAAATATAATAAAATGATCCCAAATCGCCATTAATTTCACTTCAAACAAAAATTCATGGAGTAATCATTTCCATTCTACCATAATTGATATAAATTTTCTTACGAGATACTTTAATATAGTCAAGATCCCCAACCAAAAATGAGATATCCTTCCTCCTCTAATCTAAATAATTATTATTTTTACATAGATATTTTTTCATGTGATTATGAATAATATTTATGTTTTAGAGACTTGGTTTTTTCATAATAATACTTTGAAATATTTCTATATCTAGGCACTGAGACGACGTGCAATTCCAAGGACCGGTGTGGCCGAAATTAATTTTACAAAAAAATAAGGTTTTTTTACACTATTAACATGTCAGAAACAAGATTTATCTCAAATAGTAGATCGAATCAAAAATACAAGATCATTGTTGGGTCCGGAATGTGGTGTTTACTCTAGGCACGATATAAAATGAGTCGATGCGGGGCGTTTGGACCCCTCTCTTGTTGGTTGTGTGTTAAATGGATATATTAAATTTTTAATGTATTCATTTAATAGATGGAACTGGAATATCTCATGAATAGAGGCTCAAATGAAAAATATGAGACCAATTATGAGATCAGAATGTAGGTTTTACCCTAGGTAGTTTATAAAATCATTTAGCATCTGGAGGTTGGCCTTTGCCCCACCATGGATGAATAATTAAATAATTTAATAATTAATTATTTAATTTTTTTATTAATTTTTTTAACCTTTTGAGATGTTATAAATTCTTTGTTTAGAGGTTTTGGCCTCATAATTCAATTTTTCTAACAATATAAAATCTTCTCCTTTCCTATCCTCCCCGTTGGTGAATGACGAATGAAGAACAACGAAGCTTTGTATTAAGGCTAATTGAAGAATGATGAACAAAAAGACTTCATTCGATTTTTTCACAAGTGTGATATTCGTCAATGACAATGGATCTTATCCATGTAGGACTTATCTATGTAGATTCCTTACACGAGAAGAATTTTCATGACCAACACAAATTAAAATTATTTCAATGAATTAATTCTGAGATTGAAAAACAATTTGTTGAATCAATTTATTATTATTTATCATGAAATATAAATTTTTGAAGTATGATGAATATTTATTATTTAATTATTCATGTTCATGATTCTCAAAATTGATGGATAGAAAAACACGGTCATTGATCTACATAAAGACCATGATCTTTTCTTATTCATTCTTCACGTGTTCTTTGAGCATTTTTTATCATCAAATAATTAAGCGCATCAAAAACTCAATGTTTTGTTGAGTGAGTAATAAAGATATGGAGATATCAACCCGAGGATCATAGATCCACATTTGTCTCTTAATTTCGAGTTAAAACAAAGCTGTAATGTAACACAAAAATATTTTACAGCGCGGGTCTATTGAGGGTTCTAGTCGAGGCGGCTCCTAGCGAGGAAACCTCAGGTGGAGCGAGGGCTGGGTGTTCCGATGTGGCTATAGCATGATGTTAGGGTATTTGAAGGTGTCCAAGAGGCGGATCAGATAACTCTTGAGGGGTTGGCGGTGTTGGGTGTGGTGGAGGCCACAACAATGAGTTACACCGGTAGTTGGGGTTCGACGGCTAGGCTGCCATAGTCCTTGGATGGTCGGGATGTGTGAGGTGGAGGGTGACTATTTTCTAGTGCAGGTATGGGGTGGTGTGGGTAGGGGATGTACTCATTGGTGCTGGAGAGTGAAGGGTGGTTGGGAGATTGGGTTTACAAGAACTACTAAGCATGTGAAGATATGCATGAAGTTGGAAAATTTTTGAAATAAGGATATTTGAGAAAGAAAATAAATATAAAATAAAAAGGAAAAATAATAATAAAAGAATTGAGGAGTGGGGCATATTTGACATGGAAGAAAATAAAAGGGAGCCTCCTATTTTGGGGTTGCACATGGAACATATTTGATATGTGATTTTAATAAAATAAATTGTAATTAATAATAACAATATAATAATGTTATTATTATTTTTGGTTTTCAAAACCATAATTTGTCTATAAATCCTCCATGTGGCGTCAGTTTGAAAAATCGTCAGGGTAGAATGACCCTAGGATTAATAAAGTTGATTCAAGTCCAATTTTGAATATTAAATACTGATTCGTTGCTCAGATCATCAAAACTCTCAAATAATAATGATATTATTATTGTTGTAGAATCTTGCATCTAACGTAACTATTCCATATGACATCAGAATAATGAACTGTCTATGACGCTGTGACCTCTAAATGTTGATTCGTTTTTTAAGAAAATTTTTGAGTATTTAATTCAAGATCGAGGAATGGGCCCTCTGATACCATGTTCACACATGTTGGAGTGAAATGAAATTTTTTCACGACGTATCTATTTTGGAAGAATTAGTATTCCATATCATGTGTTTTTCTATGAAGATCACAATGATGTGATCCATATAATATGTTTCGGGACCAAGGTGTTGTCCTCATGTGGCGCCATTCTAGTGTAATGCGACAATATATGACTTTCCCATCGAATGGCTATTCAGGGAAAATGAATTTTCTATCTTTTGTGTTTTTCTCTAAGGAACACAATGGTATGATCCATTTGGTTATCAATTGACATTTAAGGATGCATGCCAATAAAAGTACGTTTTCACCCATTGATATAACAATGAGCAATTCACACTTGTCAACCTTTAGGATAGAGATTTCATATATTATGGGAGTACCCTATCTTGACTAGGGGTATATGATTTACATTTTAGTACCTGAGTATGAATTGGTACACGGCCAGGTGAAGAGGTGGGACAACACAATGCGTGGGACCCACACAAACCGGGTACCAATTTATTAATATTTTATCTCTCATGTCATCTTATTGTGGACTCAAACATTGGCATATGATTGGACAATATTGAGTTTATTTCCATGTATAATGCGATGGTTCTCTCCATAGTGGATTTGGAGATATAGTGTGAGATGTTCAGGGTTTGATGCTTATTCAGGGTAACACCAGATGACTCTAGTAATGTGCTTTTTAAGAGGTACTATCTAGTAGGGATGTCCAGTGTTCCACAGTGCATACTAAGAGGTACCATCCAGCAAGGATGGCTAGTGTTCCTCAATTATTGCTGATAGGTACCATCCAGTAGGGCTGGACAATGTTCCGTAGTGCTTCCTAAGAGGAACCATCCAGCAGGGATGGTCTATGATGTATTGGGAGAACCCTCCCGCTGGGCCAGGTAATGTAGTCCTCGAGTAGATATAGAATATACCCAGAGGGTAGTCCCTGAGAAATTACTAGTATGACCCAGAGAGTAGTCCCTGAGAAGATACTGGGATGACCTGGGGCATAATACCTGAGAAGATACACAGTGACCCAAATCATAGTCCCTAAGGAGATACTGGGCTAGCCTAGAGAGTAGTCGCCAAGAAGATACTAGGTTAACCCAGATTGTAGTATGTGGGGATATATTAGGTTATCCCTCGTACAGGGCCAAGTAGTGTTGTCACCAATGGTTTAGAGAAGACCCTCGACTGTATGGTATAGTGGTGAGGCAATGTTTGATTTACCTAAGGACTCACGAGTAAGAGGGTCACATTCTCTATGGAGATGCATTCTTGTGATTTGACCTAAAACCATGTGGGTGAATGAGCACTTCCAAAAGAGTATAGTATCTAAGTGTAGTAATTTGAGCCCATGTGACTTGTAAATCCTATGTAGACACATGAGGTGTTGGGCTTTGTAGATGGTGTTTTACTTGGAACTATTGTTTACTCACTTTCATGGGATAATATATTGAGATGGAGACCCCCTTACTATTTAGTTAGGTTTCTTGGAAAGAGATTATATATTTTTGGGTGGAGTTATACTCTTCTTTTCACTTTTACTACACCTTGTTATTTCTACTGGTCTTCTTATGTTTTATCTCGTAGAGTTTCCCTCTTTAGTACGACTCTTTCTGCTCCCTTGAGCCTTTGGGGCATCCTATGGATTATTTTTATACTCACCCCTACATGGGCCTTGCCTGCACTTGGTGTGACCCTACAGATGATGGAAATGTTAATCATGACTTTAGAGGAGTATAGAGATATGGGTTTATGTAGCATGTGCAGTTGTCGTAGCTTGGGTTCCAAGATCAAGTCTCTCTCATCCATTTACTATTCAATTACAACCAAGCATGGCACTTTTCAGATTGGGCATGTGTTTTTTCCTTTTTCCCCATTGTGTTTACTCTACTGTACATGGGATGTTTATTGGTTCATGCTTTTTGGGTTTATTTATATCAGTGTTGAATCTTTTTCATTTCCCTCTGCACTTTTTCATTGATTTGGTCACATGTGTGTGCATGGGTTCTTAAGAAAAGTCCTCCCCATGATTTTTGTGCCTTCAGTACTAGTTACCATCCCCTGGCCTAGGGAGGAAGGCTTAGGATAGTTGAGGATCGAACCCTGGAAGGGGTTGGGTCATGACATATATTCCCAATATTTTCTTCTTCTAGTTTTTTATTAACTTCCTTTTACTCACTTCGTCCAAACTTGATGGATTCTAACCCCATGTTCTATATAATTCATCATGAGGTTATATCTTTATACTTGATTGAATGATATTATTATATGAAAATTAAACAAAATACATATGTAGATTCCAATATCATTTATAATATAATGAGTAATCTCAAAGAATAACATCCATTTTCAGAAATGATCATTATGTTTGTCCATAAATTTTTTTAAGAATGAATATATTGGAATTTAATACAATACCTAAAAACTTTTTATGTTTATTTCATGCATTTGAGTTTACTATTAGTTAATTATTATATATAATGGTGTGGGGAACTCTCTGTAACTTGACTATCTCAGTTGGAAAATTTCATTAAAGTGGATGTAAATACATAATATATCATATAAGAGGAAAATTACCAGACCTGGTCTAATCATCAAATCTAACCCAAGTCTTGTTATTACAGTAAGATGTCATCGGTATATCCACATAAAATCCGTGGAAAATTAAACTATTTTTCTTCATGAATTGGATGAGCTGGAAACCATCACTTTTCTAGTTCCTTCTAAGCAATAAATTATTGAAACTTCTAGAATTTCATTGTAAAATAATATATAAAATTTTTATTACTTCTGTAAAAATACTCATGAGTGACCAGGTACATATTTATAAAACTTGGATGAACATAAAAATAAGAGTAGTGTGCTTTTCATAAATACTCCTTCTTCACTTGAAATCACATAGAACATAAATCCACATTCCAAATATGATAAAAAATTATTTATCAAAATTAAACTCAAGAAGTATAAACATATTGATCAATTGAAAACATTCTTACAAACCATGATCTTGTATACGATCCTCCTTAATGCTTTCTAATATATAAAATGGCACTGATACATAAGGCAATATCAAGGAAGTTTTTGCATACACAATTTCCTGACAAACATTCAATAAATCATTAACTATGGGATAATGTTCCATTCAAATCATATTTAATGACGCAATATATTTTTAACTCAACGAATTAAAAAAATTCTGAATAACTAGAGGATAATCAATTATAAAATCATAATCATTAAGGAGTTCTATCCATTTTCTCATCCTTATACAAAACAATTTTTGAGAGAATATATTATTTAAATATTAATAGTATATATATATTTCTAATTTATTCCCCTATGAAGGATTAATTTATATTTTTAAGAATAAAACCATGGTATCAAGATCAAGGTCATGTATAGGATAATTATGTAAATAGTTTTTCAATTCATGGGATGTATACACGATAACCCAATTATTATGCACCAAGACATAACCGCATCTATTCAAAGATATATCACTATAAATAAAGAATTCCATATTATTTATTTTTATGTGTAACACTAGTTAAATGAATTATTTAAATTTGAATTTCTAAAATAAATCATCATATTTCTCTATCCGAATTAATTTAATTCTAACCCAAGTTATCATAGTTGGTGGTCTAGATAACCTTGAAAATATTTCAACAAACCATCAGTATTAACCCACTATGATAAGAAAAATAAGATTCTAACTATTATAGGACTTTTACTATCTTCTAAAAAATTTGTTTTTGAAGGATCAAAAATAAATCTATATTTTGAAATATTATTATCAAAAATAGAAATATGTTGTGGTCGAAAATAAAATTTATTGAATTTTCTATAAAACATAATTTCTTTGCAAAATAATACTTATGTTTTTTCTTTATATTCACAAAATTTAGAGTATAGCATAATATCAGTAACAAAAAATCAAAAAATTATCCTAATAGTCATGGAAGAATATTTTAATTTTTTCCATAAATACATTATGATCATTTTTTACCAAAAAGGAATAACCTCAAACTCATTAGGACCATACCTATAAGAGAATGAAATCCTCAGAATGTCATCCACATTCAACAAATCTTCTAATAACTGAACATAATATCAATCTTCAAGAAATACTTTGTATCATTGAATTAATCAAACAAGATACTGAGAGAATGGATCAAATACTTTTTACTAATAGTGATGTTATGAAGTTCTTTATAATTATTTCATGACCTCCGAGAAACAACTTTCTTCTTGACAATAGAAAATAGGATCACCCTAAGGTGAAGTTCTGGGGTGGATGAAACTCTTTTTAAGGAACTCCTTTAATTTTTTCTAAATTATATAAACTCTATTGAAGCCATTCTATAAAGGGGTTTTGAAATTGTCTTAGAATCAGGAAATATATCTATAGTAAACTCAAACTCCAAATCCAGAATACCACTAATAAAATTATTACGAAATAAATCAACATATTCAATTACAACTAATACATCCACAATTTGAATAGTTCATTTCATGTCAAATATATGTTCATGATTTCTTTCACATACATCTTTTATTAGTTTATTTGAAACTTTATATTTTATAAATATTATGAATTAATTATTATATATAATCATAAGAACATTTTGAAAAATAACTTCTTCAGGTATGAAATTTATCATAGCATGAAAATTTAAAGCCACCCCATAGTTAAAAAATTATTATACTCTAAAATGGGTAAGGCAATGTGGTGTGCAAAAAAAATATATCCATAGATAATAATATTAAAATTTATATAAATTCTTGTATCTTTTATACTTCAACATTAGTTTCTATAAAATTTTCTAACTTCATTTTTGTATAATTTATTTTCCTTTTAAATTAATTTTTCCCAAATATAAATTAATTCATTAATCCAAAATCAAACATGATATTGGATTATTCTGAGATAATAGGTGATATACCCATCCTGACATCATTTCTGTTTCTTATATAATAAATTGTCATAGAAAAAGAAAAATGCAACATTTTATTTAAAATCATGATTTTTCTGAATGTCAGTAACTAAAATTGGACATTCATTAATATAACGTCCTGACTCGTTATAATTAAAACATTTCACCTCCAAATATTCATTACCTAATGGACATTCTCTTTTATCTTTCATATGTAGTCAAGATCCATGTTTCCAAGCTCTCTACATTGGTAACACATTCAAGATCTTATAATACATTCAATAGAATGATTCTTTCCACACTTCGTAGAATATGGGAATTGAAAATTCTTATGATTAGGATTTATTAAAGAATTAATCCTAATTTCATTCCACTTGGATTTAGTCTTGTCCTTATTATTTAAAATTTACTCAAACACCATCTCCATATTCTCATAAGTATAATCAATTTTCTAATAACATCCAAAATTATTGGTGACCAGATCCCTTCAAAAAAATTACTTCAATATAGAGTAAAATTTAGAAATTTTAATATCATGGTCTAGAATAATGTTTGGTGGAATCTGGAAAATTCTTGAAAAATGTGCCTCATAAATGAAAACTAATCCATCTTCATTTATCAACTTTTCTAGTAGTTAGTTCTAGTTTTAATGTGTTCTCAATGAATTTGACTTCATCTAGTAGTTATGTATCTATTATATATTCATGAACATTAGGAATATAAATTTCATGGAATCAATCTTTAAACACTATCCATTTTGTGGATCAATTTATCGCCATTTTATAATGTTCTTAATCCAATACCACCATTAAAATGAATGAACTTAAAAACATAATTATTAATGGGTTATATTTAATTTTTGGAATTGTCAAAAACATAAAATTTCTTCTATTAAGAATTAATTCATCCATTATTAGTAATTGGTATTGAGTATCCACCAAAATATGAAGGGTGATATTTCATGAAATTCTCTATAATAGAAATATTTGTCTTTAGAGAATTAAGTCACTCTCTTGCATTGGTTCCTCTGTCAATAGCGTTTAAAAACTGAGGGATCATAGAAAAAAATAAATTTCTATAATTCTAAACATTATAATTTTCTAGTTCAAAATATTATTTCCCGCTTCCATAATTTCTACCTCAACTTCCTTATTTCATTTGTTGAAAAAACAAGATGAATAGACAAGGTTATTATTAAACAATATAGAAATACACAAAAACTAGATCATGATAATAGAACCATAAAATAGAGTATCTTTAATATGCATTTTAACATTCCCCTATCTTTTAATATTATATAAACCTTTTCTCTTAATAGAAATACTATATTATATAACAGAAACAACTAATAAATTCATGATTTATAATAAGAGATTCCATTTAATATATTTCCATAATATTTTAAATTTCGAATTTAAGATAATTAAATAAAAATATTAATAATAAAGTGTACATATTCACATAGTATACATTTCGTCTAGAGAAAAATATCATTATAATGATACAATGCATTCATTCTATGTAACTCTCAAATCTAGAACTCATAGTTTATTGAATTTTCTACTAATCATTATGTCTAGTTAAAAATAATTTTAAAATGGGGGATAAGAACCCCAAAATATTATTATGTTAATTTAATGTAAAGAACTATATCATAAATTTGTAAACATAAAAAATCAATGAAAGTGTGTTCCTTTTTTCACAATGATCATTTTACTATAAATATTAATTTAGTTTTTGAGGAAAATAAAAAAATTAATTTATATATTTAAAAAATATTATATATGATATCATGATGTAAAAAATTTATCATTTGGGTTTCATAGAAAATATAAAAAAATTTGAATACCATTCCAAAAGTATAATCAATTCACCATTCTTTAAAAAATCATCAATATTCCTTAAAACATATGCTCGTTTACATACCAATCCAAATTAAAATATTTTACTTATAAACTATCTCAAGAATATCTTATATAAACCTTGGGATATTATCTATTCCTTCAAATTTACATGAAACATTTCAATGGAATCACGTAAATGGATAATTATTTTAAATCATATAAGTATCTTATAACAAGAAAACTCTAAATCATTACCCAACACATTGGATAGATATATCGTTCTTGCCCTTCATTTATGTTATATCAGGCTTACCCATAATTCTTATAAAATTTCCATCAATAAAATAATTAATATAATAAATATTTTTTTTAAAAAAAAGTGAAAGACATTTGAAATTGAAACAATTCCCATAAGTAATTAAAAATTAAATTTCATCATAAAGATGAAAAAAAAAATTTTGTTTATTTTGAAATAAATTATATGAAAATTGCGAGAATTATTTTAATTGAAAATAAAAAAGTAAAATCAGAAAGTAATGTTAATAATGAATAACATCTGTGATGGTCTAAGAGATTTTTAAATCCATACAAATATAAAATCAATATGTTTTTCACTATAGAAAAAATCGTCAAAAATGACCTATATGGTAATTTATTGAAAGGTTCCTTTTTAATCCATAAAAAAGACCAAAAAATTTATTTCAAAATTAATTTTGGAAATGAATTTTATATAAGTAATAAATTTTTTGGGATTATTTCTAAGAACATGGATTGTAGAGGAAAAATTAATTAAAAATTTCTTTGTAACATGGTTTTAAGAAAAAATACCCGACCTCTTGTCCAAATAAGCATTATATGTTCTACAACTCTTGAATAATAAAAATAAATAATTAATGTTTTACCTACTAGAAAACTTATTTTAAATTATTTTATTTATTATTATTCATGTTTACTCATTTTTTACCATGATTAAATGAGTTATCAAAATTATTATGTTCACATTAGTTGTTTTGTGGTCATTTGGTTTACAGCCCTAAAACCAAATCTGGGCCTGGACTCTGATCAAGGGGGATATGGTTAAATAATATCTATATTCATAAAAAATTATTTTTTATATTTCTACATTATATAAACTCTTAAATACAACATTTTATGGAATTTTTTGAAAATAAACAACGTTGTCTCATGGAGTCGGTAGTCTTTAACAACATATGGACGCCGTTTTCATTTTTTTCTAAAGAATATAATAAAAATAAAGCATAAAATATTTAACATTTCTTGTATTATTAATATTATATAAATTCATATTTATTAATTTGTAAAATTATTGTAACCATCATTATTAGGTGAAAATGATAAATGGAATGCAACGCTTCATGGTGGTAGTATTCCACCTATACATGGGAGTAATGTTATCCATTTCTGAAAAATTCTACAATTTAGATTCTAATTAAATTATTTTCATCCAAAAAATGAAAATTATTTAATAAATATCAATTATTTTCATTTTATCCATCATTTTAATTGGGCATAAGATCTGATGATGAAAAATGAAACATATTACTTTGTGGGGCTGGTAGTCCACACATACACCCAAGAAATGTTTTCATTTCCCATAATATAGAAATGGAGATGAAAGAGTGTATTAGAAAACTCACAGTAATATATAAAATTAATTAAGGTACTTATGTTATCAATATATATTTGTGGAAGAATATTTTAAGGAGTTTAAAGAAGAAATAAACATGAAATATGTTTATTATTATATATAAATTCTTCCTCAAATATCATTCTTTTAGATAAACAACAATCCTTATAAGATATGTATTTTATGAATGAAAGAAACTGAAATATTTATTGTGTATAGTTATAGAGAGTTTTGGTTTGATCTTGGATGATCATGAGTGATTAAATTCCTAAGGAAAGGAAGACTGGTTGTTCCCTTTAATATATTAGTGGAGTCTCACAAATGCATTATTTCAAAAAATTTAAAAATTATTTATTTAAAATAATCTAAGATTAGATCTAAAAGTATCCAATTGAAAATATATTGTTATAAGGGTTTATATAAAATCAAAAAATAAAATTAATATTTAATATTATATCCTTATCACATAGTTCTTATCATAAAAAACTTGATTTAACCTTTATTATAGTGATATCTTTTGTTAATATTGATAATAACAAAATATTATATTGAACACATTAACAAATATTATAATACTCATTAAAAATATAGAATCAATTTTTTATTCAATTTTTATATGTATAAAAAAATTTCTTTTAAAAAAATGTGTAAAACGTAAGGAAAAAATGTTTTTAGAAAATGGTTTTACAAGATCAAAAATGAAATTATACCAAAATCATACATAATATTGATTCATATGGAATTTTTTATATTATGTCCAATAAAACTGAAAATTTGTTACATTAAAAAAATATAAAATATAATTGGACTTTTAAATTAGTTGATTTAATTTAAATAAATGATATGTTTGAAAAAAGTAAATTTTTTCAGTATTCACTCAAAAAAACAACTTTTTAATACAAAAACCAAAAAATTTCATCTCAAATGATATTTGAAATGTTTATTCTAGAAATATTTTAACTTTTATCAATGTCAATTTCTAAAATTAGTAAATATATCTTTAAATAAAACCATTTAATTTATGGAGAACTAATTAGATAAGTATAAATTTTCCTTTATTGATCGATCATTTTATAAAATTATTTAATAAAAAATAGTGAATACAAAAACATAAAATAAATAATAAATATTAATTATAATAATTTATCTTCAGGATTAGTTTTGTTTTCAAAAGTGGTGTGAAGGGATGTGATAAGTCAAAATCCCCTTTTATAATTGAAATGGGATGGAATTTTTATAAATATCCAATCCTTTTCAATAATAGGAAATCACTCAAAAGGAACGTTGCTGCAAAATTAAGAAATAATTGAATGAGGAAGGTATAATTGTAATAAATTCCTTAAAATAAAATTCGATTTTTTAATTTTTTTTTAGTTTCTTCATCGATGTTAAACTATTTTTACCCCTTTATATTTTTTCGAGGAATCTAGTTTTCCCTATGTTAACTTATCCTTTTTGGGAAAAAATAAAATTCACCTTATTTTAAAATTTGTAAATAATGATTAAAAATTTAAAATCCATTATATTTCATTTAAATGACGAAATTTATAAAATATAATATAGAAATAATAAATCTATATTGTATTAAAATAAATTTTCTAGAAAACATTAGACAGGTTCTAAAATGTAAAATATGATTTAATAAATTAAAATCAATATTTTAGAAATTATAATGTTATTTAAAAAATATATATTTGGTCTCAGATAATTGTTTCTTGAATTTATAATTCATAATTCTATACAAATTATGTCATAAAATTCATATTATTTTTAAAAGATAGTATTTTCCATAATTTAACATACAATTAGTCATTTTAGAAAAATAATTTAATTTTTCATAAGTAATTATTTCCCTAAAAAATATAAAAATGAAGATAATTTTTAAAATAGTATTGAAAATTTAAAAATAATATGTTTAAAAGAATTACAATATATAATTGAAGAAAATTTAATTAGAAATGAACTTTTTAAAGATCATATTTTTTACATAGTACATAATATAGATTAATAAATAAATAAATATTGATATATTGTATTAGAAATCAATATAGTGCTAATTATTATAAAATATTAACTTGTAAAATTATTATTTTCTATGGTAAAACAAAATACCATTTTTATATAGTTTATCAAAAGGTATCGTTTTTAAAATATTAATGAAAATAATAATATGTAATTATTTAAATTAATAAGTACCTTTTTATATTAGTATAATTATATTATTAATAAAATTTTAAAATTTTTGGTTTTTTTGGGTGTTTTATTTGTTTAGCTTAATGTGTGAAAAAAGTGACCAATGATTTTATTATTTTAATGGAACTAAAATCCTGGGTTTTTATTGTTTTCCCCCCACTAAATACATATATAAAATCACAGTCAAAAATTTAAAGGCATTTCCGTCACCCATTTTAACATTTCTTATAATTTAATCTTTCATTTAATTTATAACATACATGAAATCTATTATAGAAAATTTGAACACTCAATCTCTTTGTTGAAATGATTACGTATCACATGGAAGACCTCTAATACATTACCATATGTGAAACTGATCATAATCATTATGTATCATAGTATGCCCCCTATTAATTTTCAAATTAAATATTTTTCACACTGTAGCCTTAACATTCCCTAGTATTATTTTATAATCATCTATTTTTATCCCTATCATTCAGATCATGGTATAGGTTTGTTGAAAATTTTATATTTTAAGGCCTATTTTAATGTTTCATGGTAAAAAGTAACCACTTGGTCGAGGTTGAAAAACATCAAGTCAATCATAAATATCTTTCTTATTTATGAAACATGTATTTCCAAACCAGCTATACAATGTTTTCATTCTCAAATATGTGTCTCATATGGGCACACAATTTGGGCATGGATAATCACACCATGAAACTATACCTTTAAGCCTCCCCAATTTTTCAAGAATATAAAATTTAAATACTAATAATCATGATATTACTTCTCACTCACCATTTATTTCCACCTCCCTAAATTGAGACTGCAAGAAAGGATTCCTAGGAGACCCATTTTTCTGTTCTATCAATTTTGAGCTTTTCTACATGGATTCTAAATAACTTATTTAAGGTTTGATCCCAACTTCTCTTTACATTTAATTTTATTCATGTTTTCTTCATCTATATATATTCACAGGATTGATTAAGACATATACCAAGGGGGAATTTGGTCTTAATACTTTTTTATTTTTTATTTTGTTTTTTAAAATCTTATTTTTGGAATTTATGTCTTCATTTATGGGCGATTCCCTTTAAAAGATATTTTACTCAGTATGTTTTCCCATGATTTTTTGTTTTTTCTAAAAATACATTACTTTTTTAAATACTTTATATATTTTTACATAAATATTATAAATTATATGAACTAATTCAAGTGACTTAAGAGGTCTCTTAAATTGGATTCCTATTTTGATGGAATTATTTCAATATTTAATAGGTATGTTATAGGTTAGAAATTCAATGATATGTCTCCAAATGTTTCCATATGATAACGTCTATGATCATCTTAATGGATGTATAGGAGTTTCCCATGGTTAAAAGCACCTGAAATGTCTCATTTATCATTCCATTTAATTTTTCTTTCTCAACCATTTTTCATTATTCTAAAATGTTTTTTTCATTGATCCCTAAAACATTTTTAGTCTATTTAGATTTATCCTTTCATTGATAGCCATTATTTTTATTTTACTCCTATTTTCGACTATTTTTATCTTGATGCATTTGAAGCTTATTTTTTTGGTGTTTTTATTGACTAGTAATATTTATATGATTTAATTTTACATGGGGTGAATTTTCTTTCATAGTATTTTTGTAAATGGTGTCTCATAACTTTTTTTGGAGAACTATAAAATAAAATTTAGTATTAATTAAATGATATCCACATAACTTCAATAATTATTTGTGTTTTGAATGTGGGTTCAATGTAACAATCATTTATTTTTATCCAAAATTTGTTAAAATTTATTTTTAAAATATTACATCTCAAAATAGTATTTTTGGAGTGTTTTGGAAGAGGAAAATTATGGAATATTTTGTAAAATACTAAGGGGTTTCTAATTCTCACAAACTACCAAAAATATTAGTTTCAATGGACCGAGTATCTTTTCAGTAGTTTTTGGTTTAGGTTCTATTTGTAGATCACTCATGTAGTGGGTGTCAAATGGTTTGTTATTAGCCACATATCATAAGTATATTTTGGTCACATATTTTGGATTGATTTTGGATCATTTATGTATCTTCATAGACATTCACTATTACACTAATGTATTTATCTACATTCTTGTATATTTATTCAATTTCATGATAATTGTATGTTATTTATTATTTGTTTGCATGTGTTTTTTTTATCGTTATATTTTCTTAATAAAAAATTTTTACAATGAATGGATAGACATTTCTATATTGATGAATGAAATTATTGTAATTTATTATATATTATCCAAGTTTAATTATTCAAAATGAATATAATAAAATTACATAGAACAAGTTGGAATCCTAGGGTGATCAGGATCAGACCTTAGTTCATGTCATAGACCAACTCAGGTTGTCTGTTTAGTGGTGTTTCAGGTTGGTTCATGAAAAATATGTATTAGATCCTTAAATATTAAAATGGAATAGTTTATTGAATCTCCCATGACATTTTTGAATTCAGGTAGATGTGACATGTGATCCCTAGAGGATAGATTTTAAGTCTTGAAATAGTGCTAGGGGAAACCTCTCATGAAAAAACTTGAGTTACTATGGGATATTGGGAATCCAATTTTTATTATGACACTTATTTGTAGCGACTCGGGTTTTTGATCCTGTCAGACTTTGGAATATTTCTGTGAATAATTCCAGAGCTAGGCGCGAAGGCGGCATGCGATTCCAAGGCCTGGTGTGCCCGAAATTACTTTTATAAGAATATTAAGTATTTTTATACTATGCACGTGGTGGGGGTGTTATATTTCTTAATCGGTAGCTTAGAACGGGAATATGAGGGCACGGTTGCGTCCGGAACGTGCCGTTTACCCTAGGTGAGGTGTAAACTTTGCGGGCGCGGGCATGCGGTGAGAAACGCCACCAAGGGCGTTTTCCTAATTAAATGGAGAAGTTAGTTTGCGAGTGTCGGCTCAAATAACTTCTGAAAGGAGTCTCGGATGGAAAATCTGAGTCCGTCGTTGTGTTTAGAATGGCACGTTTACCCTAGGGGTGACATTACTTTTGTTCGCATCGGGCATCGGGTCCGAGGCAAGTTTGGCACCGGCGGGCGGCTGATATAAATATCAGTGCCCCCCCCCCCCCCCCTTTATCGTTCCTCTCGACGTTCTTCGCCATTCTTTGTCGCCGCTCTGCCGAATCGAGCAAACGAACTGCCCACGAGCTCGGAATTCGACGACAGACGTTCCAGGAGCGCGCAGCGGAAGCTCTGGAGCGCGGATCTGAGGCAGAACGTCGGCGTTTCACCCGCAAGGTAGGCGGTTTGAGTTTTAGAATCCCGGATCCCATTTTTGTGTTGTTTCCTTTCAAATTTTCATAAGGGTTGTATAGTTTGGGTCCCGAGCTTTCCAAAACATGTTTCAGATCTGAATTTGGAGCACCGGGGTGCTCCCGGTGGCTCCCGGAAGTTTTCCGGCGAAAACCCAGTTTTTCGGCAACGACGGGCGGCGGCCATGGCAGAACCTGGCAACGGCGCAGCGGCGGTTTCCGGTGGCAGCGGCGGCGGCGCGGCGGAATCCGGCGGTGGCGCGGTGGTTTCCGGCGAGGCAGGCGGTGGTCCGGCCAGGATTTTCCGGGGGTTCTTTAAACCCCCGTAACTCGCAAACCGTAACTCTGATTTGTGAGCCGTTTGCGGCGACGTGCTCCTTTCGTCGAGACGGCCCTTTTGAACTCACTTTGAGAGTTTAAGGGTTCGGGATGGTGGCCCGGGAGTTAGAAACGTTGTATAAAATAATATTATTTTATTATTTTATGACTTCGGGCCGTTGTAACTTCTACCCGGAGCGTCCGATTGACGTGTCGTCAGTGGAATTGAGACCCTGATGGTACGACGTACATTTTGAGATGGTTTCCGGGTGTTGGGACTGTGAATAGGGTGCGGGCCCCACGAGGCCGGGTTTTGGCGTTTGCGGAGAAACGCAGCTTTTGCACCAGGAGTCTGATTTTGGAGGATGAATAGTCGATCCTGTGTGTTTTTCAGAGAGGAACGCAATGGTGCATTCTGTTCGATGAGTTTCGGAATGCAGCTGTGAGCCCCACCCGAGCTGGGCTTCGGTGAATAGTGCCTCTTTTACCGGGTGTCCGTTTAGGACGAGCGAGTAGTCGATTCCGCTTGTTTTTCCGAGGGGATCGTCGTGGAATGGTCCGCTCGATAAGTCTCAGGATCGTTGTGTGGGCCCCGCATGGGCTAGCTATGGTGAATAGTGTCTTTTTCACCGGTGCTCCGTTTCGGGCGAGTAAACAGCCTATCCTGCGTGTTTTTTCGCGTGGAACACAATGGTGGCCTTGGTTTTAGCCTAGGAGGTGTGAAGTGTGGCGTTGTGGCGGGTCGCTCGGGTTAGCGATATTTGGACCCGCAGTGGTTGAGGGTTCTCCCTTGGTTCGTTCCAATGAGGGTTCATGTGGCATCACAACCTTCGTATGGGTTTTTGATCCTCTCGATGGGATGTTTTAACGGATAGAGTTGTGGAATCCCTTCGGTGGGCCTGGAGCGGATCCTCTAGCATCTTTACCCTGGATTGGGTTCTTGGTATTGTTGTAACCGCTTATTCCCGGGCGGTGATCACCTATCTAGTAGGTTAACCCCGTAGGGTTTGTGGTATCATCGGGAATATGATCCCCTACGTGGTGGGTCTCGCCCTATAGGGTTGTGGCATCGCCGGGTATACGATCCCCTACTCTGCATGAAGTTTATAGTAGGGTTGCGGTATCATTGGTTATACGATCCCCTACTCAGCACTTGGTGTCGGTAGGGTTGTGGTATCATTGGTTATGTGACCCCCTACTCAGCGCGTGGTTTTGGTAGGGTTGTTGCATCGTCGGTTCGATCCCCTACATCGCGAGTTGTACCAGATAGGGTTCTGGTATCTTCGTGACCATTATTATATGGACGATGATCCTCTATCTGAGTGTGGAGCTTTTGTCGAGTGCCAAATCGGGTTGTGGTATCCCCCAGCGGATCCTGGGTGTGATCCCCTATCTGTGAGAACTACGTAAGCCAGATCGGGTTGTGGTATCCCCCATCGGACCTTGGGAGTGATCCCCTATCTGTGAGCAACGTATACTGGAGTGGGTCTTGGTTTCCCCTAGCGGACCCTAGCGGCGATCCCCTATCTGAGGAGTTTGGTGGTTCTGTTGTTTCAGGGAGGTTACCTCAGTGATGCTATCCGACGAGTGTGATCTCTCGGGTGAGCGTCTGAGAGGTTTGTGAGAAACCCGATGGAGTGTATCTCTCGGATGAGTGTCATCTGGTATGACAGTGTTCATGTGGTGTATTCTTCTGGTTGTGGACAGTTGCTGGTGATGAGGTCGGTACCTCTTGTGGCTTGTGGCCTGAGCTGAGTATGTCTGGATTGTTCAAGGTGTATGTATGGGCATACACATGAGCTGAGATGAGCTGACTAGTTGTGTTTAGCAAGGGATTGTCATGAGATGGAGTTTCTCTCTCGTATGGGTTCACTCTAGCTGGGTTGAGCGGACTGTTGCCTTTCAGTTACTCCCTTGGGTTTTGGGTTTTTGGGGTGCCTACTGAGTATGTTTATACTCACCCCTGCACGGGCTTTGCCCGAACATGTTTGTGTCTTGTGCAGACCACAGGCCTTTTGACGAAGTCCTAGGAGGACCCGTAGAAGGCGGAGCTTAGTGAGCGAGTTGACCGGCGTGTCTACCGGAGTTGTGCCGAGGGATCTTTCCGGCGGGTGTTTGTGGCAGTGTTCCCCTTCTTCAGAGCAGGTTGGACGTGCTTTGTAGTATTCAATGGTGGGCCTTGTTTTTTCCTTTGTACTTTTGCTGTTGTACTCTAGTTTGGGATAGATTGTATGCATTCATTTCTGCACTGTTGCATGGAGGTGTTTGTGGGTGCGTGTGTACAGGTACCTTAGGCTAATGCCTCCCATGTGTGTGATAACCTACTCGGCACTGGTCTCCAGCCCCTGGCCTATTGGAGGCGGGCTTGGGGAGTCGCGGATCAAGCCCTGTTGGGTCAGGTCGTGACAGAGTGGTATCAGAGGAGGTTCCACCTTTGGGATCTCAGAGCGTAGCTGGTCTAGTTGTGAGTTTGGTGTGGGTTTCATAGAGGTAGTGTTAGGATGTTTCGAGTTCAGATTTCAGGCCAGGGACTCCATTGTTGGTGTGGCGGCCGACGTATCCATACACCAGGACTCTGATAACCTTCCTTTCGACTCAGGACATTCGTACACTGGTCGTAGGGACATAACGGTACATGCATCATATAGGACTAGGTTTTTGGGTATTTCCTTGTCCTTCTTGAGTAAGCTCTCCAGATATACTTTTTGACTGTGGTGCGTCTTGAATGTTTTTCAGGATGCCTACACGACGACAGCCAGCAAGGGTTCCGCAACAGGATTGTGCTGACGACCCGCCCCATGTAGAGGATGTGGAACAGGGCGCAGGTTATGAGGTTGAACCTCCAGGTGGTCTGCCAGTTAATCCGCCACCTGTCGAGCAGCTGGTTGTGCCGGCAGTGCAAGACAGGGTTGCGCGCAGGCTGAGTGCGCTGCACGAGTTCCAGAGGCAGCGACCTCTGAGGTTCCGGGGAGATCCAAACCCCCAGGCAGTTGATGACTGGCTTGAGGCAGTCACCCGGGTGTTCCACCTAGTGAGGACACCTCCAGATCAGATGGTGGTCTTAGCGGCGAGCCTTCTGCATGGTTCTGCCAGGTGATGGTGGAGTTTGGTGACGCAGTCCCATGACGAGGAGATGATCACGTGGGAAGAGTTTGAGCGGTTTTTCAGGGTAGAGTTATATCCAGTGACGCTGAGGTCAGTGCGGATCCAGGAGCTTCTACAGCTTCGACAGGAGAGCATGACTGTGTCGGAGTACTCAGCGAGGTTTACAGACCTGTCGCGCTACTCCCTGGATATGGTTCGAGACCCATTCTTAGGGGCTCGGACCTTCAAGCAGGGCTTACGCAGGGACATCCGGGCATTTGTGGTTTCCTTGTGCCTGCCCACCTATGCTGGAGTGCTGGAGCGAGCGTTGGTGGTGGAGAGTTTTCTGGCTGAGCAGATTTTCCCTGTTAGTGTTGGGCACTCGAGAGCTGAGACTTCGTCGATCGGATCGGCATCTGGTAGCCGACGACAGACTCAGGGGTCTGGACGTGGCTGACGTTTCAGGAGGCGACCCCAGGATGGAGGATCTAAGCCTCAGAGATCACAGGGCTCGCAGGCTAGTATTGGTCAGCCGCAGGAGAGGCGGTGTTACGCTTGCGATGGTCAGGGACATCTTGCTAGAGATTGTCCGACCCGACGTGCTGCTGAGAGGGAGCCGGTCGATGGACCGCCTTGGCAGAGGCAGCGTCTCGAGCAAGGAGGTCTGTAGGGTGGCAGACGTGGCGGCAGAGCTGGTGCTGCGGGAGACGGTGGTAGGAAGTACCAGTTTCCACCACCCCCACCCCCAGGTGGTCCACGCCAAGCTCACAGAGCAGGTGGTTGAGGGCGAGGACAGCTTCATGCCCTGGAGGTAGTCGACCCAGAGGCATCGCGGATGGATAGAGGTACGACTTGTGTCTTTTCTACTTACTGCAGTAGTTTGATAGAAACTGTTTAGAGGTACTCTTTCTTTTTGTTTCATGCTCGAGTTTTGTTCAGGGAGTTGGTAAAACCTTGTGTGGGTGTTGTTCGGCATGCTTCGAATGCGTGAGGAGGATGGATCCTTCCCCCACCGAGACGCGTTTCTGGGGACGTGATTAAAATCGTGAGGGCGAGTCAGTGCCACCCAAAGCGGATAATATTGAGGTGTGGTGGATGAGTTCCTCTGACTTATACGTTCGGCCATGGGTGTTGGTTGGTGAGCTCACTGGTGTGTCAGACCCAGTTGAGAGTCCAGTCGCTTTCCATGTGCTTAGGGCTTTTCGGGGACGAAAATTTCTAAGGGGGGGAGGATGTAGTGACTCGGTTTTTTGGTCCTTTCAGACTTTGGAATATTTCTGCGAATAATTCCAGAGCTAGGCGCGAAGACGGCATGCGATTTCGAGGCCCGGTGTGCCCGGAATTAATTTTATAAGAATATTAAGTATTTTTATACTATACATGTTGCGGGGGTGTGATATCTCTTAATCGGTAGCTCAGAACGGTAATCTGAGGGCACGGTTGCATCCGAAACGTTCCGTTTACCCTAGGCGAGGTGTAAACTTTGCGGGCGCGGGCCTGCGGTGAGAAACGCCACCAAGGGCGTTTTCTTAATTAAATGGAGAAGTTAGTGTGCGAGCGTCGGCTCAAATAACTTCTGAACGGAGTCTTGGATGGAAAATCTGAGTCCATCGTTGCATTAAGAATGGCACGTTTACCCTAGGAGTGACATTACTTTTGTTTGCATCGGGCGTCGGGTCCGAGGCGGGTTTGGCACGGGCGGCTGATATAAATATCAGCCCCCCCTGCTTTATCGTTCCTCTCGCCATTCTTCGCCGTTCTTCACCGCCGCTCTGCCGAATCGAGCAAACGAAGCGCCTACGAGCACGGAATTCGACGGCAGACGTTCCAGGAGCGCGCATCGGAAGCTCTGGAGCGCGGATCTGAGGCAGAACATCGGTGTTTCACTCGCGAGGTAGGCGGTTTGAGTTTTACAATCCCAGATCCCATTTTTGTGTTTTTTTCCTTCAAATTTTCGTAAGGGTTGTATAGTTTAGGTCCCGAGCTTTCCAAAACATGTTTCAGATCTGAATTTGGAGCACCCGGGTGCTCCCGGTGGCTCCCGGAAGTTTTCCGGCGAAAACCCGGTTTGTAGGCGACGACTGGCGGCGGCCATGGAGGAACCCGGCGACGGCGCGGTGGTGGTTTCCGGGGGCGGCGGCGGCGGCGCGGCGGAATCCGGCGGCGGCGGGGTGGTTTCCGGCGAGGCTGGCGGTGGTCTGGCCAGGATTTTCCGGGGGTTCTTTAAACCCCTGTAACTCGCAAACCGTAACTCCGATTTGCGAGCCGTTTGCGGTGACGCGCTACTCGCGTCGAGACGGACATTTTGAACTCACTTTGAGGGTTTAATGGTTCGGGATCATGGCCCGTGAGTTAGAAATGTCGTATAAAATAATATTATTTTATTATTTTACGTCTTCGGGCCGTTGTAACTTCTACCCGGAGCGTCCGATTGACGTGCTGTCAGTTGTGTTGAGACCCTGATGGTACGACGGAATTTTTGAGATGGTTTCCAGGTGTTGGGATTGTGAACGGGGTGTGGGCCCCACGAGGCCAGGTTTTGGCGTTTGCGGAGAAACGCAGCTTTTGCACCAGGAGTCCGATTTTTCCGGATGAATAGTCGATCCTGTGTGTTTTTCCGAGAGTAACGCAATGGTGCATTCTGTTCGATGAGTTTCGGAATCTAGGTGTGGGCCCCACCCGAGCTGGGCTTCGGTGAATAGTGCCTTTTTCACCGGGTGTCTTTTTCGGACGAGCGAGTAGTCGATTCCGCTTGTTTTTTCGAGGGGATCGTCGTGGTATGGTCTGCTCGATGAGTTTTAGGATCATTGTGTGGGCCTCGCACAGGCTAGCTACGGTGAATAGTATCTTTTTCACCGGTGCTCCATTTCGGTCGAGTAAACAGCCTATCCTACGTGTTTTTTCATATGGAACGCGATAGTGGCCTCGGTTTTGTCCTAGGAGGTGCACAGTGGGGCATTGTGGTGGGTCTCTTTGGTTAGCGACATTTGGACCAGCAGTGGTTGAGGGTTCTCCCTTGGTTCGTTCCTACGAGGGTTCGTGTGGCATCACAACCTTCGTATGGTTTTTTGATCCTCTCGATGGGATGTTTTAACTGATAGAGTTGTGGCATCCCTCCGGTGGGCCTGGAGCAGATCCTCTAGCATCTTTACCCTAGATCGGGTTCTTGGTATCGCTGTAACCGCTTATTCACGGGCAGTGATTCGCTATCTAGCAGGTTAACCCCGTAGGGTTTGTGGCATCATCGGGAATATGATCCCCTACGCGGTGGGTCTTTCCCAGTAGGGTTGTGGCATCGTCGGTTATACGATCCCTTAATCAGCATGAAGTTTATAGTAGGGTTGCGGTATCGTTGGTTATACGATCCCCTACTCAGTGCTTGGTGTCGATAGGGTTGCGGTATTGTTGGTTATGCGACCCCCTACTTAGAGCGTGGTTTCGGTAGGGTTGTGGCATCGTCGGTTCGATCCCCTACATCATGAGTTGTACCAGATAGGGTTCAGGTATCATCGTGACCATCTTTATATGGACAATGATCCTATATCTGAGTGTGGAACTTCAGTCGAGCGCCAGATCGGGTTGTGGTATCCCCCAGCGGATCCTGGGTGTGATCCCCTATCTGTGAGAACTACGAATGCCAGATCGGGTCGTGGTATCCCCCAGCGGACCCTGGGAGTGATCCCCTATTTGTGAGCTACGTATACCGGAGTGGGTCTTGGTATCCCCTAGCGGACCCTTGCGGCGATCCCCTATCCGAGGAGTTTGGTGGTTCTGTTGTTTCAGGGAGGTTACCTCAGTGATGCTATCCGACGAGCGTGATCTCTCAGGTGAGCGTCTGAAAGGTTTGTGAGAAACCCGATGGAGTGTATCTCTCGTATGATTGTCATATGGTATGACAGTGTTCGTGTGGTGTATTCTCCTGGTTGTGGACAGTTGCTGGTGATGAGGTCGGTACCTCTTGTGGCTTGTGGCCTGAGCTGAGTTTATATGGATTGTTCAAGGTGTATTTATGGGCATACACTTGAGCTGAGCTGAGCTGACTAGTTGTGTTTATCCAAGGATGGTCACGAGATGGAGTTTCTCTCTTGTCTGGGTTCACTCTGGCTGGGTTGAGCAGACTGTTTCCTTTCAGTTGCTCTCTTGGGTTTCGGGTTTTTGGGGTGCCTACTGAGTATGTTTATACTCACCCCTGCATGGGCTTTGCCTGCACATGTTTGTGTCTTGTCCAGACCACATGCCTTTTGACGAAGTCCTAGGAGGACCCGGAGAAGGTGGAGCTTAGTGAGCGAGTTGACCGGCGTGTCTACCGGAGCTGTGCCGAGGGATCTTTCCGGCGGGTTTTTGTGGCAGTGTTCCCCTTCTTCAGAGCAGGTTGGACGTGCTTTGTAGTTTTCTTTGGTGGGCCCTGTTTTTTCCTTTGTACTTTTGTTGTTGCACTCTGGTTTGGGATAGATTGTATGCATGCATTTACTTTTCAGTTTCTATATCTCTACACTGTTGCATGGAGGTGTTTGTGGGTGCGTGTGTACAGGTACCTTAGGCTAATGCCTCCCATGTGTGTGATTGCCTACCCGGCGCTGGTCGCCAGCCCCTGGCCTATTGGAGGCGGTCTAGGCGAGTCGCGGCTCAAGCCCCGTTGGGTCGGGTCGTGACATATTTTAGATTATTCTTAATTAATTTTGGTTTTTTTATGGTTTTTTGATTCTTGTGTGAATTTCATAGGTCATTTGGTTTATTTTTTGAGTTATTTTGTTGAAAATAAGACAATAACTATTGGAAAATTTCCTTTCCTCCAGACCTAGAAAATCAAACATTTTCAATTTCCATGGTTCTTTGGAACACCCATTCGTCTATTTAATAAGTAGTACATTGGTTTTCATACCCTATGTCCAAATCATACATAGCCACTAACCTCGTTAATTTGTTCCATTATTTCCTATTTCATTCAATGAAATTATAGTCAATTTTAATTTCTATTTCAGATATATTTTTGAGAGTTTTATGATATGTAAATGTAATTTAGTTACATTTTAGTGAAATTTTGAGGTTAAAAATCAGTTTTAAAATGAGAAAGGTGTGGTTTTAGAAATTTATAAAGATAATTAAAAAGTATTATTTTACAAAAAAAAGATTTTTTGGGATCCTAAAATGAATTTAATAATTAAAATGTAATTTAAAACTTATTTTGAATATTTTTTTTGATTTTAAAGAAAAAGTTTAATTGTGAATTTTTAAATCATTAATTATAGTGGAATTTTTTGCATGGTGGTTCGGTTATGATTGCATGGGTTCTCTTTAAAATTAACAGAGTTTGAGTATGGATGTTAGGATTCAGATTTTTAATGGGTTTTTTATTTAGATCATATCTCATAGAGGTTCTAATGAAATAATAAGAAATTATTTTCATTGGGTGATCCTGAACCTAGTGTCACTTAGTTCTCAAATGTGTATATTCCAACAATAGAGCCTTCCCATACTCAAGGTACAGTGGAATAACTGATCTACTCTCAATATTCCCTTAATTTCCTTTATGGACAAGGACCTCAAGAGGTTGTGGAGAGGCTTGAGATGATTTAGGGGATCTTTGATTTATAAAATACTCCAAAATATTCATTAGTGAAGTTCTTTATATACATTTTCAAAGGACCGAGTATAGAATATTAGTGGATATTTTCCACCTATAGTTGCAAAGTAGTATGTGTTGAATTTTATTTAAGTCTACATTTACTCTATGGAAATTACATAAGAAGATGAATATTTAGAGGGTGACAAAGTTAATGATCCTTATTATATCACATGTTTCAACTAATTGATTCCCTTATTTCCTAAATTTGTGTTTGAGGTCTTGTTAAAGGATCTTATTTATGTTCCAGAGTCTCAATATTGACCTTAGTACATGGATTTCTTGGTTCTATTTAGTATCAATTCTTGATCTGATCAATAATTCTATAATGGTAGAGTTGATATCTAGTGACCAATATAACTATAGGGGTTACCTCATTTCATGTATATTTAGTGAAGGTTCAATGTTTTTTGGGAATATAATGCAGTATTAACAGGATTCAAAAAATTAATATTACTTGGGAGGATTATATTTTTCTACTCCCCTTCCAATAGTAAAGAAGAGGTTTATTATATTCCATAAGTGTTGTAAAATTGTTAATTATAATCCCTCTTATTAAAATTCCTATAATTAATTTCATATCTATGGACATTTAGGCCACCATTAGGAGTTCTGAATGTTTAGGAATTAGCCAATTATTGAATCATATAACAATCTTAGACCATAGTGGTCATCTCACGGATATTTTATATGGTCTATTTTTTAATTTCTATTTAAAATTCATGATTTTCATGTTTATGGATGAGTGTTTTGTTTATTGGAGTTTTTTTCATTATTCCATTTTAGAGATGACAATTCATGTTGGATCTAATTTGGAATAAATCACACGGATATTTTTATCATTTTTATGATTTTCTTAGTCTTGATTTCCCAAAAATTGATTTCAATAGGACCATTTTTCTTTCTTAAACCAGAGAAATTAGTGGAATCCTAATATTTATGGGGTAAATATTAAATGTATCGTATTTTTACTATTCCTTTCCAATATTCTTCCTTGGGCGTTCTCTTAAATATTTATTACTTGGGTGGTAAGCTAGCCTTTGTTTTATCTTTGTTTTCATTTCCAATATAATATAAAATGTTATTAGATTAAATTAGTTGTTCAGACTATGTACGAATATGGAGGAATTTAGTGAAACTATGGGGATTTAATTTGTTATTGGGGTATAATTTTAACACCCCTACTATTACATTCCATATTTTTTTCTTAATTTATTTATTAATAGATTTATACTTGATTTATGGTTGGATGTTATCTGAAAAATTATAATATAATGTTTTTGTTAAAGGTAAACAATTTTAACATTGAAATAATATACCATGTATTTAATGATTATAAACATGAAATCTAATATCATTTGTCATTTTCATGG
Organism: Viscum album; assembly: GCA_963277665.1. NCBI lineage: Eukaryota > Viridiplantae > Streptophyta > Magnoliopsida > Santalales > Viscaceae > Viscum > Viscum album. Next base: position 132,727,139 of record OY728152.1, on the reverse strand, counting down.
CTGGTTCATGATTTGAAAAATCATACATCAAAACGGTGTGGTTTAATAAGTTTGTATAATAATATCAAAACTGTTGGTACATAATTTTGTAGACTATGTAGTGGAACCTTATGGCATGCCCAACATCTTTAAAATGAAGAATTTCTATACAAAACCTCTAGATTTTACCTCTCCCTTACCCATATATTTATCACCACTAAAAAATATGCATTTTAAGAGGATCACTATGAGACTCCACCTGGCTACACTGTAAATTTTAATCCATTCTTATACTATTTTCACAATGTTTATCAAATTTTTAGATACTTTTCTCTTATCCATTTCATTTTTTCATTTATTAATATTTAATAGATGTTGGTATAACGTTGGATGAATTGTATTTGTGGGTTTTTATAATCCCCACGCCATTATATATAGGGTGTCAAGAATCCTTTTGGGTCATCCCTTATTTATTTTCTTAAATATATGCTTTAACAATGTTTGATTGATATTGGTGTTCCATTATTTTGGATTCTTTATTACAATCTATAAAAGTCATGGTTTTTTAAATATTTTTCCTAAAATATTATATACATAATGAACTTATTCATTTTCCTAGTATGTTTCCTTAATAGAATTTGTATTGTAAAGGAATCCATTAAATTCTATATTTGATTGTACAAGGGTTATTATGTGTTATTGATTGGTTGATTTCATTTTCAATGGAATTTAGTGTTGGATATTAATTTGATAATATTTGGTACGTTTATTTTATATGTATTTGTGTTGTGTAGTTATTTAATAGTTATCTTTTTTATTTTTTATGATTTATATGACATTTTTTATATTTAAAAAGGGGGTTTATTCTTTATTTCAAAGCTATCTTCTCATTATTATTGATTTGAAAATGGGTTTCGAAAGGTTTTTTAAATTTTAATTTCTAAATGAAGATATAATGGACTCTTCGGAACATTTAAATATAACATTGAATAATATTAATTTTTCAATGGGTTTTGAATTTATTTTTCAAAATGGCATCACTGGTTTGGAAAATCCAATCACAATTAGAAACTTATGTGAATGGTTTTACATCCAAATGCATGAAACCTATACCTAAATCCATATGGTACAATGATTGAGATTAATTTGATTGTTAATGTAACTAATTTTTGTTTTAGGAGATGAAATTGGGGGATTATTTGAGGAGTGTGTGTGTAATAGTATGTTGTGGTTTGATATGGGCATGGATTTCCCTGTTTTATATTATTTTTGTGTTTAAATTAAATGGTAAAAATCATTCCTCCCAATGTATTGATATATAATGGTAATATTAGATATATTAGTTAGATATTGAGATATAGTAATTATATACTCATGATGAGACTAACTGGATCACCCTTTATTGCGATATGTTTTAACCCTAATGGTGTCCCACCTATAAGTCTAGGATAGAACATCTATGTGGATATAGAAGAGAAACATCATCAATAATCTGGAATATATTTCCATCATTGTTTTTTGGATAATATTACTAGATTTATAGTTTTTTCCTTAGATATGAACAATTTATAGAGCTCCCTATTATTCTATTTCATTTTTATTTTTCTATATTTATATTTCATTATTATATAAAACCATATACCATAGCTCACACCCACATTTATGGATAATATAGGTTCATCATTTTTAAGTCTAATTTCATTTATACTTACCTCTTATTTAATATAGTTCATTATATCAATGCATTATTTACCCATTTCATTGGTATTGTTTCTTCAATTTATATTTTAATCATTAATTTTTACATGGGTTAGAGTTTATTCCATTTTCATTTCATTTTTTGGAATCTTTTATTTAAATTACACTTTAAAATGACATTTAATACAATAAATTAGTTTATATTCAATCATTTTTTAGATTTAAAATTTTATTTTTAAGTAACACATATATTTATTTTTCAAAAATTATAGAAAATTGAAATTAAAATATTATATGTCAAAATGGTGTTTCAGGAGTGTTTTGTAATTGGAAATTCTATGACTATTTGTTAAAATAATAGTAGGGTGATTATGATCACAAACTATTTACAAAACATGGTGTTGGTAGACCAAGGGGGTTTCTTATTGGTTCAGTTTCTAGATTAGAAATTAGGCCATTAATCGAGTGGGTGTGATATTATTGTATGGTGACCCCATTTCATGAGGGGATTTAAATATTATAGTTTTTTTATTTTTGGATCATTTATATATCTTGTTAGTTTTTCTTTAATGTAGTCTAGTATTTTTATAATTGTAAAATTTATCTTGAATTTCATATTTATTCTTAGTTATGTCTTCTTTGGTAGTTTTTTTGTATCTATTTATTTTATTTATTCTTGGTCGACTAATATGTGGATTCACCATGCTAGATTATCAGTAGAAAATCCATTTTTTAATATTAATTTCCTATATTACATAATTCCCAATGAATTTATTTTGATTCATGGATCTATTTTCTTCTCTAGTGAGATAAGTAATGCAGCTCATGTCATGTCCCAGGGTGCCTCGAGAGATTATATCAAAGTTGGCCTATGTTGGATCTTTCAAATATGGTTTTATGGATTATGATCTTAATAAAACAATGCTTCATGAAACTCGTTTTATTTTTGGGATGTATAGTAGATGAGAGATAAGATAATCTTAAATAGGGAGGTATTCCATGAGTTGGTGTCGAATATCCACATCTTCTAAAGAAGACTCTGTTACAATGGGATTCTTGGATTTGAATGTTTATTCTATAATTTTGTTTTTATTATTCTTCATGGTTTAATATTGAATTGATTTTATTTTTTTCTTTTGGGACTTTAATATGTTTTTTGAGGGTTTTCATGATTTTGGGTGAAAATGGGACAAGATGTGGAGTTGAAAAATTTCCATTCATGACCAAATAACCATATAGTTCCCACAAAAATGGTTTTGTGAATCTCTTAGTTTCCTATTTTATAGTTGGTGCATGATCGGTAAAATAGTATTTCCCAACCGCGCACAACCCAAAATATATAAAACACATATTACCCTTGGTTATTTATTCTTTCAAATTGATTTTGATCTTATACCATATCTATTTGATATTAGTTTCAAACTGATTTATGGTATTCAAAATTAATTTTGATAACATTTATTTATCTTCTTAGTGGGAAAATTATTATAATATTAAAAATTATTGGTGATATAAATTTATGAATAATTATCCAAATATGGTAAATGGGATGTTTTGGACTAGTGAAATGAATTTTTTAGTGAACATGTAATTTAAAGCATGATTTATGTTAAATGATATGATTTTGAAGAAGGGTTTTTTAGGAGATGATTTAAACATTTATTGGAGTGTTTTATTTTTAAAGGGATTATAGTATATTATTTCATGTGCTATCATTAAATTATTATTTTTTGTTTTTTTGATGTTGTGGTTGAGTTTCTCATTATGTTTTGACATTTAGATCATGCATCATTGAAATTACATGGGGAATAATATGAAATTTATATTAGGGGACGTTGTTTAACCTTGTTTCTCTTATGTATTAAATGTATCTCTTCAATCTATAAACCTACCATTACTTGAGGTTGAGTGGTAGAGATGACATATTCTCAAATTTCACCCATATTATATTATAACCAAGGACTTAAATGTGGCTATGGAGTGTAAAGAGATAATTATATGGTTATGCAATTTATTTAATACTCTGATGACTCATCAGTTAAGACAATATTATAAATGATTTAAAGGTCAAGTATAGAATAATCTAGTACTATATACACCCTTTAATAAAAAATTAATACATCCTATGAGTTTTATATGATCATATTTATTTAGTTTAAATTTATTAAGAAGGAAACTATTAAGAGGGAAATGAATCTCAAGAACCTATTGTATGTTGAATAGTATATGAAATAGTATATCAGTTATTTCAACTAATTGATCCCTTTTTCCATTGGTTTTTTCATGAAATCATTGAATATTCCTATTTTGGAGAGGGGACTTTGTTGAAAATATTTTTCCATTTTTTTCCACCTATATAATTAATACCTTCATTTTGTTTTGGTCAGTGTTTATAATCTATATGGATATTATGTTTCCAACTATTTATGGACATGATGTCATTCTATAGGGATACTATGAATTTTTAAATTTTAAAGTTTTATGATTTTGAGAATATTCAGACCCATAATTTGCAAAACATATTATATTGTTTTGTTTTTTCATTTTAGCTTTAACCTTGAGTGAAAGTTTTATGGTAATTGAAATTTTAAATTATAATATTTTATATTATGGAACATGGATTGTTAAAATTTGGGTCTGTCCATATCTTAAACCTTATAAAACCTAAAATACCTTATCATGGGTGATTTTCATAGTAGTCACATGGTTTTCCAAACCACGCTTCCCAATTTTTTAGTTACACGTATGTGTTTAGTATGGGAACACAATTTCGATCCACCCACAACTACACATCATTAACCAATAAAAGGAACATACCCTAAATCTTTTTATTTATCATGGGGTCTAAATTATGTGTCAAGAAATTGTGCTTCAAGCACTAGAAGGTATCAAAATTCCCATAGAACTCAAGTAGTATCAGTAGTAACCCTTCACATATTATCATTATTAGTATGTTCCAGTTGAGAGTCTGAGTCTGAACCCATCTGAAATGTATCTCTATGGTACATCCTTCAATTAATCCAATACCACCGAGCCCATCCAAGGTAATCTTCTGAAAGACCATGTATCGCTCGAGGCCTGGATTTATCATGAGTCCTTTTTGTTATCGCACATAATGGGTTAAGTATCACCCAATGTATGGTGTAGCCACATTTCTAATGGTTCCATCCCTGAATGACCCTTTCGGAAGAAGATCACTCGTGAGTATTGAGAAACCCCAGGAAAACCCCATCTAGAAAATCCTAATACATCGTCTCCTTCGCATAATGTGTAACTAGTCAGGAACTGAGAGTCCTTGTATAGTCCTTAATACGGAACCCACGTTTCCCCACCTCCATGAATTTAATTAGATTTTAAGGAATAGATGCCACAGGGTACGAATTTTTAATTGCAAAATAATAATATAAGAAACTCAAATCCACATATTAATGATAATTCTAGTGAAGAACTTACATGTAATGCAATTTATCATTGAATTCATAACAAATACACATATCACATTATGATTGAACTATAGGATAATAATTTAACAAGAAACGAAATTCAATAATCATAGATACTCAAAAAAACTAAAGGTTTATGTTTTATAATAATCAAAAAGAATTTATTTAATTTAAATCTGAACCTAAAGGGGTTACACAACACATTAAATTAAATAATTTAATAATTTGGGGATAAAGAAAAATGATACCAAGAATGTTGGAAAACCCAAAGGGGTATCTAACTATGTGGAAACAATTTAAACAAACTAATTTATCTCAAACAAAAGTGCAAAAACTATGTTAAACTCTTTAATTAAGTTACAATAGGTAAAATTGAACATCATCGGTGGGAACTATCGAGTGAGACAACATGTGTTTTAAAATACACAATGAGAAAAGGGGAAAGAGAGTATATATCCTTCTTTTTACTCGTACAGTATCCTATGCTTCTCGAAAAACTTTTTTATGACATAAAACAAAAGAAACCAAACAAATTTAGAAAAACCCCAATTTCAGCTAAAATCTTGCCATAACAAATTTCTCAATGGCTTTAGATGAGATCGAACGATTCCTATTGTGTGAGGTTAGCCTTACAAATATCTTCACAGCAAACTAGAAAAAGTTGAAATATGAGGAGAAATGATACTGTAACAGGCTTTCAAATGAGAGGGATAAGTGGAGGCGCACCACCTAGGGGGCACTACAGACGTGACACCCAACAAGTGGGAGGAGAGGAGGAGAGAAAAAAAACGAAAATAAAGAAATAAAAGGAAAGGGAAAAAATAAAAATGAAAAATAAATATAATAAGAAATAAATAAATAAAATAATAAAAATAAAATGGTGGAAGAAATGAAATAGTTAATTAAAATCGGTTTACCCCATTTTAATTATTTTTAATTCCTATCCATCCATTTCTATTTTATTTTTTTATCTCCCTTTTTATTAAATTAATATCAATTAATATCTTTTTATTCTCTTTCAACTCTTTTATATTTTTTCTAGCTCGAACGTAGTGCTAGGGCGTAACATAAATTGTTTTTCCAAAATATCCAGAAAATATTTAATTAATTTTAATAGCTATACGGGACCCATAATAGGTTGCACAGGCACGTGCCCTGAGCTTATTTATGATGTTATACTAAAAAAACTAATGACTCATACCATGATTAAAGTTGGAACATTACAAGAATAATTAGGGCTTTTATGATTACATTAACCTACTGTAGAGAGGGGTTTGTAATCTTTTGTGATTCATTGAAGAAGGGACTAGGATATGTTGTCATGTAGAATGATATGGTGATAGATTATACCTTATTAAATATATGGTTCATGAGAAGGATTACCCAAATCATGATTTAGAGTTATATGTGGTAATATTTACATTAAATATATAGTGAAATTATATTTAGAAATGTGTGATATATATATACTTGTCCTAAAATTGTAATGTATATATTCACAAATAATTAGTAGAATATAGTCAAAAGAAGATGGTTATAACTGGTTAAATTTTATGACTACTCAATAAATTACATCCTCAAGAAAGTAAACAAGGTGGAAGATTCATTGATTCAAAATGATCATGTTAGCTTATCTAGGATAAAGATTAAAAATGATCAAATATGTCTAGATTACCAAAGTATGGATTTCTAAATATTGAACAAATGGGAGAAAATGTGTCTTTATAAAATAATTGTTCAAACAACTTTTTATTATCAATTTATAGAGTCCCACAAGAAACATAAATTCCTATATAAGAAGGTGAAGAATATTCTATATTTTTACAATGATTATTATGAAATGGGAATGTTCAAGAACCATGTATGTGTTTCATCCATTCTATATTTGAAGGTGTTGTTAGAGGAAGATCGTAGTTCTTCATTCTCTATTCATCTTAGACATAAATATATTTATATATATTTGAAAGAGTCTTATTGGTATAAATAATTAAGGGAGATATTAAAATCTTTGTATCTTGGTGCTTAGTATGTCATAATGTTATGTTTTAGAGACAAAATATTAAGGGGATGATACAATAATTACCTGTACAGGAATGGAAATGGGAAAAGATCACAATAGATATTTTAATTGAACTCCACAAAAAATATAATGGGAAAATTATATATGGGTTATAGTTGATCACAATACAATGTAAACACACTTCATTTAAATTAGAGATGATTTTTTTCTTGATCATCTTGATAGGATATACATTCTGGAAGTGTAAAGGTTGCATTTAGTAACACATTCTATTAAATCGGATCATCATTTAAGGATTAAATCAATATGGTATGGATGTATTTTGTACGATCCTGATATAGAGTTTTGTTTTATCATTGCATATACACCTCAGATATATATTCAGTTTAAGAAAACAATTAATACCATAGAAGATACATTGATATATTATTATATGTATTTGAAAAGTTGATGTGATCAACACCTTCATCCATTTGAATTTTCATACAAAAATAACTTTAAATTGTGAATTTAGATGGATCCTTACAAATCCCTCTATGGAAAAAATTATTGAACACCATTATGTTGGGATGAATTTGGTGAATGAAATCAATTACGACATAAAAAAACATAGTAAATAGTATATAATGTGAGATCTATTCAATAGTACATCAAGGAATATCAAAGTCAACATAAAGGTATTATTGATAATTGTATAAGTGTTATAGAATTTGATGTTGGGGATACATTATTTCAATATATTTATCAAAGGAAAAATCTTATGAGATTCCTAAAAAAAGTAAAGCTGATACCTATATATATTGTCCACTTTTATATTTTTGATCAATTAGTAAAGGTTTAATATCAATTGGCACTTCCAAAAAACCTCTCTCAATTCCATGACATGTTCCATGTATTTCTCATATGGAATTAAAAACATGATCATTCACATGTACTAAAATTAATGGTTGTACTACTAGATCTTGATTTTATCCTTTGAAGAACAAAATTTATAGATTCTAGATCATAGATATATAGTTCTATGAAACAAGACCACTAACAAGGTATAATGTGTTGTGGAAATACAACAAACGTGAATAAGTTATGTTTAACATGAGGATATGATGATGCAGAAATATCCTCAGTTTTTTTATTAGAGTAACAGATTTTCAATAGTCAAATTAATTTTAATGGGTGAAAAATTTAACACCTAGAGATTTTATGAAATACATATTTTTTCAAATAAATTTATCTTATTTGATAGCTTATTTTACATGCCACACCATGTTTTAATGAACTGAAATATGATATCAATATTATTATTTAAACATGACCATTATAACATATCCATCAAAATTATAGCTCTGAATTGGAATGAAAACATTTTTAAAACTATGTATAATAGTTTAAGATAAAGAATTGTTTTTCGAATTAATTACAAAATTGTTCTAAATACAATATATTATTGAAAAATAAATACTTCTAAAAACTATTTTCATAATATTTTGTGAAAAAAAATTCAAATTAATTATTCAAAAAAATTTAGAAATGGTTGGGTAAAAAAATAATTTTTTAATCAACATATCAAAACAATATTAAGGCTATTTGTTGAGAATATTCTTAAATGTTTAATTTTTCATGTAATAGTGATCAACACAAATTTTTATTTAAAACTAACTTTTTCATTTATTGAATTTAAAAATATAAATAATTTTATAACATTGTATAAATTTAAAATTATTTTAATTTTATTTTTATTAATCCAATTTTTTCATCAGAATAAACTACATTTTCATATTTTTTGTAAAATCTTTTCATAATTTTGAACGTATTTTGTTTAGAAAATAATTCTCTATCGCATCTATAGGTTTAATTTTAAATTAAAATATAGAAATTGGGTGTTTTTAATTTTTAAAAATGGATTCAATATTTATAATAAACATGATTATTATTATATAATAAGTTCAACATACTTTTTTGAAATAATGAATACTAAAAAAGATAAAATTAATTACAATATTTATGTTTAAAAAAGTGTTTACTGGGGGATAAACTAAAATGGTAAATGTTAAAATAACTTAAAAACTATTCTAATTAAATTTTATGGAAATATATCAATCCTAACTCATATAATTACTTATAATTAGACACTTTCTGTCCTTTTATCATGTATAAAATTTGGGTATACCTATTGCTTTTCAAAAATTTCAAGTGTTTCCTCTCCCTCAATTATAAAAGGGCATGCCCTTTCCTATCCTATTAACATATTCAAAGGGGATTGTGTGGTAAATACACACCTGAATACCTTAATTACTTATCTTACCACGTCCTAGAGGACTTATTTTCATTTTGGATCCCTCTATTAAAGGGTTTTGGTGAAAACTTAAGATGGTTGTTTGAAGAATAAGTATCAATCTGAGAAGAAGAATTTTTTTAATTTATTCCTCCACCTACATTAGTTGTAAATAAAATATGATGATATAAAAACAATATTATATTAAATATACTAAGATATTATTTTTTATTGTCATAACCTATATAAATATCCACATCCATAAAATGGTAAAAAATCCATCTATCTTGTTTATATTAGACTATTTCCTCACAAACCAATTTAATTAATTTTCCATCACCAACTCTCATAGAATGAGTTGATGATGTATTTAATGTCTATATGGTTCATTTATGTCATATATATACTTATATAATTATAATATCCCATATATTTTCATAACATCCAATACATTGAAAAACAATAATGTTGCTCGTGTGTACATGTGGACTACCACCTCTACAATATGATGTGATAAATTTTCATTTTATTAAATTTATTGTAAAAATGGATAGATTTAGTTAATATAAATTATATATATGATATAATAATTATTCAGTAAAGGTGAAATAATATTTACATATATTTTTTTCAACCACCAAAGAAGTAAAAACAACATTCATGTGTCTGTACGACCCACTATTTCCCTGACAGGTGTATTTTGTTTCTAATCTATAAATCCCTGACCCTAGTCTCCCGGAGTTGGTGTGTTATTTTGTTAAATTAGAATCATAATAAGAAAGAAAATGCTGAATGACCAAATACTTTACTAGTATTGGAAGACCATATTACATTTATGATTCCAATAATACAAATGTAAATGAAAAAATAACATGACACAATATAAAATAAAAAAAATTATATCCTTGAAAGATTATACAATTTTTTATTATTAATAACCTTTGGAAAAGAAACTACATAAAGGGGTTATCTCATAGGATAAATAAGGGTAATCAATAAAAAAATATCATAATGATAAACATTTTGCATAGTGAATAAATAAAAGTACAAAAGCCATTAAAAATAAACTTCAACATAATATGGTAGGAATAAGAGATGAATAAAATTTTCCACAATAAAACATAACCATGGGTATTATACTAGTTGAGTAAATTCCTTAACTATATATCAATATATTCCTAATGAGGGAATGAATAATTTCATACATCATAACCATACAGTCAAGGCATCATGCTAGAAATATAATTTACCACAATGTCATGGCCTCGTTCCAAGACTCTAGTTTTTCTCATGACACCTAACGATGCATCAAGGGGCTAGTTCATGACCCACCCATAACATAATAAGACCAATTCATTATTAATATGAATGGTGTGAATATATTCAACATATACATTCATATTTAAACTAAAAAATGAAATGTAAGTAACTTTCCCCATTCTTTAAACATAAACAGTAACCATTCAGAGTAATGTGATGAATGGTATCAAGATAGCACATCCATAGTAAAAAATAATAATAAAAGACATTAAAAAATATTATATATTACATAATAATAGGAACACCCCAATATATTACGTGATTCAAAAAAGATTTTGAAATAGATAAAGATACTTTTAAATGATACAATTGAAACATTCTTGAGGAAATAATCCTTAACCATTCCAAAGTATCCCTTACCACCTTGAATCATTCAAATAATAATTCCTTAGAATATCATGAGAATAAGGATACTATTGATATTTTATAAAGAAAAGTTAATACATATAGAAAAATCAAGGAATAAGTGGGGAATAAATCATATATCTCATAAAAGTTAATGTGAGACGAGAAAAATACATTTTACTTCAGAAAGAGGACTTCTTTGGGAAAATCATTTGTATTTGTCATTAAATCAGATTTTTTATAATTTATATCCCTTAAAAGAATAGGGTTGAACATTTAAATTATGTTTTAGGGATACATTTTTTCCCACCATAGTGAAATCATGTGATACGTGTTTTTTAAATAAACTTTAGAAATAAAACATTTTAGTGTGGTTTAAGGATAATATTAAAGAGATTTTAAAGTCGAAAGGAATGTTTTTTTATAAAACTAGAAATGAACCAATATAAATTTAAATGATAAAATTTAATATTTTAGAAAAATAATGTTGTCATAAAATATATTATATATTATTTTTTAATACAGGTACGAATTTGAAAAGTTCCCTTCAATCAGGATTGTATTTTCAGAGGAATTTTTTTAAAATATTCATTTAAAAGATGTAACTACACATAAAATAAAGAAGGATTATTATTGGTAGAAATGTATATAATATTAAAATATAATTTATGAGTATTACATAATAATAAATAATAATTTCATTGAGGAATGTAGATAATAAGGTTAACCCGAATGAAAATGGAGGTTCTGGAAAAAAATCCTTACAACATGGTAAACAATCGAATCATGTTCCCCAAAATTAAAAATCACAATATAATATATTAAATACCCTAAAAATAAATATATTAATTATATGGTACAAAAATCGTATGTATAAATACACCATACTAAACAAATAGTAGTGAATACAGAATATCTCACAAAAAAAGGAAGTGAGATGAGGAAACCCTTAACTTATGTTCAAATATATTATGCACTTTTTCTTAATCTTATGAGTAATTAAATTATATTCATCAATTCATAATCACGTAACCATATATATATATATATGTAATTTCTTGATTATATCTTTATTATGTTCTAATATGGTCTTTTAAATTGGTTAAGAGACTCAATTTCATCATTTGGGAGTTCCTATTTTCTTAGTTTTCCTGATCAGTTCGATTGTATAAGAGTATGGAAGTTCATGTAAAATGGAAATTGAAATCCATAATTGAAGTTATGAGTTATTATTTATCATAAATAGGATTACAGTTTAATATAAACCGTTTGGTTATTTTTGGATAGTTTGAATCATTAAATAAAATTGTAATGATAAACGCTTGGATAAATTTGGTTGTTTTTTGATCACCATGAAATCTTTTTGTTTTATAATTTAAAACCATGTGTTAAAATAGATTATAGAACAGTAAATAAGATATAATAAATATATTACTATTTTCTTCAAAAATAATAATGGCTTGGTGAAGACAATTGAAAATGGAAATAGAAATTGAAAACTCATCATCATTGAGTGTGATAAATTAATACATCTCGGATGGTGTTTTAATTTTTATTATAAGAGAAGGGGTAAAGAGTGATGATGATGAAATAATAAATTTAAATAATATAATTCTATTACATGTAAGTAACTTTAATTATCATATAATTTGGATTTAGTGATGTGAGGATAGAGGAACAATAGAAAAGAATTTGTAAAAGAAGTTGAAAGAAAAAGGAAAAGAGGATTTCCTCTTGATTACTCCTCCTTGAGAACCTCCTTAAGGCCTTTTGTGTTGGGATTTTAGTGAGGAAAGTAGGTATTGGAAATGAAGAAGGTTCTTTTTAAGAGTATTTCTTAGAACCTAGGAATGGATCAAAGATTTAGTGCAATGAGAGGAAGAGGTGGTGAGGGGTGGTTTTCTTAGTGGAAGATAAGATTGTTTTCCATTATTAAATTATTTTGGATCAATATGATGAATATTCATGATTATTGTCACTAAAAATAGTAATAAGTGAATTTTATATATAAAAAATTTTAATTTAAATCATACATCACTCAAACATGATGAAAAAAATCATTTATTTGGCATATTTTGAAAATTATCGAATTCCACTATTCACCAAAAATTTGATTATTTTAGAAAATACCAAAAATTAAACTTAACCATTTTCCAATGTGTATAATCAAAAAACAAACTCCATTCATGGAAATAATTTTTTAAATATGAGAAATATAATTATTAATTACAATAACCATTTACTCAAAAAATGCAGTTTTTGAAATTGTAACTATTTTTATAACACCCTGAAAAATTAAATAAGGTCACATTAAATTATCCAAAAATCATTGGGAAACAAAATATTTATTTATGAATCCATAATATGAAAAATAAATTATCTTTTAAATTAATTTATTAATTAGAAAATTTTAATTAAATATTTATTGGTCACAAAAATACAAACACATAATTATTAATGTACAAAATATTCACTTTCATTTATATGGTGCCTAAATATTATTTATACTTACATGGGTGAGGTTACTATTAATAAGGGTATAATACTATTCAAATGGGTCATGTTACTATTTAGAATGGGTACATTGCTATTCTTAAGGGTCAGGATACTATTCAACAGAAATTAAGGTGATATTATCATACTCTAAATATTTTACTGAACGTAACTGTGTGTGTATTTTTTTAATTAAAAACATAGAACTGGAAAAATTATGTTTAACATCTTATTTATAATTATAAAAATGTGTTATTTCTTAGTGAATCGGTGTTGTGTGCATGTAATCTATCTAATGAATTTATATCATTCATAAAATCTTAGGGTGTCGTAACAATAGTGAATATATTCATAATATAACTTCAAATTTACTCAAATAATTATGATAGTAAATATATATATTATAACCAACTGTTAAAATGAATTTTGTTAACAATCAAATAAAGATATTAATATTAAAATATTCTTTTAGAAAAAAATACTATAAAATAGTATTTGTTTTTTATATTAATTTGATATAAAATAATGTGAAATATAATTATTATTAACTAAAACACATAATTATAAATTATTACTTTTCATACCATAACGTATTTAAAATTATAAAACAAATTAATTGGTTTTTACAATATCTCTAAAATTTATAAATTAAATTAAATTTTAATATTATAAAAACATTTTTTTATATAATTATTTAGAGTATAGATATAATGTAACATTAATCTATGTATAAAAAATAAAAATACTTAACGAAAAGATATATAAAAAACATAACAGTCATCACCATGAATAATGATTTCAATAAATGATTGTTAATAAAAAGGGTGATAAAAGATTATCAGTAAATATTATATGGTATCATATATATTATTATGGTTATATAATATATTTATAATAAAACAATTTTTATTATACTGTATGTCTGAATGTAAATGAAAAAATATGATACTTGATGTAAGTGATTTTCATCCAACTTGTATTTCTCTAAGACACATGCCATATTCAACACATGTTACCTTTATATAGTATATAAAATAACCATGAATGTATTTAATGAGGGAAATTATTAGAATTGTGGGAATATAAATATTCATCTATGATTATTTCTTTTATGGGGAATATGATTCAAAATTTACCAATTTTGTAAATGTTTTATGTTACAATTCCTTTATTTATAAGTATTAATTATGATTAAGTTTTCTATGATAAAATATTATGATCTATCTATCTGAAAACACATGAATTATCATTTCCACTTAGTATTTTGGATAATTGAATGTTTACCTTTCATTTTCTTATCTTTAAGTACTTAAGAGTTAGGAAGAATGTTTTTAAATAAACAGATATTACATTTTTGATAAAATTTAATTTTTCATCCACATCCATGTTTTATAAAAATTCATTAAATATTATGTAATAATTTTAAATGAATTTTTAAATTCATCATTTCTATTTTTTGTTTAATTAAATTTTACAAAAAAAAAATTTTTTACCTATTTCATAATAAAGTAATTTTTAATATTTACAAAAAATGTGAATGGAATCATTGTCTTATCATGTACTTAATAAAAGGTTTATTCCATTATCATGTAAATTAACTTCTTTCATTTATAAGTAACTTGTTTAAAAGTTAATTTAAAATGAATATGTTTTCTTTTAACATTTATGAAATTCATTGATTTTGAATATTTGATTTCAAAGTGTAATGGTTTTTTTCCTCAAGAAATGTTCCATGTGATCATTCAAAAATAATTTTCCATATAAAATGATATCCATATATGTTACTTGTTAACCCTATGTATATAATCGAATGATATCATCCTTATTATTTCTCTATATGGTTGATTATTATGATGAAAATATGTTTACAAATCCCGTTCATTTTCCATAGGTTTTGATACAATGAATTAATGAAATTTCTATTAAGCCCATTTCTTTATTATGGGTTACGCCAGGATGAAATTATTTTACAACCCATTCCATTTCAAGGGTTATGATATGATTAATGTTTTCTGATCGTGTGTCACACATATGTATTATGTTCATTTTTTAATGGGTGGGCCTAGATTTATTTACCCTCTAATGAATTTTTTAAAGATAGATATCTCATGAGATAAACATAAATTGAATTGGGAGTAAAACAAGTTTAATAACAGGTATTTTCTAATATTATATTCTAATGAGTGAACCATGACTACTAGGATGTTTTGAGGAGTGAACAAATTCCACTATGATATTTTTGGAGACAAGCCTTGACTACTATAGAATTCATTTACAATTCTTAATTTTATTCCACAAATCAATGTCTTATACCAATTTTATTCTCTCATGGATTATGTAATTTGATTCCTTTATGATTCATGTATTATAAATTTAATATATTGATTCCATGACTCAATTTGATGATCTGTTTTATCTAGGGTATGGTTTTCAAATGTTGTTATCATGGTCTCTAACCCTTATTTCCAGGTTATGTTGATAACTCCTTTTTTCTACCCTTATAGTGGATTTGAGATCACCCTTTGTTATTTTAATTTTCCCAAGGTTATGTGGAAAGGTATTATGTAAATTATGTATAAAAAGGATGATGATTATGAAGAACATAGTGGGAGATAATGCAGTTCACTTATGAATATGTTATTTATGTATTCATGTTTTTAAAGACATTGTACCTATATAATTAGTTCGTGGGTCATTACTTTATGTTATGAATATTGAACTATTAAGATATGATAAATATTTATTAATATAATGGGTTGAAATATACATGATAGGTTTCATTAATGGATTGAACATAGGAAATGGTTGAAAAATTATTCAATTTCCATATTAGAGAGTGTTATTTAGAGAAAAATATCACCTCTAAGTCTCTTCCATCCAATGTTCTCTTTTAATTTTTTCCTCAATGACCAATAAATTTATTTCTTGGAATCACATGGAAATAAATTTCTTATAACACATTATAAAAAAAGAATTCATTATCATAAATTTTTATGATACCACAATGAAAATATGAATCACCTCTACAAAATAAGGGTGATATATAAATATTGATAATTATAATGATGGATCCACATCATGGTTCTATGAATTAATTCTAGCTAAGCCTCCTTTTAAAAAATAAAACATTTATGAGTTCCATTAGGATAATTTATTCCATGTTTTCTTCCACACATAGTGTATAAAGGAAAGTTCATCGTTTTCTCTCCTTGGTTATTATAACTTCCATGGAATTCCATATTTATTTTTTATCAGAAGCATGAGATTGATGGGTATGTAACATCTCTATTTCCACATTGGTATCACATAAAATTATTTCTTTATATAAATTAATGCCCCTTATGGATAATTCCCTTCATATAAATGGTTTTATATGATTGATCAACATTACATAAAAATCAGACAATTATATGAGAAGCATACCTGGATGGCATGAAAATTTTGTCTCATTGTTACAAACGGATTCCCCAACCATCCATTTTACCCAAATTAATAACATTTCCATATTTATTATATGATTATAAAGAAGATGCTTATTGATGAAAAATCACATAAACACACCACACTCCAGGGAGTGAATTTATTTTAACTTCCTCGTGTTCTTTATACGATCTACCCACTAATTTTATTCAACTTCTAAATGATAGATTGATAAATATATTTTTTCTTGTTCCAAATACTAGAAAATGTAAATGATATTTTCTATAGTGCTGATTAATTACTCTGCATCTTGTGGATTATCAGATGAACTAAAAGAATGCGGATTTTGCCTCATGAAGGATTCCATATAACATTGTTCTCTCCACTGGTCATTGGTAAGATAAACATGATTCATAGATTGAGAATGATGCATAATTATAGAAACAAAATTTTACATTCTAACTAAATTATTATTTAGTATATCAGGAAGAAAATAATTTCATTTTCCAACAAATTCAACACTAACATTGTTCCTTTAAGTTCCATCCAAACAATTAATCCAAAATAAAAATGTGAGCAATAATAATCATAGTAGGAATAAATATAAAATGAAAAAAAAATTATAGGATATAAAAATCAAGATAAATAATTTTCAATCATGAAACCATAGGTTAATACTAGGTCATTCATGGACATCATCTAATAAAAACATTCAAAATGGATCATAAACAAATTTTCAGTTATCCATGAATATCCCACAGTAGTTTCAACCATGGTATTTTGTAAAGAAAAATCACTCTAAACCAGAATAAAGGTTCGAATATACTCAACCATTTCTTCTTCATTCCACTACCCCTAGATGCATATTTTCAAATATCACACCCAATTGATAGCTATATATTACTAAATTTTTTCATTTTTATGATTGTATATGATTTATATTTATAAAAACCCCCAAAACACCTTTTTTAGGGTTACAATGTATAATATCATAGTAAAAAATAAGAATAAAAAAGAAAACCAAAATGATTGCATGAGAGTGGGGATTGAGGAAGTTCATGTGAATACTGTCGAGTTGCATGTTCTACTTGATGATCTAGACATCTCAACTATCAATGATACTATAAAAAATTTCATAACAAGTACATATATTCTTATAAAGATACATAACATATTAATTAATAAATAGTATGAAAAAATCATGTAATATTTGACGAAAAACGGTATTAAGTGATGTATGGTATTACAGATTGATAAAGATGTGATGAAATGGAAGTTTGGATCAAGAAAATCATGTGTATCGAGAATGAAATCAAAAGGACCTTCCAAAAGTACCTTCTAACCTCTAGTTACACTAAAAAATGTGTTATCATTACACATTCAGGTAGATACCACATTTAAAGATAGATATAATTCTTACATTCCATATGAAGATGAAATATATGGAACATTCATTAAAGACATAGTTAGTCTCAAGAGTATAAATAATATTCTCTTGTTTAAAAGGATGGGAGTTTAAGTTATAAATAAACACAAAAGGTAAATTTCCATAATATCTATATCCAAAAAATGATATAATATATACATTAATGTTAATAAAAATTCATATTTTCTATAAGGATTTATATGACTACTATATATAGGGAAAACTATGTGAAATGAAATTTAGATTCGATAATCTAGGTATCATTTCTATGCAAGAAAAGTCATTGGAGGAGAATGAAATTGATATAAAAAAATGAGATAAGTAGTTTAATTTATAAAAAAACAAACAGACGAAAGAATCATTTTTATTCCTATAATGTAGGGGATAAAACTCTATAATCTAATCACACAAAATATTTTTTTTCCATTTCATATTATTTAGGAAGTAGTGGATGATGATCACACGTAATATGGAGTAACCATATATATATTTTTGTGATATAATGCATGGATTTAAAAAAACCAACCACACATTACGTGTATTATTAATTTTTAATACATTGAAATCAACATTTTATATATAAAAATTGAATTATATGTTTCTGTCTACGTTTTGACAATAATTTTGTTATGATATTGTATTCATTAAATATAGGATAAATCATGAAACAAAGTCAGTGACTAATCCTTAAAATCATAAAGATTACATCAAATGGAAATAGATTAATGTATATATAGATATAATTAACTATCAAAAAATACTTCAAGATAATTTATTTTTTTGGTCAATGTTTTTTCACTGTATTAAAAAAGATAATGGAAATGATTATGGGTATTATGTTTGAAAATTTATGAGAGAGATCATAAACTAGTAAAATATCAGCATCCTTAGACATTTATTTTAAAATTTTTATTACAATTTCATTAAAAATATTTATTAATTATTTTTTTCTATATTTTCTCCATACTATAATGATTTTGGATATCATTCATACTAAAAAGATGGATGAAATTTTTTTATAGAAGATTGGGCATCGAACATAGTGTTATAATGTTTGAAGACAGAAAATTTATGTAATTACCTAATAAGACTAATATGAAGTATGGGTTATGACTTTTTAAATATACATTTGGTGTGATTATTTTTTATATATATGATTATATATTTTTTGATTTATTTCTATAGGATAATTACGATGAAGGAAAACAATTTTATTAGAAATGAATTTACAAAATACATGGTGTAATATTTTTTTCTAGTATCATGAAGGGTTAATTTCATAATACTTATTTAATAATTTAATCATCATTTTATATATTCTGGTTTTTTAAATTTGTTAATAATTTTATGTGATAATTATTTTTTAAAATTTAGAAATTATTTCAAAACACAACTCACATGTTCAAAAGTGAGAATACATGCTTTGATAATTTTTATACATTAAGGAAATGGTTTATATTTCACTTGTAACATTTAAAACTTATATGAATTTGAATTCAATACATGATGTGATGGTAGGACTCGAAGTATTATTTTAATAAAAAAATTGTTATTTTAGTAAAAAAAACCTAAAATTGTCAAAAACCCCAAGAAATGAAAATTAATTTTATTAAAACATTATTGAAATGATCAATAATTAATTTTTCACATGTAAGAGTTTACTACACATAAATATGAGACATTTTGTCATATATATGACCTACAATACGTGTTATCTGTAGAAATGCGCCAATTTAGTTTAAAATGCATGTCAAAATAGCCAAAACTGATCAAAAGAGATTGGATTGATTTCATGCTTTATAAAACAAATCTGAAATTCATTTTTCACATGTTGGAATTGACCTCACATCAATACAACACTTTTTTTTATTTAAATTACTCAAATTATGTGTTCTGAGTTTAAAATTGACATTAATTTTAGTTAAAAAGACATGTGACATTCTCAAAACCAATAAAACGAATTTGGATTGTTTTGATACATTAGGAAAATTGTCCCTCATTAATCTGGGACATGTAGTAATCATCTGTAACTCAATATGATATGCAGTATACTTAATATTACAAAAAATTTATTTTTTTAGTTTAAAAATGACATTTTATTAATGTATTGTTTTGTATTTACGTTTAATTTATTACATTATAGTATTACTAACATTAGTTTTTTTAAATAGGTGGATTCTTTTTCTCATGATGTGGTGGTTTTTTTATATCTGCTTAAGCTAATTAGAGATGTGACTTCAAGAATGTAGCTAATATAAGGGAAATAATGAAATGGGTTAATATTGTATACTAATATTATATAAAGGTGAATTCCTACTACATATTTAGTTAATTGTGTCCCTGTTTTTTCTACTATTTTTAATTTAATTTTCTTTCCATTTATCCTACTATATATTTTTTTCATAAATCATTTAGGCATTTATTTTTTTCCTTAAAATAACAATAGAAATCTATAAAAGAGGGAAAATATTTCTTTTAAATGAGGTGTTTCAAGAGGAATTTAGATTCCCCTTCCAACCAAATGGAAAATTTATTTATTTTCTATCTTAATGGAGTGGTGGAATGAAAAACAGAAATCATATACTCAATTAGAAATATCTCAATCTGATAAATTGTGCTTAGTATAACTCATACCATATTATTTTAGTTACATTTTAGTTCAAAACACACATCACGTACCCTAAACTAATAAAACTCATTCAGATTGTTTTGATACATTAGGAAAATGATCCAGAAGTCATTTGATATATATATATATTTAAGAATCAGACACACCTCAATCAGACACATGGTGTGACTGGTATGACTCCAAGTGTGTCATTTTATACAAAATTGAAATTAATATTTGTAAAAGAGATAATCCATATACATAAAAATGAGAAAACACATTCAGAATGTCTTCATACATTAGTATAATGATCCATAAGTAATTTTTGATGCACTATCAGAATTTTTACCTATAAACACGTTTTAAAGCTATTGGTATTGCCGAAAAATATGGGTATAGTCTGTACCCAAGGTTCTATGAACAGTGTGGAATCAATATGGTAGTATAGACCTATAACAACGAGTTAGTAAAATTATGGGTAATGGCCACCTATACCCATAGTTTTAAACCATTGGTATAAGCAGTTTATATGTACATACCTATACCCATGGTTTGGCTAGACTGTATGTATGTGTTATTTATTTAAAAAATCCTCTATTGGATTTGATCCAAGCACCTTCCACCTACAGACCAACAAACTCACCATTATCCTATAAAAATTTTATTTTCTTGTATTCAAATACACATATATATATATATATATATATATATATCTGTGTGTGTTTGTACATATATAAATAAATTTATTTATATAATTTTTTTTATTGTTCCTATTATGGAAATAAATTTTCCAACCTATACCCACAATTTGGAAAAGCTATTGGTATTGGTGCACATAAATATTCCTTATACCCACAGCTTGGTCAAACCATGTGTATTGGTTTTCCCTACCAAAAATTCCTCACCAAACCTATTTCTAAAATTTACAAAAATTGTGGGTATATAGGACATTTATACCCATGGTTGGTGGAGAAACATCATTACCAGTCCTTCCCAAAAATGTTTTACTGTGAAACATATACTAATGATTTACAATAACTGTGGGTATAGTTCTTTCTAATGAATTGTTTTCCCATGAAACCTATTCCCATAGTTTAAAAAACCATGAGCATAGGGGTGACCTATACCTATGGGTTTATAAAATCATGTGTATAGCCTAGTTTTCGAATAGTGATGTGCAATAATCATCCACAACTCATTCCGATAGAACGTGTTCCAAGAATGACTCCATGTGTTTCTTTTAATATAAAATTGAATTTAATTTTAGTAAAAAGACAAGTGACATACTAAAAATATAGAAAAACAATTCATATTATTTTAGTAATTTGGGAAAATTATCCACAAATAATTTCAAATATTTAGTAATTAATCTTACCTCAATCTTATGCATGGTGATCCCATTTTAACTCATAGTTATTCTTATCGGCTTAAAATATGCATTTTTGTTAAAAAAGAGTCCCTCTCACTAAAAAATGAGAAAAGAAGATCCTAATTTATTGATAATTTAGCGAAAAAATTAATATATTATTTTTGAAATGTTGGAATAAATTGCATATCAAAACAACATAAGATGTTATTGGTAAAATTAAAAGTGTGTGTTTCCAATTTTAAATGAAATTTTAGTATAAAATAAAAATGACAAACAAAAAACAAAGAAAACATATTGAAATTATTTTGACACATTATGAAAATGATCCATAAGTCATTTTTATGTGTTGGGATCAATTGCATCTCAATCGAATGCACGGTGAGACCGGTGTGACTCAAAGTGTGTATTTTTATTTAAATTTTATATTGATTTTCATGAAAAATTAAAGTGACATACTCAAAATCCAAAAAAAAATGAATTCATATTTTTTTTGATACTTTTGGAAATTTATTTATATATCAATTGTGAGGAGTAAAAATCAGCCTCACTATAATCATATGTACAGTTTTACCAATATGACACAAAGAGTGTCTTTCTTATTTTATATTGACATCAGTTTTTATAAAAGGAATGTGACATTCAAAAAAATATGGAAAAAATATAGATTGTTTTTGGTAATTTATAAAAACAATAAAAAAAGATTTTATTTAATTTTAAGGTATAATCTACTCCTCAATTCGACACATGGTGTTCCTGGTATTACTAAAAGTGTGTCTCTTTATTTAAAATTATCTTTAATTTTAGTAAAAATGAATAGTTGCATACAAAAAAATGACAAAATGAATTATCATTTCCTTGATTCTTAAGAAAAATGATCCATATGTCATTTTTTATGTGTAGGATTCACATTTTCACCAAATTGACACATGGTGTCCCAATTGTGAATCCATTTGACTGCCATCTGTTTAAAATTAATACTTTAGTTCAAAACGTGTTTCTCTCATTGAAAAGTTTATAAAAACACTTTTATTGTCTTTATAATTATGGCAAATGATTCATAAGTCATTTTGTATCTATATTAATCAATATCATGTCTTTTCAACACATGATGTGACCAGTATAACTCAAAGTGCGTGTTTCTAGTTAAAAAATTACATTTTTTATAAAAAGACGAGTGACCCACTCAAAACCCCGGGAAAAAATTAGTATTGTTTTATTTGTAATAGTGAAATTATACATATGTCATTATTTACTTGTACAAATCAACCAAACATAAATTTCATGCATCATGTTAATATTTTGACTTCAAGTCTCTTTTTATTTAAAATTGACATGAAAATTAGTAAGAAAATCATTTTACATACTCAAAACATAGAAAAAATCAATCATATTGTTTTACACAATATGAAAACAATACATATGTCATTTTATGGCTGTATGAATCCACATCATCTCAATTTGACACATTATGTGACCAAAATGTGTCCACATGTGTATTTTTATTTAAAATTGAAATTAATTTTAGAAAAAAAATGAATAGTAACATACTCAAAATTGAGAAATCGCAATAATATTGTTTTGATATATTAGGAAAAGGATCCATAGTTATTTTATGATTTTTTAAGAATTAGACTCACCTCAATCTGATTCATAGGATGATTGGTTTTTCAAAAAGTGTTTTTATCAGTTTAAAATTTTCATTTTAGTTCAAGATATGTGTCTCTGACTAAAAAATATGAAAACATTGTATGATTGTCTTGTTAATTTATAAAAATTATTTATAATAAATTTTTGGAATGTATGAATTAGTCTCACATTACCCTTCACATGATGTGACTGGTATGACTGAAAGTACATTTTTCTAGTTTAAAATGAAATTTTAGTAAAAATGTCTAGTAACATACTCAAAACCATGAAAACACATTTATATTTTCTTGATATGTTAGAAAAATATTTCATAACTCATTTTTACATGTATGAATCAGCCACACCACCATTCAAGGCACGACGTGACATGTATGACTCAATGTGTTTCTTTTTATTTAAAATTGACATAAATTTTAGTAAAAAGGAAAGCGACATACTCTAATCTAAAAAAAATTCATATTTTTTTGAAACAATATAAAAATGATCCATTAGTTATTTTTTATATGTAGGAATTATTTTCACCTCAATATAAATCATGGCATTCCCAGTATGACTAAAAGTGTTCACAATCAGTTTAAAATTGACATTTTAGTTCAAAAAGTGTGTCACTGAATCAAAACTGTGAAAATAATTATAGGATTACCTTGATAATTTTTGAAAAAAATAATTTGTTATTTTGACTTTTAGAAATAAATATCAAATCAGACTGATGCATGGTGTGATCAGAAGGACTCAAAGTGCATGGTTCTAGAATAAAATAACCTTTAAGTAAAAAACACATATAATATACTCAAAACTATGAAAAAGAATTCAGATTGTTTTTATACAGTAATAAAATGAAAATTATGTAATTTGGACATATTGATATTTAACACACTTTAATCCAAAACATGAAGCGGTTGTTATGAATCAAATTGTATGTTTCAATATATAAGTTCCTTTTTTGTTTAAAACAAACATCACATTTCTAAATTTGGGAAAATGAGCTCAGATTTTAATCTCATGATTTAATTTAATAAAAATAATTAGTTTCAATTAAATTTTATTTTAAAAATATATATTCCATTTTCAAATAGATAATCCTTGAAGACAAACAAGAAATGATGTGACATGAAAGAATCAACTACAACACAATCAAATACACGATGTTCCTTGTATGACTCAAATTTTAATTTAAAAGTTAAACATTGTGATTAATTTATTTCTTTATAATATTACTTACATAATAATTGTTTTCTTATATAGGTGCATTATTTTTCTCATCATGGGGTGGTTTTCACGGTAAGTTCATGACATGGTTTTGGGGGCCAACAACAAAAGAATGCTGATATTTTTGAATGCTATTTATAATTTTTACTAACTCATATAATTATAAAAATTAATGTTTTAACTGTTTATAATGTCTCTTTTCGTATAAATTTAGGGAAAATTTTATTTCTTTTAAACTCTATATTTGTTATATGTTATTAAACTATTTTAAAATGTTGTAGTGTGCTATAAATTTTTCAACACACTAGATTATACACTCTTATTAGTGCTAAAGAAGCTTTCATAAGGGTCCCTTTATCGTCTCCTTGTTTATCAGAGATAATGTAAATCATTATTAGTGATAAATAAAAACACTAAAAATTGGTGGCCTCTGTCAATGTAAAAAATAATAGTTAATGGTACTCTATTTGAGTGATTTTTTTAGAGATGAAAAAGGCGACCTTTATGAATTATTTTCCATTACTGATAAAATCCTAGGGCATTTAATATCACCCAAGTATTCAATGTTTTTTGTGTTGATAATACCCAATTTTAGCAATTTCAATGGCCTATTTTGTAGTAGTATGAGTAGGATATAAATATTTTAACAAAATATCAAATTTTAGTATATTAAAATAATAACAAAATTATAGAAACAAAATATGAAACAAAAGAAAATTATTGGATCATTTATGATATGTCATGGTTGAAAATACATTTTATATATCATATTAATTGATAATATGAAATTAAAGTGTCGAATACTTTGGAAATAGGGAATAATGATGAAAAAAATACAATTCATAGAAATGAAATGGATAATGATAACATGTTTTGACTTGATAAAAAACAAGGAAATGTGACACAAGAATAAAAATAAGATAATAACAGTGAGAAATAACATTATTCCACATACTAAATGAACAAACTCATTAGGTTTATGTGGTAAAATTATTGAGAACCCATCATTTCCATTCCTATGGTAATAAGATCATTATGGCCACACATCATATATAATTATATATAAACATAAAACAATTCATTTGAGGGTGATATAGGACCCCAAAAATCTTCTTCCACGCTAATGGTTTCTACATAAAATTCTTAATAAACTTATTTTAATGAAAATATGTAAAAAAACATATTTCTTATATTTTCTAAAAAAACACATTAAATTAAATTAAAAGATCATGGGAAATGAAAAATATCATTTTCCAAAAAGAATCATATCGTAATATAATATATTTTATGATCATAAAATTACTTCATGAGAGATAACATTTGAAGAAAAGTTTAATTAAAAATATAATTTACTTCACAAATGAAATCAATAATTATTATAAATAATAATGTGAAAATTTTAAAAATTAATGGTGGGAAATATATTACATTTGAAAACATAATTATTAATAGTTTTAAATAAAATATCCTTGAACATATATATTAGTTTGCAACCAAATATTTTTTGGTTTATAAATAATTTAATTTTAGAAGGATGTGAAATAAATTTTTATAATATTTTGAAAGACATTGGTTTTAAAACCCATATAGAGACCATCCATGTTCTTAAAAAACTATTACATAATTTGAAATATAATAAGAATTAAATATCTAAATAACTAGTATCTAAAGGTCTAGTTTCTTGGGAAAATTTGGACCATATATAGTGAAGCATAAATATTTATTTAATTCCTTCATCTCTAGCTTCTTATTGACCCTCTTTTCTTGCTTAGTACAAGTATTCACCTGAGGATACACATCAAAGTAAGGGGTAACATAAAATCCCAATATGGGGGTGAATAAGAGGCAATAATCATGGGTGATCATAATAATAATCATAATTATATAATAAAAGGATCATAACCATAATTGTGAGAGGAAACATTAGATAAAGGCATGGAACATGGAAATGCATAAAAATGAAACATCATGTCTTAATGGTAAAATACCTCACATAGTTGAGAAAAAATCATGAATCATGTTCACACATATTTCAAATTATCTAACGAGATTCATCACAATAACCAATGGATTTGATATCTATGTAAATCAAGGCTCACCCATCACATAATAACATTTACATGCTCTATATAATTTTGTGTACACCCATCACATTATAACATTTAAATTATCATGCATGCCACATAGAATGTATACCAATATTTGACATAAGATAACACATAGAAATGAATTTGATTAATTTAATAAAAATTAAATTCATAAACATTAGATGTACTAAGATATAAATGGAATAAGATTCTTGGTATTAATCATTATTGAATAGTAAACAATCTCATGAGAAATAAAAGATGTGTTTTTTGAAAGAAGAGTTTTTTTGAAAAAAACTTTTTATTTTTCAAAATTTTCTTTGGAAACATTTATATATAAAAAATGGTAAGTATAAATAAAGTATACTTAAATAAAAATAAATAAACATCCATAATGAAAATGGAGTGAAATATATAAATCACAAATGAAGAGAGTTGGGTTTGAGAATTTCCTTTACCATATGTTGGAATGATTTCTGAACATTAATATGATGGATAATCAAATTAAAATCAAGAATTTTAAAAAAAATAACCTTTTATACATTGATTTTATTTATTATGTTTTTTAATTTATTTTATGGTATTTTGATGAGTTATCGTGTTCAATTTCATTGTTTTTGAGTGTGTGTTTTTCTTGGTTTTGAGGATCGATTCAAATGTATATGAGTATAGAAGTACATGTAAAATTGAAAAGGCACTCTCGAATTATAATAATATGTTATTAATGAACATAAATAAGTTTAATTGGTCTTATATGTAATTTTTTTACATGGTATGATGTTGAGTCAATAGATAATTAGTTAAAGAACATTATTTAATTTATTTGGTTGATTTAATGATCATTAGGAGATTGTATCATTTTATTTAACATAATTATTATAAATTGGATCCAGAACATTATATAACTTATAATATATATAATAATATCTTATTTAACAAAAATTATGGTTTTGTAACTGGACTTGATGGCGGTTGTGAAAAATGGAAACGCATCCTCCATGGGGGCGGTAAATCGACACACCACGAATGATATTTTCATTTTTTCAATAAAAGGAATAGGGAAGAGATTAAAAAATGAATTATTACATTAACATAAAAAAATTATATTAAATAAATGATAAAGGATTTACCATTCCTAATGGGTATGTTGGAGTAAGGATAGGATAAGTAAATAAATGAAATTGAAAAGAAATTATAAAAAAAAGAGGGTTTTGCCTCTTGAATCCCTCATTCTTGAGAACCTCCTTAGGAAAAAGGGTTTGTTCTTTTGATGAGACCAAAAGATCCTGGACTAGTGGGATGGGCTATGTAATATTATTGGGAATAATTTTCACAAGGATAAAATATTTAATGGTGTGGGTATAAGAGGTGGTGAGTGGTGGTATTTATGGGTGAAGAGAGGGGTGTTTTCTCATTATTTTATTCATCAGTATATTATTTGGCTCAAAAATTTGAATATATAAATAATTATATATAAATATAATGAAATGATGAAAAGGTTAAGATATTATGGTTATTATATTATCCATGAATCAATGAATGATATACTCAATTTATAATGTATATATACTGCAAATCACTGTATTTTACTATTTTCCAAAAATATATGTAACTATGAAAAATAACCTAAATTAATAGTCACCATTTTTTTATGTGTACAATTAAAAATGATAATAGTTTTATGAAAATAAATTTTTAAAAATTACAAATTTTATTTTTAATTAAAATCATCATTTTCTTGGAAAATAACTATTTTAAAATAATAATAAATTTTATAACACTTTGAAAAATTATTTAATGTCACATAAAATTATCTTATAATCATAAGACAAAAGAATATTAATATATTAATAAATTTTATGAAGAAACTTTTTTTTAATCATTTTATTAAATTTTCAAGTGTAATTAAATATTTATGACATAAAAAATACCAACATTTATTAAATAATTTATAAAAAAATTATTAAATTATAATATGATATAATTATATAATTTTTCAATTTATAGGAAACTTATATTTTATTTATACTTTGATGGGTGAAGTTACTATTCTATTGGTTAGTTTACTATTCATAAGCTATTCTAATGGTCAAATTACATTTCCGTTGGTACATGTTCCTTAACTTCTAAAAATACTACGTACACCATTAATTTATAATTTATAAAGAATGTATTATATTCTATAAGTGATGTTATGTTATTTATTCTATGACATAATCATAAAATGGGAATTTCCATTTATAAAAATATGGGGTTGTTACATTCTTCCCCCATTATGAAATTTATCCTTTGAAATATCATTTCACATACTATGGGGAAAACAAGTCAGGGTACATCTCCATAATCACTTCATATGATTCTCATGTTGCCTCTTCATACATATGGTTCCACCATAGTACTTTGACCAGGTGAGTAGTATTGTAGCGGGTAACATTATCTTTATATTCCAATATCTTCATTGGATTCTCC
The DNA here is from genome assembly GCA_963277665.1 of Viscum album. Classification (NCBI taxonomy): domain Eukaryota; kingdom Viridiplantae; phylum Streptophyta; class Magnoliopsida; order Santalales; family Viscaceae; genus Viscum; species Viscum album. The sequence continues at coordinate 132,697,334 of OY728152.1, read as the reverse complement.
TCATAAGATATATCATCTTCTAACTAAATCATCTAGAGATTCAGTACATAAGAGGGATCTAGTATGCACTTACACAAGATAGATACCTAGAATAAATCATGTTCTTGATACATAGTTTGTGGAAGTAACAGTCGATAGGCCACATCTACGTCTTGATCAAGAATTTTGAAGGGGTTGATGTACTTAGGACTTAGATTTCATTTCAACCCAAATCTCTTTACCCTCTTCTATAGAGACATGAGGAGGAATAAAATTTTTCTAATCATAAACTCATGGTCTCTTTGAAGATTTTCTACAATGCTATTCTGTCGACTATGGGCTTCCTTGATGTATTGATGAATGGTTTTCACCTTCTCCACCATTTTTTCAATCATTTTAGGTCCTAACCTATAAAGAACTGAATTTTCCATGTAATTTTTTTTAATTATTAGGAATTATTAAAAGTCTGCGAAAATTGACAGTGTATAAAATGAATTTCTGAACTTTTCTTAGGTACGTTCAATAAACGCGTCAGCGGTGTTTTCTAAATTTTGATCTAGTGCTCAGATTTAAAATATGATGGCACCGTTGAATCCACAGCACCAGGATTCAATTAATAGAGGTTTCACTTTGACCGCAGTTGGTCTGGAGAAAAAGTTATGTTTTGGGACTTTTTAAAGAATAATAAAAATAACTTGGTTAATTTTTATTTTCATTCTTTTCCTCCAACTGACAAGCGGCAACATGGGACAAACGATGTGTCAATCCAATAAATGGAATGACCTTTCAATCATAGGTAACAACAATGTTGGGGAATTAGGGAGATTCTTAATTAATGATCCCCCGTTAATTCCCATCGTCGTTACTTACCCTCTCCCTCTCTTATTTATATGGAGCTTGGGGAGAGGCGTCGGACGGCATAACCCAGTAGTGAAGTGCGGACAAAGTGTCGAGACGCCAAACCCTAGGATGATGGAGCCGGTTTCAGTGGGCGGTGACAAGCGACAATGAAACCCCAAACTAAAGATTGATGATTGAGAAACATAATTGGGGGATAGTTACAGGGGACAACGAACACCGATCGGCTTCTATGAAAGTGTGCTCACCATCGTTCTTTAGATAGAGTTTACTTTTGGTTTTAGATTCATGAGTTATAGAATCCCTTTAATCCTCCCTCATGATTACGAGCTAACACAGATGGTGTGGGCCTAATGAACCTATCTCGAACCCTCCACTACATTGTTACCCTTGCGCCATCTATGTAAGACGTCGGCGCGGTGGCACCGACTGACTACGAAGGAGGCAACACACAGACGCATGCCGCAAGAGGAGGCCCTGACACTAAACCATGTGGGTCATCGGAGTTTTCGGCACCAGCCGGTTTGTGGAGGAGGTGTGGTGCACTATCAGGTGCTGTAAATGAGAAAGGGGCATGTAACACCCCAAGCTTCCATGGTATTTTTCCCTTTAAATAAGGAAGTATATTGCGTTATACGCAACATGGAGTTTTAACACACCATGGCCAATCAAACTAGGTATTATGAATAGTAATTCAAATGTTTTGAAATTTTATAAAATTTATTTTTAAAAATGGACATCATTTTTTGGATTCAGAATATCAAAATTAGCTTAGGGTAAATTTTTTGTATTTTTCTAAAAATATTCAATTTTTGATGAATAGTGAAAACACTGTGTTACTGTTTAAAACCAATTTTTATTTAAATAATTGGTTATTTTATTTTAATTTATATTATCTCAAAATAGATACATAATACTTATACATGTTCAAGTAATTCATTGGAGTCATTTTATAATAATTTTTGATATTTAAAATTTTACTGAACTTTTTACCAACTTTTACCCACCTTCTTGGAGCATTTAAAAATTTGCATAAATCAAAATTTTACCACTTATGTGAGTTGAATTTAAAAAAATTTAGAGCCACAGTTAATGTCAGTAAGTAAAATTTGGTTCAAAAATATGAAAGTAATTTTTTGTGATTTGTAATTATTGACTTTTATTTACCATGGTTGAATATAAATCGGGAATTTAAGGGTACAAATGATATTATAATAACCCTAAAACAGGTCCTAATTCTATTGGATAAGTGTAATCCCCCAAAAAAAACCTTAGGAATAAAATATAACCCTTTTTGTACATTTGGATTAGATTAAGACATTTATTATTATTTTAATTTAAGAAGAGTTAAAAATGATAAATTCAATGTTTAATAACTAAACTATTTTTAATATAGGGTTATACATAAGATAAATTCGACTATAAATATTAAATTGAAATATAAAATGATTTCCTACATAATGATATTTTATTTATAATTTTTAGACATTAAATAATTAAATTTATTTATGACACAATGATGATGCAGTAATTACCTTATTAATGAAAAATTAAAATAATTAATATAATAAATATCCAAATAAATTTAATTTGAGACTTTTAATGAATTTAACTAATTTTCATGGTTAATGGGACATTTTAGGGTTGATTAAATAATTTTTTATCAGTGTAATCATGCTGTTATGATTTTCACAAAAATAAAATACTAAATAGTGTCAAAAATTGACATAATTGAGTTCTTAAAACAAATACTATATTATTAACTGATATAATATTCTTAAAATTATAAATTTAGTCAAAAGGCCATATATAATGTTATATATATTAATAATTAACCACTAGGGGTTCAATTTTCTTATTATAGTATGTTTATTAACCATATAATATAAAAATACAAAGAGACATGGTAAATGTCAAACTATTTAACTAAGAGTTAAATATAAATGATAAGGTTAATATAGTGAACTAAACCTGTCTAAAACCTATTTATTAAGAGGTTTTCGACCCATCCCCACATTATCCTAGAAATAAATCAATTTGGAGCCATTAGAAATGGAAAATTATTTTATTATAAAATAATATTTCAAGATTTTCGTAAAGTGACCCTCACCTCTCTTGTAAAAGGGTACTTCCCCTTCTATTAATTTCACAACTCCAAAGTGATTAGACTCACCAAACCCGATCCGAATATCCTCCCAACTTCCCTCACATAAATATATATTCATTACATTGATCATAAATCCAACCTAATGATCCTTTTTGATCAACTCAATGGGAAATACCTGAAGAAGAGGTAATAATTTCACCACCCTCTTTCAAGTTCTTTTCTTCTTCCACTTCCTCTTTCTTTATTTTTTTCAAACTAAAACAATAACTCTAGTACCTCCTACATAATGTGATGTTTTTATAAATATGGTACAACCATTTTCGCTATTCTATATATCCTATAAATGAAAAATTCCTCATACGTGCATACGTACGGATTACCCTCTCCACGTCGTGGTGTAGTTTGTTATCCGAACACTTCATTATTTGGATAGGTATAATAATGAGTATAAATAATATAGATAATAAATATATCATATTAATGATTCTTTATATATGATATACTATCCAATTACATATGATTTTACCATCAATACAATGATATTGTTGCGCGTGCGTACGTACCAATTACCCTCTCCACGAACGCGATAAGATTCATTCCCCGTCGTAATAATTCAAGAATAATTTTCATTTTATGAATAAAAATAATGTTTAATAACTTAATATAATTATGGATAAGAATAAAATACATCATATCCATAAAAATCATGGCTTACGTAACCAAGCATATAAAGTAAAATGGATCAGTTGACTCCCAAAACGATGATACTACTAAAATATTATTAACAATGCAATATTAGAGGATCATATATGATATAATATTTATATATATGGTTCTTGTATAATTTAATAACAATTATTTAACTATTATACAGGAGGTTATTGTACCCTCGACCAAGGAAAAGTACAAGGTAAGGGTTAATTCTACAATCTCTTTACTAATATGAGGTTATTAATACATAAGTATCTACTGGGACCTCTTTATCAACCACATCTGGGTTTTCTTAAAAATGTAATTCAAAATATATTTAATATTTACTATACTATGGTTTAAAGTCATTTATACCCTTATTTGACCATATTTGTTTTGAAAGGAATCTTTCTGTTGTATTCTAAACAAGGTATTTTATGACCTTTTTGACAAAATTAAGGTAAGAATGTCTTTTTCTTCACTTATACAATGGGTGGGGCTATTTACCACCATTATATCATCTTTGAAGCTCCCCATACAATCTTATAGGAATATTTTCAAAATAAATGTTTTCTTTTATAGTTATTTTACTTTTAAATGATTTCAAAATAAGAATAGGTATTTATTTCAAATAGTTTTCATTTCATCTATGTCAATATCATTCGATGGATTTTAAACTTTTTTTAATTTGATTTGTTATGATAAAAAATCATCCATATTTTATTGAAGGTTTTGTGATATTTTTTATGGTGGATGTGTTAATTTTACACCATTCATGGTTTATGGATAAATTATTGACATTTTGTATCCTAGTTTTAATATGAATGTTTATGTTCTGTTTAAACCTTTTCATATGAGGAATGTATTGGACTTAGTAACTGACAGGTGGAGCCTGCTACAGCACCTCGATGCGTCAGTTGGTCTCATAAGACATACTAGTGTCTTGGTACAAGGCGTTGACAAAATATTATATGTAGTCTTGTCACAAGACCTTAACTATGTGGTTATGAAATCAGGCAGTATGCATTCCATCATTATGAAATTGGATATTGTTATTGCATGTGATTATTCAACTAGTAGAATATCCATGTGAATAAGTAAATGGAATTATTTGATTTATATTTTCCATATTATTCTGAAGTTTAAGTTTAAAAATCTTATGTTTTAGTCTTATAGATTGCTTTATTTGTTTATACTTATTCATGATAGTTTCCGCTATATTGTTATCCTTACTGAGCATCTGAGAACACCCCTTTCTATGTTTTATTTTTCCCAGGATGAAAAGATGTATATTATGACTGGCATGCTGGGATAGTCTAAGGGATATGAATTTGGTCACTGGAGACAATTTTTATGTTTTCTTTCATTTTAAAATGTAATATAAAACTTGAGAATTTATCTAGTACTTTTAAGGCTACTAAACTGATCGGTCTTTTGAGATTTGATCTCTTGTGATCATGAAAATGTTATGTAATAATGCACCAAATCTTGGTAACTGGGGTCGGGGCGTTACAATATGTATGAGAGGGAGTTTAGTAAAGACATTTGAAACTATATTTAGAAAAACTATGATTAGAGAACACTACCCTAAGATAGACTTTGAGGATTAATATAGAAGACATTCCTAGAATTATGGTATTGTAGAGATTTTGTGAGTTTTACAAGAAATACATACCTGTCTAGATACAAGTAGGTAAAGGTGGATTTGGTACAGATGTACCTTGGGGTAAAACTTGAAAAAAGAACATTGAGATAGACTCGAACGGGAACTGATGCATGACAACGGGTCTTACCGTACTATTGGTTACGACACTCCTAGGGGATATTCTTAGGATAATTTTCATTGTCATTACATACCATTATGAAGGATTTATGAGTATATAATTCCTCAAAGAAAATATTTTTATAATTATGGATTATATCCATAAACTGTTCAATTTAGGTTAAGCATTTTACAAGTTTGGAATTATGTATTGTGTTTTATAAAATAATCTAGTGTATGTCATTATTAGGAAATGGAGCCTAGTGTAAGGAATGGAAACTGTATCAACCCACGTAATCCATTTAGAGATTTCCCTCCTACTCAAGATAATTATAGTGGAGCTAGTTATGCAACTAGTGCTAATCATCTTATCACCATACCGGGATAACTCACTCAGGTTATGAATAATAACCTTACCTGTATGAAGCACCCTAATCCAAAACACAGAGGATCAATGTTAGACTGCTTCATGAGGAAGAAACCAACAACATTCAATGGGAGTACAAATCCATTATTAACTGAGCAATGGATAATTTCTTTAGAGAAAATATTTCATACTTTGGGGAGTAACAAAAGGGAAAAAGTTTTCAAGGCAGTTTATCGCCTCACTAGAGATACAGATCAATGGTGGTGATTAATCCAAAACAAAAATGAAGATGAAGATGTATTGAACATGTAATAGAGGGATTTTAAAGAGATTTTCTTAGAAACAAACTTTCCTCATGACCATCGAGGGGATATGGAAAGGCAATTTCTGAGTCTGAGGCAAAAGGAGGATGAGAATGTCCCAAAGTAAGAGGAAAACTTTACAATGGTATCAAGGCATGTAGTAGATTATATATGTAACCCAGGGAGTACGATTGATTGATACTTTTATGTGTTCAAAAAATTTCTCCATCCAGCATTAGTCTGACAATCCATCTCATTGTATGAAGATATTGTCTCATGCACTATTAGGATTGAAAAGGAATTCTCTAAGTCTTATGGCTTCAAAGAAATGAAAGAGAAGAAGAAATATTATGAACACTCTATAAGTAATAATAAGGGTAAGAATGGAAAAGTTGAATATCCATCCTATGGTAAATGTTGGAAGAAACACCCCATTACTTTCCTGAAGGGAATGGGAGTCTGTTACAAGTGTGGTAAAAAAGTCCACCAAACTCGTGATTGTAAGATAAAGAAAGAGGGTGTCAGCATTGAATGCTACAATTTTAGAGAAAAGGGGCATTATGAAAATGAATGACCTATTCTCCAAGGAAATTTACCATATAAAAGTCCAAGAGAGAAAGGCCAAGCTTAAGTGATCACTACTAATGAGGTTGATACTCCGAATAACATGGTGACAGGTGATTTAATGGTTTCCTCAAGTTTAGTCAATGCTTTATTGGATTCAAGATCATCAAATTTTTTCATATCTTCCCGGTTTTTGGAGAAAATTAGATATTTTCAATTTGACTTAACAAGGGAGTTGTAAGTCAAAACTCCTAAGGGAAGTATCATCACAACAATGTATTTTGAATAAGTTCTCATTTTGGGCATATAAATGTTCTTTATATACTAATCTCATCATCATACCCAGGATTTAATTTAATATAATCATCAGTATGGATTCTCTTTTTGACCATGTTGCAAAAATTAATTGTAAGAAGAAGGAGGTTACAATTTTCGATGATAATAAGGAGTACCTTATCTTTAGTGTAGAAATGTCACCACCTGATTCTTATCTAGATCCACCCCCAGAAGCTCTAATAAATTCAATTTTTGGAGAGGAATAGAATGAAATAATTATGGGTGTTGAAAAGAATTTTATAATAGAGGATGTACCTATTGTGCAATAATATGTTGATGTGTTTCCATAGAATTTACCTGGACATCCTCTAGAAAAAGAAATTGAGTTTTCCATCGATTTAATTTCTGGTTCAAGGCCCATATTAAAGACCCATTGTAGAATTTCCACTGTGGAATTAGTGGAACTAAAGGAACAACTATATAAATTGATAATAAGGGATTTATTCACCCTAGTGCTTCTTCATGGGGAGCCCCTGTCCTTTTTGTTAAGAAGAAAGACGGATCTATGAGGTTGTGCATTAACTACAGGGAGATCAATGTCATTGATGATTTATTCAAACAACTTCACGGAGCTAAATATTTTTCAAAGATTGACCTTCAATATGGATATCACCAGTTTTGTGTGAAGAAGGAAGACATTCCGAAAACAGTATTTCAAACCAGGTATGGGCATTACAAGTTTAAAGTAATGCCTTTTGGATTGATTAATGCACCCTTTGGATTCATGGATCTAATGAATATAGTTTTCAAGGAATATCTTAATTAATTTTTTTGTGGTATTTATCTTGGTATACTCAAAAATCATATAAGATCATGAAAATCACTTCCACACTATTCTGAAAACCCTAAAAATAAATGAATTATATGGGATGTTTATAAAGTGTGAATTCTAGCTTCAAGATATTTCATTTCCTAGTTATATTGTCTCTAAGTATGGAATCTCAGTTGATCCTTCAAAGATAAAGGCAATCCAAGAATGTCCAAAAATGATGAGTATTCCTGATGTACGCAGTTTTATTGGTTTAGTATGTTATTATCAACATTTCATCCAGAATTGTGCCCGCTTGGCTAACCCATTAACCAAGATCACACGTAAAGGTGTTAAATTTGTTTTGGAAAAAAGAGTGTGAAAAATGTTTTGAAGAACTGAAGAGAAGATTAGTCAATTATTATATCTTGACTCTACCATCCAGGAATGATGGGTTTGTTATTTATAGTAATTCTTCAAAGAAAGGACTTGGTTGTGTCCTTATGCAGAATGATAGAGCTATTTTCAATGTATCACGATAGATAAAAATTCATGAGAAAACTGTCCCACTCATGAACTTGAGTTAGAAGATGTAATCATTTCTCTGAAGATATGAAGACACTATCTCTATGGTGTAAAATGTGAGACTTATACTTATCACAAGAGTTTGAAGTATATATTATTACAAAAAGAACTCAACATGAGGAAAAGTAGATGTCTTAAACTAAACAAGGATTAGGATTGCACTATACACTACCACTCAGGGATAGCAAATAAGGTGGAAGATTCTTTGATCAGAAAGGATCATGGAGTTTTGAACAATATTAGAGATGAAAGGGATCCTATTTTCATGGATCTAGTAAAGATAGATATGGGAAAACCCATGGAAGGTGAAACATAAATACTTTTTACAATGATTTCCAAACCATCTTTACTAGAAATGATAAAGAGATCTCAGACTGATGATGAAGAGTTTCAAAAGAGGATTAAAGTTGTGAATGATGGGAGATTGAGTGACTTCCTATATGAAGATGGAATTTTGAAATTTGGTAAGAGACATTGTGTTCCTAAAATACCTGGTCTAAAAAGGGAATTTTTAGATGACGCTCATAGCTCCAATTTCTATATACAGACTAGGAGCACAAGGATGTATAGATATTTGAAGGAACATTTTTGGTGGGACAACAAGAAGAGAGAGATTGCTGATTATGTTTCAAGATGTATGGTTTTTCAAAAAGTGAAAGCTAGAAGAAAACATCCTAGAGGATTCATGAAACCTCTTCCCATAACTAAGTGGAAATGGGATGATATTATGATGGACTTTTTCATGGGGCTACCAATGACTCTTATAAGGAATGATGCAATATGGGTCATTATTGATCAGCTTACCAAGTCATCCCATTTTCTTTCTATAAGAGATGATTTACCACTTGAATGTCTAGAAAGACTATATATTAATGAAGTTTTAAGACTTCATGGTGTACCCCTATTGATTTTTTTTTGACCATGATCCCCATTTTAAATCAATATTCTAGAAAAGTATTCAGTTGGCCCTGGATATTGAACTTCATTTGAGCACTTCCTACCACCCTCAAAATGATGGAATATTAGAATGGAATATTAAAACTTTATAAGACATGTTGAGATCTTTCACACGTGACATTCAAGGTATGTGGGATCAATATTTACCTTTGGTAGAATTTTCCTATAATAATAGCTTTCATTCAAGTGTTCAGATAGAACCATATGAAGCATTATATGGAAAGAGATGTCTCACACCAACTTGTTGGGATGATGTTGGTGAAAGAAAACTCGTAGGCCTAGAAATTGTTTAGGAAATAAGGGAAAAGGTGAATATTTTCTGAAACCGCATCAAATAATCCTAAAGTATGCAAAAGAGCTATGCCGATAAACAAAGGAATGATTTGGAATTTCAAGTAGAAGACCATTTTTTCTTGAAGGTATCTCCATGGAAGGGTGTTATATGGTTTGTAAAGAAGGGTAAATTGAGTCCTAGGTGCATCGGACCTTTTGAAATTCGAGAACGAATTAGAGTTATAGCTTATCGTTTGGAAATGCCTCCAATTATCTCCAAAGTTCATGATGTGTTCCATGTATCACTATTGAGAAAATACATGCCTGACCCAACACATGAAATCACCAATGAATAATTAGAAATGGTACTCGATCAGTCTTATTGTGAAGAGCCTATCATAATTATTGATATTAGAGAACAAGTGTTGTGAAGCTAGACGACTCGTCTAGTGAATGTTCTATGGAGAAATCATAAGATGGAAGAGGCAACTTGGGAACCTGTGGAACATATGTTGAAGAACCATCTAAATCTCTTTATAAAATAATATTCTAGAAATTTAGAGGATTAAATTATTTTAAAGATAGGAGAATGAAACACCCCAAGCTTCCAAGGTACGTTTCCCTTTGAATAATGCAGTAGCTTTCGTTGAACATAACTTAGAGTTTTAACACACCACTACCAATCAAAAAAGCCATTATGAATAGTAATACCCACTTTTTGAAATTTTATAAATTTTATTTTTTAAAATGGACTTCAATTTTGGATTTGGAATATCAAAATTACTTTAGGGTGAAGTTTTTGTATTTTACTGAAAACTTTCAATTTTTGATGAATAGTGAAAAACACTACGTTATTGTTTAAAACAGACTTTTTATTTAAATAATTAGTTATTTTGTTTTAATTTATTTTATGAAAAATAGATACAATATACTTATACATTTTCAATTTAATTCGTTGGAGTCATTTTATAATAAGTTTAAATATATAAAATTTTATTGAACTTTTTACCGTCTTTTACCCACATTCTAGGAGCATTTGAAAATTTACATAAAACATATTTTTACCAATTTTGTGAGTTGAATTTCAATAATATGATAGAAATGGTTAATATCTATAAGTAAAATTTGGTTCAATAAGATAAAAATAATTTTTGTGAGTAGTAACTTCTGACTCTTATTTACCATAGTTAAAAGTAAATAAGGTAATTAAGGGGAAAATGATATTATAATTACCCTAAATCATGTCCAAATTCTATTGGATAAGTTTAATTGGACCCAAAAAAACCTTAGGAATAATATATTATTCTTTTAGTCCACTTGGATTAGATTAAGTCATTTTTTATTATTTTATTTAATAAAGAGTTAAAAGTGTTAAATTCTATGTTTAATAACAAAACCTTTTTTAATATAGGGTTATACATAAGATAAATTAGACTATAAATATTAATTATAAATCTTAAATTATTTCCTACATAATCATATTTTATTTATAATTTTTAGACATTAAATAATTAAATTTATTTATGACACAATGATGATGTAGTTATTACCTTCTTAATGAATGATTAAAATAATTGATATTATAAATATCCAAATAAATTTAATTTGATACTTTTGATGAATTGAACTAATTTTCTAGGTCAACATTACATTTAAGTGATGATTAAATAATTTTTTTCTGAAGTAATCATGTTTTTATGATTTTCACAAAAACCAAATACTAAATAGTGTCAAAATTGACGTATTTTAGTTTTTTTTAAATACTATATTTTTAATTGATATAATATTACTAAAAATATAATGTTTGGAAAAAGTACTTAAATAATTTTATATATATTAATAGTGAACCACTTTGGGTTCTCTTGGCTTCTTATAGTAAGTTTATTAACCATATATTATAAAAATACAAAGATACATTGAAAATGTCAAACTATCTAACTAAGAGTTAAATCTAATGGATATGGTTAATATGGTGACCTAAACCAATCTAAAACCTATCTAAAACCTATTTGTTGAGAGATTCTCGACCCATACCCACCTTAGACTCGAAATAAATAATTTTGGAGCCATTATAAACTGAAAATTATTTTATTATGAAATAAGATTTCATGCTTTTCTTAAAGTGACTCTCACCTCTCTTATAAAAGGGTACTTTCCCTTATTTTAATTTCACACCTACAAAGCCATTTGGCTTCGACAAACCATGCCCAAAATATCCTTCCAACTTCTCTCACATCAACCAAGAGTCCTTAATTTTATCATAAATCCTACCTAAGGAGCCCTTTTGATGAACTCAAAAGGAGACACCAGAACAAGAGGTAATAATTTCACCACCCTCTTTCAAGTTCTTTTCTTCTTCCACTTCCTCTTTATTTGTTGTTTCCATACCAAAATAATAACTCCAGTACCTCCTACATACTTTTATGTTATTATAAATATGGTACACCCATATTCGTTATTCTATCCATCTTATAAATGAAAAAGTCGCCATACGTGCGTACGTACAGCTTACTGTCTCCACGTCGTGGTGTAGTTTGTTATTCAAACACATCAATATTTGGATTTGTATAATAATGAGTATAAATGATGTAAATAATAAATATATAATGTTAATTATTCTTTATATATGATATAACATCTAATTACATACGATTTCCCCATCAATATAATGATATTGTTGCTCGTGCGTACGTACAGATTACCTTCTCCATGAACGCGATAAGATGCATTCCCCATCATAATCATTCAAGAATAATTTTAATTTTATATATAAAAATAATGTTTAAGAACTTAATATCATTCTGGATAAGAATAAAATACATCATATCCATAATAAACATGACTTACGTAACCAAGAATATAATGGAAAACAGATTAGTTAACACCTGAAATGATGATACTACTAAAATATTATTAACAAAGAAATATTAGAGGATTATATATGATATCATATTTATTTATATAGTTATTGTATAATTTAATAACAACAATTTAACTATTATATATGAGGTTAACTTACCCTCGACAAAGGAAAATTACAAGGTAAGGGTTAATTATACAATTTCTTAACTTATCTGAGGTTGTTAATACGTAAGTATCTACTGGGACCTCTTTATCATCTACATTCGTGTTTTCTTAAAAATGTAAGTCAAAACATTTTTAATATTTACTATAGTATGGTTTAAATTTATTTATACTCTTTTTTGGCCATATATGTTTTGAAAGGAATCTTTCCATTATTTTCCGAACAAGGTACTTGATGACCTTTTTGGAAAAATTATGGTAAGAATGTCTTTTTTCACTTATATGGCTGGTGTGGCTACTTCCCAAAATTATATCATAGTTGATTCTTCCCATACAATCTTATAAGAATATTTTCAAAATAAATGTTTTCTTTAATAATTATGTGACTTTTAAATGATTTCAAAATAGAAAGAGGCATTTATTTCAAATAGTTTTCATTTCATATATGTCAACATCCATTGATGGATTTTAAACTTATTTGAAGTTGATTTATTATTATACAAATCATCCATATTTTTTTGATGTTTTTGTGATATGTTTTACTATGGATGTGTTAATTTTACACTAGTAATGGTTTATGGATAATGTATTAACATTTCATATGCTAGTTTTTACTTGAATGTTTATGTTATGTTTAAACCTTTTCATATGAGGAATGCATCGGGCTTAGTAAGTAACGGGTGGAACCCGCTACAGCACCTTGATGTGTCGGTAGGTCTCATAAGAAAAACTAGTATCGTGCCACAAGGCGTTGACAAAATCTTATTTGTAGTCTTGGAACAAGGCCTTAACTATGTGGTTATGAATTCTGGCAGTATGTATTCCATCATTATGAAATTTCATATTGTTATTCATGTGATTATTTGACTAGCAGAATATCCATGTGAATAAGTAAATGGCATTATTTGATTTATATTTTCCATATTATACTGAAGCTTATATTTAAAAAGCTTAAGTTTTCTTCCTATACATTCCCAAAAATGTTTATGCTTATTTATTAAAGTTTTTGCTATATTGTTATCCTTACGAGGAATTTGAGATCACCCCATTATATGTTTTATTTTTTCCAAGATGAAAAGATGTATATTATGAGTAACATGCAGGGATAGTCTAAGGGATATAAATGTGGTCAATGGAGACAATGTTGATGTTTTTTTTTCATTTTAAAATGTAATGTAAAACTTGTGAATGTATCTAGTACTTCCAAGGCAACTAAACAATCTGTCTTTCAAGATTTGATCCTCCGTGATCATTCTAATGTTATGTAATAATGCACCGACTCTGAGTAACTTGGTTTGGGGCATTACAGGGCAGTGGCTCATCATCCATGATGGTCGGAGGAGGCGGTCGGCCACGGAAGGAGAGGTCGCATGACAAGCATGCACTAGTGAGTGGGGCGGCGGTGCAACCAGAATTCTGTCGGCGAGTAGAGGGTCGTAGCCAAAGCCATGGCGGAGCCAAAACATGCCCCTACCTAGAGGGTTCTGTGGCGACTGGGCGGTGCCCATGTGGCGCCACCATTTCAAAAAACTGAAAGACCTCTGGGCCATTCGGGATACAGGGGTAAAAGCTCCCCCCTTGCCAGCTCGGGTGGACCATGGGGCACGCCCTTTGTGGGTTGCGCCTCATGTGGTCGGGCCTCCACCCTTGCAGGTCGCGCCACACGTTGCTGGGTCTCCGCCTTGCGGGGCAGGCCTCGTGCGGTCAGGTCGCCTGCCCAGCGGGCCGCGCGCCAGCGGGATGTGTGTCAGTGGGCCATTCACCCTTGTGATCTGTCCCCTTGCGGTTCAAGAAGCCATTTTCGGGACACCAGCTTGTGGGCTAGGCCGAACCTAGGCCCAGCAGGCCATGCCTGCCGCGGCCCAGCCCAGACCGGGTCGGACCGGACCCAGAAACACATAAAGGGACATATCTTGAGAACCGGATGTCTATTTGATGAACCGTCAGTGGATCTAAGATCCTTGTAGTTGGAAGGTACTTTTGGAATAATAATAATGAGTTTTAGAGAAAATTTGAGTACAGCTTTGTTGGATCGAACCCGAATCCAACCAGGCCCCTGGAAATAAAATGCTTATAAATCACAGACTAGACGTCCTATTGAAGCACCATCTATTGCGTTGGAACCCATAAAACATGATGGTCCTTTGGGTTACTCCTTTTTGTATCTTAGTGGAGGTAGAGGTATGACTAATATCTCGAGGGGAAGATTTTACAGAACTCGGGCGCACCGGGTGCATGGAATCCTGTGGCTGGCTATAACATGAAGAAAGAACGGTGATCTTGTGTGGGTCAACATCTATCGAACCTATGTGTGTCAGATTCAATCAAAACTTGTGTGATTCAGTGCTCAGTGATCTTATGTGGGTCAGTGCATACCGATCCTGTGTCAATATGATCCTTTGAGGGTTAGTGAGGATTAGTACCTATCGATCATGTGTGGGTCAGTAGTAGTTCTTCTTAATAAAATTAGATGATCTAGCTTATGAATAATCTTCTATACTTCTATATTTAAGTTATACCAAGTTGTGAGCTGATTCTTGTTATCTTGGTGGTGTTACATGTGTGGTACTTCTACCTTTGTGGTGATGTCTTTATGGTGTTACCTATGTGGTACTTTTATCTTCATGGTGTTACTTGTGTGGTACATCTACGTTCGTGGTGATGTCTTCGTGGTGTTACCTATGTGGTACTTCTGTCTTTGTGGTGTTAACTATTTGGCACTTCCATCTTTATGGTGTTACATGTGTGGTACTTCTACCTTCATGATGATGTCTTCGTTGTGTTACCTGTGTTGTACTTCTATCTTCGTGGTGTTACTTCTGTGGTACGTCTACCTTTGTGGTGTTACCTTTTTGGTATTCTTCCCTCATGTATGAGATTAGTATTCCATGATAACTTATGTATATGTATTGTAATATAACTAAGTAGAGTTGATGTTTATTGCTTTGGGCATTGAGATTGAGGTATTTCTTTATGGTATTTCCTTTGTGGATCTCTAGGAGACCTAAAGGGGTCTCAAGATCCCTACTAATTATCATTATAATCACCCCTGCACGGGCTATGCCCAAACCTTGTCATGTCTTGTGTAGAGGATAGACAAAATTGACCAAGGTTGAGGGAGCCAAGACTTGATGATACTCAGAGGTGGACCATCTACTGTGATGTGATGCCGGGACTACTCTTTCGTGAGTTGTACCTAACCTTCAGGTAGGATCCTTAGTGGATGATCCAAGAGCTTTTTTGTACTTTTCATTTATATTTGAACTTTTCAGTTATACTTGTGTAACTTCCCGGTTCTGGGTGCCACACAACGGGTGCCCCGAACCCGGTTCGCCATGTCACCTTAAGCACATTTCCCCAAACACCAGAGGCTACCGACTAGCAGCGAGGGCCCAGGTCTGATAGTGGGGAAACTATGCCCTCATTTTCCAAATTGTAGCACAGTAGAACACAAAATAAAACATACAAAGAAGAGTGGAAGAAGTAAAGCATACACAACTAAAGTAAACAACTACAGTGGATACAACCAACAGTATAAAATTAATGATGCTACAGGTCTCAAGTTCTAAGAAAACAGCCCGAACATGTTATACATCAATGTAGTATAATGTAAGCAAAGTACAGAAAAAACAAAGCAAAACAGCTGGCAGCAGCATCGCGAGCCTAGGCTCGGTCCCATGCTCTTCTACTCCTCAGCAATAGTCAAGTACCTGTACAGGGACTCTTTCCCCTATTCACACCTTCAAAAATGTAATCTGTTTGGTCCGAAAAGCATGGTCCAAACTGGGTGTGAGAAATATATCTCAGTAGGCACCCACCAAACGCCCATGCTCAACTGTGTGTAGACTTGCAACAACAGTGTGCATTAGTAATTCAATAACTAAGAAGTACTCAAAAGTAACTAACTTAATAGTTATATTTCCATTTAATCATTTCATTTAATCCATTTCATATAAGAAAACACCATAGTGAATTTAGAAGTAAAAAAGACAGCGTCCTCAGACAAACCATTTCTCACCCTCAGGTAATCAGAATCCAACCCGCAAGTAATCAAAATCTCGCCCTTAGGAATTACCCTCAGGAATAACAGAATTATCACCCACAGGCATATGAAGTGTCACCCTAAGGCACAGAAGTCAAGCCCTTAGGCACAAAATGTTTCTCTCAGGCGAAATAGAATGTTTCCCTCAGGCTAATACAATCACGCCCACAGGCTATAATAATGCACCGCCCTTAGGCATAAGTAACCGCGCCATTCCCAACATATAAACATCCAATTTACATACAATTCCTCTCAAGGAAAAAGTAATTCCAAATTAAACATGGAATACCCTCGGGTATCCTGGCCAAACGGCTAAACAAAGGAACGTACCCCTCGGGATGGTCCTAGATCCAAGAAATGATCCCAACCATCATTTTAATATCACAATTAATCACCTATTCAATTCTAGGTGGTTATTAAAGCAATTGCCTCAGCAACACGACCCCCCAACATGGGTTCATGGCACAAAAATGCACAAAACACACGAAAGTTAGAAAATTAACACCAATCCACCTACCTTATACGCCAACGAGCGCTATACACAAACATCGGTTCCAGAAACACCTAAGAACAGCGTAGATCTGAAAAGAAGAAACACTTTTTAAATGAAAATAAATTTCCCTTGGGAAAGAATTGGAATGAACAGCTTAAGGAGAGTAGAGGGATTACCTGTGCGGTTACAACGAGATCATCCGAAGCAGAATCAGATTCTAGACGAACACTCGGAGGATCTTCAAAGGTTTGGTCATCCCCTCCCACTTCTACCTCCAGTTTTAAGCCTTCCCTGTGAACAGGGGAGGCTACTGCCCATTTTAAGAAAAAAACAATTTAAACGGCGTGTACTTCCATGTACACGGCATGTACTTCCCAACTTTTAAACTTTTCCTCTGGCAGCTTCCCGCCAGCACGACACTGTTCACTTGCCGGCATGAGTACACGGTATGTACTCCCGACTACACGGCGTGTACTGTCGCCCAGCTGGCGGCTGCCCCACCGACTTACTGTTCTGACCTGTTGACTGACTACATGGCGTGTAAAGGGCCACTACACGGTGTTTAGTCAGTTCCTACACCCATCATCCCCAGCATTTCCACACGCCCCATGTACCCA
Source organism: Viscum album (assembly GCA_963277665.1). Lineage (NCBI taxonomy): Eukaryota > Viridiplantae > Streptophyta > Magnoliopsida > Santalales > Viscaceae > Viscum > Viscum album. The sequence goes on along the minus strand of OY728152.1, from coordinate 132,679,630 downwards.
TCCCACACGGCCAAAAGTACACGACGTGTGGGCAATGTACACGGTGTGTACTTACCAAATTTGGGATTTTTCCCCATTTTCCATATTTTCACAAAAACACTTAAGGAAAAGAGAAAAGAAGAAGCCCATACCTCAAAATAAGAACCGTGTTCTTACAAACTTCCCCCCTTATAGCAATTCGTCCCCGAATTTCCCTTCCTAGGGTGGTAAAGATATAGACATGAACAACACCGGCCACTCAGCACGTACATCGGTCTCCCACTCCTAGGTGTCATCCTACACTCGAACATGCTGCTATAGAACCTGTACGAGAGGATCTAACCGGCCTCGGAAAACCCTTGTGCTCCTATCAACGATACATATCGGATGCTCCTCAAAGGACACATCTAATTCGAGCTCAACCTCTTCGAGCTGAAAGATGTGAGACGGGTCTGAATGATAGTGGTGCAACTGAGATACATGGAAGATGTCGTGCTTGGCCCGGTACCTCTGAGGTAACTGCAACCGATAAGAAACTGGCCCAACTCTCTCAAGGATCTCGAATGGCCCCACATACCTCGGTGAAAGTTTACCTTGTCTCCTGATCCGCTAGTGTCCAAGCCTTGGTGAAACACTCATGAAAACTTGATCCACGACCTCGAACTCCAAAGGTATTCTACGGCAATCAGCATAATATTTCTAACAAGACTGTGTGGTAGCCATCCGCTTCTGAATCAACTGGACCTACTCAGAAGTCTGCTGCACGAGACGTGGTCACAGTAAAGCTGCCTCACCTGCCTCTAACCATCATAAAGGTGATCGGAACGACCTACCGTATAAAGTCTAATATGGTTCCATCTCAATAGTCTCCTGGAAACCATTGTTATAGGAAAACTAGACTAGGGGTATATGCTTCTTCCAAGAGCCCCCAAAGTCTAGGACGCATGCACGCAGCATGTCTTCAAGCACCTGTATAGTACGCTATGATTGGCCATCGGTCTGGGGGTGGTAAGCTGTGCTTAGAAGCACCTGTGTACCCAGTGCCCTCTGAAAACTCAGCCAAAAATGAGACATAAATCGAGCATCCCTATTTGAAATGATAGAATGAGGTACCCCATGAAGACGTACGATCTCTTGGATATACAACCTTCTAAGCTGCTCAACACCGAAGGTCTCCTTGATCAGAAAAAACTGAGCTACCTTTGTGAGTCTATCCACAACAACCCACACAACATCATTACCTCTAGGTTACTTCGGAAACCCTATCACAAAATCTATCGTGACATCATCCCATTTCCACTCCGGAATGGGTAACTGGTGTAACAGTTCAGCTGGTCTCTGATGCTCCGCCTTCACCTGCTGACAGGTGGAACTCCTTGTAACAAAACCAGGTACATCTCTCTTCATACCCAGCCACCAGTACTGACGTCTCAAGTCACGGTACATCTTGGTAACCCTGGCATGAACTTCCCAAGATGAAGCATGAAACTCTCGCATCAGCTCCTCGTGTATATCCCCTGGAACCCACACTCAACCATGGAAACACAAAACCTCATCATCACCTATCATTCACTCAGGAGGGGGGGTCCTCACTTGCCACAAAATCCCGTAGAACTAGGCCTTCTGAATTTGATAGTTGTCTCATCCTCACTCTATCCAGGAGGGTAGAAGTCATAGCTAAATAAGAAAGATAAGTCTGCCCCTGACTATCGTGCACCTCCAGATACATCTCAGAGAACAAATCCATGAGCATCCACTCACTAATAGCCGCATGCACTGCATTTCTCTGAGTCTTCCTTCTCATTGCATCGGCTACTGCATTAACTTTACTAGGTTTATAGGCAAGATCAAAGTCGAAGGACTCTAGGTATTCGACCCACCTTCACTACCTCAAATTCACGTCACGCTGAGTAAAAATATATTTGAGACTTTTGTGATTGGTGAAGACCACAAAATGTTCTCCAAAAAGATAATGTATCCAATAGCGCGACGCATCAACCACTACAGCCAACTCGAGATCATGCGTCGGTTAATTCCTCTCATGTGGCCTCAACTACTGAGACCTGTATGCAACTACTCGATTGCCCTACATCATCACTACTCCCAGCCCAATACCTGATGCATCATAATAAACTGTATAGCTCTTCCCCTGCTCTGGAAGTATCAGGATCGGTGCTGATGTCAACCTTCCTTTCAGGTCCTGAAAGGCTGCCTCACAAGATTCCGACCAAACGAACATCACACCCTTCTTAGTCAGACCCATCAACGATGTTTTTAAGCGGGAGAAGTCCTGTATGAAGCGTTTTTAGTAACCAGCCAGTCTTAAGAAACTCTGTATCTCAAACACGTTCTTAGGATTCTCTCAAGAAACAACTACTCTCACCTTCTCTAGGTCTACTGAAACTTCTGCCTATGAGATAATATGTCCCAGGAAGTAAATATGGTCAATCCAAAAGTGGCACTTTGAGAGCTTAGCATATAGTCGATGCTCTCTCAGTGTACTCAATACAATCTCAAGATGGGTGCCATGGTCGTCTCGAGTGCGAGAGTACACCAAGATGTCATCCATGAATACTACCACAAAAGAGTCTAGATAAGGATGGAACACACGATTCCTCAGAGCCATGAAAACTTTTGGCGCGTTCGTGAGTCCGAACGGCATAACCGTATACTCGTATAGACCATACCTTCTCTTGAAAACTGTGAGAGGTATATCAGATGGCCTAACACGCAGCTGATGATATCCTGATCTCAAGTCAATCTTCGATAACACTCATGATCAATGAAGTTGATAAAAAAGATCATCAATCCTTGGAAAGGGATATCGGTTCTTAACAATCAACTGGTTCAGCTTTCCATAATCCACACAAAGTATGAGGTACCGTCCACATTTTTCGTAAAAAGGACTGGAGAACCCCATAGAGAAGTACTGGGTCAGATAAACCCCTTTGCCTGTAACTCCTCTAACTGCCTCTTGAGCTCCTGCAACTCAGGCATGGCCATCCTATAAGGAGGAATGGACACCGGTGCTGCTCCTGGCACTAGCTCGATAGAGAAATCCACCTCACGCTCCGGAGGAAGACCTGAAAAGTCGTCCGGGAAGACAAACCTAAAGCAATAAACCACTGGAGGGAAATCTCTCTAAAAAGTCACCTAGTCATTCGGATATAAGCTCGTAATCTGGGTTGTGACTCCACCTTGCCCATGATTCTCTGGCCCATCTCGACTCGCCTGAACATCCCATTCACCCTTGTATAGAAACTCTCCGCCCTCTAGTGACGTGAAACTCACCCTACGACGATAGCAGTATACAAAGGTTTGAAAGGGAACCAACCAGTCCATCCTGAGAATGACATCATAGATCGTCATCTCCAAGACATAAAGGTCCCAAAGGAAGTGACACCCACCAACCTCAAGGGGGCACTCCTTGCACAGACGTACACCAGCCGTCCTAGTCCCCAACGAAGTGTCTAGCATCATAATCTCAGTATAAGTAGAAACATAGAGCCCAACGCTCTCCACAACGGGCACAGATATGAAACTATGTGTAGCACCCATATCAAAAAGTACTGAAGATAAGACAGAAGCTACTAGGATAGTACCTCTGACTGTAGAAGGTCCGGGATCCTACTCCTGCTGGGTCTGTAATACTGCATAAGCCTGCCCAGTGTCGCGGCCCTGCGACACAGTCTGGCTACCCTGAGATGTCCCGCCCTGTTGCCTCTGAGATCCTGGTGTCTGGCTACCATATCCACGGCCACCATCTATGCCTGCACGCCCTGACGTATTCGAGTTCCCTGACTGGTAAGAAGCCACTAGTCCTACTCCCGCTCACGGTGTCTGCACAGAACCCCTCTCACTAGCCATCAGTGGAAACGCCCTTCAAAAGTGTTGTAGACGACCCATCTTGCTGCAAGCTCAGCACTCCACTAGGTCATGTGGACATTGTGGTCTCTTATGCCCCTCCTTACCAAACTGGTAGAACCTAATCGGCCCACCTGGAGAAGCTTCCTGGCTGGTACTTCCACCCTGAGAGAAGTTCATCTGTCTCTTCATCTTGCCAGCCGAAATAGTACCAGTAACTGGTGTTAAACCACCCTGGACCACACCACTAGATTCTCATAGGTTCCTATCGGTAATCAGCGCTTGATTCACAATAGTGTGTATAGTAGTCAACCTGAAAACATTCACCAGTGCCTAGATGTCATAACAAAGACCATTCTCAAAACTTCTCACTCTCAGTGTCTCACCACCCACTAGCACGGTTGTAAAGAACTGAAGCTCAGTGAAGCGAGAAGAATAGTCCATCACTGACATAGCGCCCTGCTGTAGATTCATGAACTCTCGATCTCTATATTCCCTCAGCCTCTTTGGGAATATGAATTCAAAGAAGACTGCCTAAAAATCCTCTCACTCCATGTCTCTGTGATGCGCTGACTGGGTGGTAACATCCCACCACCTCTTGGTGGAATCACGCAGCATGTATGTCGCGAGCTTGACCCTCTGCCCTGGAGGCATATCAAGATGCTCAAAAATAGTCTGCATTAACCCCAGCCAAGACTCCGCCACCTGTGGTCTCCATCCCCTGAAAACGTAGTCAGATGCTGCTGCTAAAAGATACGTGTCAGGTCGGACATAGATGTGGCAACCTGTGGTGCTCCCTGCATGGTCTGCCTGAACCACAATAACCCTTCACGGAACTACGCCTCTGCACCTGTGTTCGGTATAACAGCTGGTGCCGCATATGGCTTTACTGGAGGATCAACTGGTAGACCATGGCCCATCATCTCTGGAGTATTCTCTTTGTCGCTCTCCTGGCGAACAATGTGCAGTCATCTAGGCGGCATGACACTACAAGGTCAAAAACACACCTTAGATTCAAGGTTATCACAAACCGCAAATGAAGGAACCATAAGGGAAACAAAAGAAATATGGCATTTCAAATTTTCAAAACAAGACTACACGGAATGTATTCTGACTACACGGTGTGTACTTGGCTTCCCTTCCCCTGCCCGGGTCCCTCGACACGGCTAAGCCACACGACACCCGTTTGATCAAAACTACATGGCATGTATATTATCTACATGGTGTGTATGGTGTTATTTTCCAACTACCCATGTAATTTATGACACGGTCGACTACTCGGCTTGACACTACACGGCATGTTACACCTAAACACGGCGTGTCAACAACCCCATTTCCCAGCCACAAGGACAAGTATACACAGTCTGTCCTCGGAAAAGTCTATAATGCTTGTCCCATAGGTACACGGTGTGTTAAAGGAGAGGTGACACCGACCTGAGTTGTTAGTTACACGGCCGAGTCCCCAGGTCACACTACACGACGTGTTCATCATCGACACGGGGTGTTCTGTAAAAGAGTTCACTGACCAGTGTTGTTCGTTACACGGCTAGACTCTGGTTCAACACTACACGGCGTGTACATTCGGTACACGACATGTTTTACCCAAGCCTTCCCTTACCTGTGTCACTTCCCAAACGGTTTGTGACACGGGAAGAGACTACACGACGTGTACTCTGGGTACACGGTGTGTACTCAAAAAATTTATTTTTCTTCCTGAATTGAAGAACATACATTGTGTGTCTACAGCACTACACAGTGTGTATACTGGTTTTTCGGACAGTATGCCTCAAAAACTTCTCCGGAACCCAGAAAACACTGAAAAACAACACCTAAGTGTCAAATTCCAACCCGTGAGGGCCCATACTCCCCATGAATCAAAGTTTGACATCTTGTCTGTGTTATAAAAAAATAACCAGTCAATGGGGGGCTATACTCCCCAAAAACCAAAGTTTGGAATCCATTCTAGAAACAGGCTCACACAAAACGACCCTATCACATAGCAGGTAATTATCAAGAAGCTATCACAACAGCAGGATTTTCTAGCACATCAACTATCATAACAACATGCAATTTCTAATGCACCTACATGGAATGGAACTATGCATGGAATTTGATTTCTAGAATGTTACTAAATGATGAATGAGATGTCATACCCTCATCTCATTGGGTTGAAACTAAATAGAACCCATAGATAAAGTATAATAGCACACTCTCAAGTGCGCCACCCAACGGTGAAAACATATCAACTGTAAAATTTGAAAAATCAGAAAATTAAAAAATAAAAGGTAGACTGGATTTTCCCTGTACGTGGGTTAGCTACACCCAGGAACAACTTATTACCAACTACCGTTCGTATTATCCCTGACTACGACTCCAAATAGTAAGTCAATGAAAAGAAACCCCTTTGATACCACTTTATAATGTCCCGGTTTTGGGTGACACACAATGGGTGCCCCGAACCCGGTTCTCCACGTGACCTCAAGCGCATTTCCCCAAACGTCAGAGGTTGCTGACTAGCAGCGAGGGCACAGTTCTGATAGTGGGGAAACTATGCCCTCATTTGTCAAAGTGTAGCGCAGTGGAACACAAAATAAAACATTAAACGAACAGCGAATGTAGTAAAACATACACAACTGAAGTAAACAACTATAGTGGATACAACCAACAATATACAAATAATGATGATACATTTCTCAAGTTCTATGAAAATAGCCATAACATGTTATACATCAATGTAGTATAATGAATGCAGAGTACAGCAAAACTAAGAAAAATAGCTGGCAGTGGCATCGCGAGCCTAGGCTTGGTCCCATGCCCTCCTACTCCTCATCAACACTCAAGTACCTGTATAGGGACTCTTGCCCCTATTAACACCTGCAGAAATGTAATCTTTTTGGGCCGAAAAGCATGGCCCAAACAGGGTGTGAGAAATATATCTCAATAGGCACCCACCAAAGGTCTATTCTCAACTGTGTGTAGATATGCAACAACAGTGTGCAGTAGTAAATGCAATAACTAAGCAGTACTCAAAATTAACTAACTTAACAGTTATATTTCCATTTAATCATTTCATTTAATCCATTTCATATAAGAAAACACCACAGTGAATTTTGAAGTAAACAGGCAGTGTCCTCAGACAAACCATTTCTCACCCTCAGGTAACCAGAATCAAACCCGTAGGTAATCAAAATATCTCCCTCAGGCATAAAATAATTCTCACCCTCAGGCATATGAAGTGTTGCCCTCAGGCACAGAAGTCAAGCCCTCAGGCACGAAAGGTTTCCCTCAAGCAAAATAGAATGTCTCCCTTAGGCTAATACAATCACGCCCACAGGCTATAATAAAGCACCGCCTTCAGGCATAAGTAACCGGGCCATGCCCAATATATAAACATCCAATTTACATACAATTCCTCTCAAGGAAAAAGTAATGAAAAATTAAACATGGCATACCCTCGGGTATCATTTCCAAATGGCTAAACAGAGGAACGCACCCCTCGGGAGGGTCCTAGATCCAAGAAATGATCCCAACCAGCATTTTAATATCACAATTAATCACCTATTCAATTCTAGGTCGTTATTATAGCAATGGCCTTAGCCACAAGACACCACAACAAGGGTTCGTGGCACAAAAAATGCACAAAACACAAAACAGTTGGAAAATTAACACCAAGCCACCTACCTTATATGCCAACGAGCGCTATACACGAACATCGGTTCCAGAAACGCCAAAGAACGGCATAGATATGAAGAAGAAGAAGAAACACCGTTTAAATGAAAATAACTTTCCCTCAAGAAAGAATTGGTAAGAACGACTTAAGGAGAGCGGAGGGCTTACCCGTGCGGTTCCAATGATATCATCCGAAGCGGAATCGGATTCCAGACGAACACTCAGTGGATCTTCAAAGTTTCATTTGTCCCCTCCTACTTCTTCCTCTGGGTTTAAGCCTTCCCTGTGAACATGGGAGGCTCCTGCCCATTTTAAGTGAAAAAAACAAAGTACATGGCGTGTACTTCCAAGTACACGGCATGTAATTCCCAACTTTTAAATGTTTCCTCTGGCGGCTTCCCGCCAGCGCAGCACTATTCACTTGCCGGCATGAGTACACGACATGTACTGCCGACTACACGGTGTGTACTATCGCCCAGCTGGCGGCTTCCCCACTGACTTACTATTCTAACCTACCGACTGACTACACGGCGTGTAAAGGACCACTACCCGGCCTGTAGTTGGTTCCCACACTCGTCATCACCAGCATGGACACACGCCCCGTGTACCCATCCCACACGGCCAAAAGTACACGGTGTGTGGACAAAGTACACGGCGTGTACTCTCTAAATTTGGAATTTTTCCCCATTTTCCATATTTTCACAAAAACACTTAAGGAAAACAGAAAATAAGAAGCTTGTACCTTAAAATAAGAATCGGTTTCCTACAACTTGTACTAGTAGTTGGGATTGTATTCTTGCCCCTTTACCTTCAACACTCTTTTATTACAGCAGTTTACTTTGTGGATTCTTCTTGTTGTGTTCTTGGACTATGTGTCTATACATGTTAAAAAGGAAATGCCTTACTGTATTCGGGATATGCCTTTCTGATGCTAGTCTCCAGCTTCTGACCTATGGAAGGCGGGCTTGGGGTAGTTATGGCACAGGCCCCAGGGTACGGGTCATGATATAACTTCTTATATTCACTGACTTCATCTGTTGGCACCAGAAAATGCATCTGCAAAATATTCCGAATTCTTTCATACATGATCCAAGATCACAACCAATTTTTCATTCTTTGATTTGATAGGTCATAGATCCTAAAATGACTTACATATTAGGAGTCATGGAAATTTGAAGTTGGGCTGGAAAACTGGTCTGTGGTACCCATTCGCGAAGCTCCCTCCGCGATTGTGGAGTAGAGGAACTTGACCAGAGCCTTCGTGAGCACTGTGAAGCTCGATGACATTCAGCTCTATGACTAATAGAAACTTGACCCGATCATTCGTGAGTGCTGCGATGTTCGATGAAGGTCGACTACGTGATTACGACGAACTTGAAGGAACTCTGTCCGGTTGTGGAGCGCGATCTCCTTCGCAGCGCGCATTTGTTCTTCGTGGCGTGCTTTTGTGCTTCACCGCACGCATTTATGTTTCACAACGCACTCAACCGACCTCCATCGCCTATAAATACCTGGCTCACCCCCCTTCATAAGGATGGTCATGCCACCCTTTGGGCGTCCAATCTCCCATTTTGTGGAGCTCCAGGGCATGGCGAAGTGATTCCCTTCGCAAAGGGCTCTGTGGAAGGCTTTTCTCCATGAGAGGCTTTTCATCGCGAGAGGCTTTCCTTCACAAGAGGCTTTACTACATGAGAGGATTTTCCCCCTAAGAGTCTTTCTCTGTGAGATTCTTTTCTCCATGATAGGCTTCTTTCTCCAAGACCCTTTTCTCCATGAGCCCATTTTCTTCACAAGCCACATTGCTCCATGAGAACCTACGCTTCACGTTTCCACGCTCCATGAGCAGAATGTTTTCGTGAAGGTGATTTGTGATACCCCATCCTCTGTGAGCACCTTCCCTCCATGAAGCTACTTCATGAAGCCCTATCCTTCACAAAGCTCCTACCTTTGTGGCCAACAGTCCATACCATGGGGGCTACGCCCCCACACCCCCTCACAAGCTCATTTCTCGGCTGCGGTCCTAGCCCTCTGGGCCAATCCCTTCGCTTCCATTTTTGACTCCCATGAAAAATGGACAGTCGCGTCGTGATCATTTTGGGTTGGGATGTCGGGATTTATCCATTGCGCAGACACATTCCACCAATACCATGATTCGAGACACTCCTCCACACTCAATGAAATACCTTGAGTTGACATATTCCTCTTTGTCCCTTTCACGTGTCATGAGTTGAGATTCTCATCTTCAATTCCTTAAGTACCTTGAGTTGAACGATTACTCCAGTAACTCATCCAAACCCTGTCACATGGCTCCAATGCCAGGTTGAACTATAAAGAGTTTCCCTTATGTAAGTCCCAACACTATCCATTTCTAGGCACTTTATGCTTAAAAGTCCAATCTACATGACTATAAATGGTTGTGCACCCTATAAGACAAATATAGGATTCCTCTTACTCCAAACAAGATATTCCCCATGCTCCAAGCATAAGATGCCTAATAGTCCTGTCTATATGACTACAAACTATAGTGTACCCTATGTGCCAAATATAGGATGCCACTTGCTCCAAATAATAAGTTCCTTGTTCCCCAAGCATAAGATGCCAACAGTCCTCTCTACATGACAATAAACTATAGTATACCCTATGTGAAAAATATAGCATGCCTCTTGCTCCAAAAAACAGATGCCTTGTGCTACAAGAATAAGATGCCAACAGTCCTCTATACATGACTTTAAACTATAGCATGCCCTATCATTCAATAATAGGATGCCTCTTGTTCCAAAAAAGAGATGGCTTATGTGAAATATATAAGATACATTATTCAATGATTACAGTGGAATAATTTCCAGAGCATTGGAATCCATTTAAACATTCCATCACTCCACCTCATTCTTTGAGTGTCCTTAATTTGGATCATCATCCTCTTCCATGTCTAAAGGGACCCCCTGAGGGCCTTCCCTATGATGCATCAGCTCACCTACCATCTTGGGCCAATTCCATGGAAGACATTGGATGACACTTCGAGTCAGGTCGTGTGTTTTGAACATGGTCAAAATTCGACCCTCATTTGTTTGTTCACATTTTAGGCTAATGCGATATGGATTTTGTGTTTTGAACATGGTCAACAGTTGTCCTCCATCGCCACGCCACCCTCATTACGTTCTGAATGTTAGGTATGTGATTCACACTTTTATTATCCCTTTGTTCGGATTGATTCCAATGCCCTTGGCATTATCCATCTTGTGCACTAGCGCATAATTTTAGACCTCAATTATGTGCCTCGACCCACCAGAAAATTGAGATTCCCTCAGGACCATACCTGAGGAAGACACTTGAAAAGCTTCCTTGCATAATCCCCATCCACCATTTCCACTCCATGGTGGAACCTGGGTAGCCTAGATTGTATGACCCAAACACCATTCCAAACTACGGGGAATTTGATCCTTGCCAAGGCAAGGTACATAGGAAGTCTCCTTGAGGTTCAAGCCCAACAACCATTGATCCCGAACACTTCATTTTGGTTCACTAATATCCGCTAAAGTACGCGGACATTGATCCTTTCCATGGAAAGGTATGTTGGAAGCCTCCCCAATGTTCAAGCCCACCATCCATTGGTCCCGACCATCTTCACATCGGTTCAAAAACCATCCCAAACTACACAGACTATGATCTTTTCCAAGGCAAGGAACGCAGGAAGCCTCCTTGAGGTTCAAGGCCAACAACCATTGGTCCCAACTTCCTTCATGTCAGTTCACCAACATTTTCTCCTGAACTACACCGACTTTGATCCTTGAAAAGGAAAGTTATATAGGAAGCCTCCCAGAGGTTCAAGCCCAACAAATATTGGCCCTGACCCCCTTTATTTCGGTTCTCCAACTCTCAATACAAACTATGTGTACTTTGATTCCCTACCATGGGGATACGTATGAAGCCTCCCTGAGGTTCAAGCCCATCACTCATGTCTCATCCTCATCTATCCCTCGATCATATGTGTTTTGGGGAGATCATGACCCAACATGGAGGTTTTATTTCCTCCAGATCCCATCCATGCATCTATTTTCACAGGCCACCTCCTCATGTGTCCCATCATCCCACTGAACTACATGGACTTTGATTCCCATCCATGAGGAATACGTAGGAAGTCTCTTCAAGGCTCAAGCCCAACATCATTGTCATCCTTACGTCGGTTCCATCTCATTATCCCTCCACTTAATTCAAATCTCTATCATCCATCCTGATTCTTATATGGGATTCCACATACTGTGTGATCATGTCATCCACCTCCTCACTGCTCCTAGTAGTACCATTGTTGTAATCCACGCATTATCCCCAACATGTCTCTAGTTCATTGTCATTTTTGTACACCCAAATTAATCTCCTCTTCGAACTACGTGGGTTTTTAACCCTATCATCTACACAGGGTACGTAGGAATCCTCCATGAGGTTCAATCCCAGCCAATGGTAAACCTTGGTGTCCCTCATTATGGGGTGAATTATTTATGATCCACTCTCAGTGGTGTCTAGATAATCATTCACGGTGTGTCGTCTTCCCTTTATTGGACACACCATCCTAGGTCTTCTCTTATTCAGTGTTCTGATCCATCCACCAGGTAAACACTCCAGGCTCTCCCTATTAGGGATGTACCAATCTGATCAGTCTCTATGGTATGTTTTGATAACCCTCATTTCATCTCTTCAAGACCTAAAACTCACAGCCTACCTCGTGATAAACATGAGATTCCTAAGGAAATCCTTAGAAGATACACCATTGTTGTAACCATCTCCGCAAGAAGTTAAACCAGTGACATACCCCGTGATAAACATGGGAAGCTGAGGAAAACCTCATAGACATGCCTTCGACATAAGATACCCGGTGATTGAATTAGGATACATCACATTCTGCACCCTTGAAATGCCCTCTTATGAGGAGGAATACAAGTTCCCCAACGTCCACTCATCCAAATATTCCCATAAATTCATGATATGGCCATCTACTACAATCAAATGTCGCTACAATGTCAAGACCCCTTGTAATGTCCTGATAGAAGTACTGTAATTAACCAATGTCCACCAAGAAATGGCATCGGGAATGAGATTCATGAACCATGACTCCAATATTTAAGGGAGGTCTAGACTAGGTGATGAGTTTCGAGTAGGAATCCATGAAAGGGGGAACCGACATCCCATCATCCAGTTTCAATTAAGGAGAAAATGTCCCTGAATAGGCAATGGATATTTCCCACCTTTGGAAAGCGGGAATGCGGGGCAACAGTCAGTGCATCCTCATCATCCTCAAACTGATGGATTCACACACCCCAGTGAAATCATTTACTTCATCATAGACTTTGGTGTTCTAATCCTTTTATCATAAACAGATTCATGTGGATCTATTTTAATGAAAGAGTGGAAATTATTATTGCAAGATAACTCAAACAGAGAAATATATTGGCCGTATCCTCCATTGAATTCCATAGAACATTCCCTCAACAAGTCTTCTTGTTTTAGAATATTTCATTCATATTTTCCATCAGTTTGAGGATGATAATCCTTATTAAAGATCAGTTCCATGTTTAGAGAATGTATACTTTTATAGAACAATGAGGTGAATCTATTATCATAATCGGATAAAATCGACAGTGGTTCCCCATGTAGCCTTTACAATTCACTGATGTATATCCAAGAATATTGATCATGTGAGAATTCTTCTTGAATTGTGATATTGTCAGATGTATTTGAAAGTTGATCCACAACAACCCATATATCATGGTTTTCTCTATACGTCCTCAGAATCCTAGTGACAATGTCTATGGTGATGTTCACCCATTTCCATGTTGGTATGGGTAATGGTTTCATCATCCCCTTCGACATTTTTCTTTTATCCTTCACTTGATGACACACCAGGAACCTTGATTTATATTCAGTGATCTCTTTTTTCATATTTTCCCACCAATAGTTCTCTCAAAGATCTTGATACATCTTTGTACTCCCTGGGTGAATAGATAAGTTTGAGTAATGTGCACCATTTAGAACCCTCGTATCTATATTAGGATTGGATGGTACACCAAATTTTGACCCATAAAATACCGCTCTTTCATCATCAATTTTAAAATCTAAAGATTCTACATTCTCATAGCTTCCACATTCTTCTAAATCTCCATACCATTTCTTTGACCATCCATTAATTTTTCTATAAGGGATGGTTGATAAATAATTTGAAAAAGGATTGATGATGTTTCTTAATGATTCCCACATCCATAAATTAAAAATATAAGAATATTGGATCCATCCAAATTCTCATCATTGATAATGTCCATGGATACTTTCTTCATAGAAAATTCACCACTTTATTCACTTTTCCAAGATAGTAGTGGATTGAGCAATCATAATATATGATAGTCTCTAACAATATTCAATGACACATATTAAGATCATTTTTTGTGAACATATATTAAAGGAACATTTTATAAATATATTGTTTACACTTCTCTCCATAGATATAATGCCACCATATTTTTTATGAAAAGATCTCATATACCAACTATAGATCATTCATAGGATTTTTTTCCCTCTTTATTTTCAACTACCCGGGGGTGTTAGATATTACTATATCATTTTTCATTTTTACACAACATAGTACCTTACTTGAATCATCAATATATACTACAAAGTGTTCCCCACTTGTTAGAACTGTGTGTACTAGAGCAGTGATAAGCCTCTTTCTTATCTCTTTGAAGTATTCTTCTAATTCACTTATCTATAGAAGATTTTATCACTTACCAGTCATCTTGGTTAGTGGTTTTGAAAATCATGAGAATTTATTCAAAAAATTCTCTTAATACCCATATTTACCCAAGAAACTATGAATCTCCATATAGATGTTAGCCCCAGTCACTATTTGATTGCATTTGTCTTTGAAGGGTCCACAAATATTCCTTTTCTATTAATAACATGCCCCATGAATGACACTTCCTCCATCTGAAACTCACATTTACTACACATTTCATAACCATTATCCATATTCAATGTCATTATCATCGTATTTAAATTATCGACCTATTCCTCCTTTCTCTTGGAGTATATCATAATATCATCAAAAAAACAATCAAACATTTACCATGGTAATCCATAAAGACCCTATTCATTAAGTCAATGACTATTTTTAGAGCATTAGTGAGTCCTAAAGGCATCACTATGAACTCATAGTGGTCATAACTCTTTTGAAATGAAGTATTGGGAATATCTCCCTTCCCTACCTTTAATTGGTGATATCACACCTAAAGGTCAACCTTAGAGAAATATTTGGACTCACATAGTTGACTGATCAATTCCTCTATTAGAGGAAGGTGATAATTGTTATATATCATGATTTTGTGGGCTTGTGATAATTAATTAATAGGAACATTGATACATCATTATTATTGAAAAAGCAGACTAGTTTACCCCTTGGTGATGCACTCAGGTGTAATAAACCCTTTTCCATATTCACTTGTAATTTATTCTTCAGCTATTATAACTCAATGGTGGCCAGATTATAAGATATATTTTACATAGGATGAGACATAGGAATAATTTCAATTGTGAACTCAACCTCTTAGTAAAGAGGAAGTCCAGAAAATTCTTTGGGGAACTCGTCAGTGTAATCCCTCATAATGGACATGTCATTGATCAGGATTCTATCCATTGTCTAAATAATTTGATCTATATATTATTGCTTATTAATAAATTATATCCACACTTGAGAAGATGGATCTAAAGAAGATCCATAATTCTCGTTACACTTACATTGAATTTTAGGATACTTTGGGATGTGAAGAGTGATCTCCCTTTCCTAAAAGATGATATTGGTTCTGTATAATGATAGCTAATACATTCTAAAAATAGCATAAAACTCCACTAAAGGAGGTAAGACAAGATTTACTAAGAGGTTCTGTCAACAAACATTAACCGGAGAGGAGTTATATATATAGGCTTCAATAATTACCCCATTTTATATTCTCATGGATAAATCAACCTCCATATTTTGAGGTGGTGTTTGAATAGATTTACTAATCATTCAAAATATTAATGAATGCATATAACCATAATCAAATAGTACATTCTCTATTCTTGAATAATTAACCAACATACCAATCACTACATCATTTGTAGGATCCAAAACATTAGTAGTGGTTGTATAATACTCCCCTCACTCCTTTTGATTTGTTGGCTGATGGTGATTATTAACCTTGATGAATTGGGGTTTAGTGCATTAGATTGCATAGTTTCCTTTCTCTCTATTGTGAAAGCATTTATCCATGGGTGGTTCTCCCCCTTCCTCCACCAAATTTTCATACTTCATCATGTCTCTTAGAAATATATGATCTTCATGGCCTTCTCTCCCATAATTATAGAATTTACACATTTTTGAGATTCATGGACTTCACTCCACTTTGAGATCACATCGAAAAAAATCATCATAACTCACAATTCATTAATTGACATATCCTTTCTGTGGTATGGTTTTAAACCACTAAAGAATCTATTAATTTTTTTATCATTGTTGATAACAAACCCTGAATCATACCTTGCAAACCCTATAAAATTTTCATCATAGGCCATGATAGATTCCACGTACTTCTATTTTATATATATGAATCCTCTCTCTATCTTTGTAAGATGAGTTCAATGGAAATACTTGTTATTAAATATTAACCTTATATCTTCCAACTTCATCACTTGGATTTCTTCTTTCGTCTTGATGTTCTTAATCAATTCTATCCATCTTTCAACCTCTCCATATAAATGATAAATTACTAGAGTCACCTTCTCCATATCAGAAAAGTGAAGAACATCAATGATATTTTCCACTGAGTTAACCCAAAATTATATGATGAGTGGATTTGAATATCCAATAAATGTCGATGGACATTGCTGCATAAAATAATCGATAGCCAATTTATCCCTATTTTGTGAAGGAGGATGTTCCAAATTATTCAAGAATTTGTTAATATTAGGAGATAGTTGGATTATAATCACCATGAAATTTTGAACTCCACCTCTCAAGGAATTAGGGATGACATTCAAGAAAACATTTCGCTATCCCTCGGATGGGTTATTGGCATGGTTTCTCTTTGTTCCCAGCATTTTATATAATAGAAAAGTTTAGAACAAAAAAATGTCAATAAGTCATGAATAAATAATTTTTTCCCTTATGAAATTAAGTATAATGTCATATCCTGTGGGACCCCTATGTTTAAAATTTTATAAAACAAATATTATTGGGTTACTACTTATACTTAATTGCATTCTAAGGGTTTTTACTAAGGTTGTGTAATCATAATTCCCAAATTAACTAAACGAAGATCTGATACCAACTGTAGTGGCCCTAATTTTTCTTACAAATTTGATACATAATTTTAATGATAAACAACATAAATTCATTACAAAATAAGGATCCAAAGTTTTGGTTTCTTCTAAAAATTTGGACCACATATAATAAAACATAAACATTTATTTAATTACTCATTATATAACTTCTTATTGGACCTTATTTTCTCCTTAGTATAATTATTCACCAGAGGATATACATTAAGATAAGGGGTGAGATAAATTCCTTGTAAGAGGATGAATATGATACATGAAATGTGGGTGAGAATAATTGTAATCGTCATAATATTTGAAAATAATCATATCTACAATCATGATATAATGCATTATATAAGGTAATGAAATCTTTAAATTCATTGAAATGAAATATCATGTCTTAGTGGTCAAATACTACACAATGTTTTGAAAAAATATAGAATCATGTTTACACATATTTCACATTATCTCATGATATTCATCACATTAACCAATTTATTTTAGTTCTATATAATTTTGCATGCACCCATCACATCATAATATTTATTTTGGTTATATAATCCTGGTCTCACCCATCACATAATAACATTTTCACTATCATGAATTCCACATAGATTGTATATCAATATTGGGCATAAAATAACTTATGGAAAGGAATTAGTTTCATTTTATAAATCATTCATTCTTTAAAAATGGATTTCCCAAGATAAAAATAGAATAAGATTCTTGCTATCAATCTTGATTGAAGAGGAAACAATCTCATGACAAGTAAAAAATGTGTTTTTTTAAAGAAATGAAATTTTGGAAAAATCACTTCATTTATTGTAAAACCATATTGGAAACATGAATATCCTAGAAAATAAAAGGGAAGGAAAAAATGAAATTATATTTATTTAAAAATAAAGTTACATACATACTGAAAATGGGGTGAAATATAGAAATTCCAAAGAAAGAGAGTTGGTTTGAGAATTCCACATACCTTATGTCTGAATGCTTTCTTCACATTAATGTCATGGATAATAAAATTAAAATCATTAATTTAAAATTACATAACCTTTTACACATGAATTTTATTCATTATAGTTTTTTAAAGCTAATTTATTGGATTTTAGATTTGTTATATGGTTCAATTTTATCATTTGAGAGTGTTCATTTTCTTGGTTTTCATGATCAGTTCCCTTGTATGTGAGTATAGAGGTACATATAAAAGAGGAATGATTATCCAGAATTAAAATTATATGTTATTAATGAACAAACATGATTTTAGTTTTTATTATATTTAATTTTTTATATGGTATGTGGATGAATCATTAGATAAATATTTTATAAAAATGATTTAATTTATTTTACTGATTTTACAACTATTATTATCGTGTATCATTTTCTGTAACATCCTAATCATATATTTGTTATAAAACATTATATAACATATAATATATATAATAAAATATTATATAATTTTTTTTATGGTCTTGTAACCATCGATGAAGGCGATAGAGAAAAATGTAAATGCATCCACCATGGTGTCAGTAAATCGAAGCACCATAGGTGATATTTTCATTATTTTGAATAAAAGAAAAATAAAAGAGATTAGAGAAGGAATTATACAATTATCATAAAAAAATTATAGTATATAAATGATACTATAGTTATCATTCCAATAGTATTGTTGGAGGTAATTATAGGATAAGAAATAAAATTAAATAGAAAATAAAGAAAAAAAGAAAAGAAAGAGGGTTTTACCTCTTGAATTCCTCCTCCTTAAGAACCTCCTTAGTGAAAAGGTTTTGGTTTTCTGATGAGGCCAAGAGCCCCTAGAAAAGGGGGAGGGGAATGGTAAGTGTATTGGTAAGAACTTGGACAAATATCAAAGCTTCAAAGGTGTAGAAAGAAGTGGTGGTGAGGGGTGATATTTATAGGTGAGGAGGGGAGTGTTTTCTCATTATTTTATTCATTAGTTTCTTATTTCACCTCAAGACTATAAATATATTAAGAATTGTCACTAAATATACTAAAATAATAAATGGGAGTTAAATATTATGGTTCTTAAATAATTTTTGACTCATTAAATACAGAGTTTAATTTAGAATGTATATATACCGTAAATTACTATATTTTACTATTCACTAAATATTTCAAGTAATTTCTAAAAAAAATAAACATAACCATTTTTATATATTTTTATTTAAAAAATGATCTGAATTTTATAAAAATAATTTTCTTAATGATAAATTTTTAATTTTTAATTAAAATCATATTTTACATGAAAAATGCCATTTTTAAAATTATAACTTATTTTATAACACATTGAAAAAAGTAGTTCAGGTATTGTAAAATTATCTTATATTAAGAAGAAAAAAAATATTAATTTATAAATAAATTTTAAGAAAATAAATTTTCTTTTGAATCATTCTATTAATTATAAAATTATAATTAAATAATTATGACATACAAAAAACCAAAAATTAAATAATAATTTCTAATACATTTATTTACTTATACTATGATACAAATATATCATATTTCCATTTATAAGATTATTAAATTTTATATATACAGACATATTTGAGGTTACTATTCTATTGGCAGGTTTACTATTTATAAGCATCATATTACTATTCCAAATGTTAAGTTACTATTCCATTGGTACTGGTTCCTTAACTTTTAGAAATACCTATTATTCCACTCATTATTTATTTATATAGTTTTAATTGTGTTCTCTATGTGATATTATCTGATTTATAAAACATGACATAATTATAAGAATTAAATTTCTATTGATAAAAATTTTAGGTCGTTATAACTGAAATTGTAAAAAGGTGAATTAAATTTTACTTTTGAAAATGATTAATGAGAATTATTATAATCATTGAAAATAATCTAGTTTAGTTTCCCAAAAAATGGAGGAGAACATTTTACCAAAGTAAAATATGGTCATGGATAAACATATTCCTTGTTAATATTTAGAGTTATTCATATGAATGATAATAATTTATTTTAGAAATTATTTATCAATGGACAATTATAAATAATGATAATTAATTTCAATAGATAATGAATAAAAGTAAAAAATAATAATTTTTAAATATGAGATAAAATAATTATTGAAATATTTTCTCTTTTTAAAAAAATGTTTAGAAAATGAATCAAGAATTATGACATTGTAACCCTCACAACCTTATAAAATTTTAAATCAAAAACCCTGAATGGATTTAAAATTAAATGAAACATTAAATAAAATTAATAATTAAAGAATAATGATTAAAAAATATGTTTTATTAGATACACAATTCAATAAAAATGGTTTATAATATGAAATATGTATCATGGGGAGAAAATTAGAGACAAAACACACTTACCTTGAATTCCAGCACAGTTGATCACACTCTAAAATCCTATATAAAAATCATAAATAACTTAATATACTATTTAAGAACCATTTATATATCAATAATAATTTTTGAACTTAATTTATATTGATACATTAGAATGATATTTAGTTCATTATTCACAACATGAAGTGGAAAATCAAGGAATTATTTTATTAGCATAAAAACTATAGAAAAGGGAATATGAAATTAATTAATTAGAGTGAAAGATAATATCTAATAAATTGGGAATAATTGTGATATTAAATGAATTATTATTATCATTAGGAAGAATAATCACATGGAAATAAAATGCTTTTTAAACATGTTTGTTTTTTAATTGAAAAAATGAGAGGGAGAATCAAGGGCTGATTTCGATCATATGAAGGTTTTAAAAATAATTTTATAGACTAGGATTAATGGTATGGTAGTGTAGTATCACATAAATAATGAATAATTTGGATAGTAAAGTGTTCATTATGAATAAATTAAATCATAATAAATTTGAACAGAGATGGATTGTCATAGATTAAGTACATGAATTCAAAAGAGGTGGATGAGAACCCATAATGTGGTAAATAGATTCTTAATGATTAGGAGAACTATACAGAACCATTGAACCTACTTGGGTGGTATTTAAAGATTGATATAAAGGGGAAATTAATTATTAATGACCTTGGGGTTAATAGGGAATGGATAATGGGTGGGAGTGATCTCCTTCTGTAGTTAAAAAAGAGGGGTGTTTCTATGGAAACTAATGTTAGGTTACTGTTTATAAAGGAATCACATTGTTGTTAGGTATTTTAGTGATTTTGGTGAGTTAAGTTGATATATAATAGATGAGACATTTTTTATGACTTTAATAAAAAAATAAGGTATTATAAATTGTGTAAATGACCTTTTAATAATTAAAATTTTGAGATACATTATTTACCCTTTTTACCCTTTTTAATATTTATTAAAAACTAATCATGGTAATTATTTTATTAAAAAAATATAAGATGATCTTTCATAACAAATAGTAACATGATGAATCAGAATTATAGAACCATAAATTTTAAAGTAAGAGAAAATAATCATTTAAATAAAATCGTATAATGTATTAAAAAATATTTTTTTTATAAATATTTATTTCATTACTATGTTTCTACACAATATATATCATTTTTTACCAATTAAATTCGTGTTAATTAATTTTTATATATGTTTAAACATTATATTTTAGTCTAAATATTATATATATTCATATAATTAGAAAATAAATAATATTTTTAAAAGTACTATTACTTAAAAAAATAACCCTTCTCCCAAAGTAACTAATTTTTTCGAAGGAAAAGTAATATTATTCATTAAAATATATTGATGAAATTAATAAATATGATAATTCTTATTTAAAATATAAAAAATATTTTTTCTAATTTAATTTCATAACTTTTTAAAAATTAATTTTAATATGCTTGCACATAATTTTTTTTAGAAATATATATTTTCAAAGAGAAAAAATGGGTTTTCATGACTATAATATTTTATATAGTTTTTATAAATCGTTTAATTTAGGTGATACCTATAAATTTAATGGATATAATATAATAATAATATTTACTGGCTTTATTTAGGTAATTTTGTTTTTCTATTTAGTGTAGTTTTTTGTACAAGGAACACTACTTGCATTTTATTTAGTATAATATATGAAAATACTCAAATCATGGTTCATTATAATTGATATGGATTTTATTAGACATTTATTGATCTCAAAAAATATGTATAATATGTAGTAAACCTGTCAAAAAATGGGGAAGTATTCTATAATTAAATATGATTGGGGTATAATTAAATGATTTTGTTATCCAAAACCATGAAATATGAATTCTGGGGAGTGTCTCATGAGATTGGGAAAGATATTTTAGTATGGTAAAAATGAATATTTTTATTTTTATGGAAAATAAATGAGAAATGATCAGATGGATAATTAAGATAAGGATCTAAAATGTTTTAATTTTAAAGAAATAGAATATTTTGAAAATGAGTTTCTAAAGATAAGTAATAATAGTGTAAATAATAATTATTGGAAGATAATGGTATAGAATCATATTTTTCTTTTACAATACGTAATTTTCTTCCCAAATATGAAGTGGTAAATGGTACATTAATTTTTTACTCAAATTATTCCAATATATTTTAGAATTTTGATCTAAATATTATTTTATTTTCTATAAATTTGACGGTAAAATAGGAATTCCATTTCATGAAATAGTAACAATAAATTTTTTATAAACTATCAGTTGAGTAACAAAAACAACTAAGACTTAAAAAATAATCATTCAATTATATATGGAATTTTTCCCATAAAACTTATTGGTGTGCCTCTACTGGAGTCTGGTGTTATTTGGTGCATGAATTGGTTTTCAAAATGTTATGATATGATATATTATAGAGAAAAATAAGTTGTAATTAATTTTCATAGTTAGCATATATTTGTATAAATAAATTGGTTCATACCTATGATATTATAAACAAAAGATGAGAAATTGACTCATGGTGGGATGGAAACTAATCTTATGAATATTATTGAAAATAAGGTAAGTTTATATCATATTTATGTGAATGTGGTAAATTATTAATTTCATGTATTCCATATTGATTTTAAAGATGTTATTCTAGATCGAGAGGTTGAATTCTATTTTGACATAGTTTCCAATGCTAATCTAATATCAAAACCACATTATATAATGAATATAATGTATCTATTATAATTAAAAAATAAAATAAAAATGTAACGTGATAAGGGTTTAATCTACCCTATAAGATCACCTTATAGTTTTTGTATTTCTATTTCTATGAAAAATATAATTCCCCATGGATCCTTATTAATTACATATCACTGAATTACATTAAATATAAGAATAAATGCCATTTTCCTCATATTGATAAGTTTTGTTACTGTATCTAAGGAAAATATTATTTATTTAAGGTGGACTATAGAACATGATATTTTTATCTAATGATTAAGGAATAATACATTCCATGATAAATTTTTAAAACTAGGTACGATGATTATGAGTTCTTGTTATAGAATTTGGATTAGAAAATTTTGAAGTTGTGTCTATAGATTTTAAGAGTAGATTATCCAATGAGACTCTTGATAAATTCTTGGTGGAATTCATTGATGACATATTTATATATTGTTAAATGTATGTGGATAATGAGAATAATCAAAGGATTTCTCTATAGAAACATAATTAAAATAATTTATATGTAAAATTTAGTAAATGTGAATTTTGGTTCCATATGATTTCATTCATTGGGAAAATTTTAATTAACAAAGGAATAATTGGTTTATCCTAATAAAAAATATAGAAGTGGAATATTGTACATCATATAATAATGTCAATATTATTCAAAATATCTTGTATTATTATAGTATCACATACAGTTTTGTGAAATCATTATCGAATTAGAAAAACCAAAAACTTAGTTATCTAAAGTCAGAGTTAAATTAATTTTGGTCAATGGAATATGATTTATGTTTTTATGAATGCAAAACATATTGTTTAATTTTTTAGTATTGTGCTTTACATAAAGAAACATGGAATTTTTTATTTATAGAGATTCTTTATTGTTAAGTTTTATTATGTTTTTATTCAAAATAATTTCCTAATATAATATGCATCATCACAACTAAAACTCCATGTAAAATTGTATCCATCATAGGGTCCTGAACTTAAGGAGAGTCGCGTATATATTTTTTATTTCATCCCCTATTTCAAGTTATCTTTTTTATAAGGGATTTCTATTAATTTTTAGTTGATATGGGTTTAATTTTTTGGTTTTGGAGTGATTTTCTCTAGATTCACCGTCGGTGAATGGTTAGAGAAAACCATAAAATACTATAGGAAATAATGTTGCCAAATGTTTAGTTGAAGTGGATAGGGGAACATCTTTAATATGGTTTTGTAAAACTATGAGGCATGTATACAAGAAGGCTCATTGTTGAGGAAAAACCATTTATCATGGTTGACTATAGTTTTCAAACCCTGTAGCTAAACTATGTATGTTTTACTATATGTCCAGTGATGGGCGCACGATCGACGTGTGGTTTGGTAAAATGTGTGGCCAAACCTTTCATAGTGAATTGATCCTAAATACTATGAAATTATATTTCTATCCTCTCAGGATTTATTACCCAAAATGACCCATTTCTCCTCACTGTAGTTATTTTGACCTTAAGGGGCATCCTCCATTGGTCTCCAAGTAAAGCCCCTCTCTGTTGGTGTGAATATAGGGTTTGTTTATGTTTTTGTGTTAAATCTTTATTATAATCCTCCCATATCTTCCTATTCTTCGTTATTATTCCATTTCATATTTAGAATCTCTTCACCCTTGGTCTTTTGGATTTATGGTTCTTTTTTTTTTGGTTTTTAATTTGGTGTTTTTCATGTTATGGTTCCTCCTGGTGGTTCTTTGATCTTGGATCATTTACAAGGTTGATTCTGGTGTGCTTTGGTGAAACCTTGGGAGTTTGTGGTATGCTTCCCTTTAAACAAGAATTTAATTTTAAGAATCATTTTTTTTCATGATTTTATAACCTTTACAATATTTTTAATATTGATTTTTGATATTTGAAATATTTTTTTGATGATAAATGAGTTGGTTTCATGATTTTTTTTGGAGTATATTCCAATTTTTTAATTATGTGATGCAGACTAAGTGTTTGATAAAATTATTAGCTGGATTTTGTGAGTATTTTTTGATGTTTAAATCATTTCATGTCTTTCTAAATATATTTGTGACGTTATAGTGGTAGTTTTTCCCCCATATGGGTTTATAAATGGTTTGAACATGAAAGAGGTGTGTATTTATTTCTTGAAAAATGAAATTGCATGAGATGATGATGTGTGGCTTGATTGGCAATATGATAAAAATGGTTTTGTTTTTCACATGTTGTGAAAGTACATGAATGAGATTGTAAAAATGATTTCAAATGGAATATGGTGTAATTTAACCTTTTTGGAAGTTTGGATTGATACTTGAGGTCTATTTGTATGTTTTGTGAATGTGATGAAAATGATTACCATGAAAACCCTCCTCAGATAATATTTTTTATGGATTATATTTAATTAATGGGATATCCTCTCTATGTAATCCTTATGATCCATTTATGTTAATGGATGGGATATCCTGGTTGTGGACTCCTCGTGACTCATTTACTTTGAGAATAATGGGAGATCCTCAGTGTGGGATCCTTTGAGATTTATTTGTTTACGGAAATATATTTGTCTTAAGTGTTAATGGAGGATGATTTTTTTTGTGATTTTCTTATATTTAAGGTATGTTCATGCTATTGGACGGTTGGTTTTCATTATTGTATCACACCCACTTTATATTAATTCATAACATGGGATCTTGACATATATAGTGAATTTTCTAAGAAGGATTTATGCTTCAGTTAGGATTATTCTCTAGTTAGTGGTTGTTTGTAGGGGGGATATATTTTTTTATTGTTACAATGTGATAGTGCCCCTCGATCATACTATTTCAGGTGAAGTTGTGAATGTGGGTGAAATTTTATTTCATCTACTGAGGAATGATTTCTGAGATGGGTAAATATTTATTATATATTCTAGATTTTTCATGAGGACCTAGGTTTTCCCATGTTCCTTGAAATTTAGTTATTTGTAATGGATAATTGAGATGAATGTTGGTTGGTGTCCATTGTGTGCTAAATTTCCATTACCCTTATTATGTGATAAATTGTGGTTCCCTCATTGGTGGAGTAGTTATTTAGAATTTGATGAAATTGGTTTTCAATGGTCTACTGGATAATGATGGGAACATGTTTTGTACACCTTTCCTTTCTTTCAATTGAAAAAACCATCTTGCATCTAGAAAATTTTAATGTTTATTTTTACAAATTAAAAGGACTTGGAATGAAAAGGGGAAATGGTTCTTATTTATTTAATGTGAAAAATTTGAGGGATATAATAATTTCATATACTGTATTTCAAACATGATGTATATGTTTCTTTTATTTAAAATAAATTTCATTGGGATTATATTTTTTTAGGCATTCCTACTGAGTTTTAATACTCACGCTTAATGTTATTTTTTTATTATTTGGTGTAGGTTTCATCTTGGTTTCAATCTCCATGGGAAATGGTTGGTTTTGGGTATTGTAGAGTGACCCTTGGGGTAACATGGAGATGTTGTGGTCAAGAAGATCAATTTAGATTTTATTTTTAACTTGTTGAATTTTCATTTTATGCAAAAATGATGATCTATTTGATATTGTGTTACATATTTTGGGATTCTCTCTTTCGTTTTTTCTATTTTATTAATTTATATTCAGTGAAATTATTCCATTGTCTCCCTGTTGATTCCCAAACACTAGTCTCCAACCCATGTGGATCAGTAACACCTTTCAGGCCTTCCATAGATTGGATCGGGTTACCAGTTTAGAGTCATCTTGGGTTGGTTCATGCATAATGGTATCAGAGAAAGGTTTTTTCTTAAAAGTACCTTGGTATTAGAGTGCCCTTTTTTATTTCAGATGTCAAGTTAGATGGAGTATGACTATCATAACATGGGTTATAGGTCTGGGGGATTTTCTAGCAAACCCATTTGGGACCAAACATTGAGTTTCCATGGGATGTATAGTTTCAATTTGTTTCTTTAGTTATTGGGGTTTATATAGTGTTTGGGGAATAGAATGATGGTTAGAATGAAGGTTTCAGTGATCTTGTTAGGCCTCAAAAATAATGTGGATATTTGGAAAAGGTCTGCAGAGACTCTCTGTGATGGTTTTTTGATTGGAATATGGCTTCCAACCATATGGCCAAGTCTCTAGACAACACTGGATTCCCCATGTGAGTTGTTTTGGATCTTTCTTGATTTAGGGAATTTTTTGTAAAATGATTTATTTAATTTTAAAAAAACTAAATTCAATGTGTTATTTGTTTTTTTGGATGAAATTAAAATGGGATTTTATAATTATTTTGAAGGAATATTTAGAAGAAGAAAAAATTATGAATTAATTTTAGGTAAAATTCGTAAGAGTTCATCAAGATTTATTTTTTTTAATTAAAATTTTAGTTTTATTGAAATTGATTTTTTAGGAAGAAAAATATATTTTCAACAGGGTTTTGGAAATATTTTTTGAACTAGAAGAAGTTATTTTTTTCATAAAAATATTTTTGATGGAATCAGATTTGATGAGCTATTGAAAATGTTATAAATGAGATGATTTATATTTACATATTGAATCCATGGGATTTTAAATTTTTATTGGATGAAAAAGACTTATGTGTGAATTAGAAAATTACTTTTGATGTGGGGGATTAGTGGTATTTTGAAATGTTACGTGAATTTTTAAATGGGAAAGTGTGAAAATATGGTTTGAATGTCTTATTTTAGAAATCATTAATGTTTTGTTTTCACTGTTGGTATTTATATGGGTGATCACATGCACAATGATGTGAGGAAATGTGGATGTATGGTGATATGTGTGGATGAGTTATCAAATTGGAATGAGTGGATGACTGATTGGGTTGTCATAGAAATGTGCGTGTGAGTGATTCTCTAAGGAATACCATAATTTATTGTACATCTCACAATGTTTTTCCGCCATAAATGTTTTTTAGAGTAATGTTATGATGTTTTGATAACCAGTGGTTATGTTTTGGTTTTTATTATGATTTGGAAGTTTTGTTTTTTATTTTTAATTATGTTGGTGAATTTGGTAACTAAGTCGTGTTTATAGGGTTTCTAGAAAATATTTTGGGATGCTTTTTTTCAGGTTCACCATGTTGTTCTTAGTGACCATTTGAGGTGAGTATTGGTTTATGAGTTAATTTTGATTAAAAAATTGTTTAATTGATGATTATTGTATTCTCCCATAAGGATTAAATGTATATTAATGATTAATATATGGGTGGTTTTCCATTAACAGGATTTCTAGTTGATAAGACAAAATATTTTCTTCTTGGTTTTTTAAAATTAAATCCACCTCTCTTTTATGGTCAAGTGGATTCTCTCGATGTAGACTAGTGGACGTAGAAGATCAAATGGTTATTCAATATCATTGAGTTTCCTAAGTTTTTAAAGGTTAATATTTATACCTTTATGCATGGATGACTAACCAAGAAGTTTTGGAAGTCAGTTTCTCAAACTAAGAATTGGAAAGATATTACCTGGGATTTCTTCAAGGAATTGTTCTTGAAAAAGTATTTCTATGAGATAGTGAAGGTAACGAATGGAATGAAATTTTTCTATCATCAAAAGGTGATGTATTAGTGTTATATTACACTCTTCCTTTTGTATATCGAATACCATACATCCTAGAGTGGGATACAAATGATTCCATGAAGTCTCGACATTTTGAGTTTGGAATTCATCATGATTTGCAGTCGAAGCTGTCGGAGTTTGAAATAACCTCCTTTGTTATTGTTGTGAGTCAAACTATTTGTATTGAGTATGTATTAGAAGGGGTTATTCAGATAACTAACCTTACTCTAGTATCAAGAAGTGGTGGGGTAATTCTAGTCAGGAGATTGGGAAGTAGCCTAAAGTTGTTCGTGCTAATCATGGGATTGAATGACCTCTAGACCATTCTTAAAATTATTCAAAGTGAGAGATCATGTAGTGTCCATATTGTGGAAATACATATCATAATAATTTTTTGTGTTCAAGTTATCTAAATATCTATCATAAATTTGGATTCCTATTTGACATTTAATAGTTTTTTTGAGGTGTTTTCAGGAAGCGACGTGAAGCTACTTCACAAGAGTTGGGTGCAGTGTTGGGATCTATTTAAAGTCCCTTTCACTACGATGCATATTTTCTTAATGGCTACATATGGTTGTGTTTTTCAATGATTTATTTTTATTTATATTTTAAAAAATATTGTTTTGGGTCATCTGAGAACCTCTAATTTAATGGATGTGTTTCCTTTTCGAAATTATGAAAAATTTTCATCTTAAAATATCTTTTTTTCCACGAAAATATTGTTCCTTTTGTTTCTCATTCGAAGTAAAAGATTTTTTGAGTCTAAATACTCTAAATCTCTATTTCAATGGACTATAGGAGTTCCAAACAAGGATTTTTAGTTTCTATCTATGAGGAAGTAGATTCTTCAAGTCATCATGGATCCAGCCATATGCCTCATAATGAAGCTCATGCGTAGTGAGAAATCATGGTGGTTAGGGGACCATGATTTGGATTTGGTCTAATGTTTAATGAGGATATTTTTTGTTTCCATTTTTTAGCATCTTTGTCTAAAAATTGTCTCATTTTTGGGAAATGTAATAGATTACTCAATTCCTTGTTGTGTTCCTTGTAGTTTAAAAGTTACTCATTAGATTTAAGGAGGCACAATGGTTTCCTTTTCGTGAAATTCTAATAGTGTGGATTTTTATTTATGTGTCTCTGAAATGTTGTTCTTTTTTTGTTATCCTTGGTGAATTAGTTTCAGTTTTAGCCTATCTCTTGGGTTGATATTTCTTTTTTCATGTTTTCCCCTTTTGGTTGGGTATTTTGTCTTTATGAAGATCACATGTTGACCCATGGTGGCTGTTATTATTCGGGTAACTGGAAGAAATATCAAAATGATGGGGATGCCCACCATGAATCATAAGATTGTTTAATATTGAGTCGGTTTATTAAATTCAATATAATGTTGTTAGTTTCAAAATTTTGGGGAGACCCACTACTGGTCTTATTCTGGTTTCTTTTGATGTTGATCAGTGTTAGTTTGTTTCTAGTAGTGGGGAGTCTATTCTGGCCTCCCATGATGATAATCTAGTTTAGTGTTTTTAGTGAAAGTTCGGATATGGGTCATTTTATTCAAAGTTATCTAATTTTGTGTTCTATTTGGTTTGGTTGGATGTTGGGATCTTTTATTAGTTTACCCAATGGTCATTGTGGAATCACGATTATGTTGGTTTTGGATAAAGTTCTCATAAATTCACAAGAAGTGTTTATGGTTTCTTAGTTTTATTCTGGTAAGAGATTTCAGTTTCATTCTAGTGGTGTTTTAGGTGATCTTGAATTCAAAGGTTAGATATTTTGATTATGAAAGTCCATTATTCATAATCGATCAGTTGGAATATTTTGTGGCTATCTAGGGTCAGAAAGAATTATGGTGAGAAATATTTTTAACCCTATATTTTTTTCATCCCCTATTTCAGATTATCATTTGGCCTTAGGGTTTTCTCTAAAATTTCTAGTGTGAAAAGTTTTTTCAAATTGTTTTCTCTAGATTAAAATTTCGTGCGCAGTTACGGAAAAGCATGCATTATTATCCAAGAAACCATGGGACCTAAGGTTTGGTGGCAGTAGCTCAGTACACAGCTTGCACATGATTTTTCAAAACATGTGACAAGAATGTGGGAAGGCTCTATGTCAAGGAAGAAAAATTTATCATAGTGGGTGAATAGTTTTCAATTCATGAAAACAAACCATGCATGGTTCTATATGTGTTCATTGAGGGGTTCACATTCGAAAAATGGTTTGGTAAACCATGCAGCCAAAACATGCATGGAGCCCATATCTGAAAAAGAATGAATTACAATTTCTTCCCACTTGGTTTTTGTAACCCAAAATGTCTCATTTCCCCAACCCCTAGTTTTTTAAACCCTAAGGGACCTCCTCCCTTTTTCTCCCTGTCTCTCTGGTCTCCCTTGGTGTGGATCTAGGGTTTCATTATGTTTTTAGGTTAAATATCTATCGTAATCATATCCTCTCTTCCTCCTCTCAATTCTTCTTTCATTTACTGTTGAGTATCTCTCCTACCATGGTCATGTGGATCAAGGGTTCTTTTTGGGTTTTAATTAGTGTGTTTTATTGTTTATGGTTCCTCTTAGTTATTCATGCATCTTAGATCCTTCGTGACGTTTTTTCTGGTGTGTGTTGTTGATGCACCATGAGTTCGAGGTAGGTTTCCCATTGTACATGAACTTAAATAAATATCCATTGGTTTCATGATTTTTAACCTTTATTATATGTTTAATGTTGATGTGTGTTATTTTGAATAATCTTTTGATGTGAAATGAGAATTTAATGATTTTTTTGGATTATATTCCATTTTTTGTTTTGTGATCAACACCATGTTTTGGATAAAATAACCAATTTAGTTTTGTTATTATTTTGTGATTTTTAAAGCATGGCTTGGAATTAAAAATATATTTGTGACATTGAAGTGGTGTTATGTGGTTCTAAAAACAGTTTTATAAATGGTTTGAACATGAATGAATCATGAAAGTTTTTCTTGAAAATGAAATGGAATGTTATGATGACGGGTAGACCGATTTTCACTTTGATTAAAACTGTTTTTATTTTCACATGTTGTGAGAGTACATGAATTAGATTTGTAAAAAAAATTGGAATTAGAATGTGGGGTATTTATGATATTTTTGAAAGGTGTTTAGATGATATAGGACCATTCAAAACTTTTGTGGAAGTAGTGAAAATGGTTATCATGATTTTTATCAGTGAAATCAATATTCAGATCAACAATCCTATCAATCAATTTCCACTGAATATGAGAATTGTTAATTAATTTATTATATGAAATTTATCACTAATAATATTTCATGGAATTTACTATTAAAGGTATATAAACCAAGTCAATGTCAAACATTTTAGGATATTACATCCATAGATTTTGTCTTTGGATAATATTTCATTCTGAAAGGATATGCTTTAATCATTAATGGACTGAAAAAGTAGTGAACATCTCACCAAAGAGATAATGACACCATTCTTTCAATGAATGAACCACAACATGCAATGGGTCATAAAATTCATATCAGGTATTCTAAAATTTCATGATCCATAAGTTACAACTTGAACTCTTTTCTTGAGAACTCATCTAATTTATGATCCATATAATAATAATAAACCACATAACCCTTCTAGGATTTGGAAATTCATGAATTGGTGTATATGTTATCTTTGATTTGGGATCCAAATAGAATTCCTGAAAATCCTGAATTTGATGGAAGGGGTTACCATTCTAGGGAGACTGGATAAAGGAGTTGTTAGTCACATGATTTATTGAAGAATAAGATGATAATAACATGTTATTCCTAGAATGCTGCAGGCATAAATTTTTTTACTATGTGGTTTCCAAGAGAAAAAAATACCAATATAGGGTCTATTGATCTTCCATTAATAAAAGTTAGATGTATAGGGAAGCAATGATATTTTATAAATAAATCACATTTAGATAATATATTATATATCTAATCCTCATGAAAAATTCTCTACAGAATCTCTATAATTTCTTTATGTTCATTAAAAGAATATAGTATAATTGTATCCCTAAATATCACATCAATAGATTATTAATAACTCTAAAATCATGATTCCCTATTTCTATGAAAGCTTCTTGTATATTTTTAATTCCAAAGGGGATGAACACATATTCTTAATGACTACAACGAATCCTTAAAGTTTTTTTCATATTAAAATCTTTAATAAAAAAGAGTTTCTAAAACCCTAGGCATATATATATTTGGGAAAACCATTAGGAGCCATTAAGGTGACCCAAAAGTCCCTCAATATGAGTTTTTAGATACATATATTTTTATTGTAACCTATTTTTGCTTATAATAATCAATATAGGGTCCTAAAAAACCATCTTCCCTCTTTATAAAATGAAATGGAGTAGTCCAAAGTGACAAACACAGTATTACAAACTATTAACGTTACAATTCATCTTATTGGATATTTAAATTCTTTAATTAAATTGGTTTAATTTTATAATATGGATGTGGAATATGATTTTACATATACGGATATCAATTAACAAATCTATAGCCCATTTTGTGGAAAACTATTGAAATCTTCAGCAAACATGTCAAGATAATGATTAAATATGGTAGGAAAATCTCTAGTATTAGTTATGATATTATTTATCAATGTGACTTCTTCTAATTGATAAGAAAATTTTCCAACCATTGGTTCCAAAGCTCCATCTTTCTAAGACTTTAAAAACATATCTCCATTAAAAATATACATTATCCCATCAAAATATTTATACATTACAAATTGAATATAACAATTGATATGGTACATGAAGGAAACTAACTAATCAAATCCCATGATCAAGTCAAAGACATACATTCCAAAAATAGTGAATTCCCAATTGAACCATAATCTATTTATTGTAATTGGAAAAGATTCAAATTTAAATCTCATACACTCTCACTACTAAAGTGGTGTTTGGATACTCACCTAGTGTGGTTTCATCTTGTTAAGAAACCTCATTTTATTAAAAACACACAAATAAATAAAATAATGGGTTTCTACCATAACAAATAAAAATTTCATAATAGTTGAGTTGAAAATAACGGTACCTAATTAAGATGAGGGGTCTGATCAGTATTATGTAGTCATTTTCTCATTACCACACAACTTCTTACTTTCCCCCATGTTCCCTGATTCCATACCATGGTCTTATTTTCTATAGATTAGTGCTATTCTTGGAATAAATATATGATTTTATATTTGAAATATTGTAATTTATCTAATGTTTCTATCTAATTGATGTTCAATTTCTTTGAAGGACATGATATGTATTTATAGAAATTTATTTTGTAGTGTTATAATAATAACATTGGAGATGTCCCATATTATGATAGTTTTACATGTAGAATGTTGCTTCATACAATATATCTTCATATTCTTGAATGAACCACATTTAAAATAAATATGATTGATTTTAGTTATGGAAGAAAGATAACCAATCTGGTGATTTGATTCAATGATACTCCATCACATTTGAAGTTGGTTTCCCTCTTAAGCATAGTCCTAATATTATAGTTCCCATCATTTCCTATGTGAAAAAACATAATTCCACCTGTATGATTCTAGTTATATCAATTTCTATAAGCACAAAAACATCTCTAGTGATGTTTCAATCATGTATATGGGTACTCTTTATCCTTTTATGGAGAATTATTTGTTCTCAATTTACAGAGGTTTACATTTTGGTGAAAACTGTAAATTTAGGTGGAAAATGGGAAAGTGCACAGTTTACCCAAACTGTGTGCTGTAGACTAGCCAACCATGTGAACCAAAATAGAGGGAATTCAAATGGATGGTATATGTCTTGTCAAATCGTGTACCCTGTTAGGAGAAACTGTGTACCCCCTAGAAGATTTGTATGATTAAGGTACACATTTAGAGAAAACCATGATCCTCTACCAGGAAATCCATGCATGCAGTTTTAATTAACCAAGAAATTATTTTTAATTTCTTGAACCCATATTTCAACACTTATTCAACCCCAAATCATCCAAAATTTATTTTTCTCATATCCAGAGCCTCTAGTAGGGATTCTAAGGCCCTCTTGCGTCCCTTCATGTTCATTCGAATCGTAGTTGGCAGATTTTCACAAACTCGGGCTTGTGGTTTCTTCTACAATAGATTTTCCATTTCCCTCAAATTCTTCTCCCATTATTTTGGTAGGATTTTTCCTTATATTTGTTTGGATATAGATCTATATTTTTAAAATATAGATCTATTAATGTTGTATAAAGATATAGAGTTAAGATATATTGTTTCTTTTAGTCATGGATTTAGGTTTAGGATATAGAATGTGTTCACTATTGCATTCCTAATTGATCCAGATTTAATTGGGGATTATATTTTGGTGAGTGTTTATCAGCATTCTTGAGGTAGGAGGTCTATAATTTAAATCTCAATTTCCCAATTACAATTATGTGTATGTAATTGTATAATTGATATTAGATACCAAACAATTGAGTTCTTGATCTAATTAATTAGTTTGATTATTTAATTAATTGATGAAAATAATGGAATTGGGGATATTGGAATTGTAGACCTAGAATAATGAATTATTGAACTAATTATGTAGAAATTGTAAATGTTGAATTGATAAATTAATTGAGTAATTAATTAGGGTTACTAATTTTTTTATGATATAGAAATTAATTGTGGAATTAATTTAGGTTATTAAATTGATTGAGATATAGTAATTAATTAGGGAATTAATTATGGATATTGAACTAACAGAGATGAAACAATTAACTTATAAGTTAATTAGTGTTATCAAATTTTTCAGTGGAGATTAATTAATTGATGAAATAATTAATAAAAATTATGTGATTATATAATTTTTAATTTAAATTAACATTGTAATTAATTGATGGATTAATTAATGGTAATTATGTGATTATTTAATTGTAGAATTAAATAAAGTGATTAGTTAATTGATGAATTAATTAATAGGGATTATGTGATTATTTAGTTTTTAAATTAAATAAAGTGAATAATTAATATGTAAATTAATTAATGGGAGTTAGGTGATTATTTATTTGTGAATTAAATAAATGGATTAATGAATTTATGAATTAATCAATGAGAGTTAATTGATTATTTAATTATTAAATAAAATAAAGGTATTGATTAATTGAAGAATTTATTAGTGGGAGTTATGTGATTAGATAATGGTTGAATTAAATTAAGTGATTAATTAATTGGAAAATTAATTACTCTAAGTTTTTAATTGATGAATTGTTTATTAGGAGTTATATGATTTTTTAATTATTGAAGTAAATAAATTGATTAATTAATTTGAAAATTAATTAATGGGAGCTATGTGATTATTTAACTATTTAATTAAATAGAGCGGTTAATTAATTTAAAAATTAATTAATCGAAGTTATATGATTATTTAATCATTGAATTAAATAAGGGGTTAATTGATTGATAAATTAGTTAATGAATATCATGGGGATTATTTAATCAATGAATTAAATAATATGAATGACAAGATAAATTTTTTGGTATATTAATTAAAGTAGTTGGATATGATTAATGGATTGTGGAATTGGAACTATTGAGTTGGAAGGAAGGAGCCTCTAAGTGGTGCCTTCTCTCACACCCGTAGTAGCTAGGGTTTCCACACTATATCATTTCCTCTTCCCCCTATGGCCAAGATCAATTCATGTTAGCTTCTTCTAGCCTCTGATCAATGTGGGTGTGGTTTAACATCAGAATGGTGCGATAGGGATCCATCAAGGTTTGTCATTGTCTCCAGCTCTCATTCCCGGTGACGACATAACTCATTGGTGTTCCAGTGTTCAACTCAACATGGATCACCCATTATGATAACTACGGGACTCGGTGCAGTTCCAAATTTGCTTGGTTTAGTGTTCAGTGTGTATCCGCCTTTCTAGAATTAACAGAGTGGCTCTGGATCATTTCATCCTATGCGACCAGGTGATGCCTCTGGCAGGCTTTCGGTGTAGATTCACATTAGATATATAGTGCCTCGGAGAGGGTGGCTTTGCGTTTCAGTGCTGTTGTGAGTATTTGTAGGTTTTATGATTTGGTGATGTTGGTGTTTTTTCATATTGGCTATGAATTTGGTGATATATTTTTTATTTTTCCTCAATGAACCTGGTTCATATGTTCCCCTTCATTCAAATTTTCTCGCCCCGATGATTGGCTTGCATTGAAACCCATTAAGGGTGCATTAGTGGTTCTGATGAGAGAAGATCTATGCCTAGTTTGGCGTATCTGGTTCAGGATAACCCAGATTCCCTCATCAGTGGGACTCCCTCACCACTGTGTTAGACTATCCAGTCCTAGGTGATGATGGATTGAACTTGTGTCCCTTGGATTATCTTATGGTCTTCTACAGCTATGGCGGCGGGGGTGTCTCGTGGAGTGTGTCAGGGTCCGTGATGGATGGTTTTTGATGGAGTTATAATGGACTCATCATGATTCATGTATGGAAACTCATACAATCTATAAGGAATTTCATCCACTAGGGATGTATAGCTGGTCTTTTCACTATGCATGGATTTTTGGATTTAGAAAATTGAGAGGGTATAGTGCAACTATCAGTATTGGGCCCATCAATATTTTTCATGGGACAACTTGCTGAGTAGCCATGCACTAGTGGAGGCATGCCTTAATGATGTTGATGATGGGAAGGGGTATTTCTACATAGTCTGGTTCTGGGTTTTAACCCTCTTTTGATTTTCAGACTATGTTTAAGTCTCTTTGTCCTTAAAGTAATGTGGGGTATCCCCCTTTTACCCTTAAAAGGGGGCTTATCCAAAATTAATAAAAATTTAGGCCTTTAGGATGTTTAGTCAATTAATTGTGAAATTAATTAATGTGATTGGAATGAAAAATTAATTGGTGAATTAATTTATTGATGAAATGATTAGATTATTGCTTTCAATAATTACTTTTTGAGTTTGTAATGAGAAATATAGATTGTTGATTTGGATAAAGGGGATAACTATTTAAGAGATATTGATTCTATTGATTTATGATAATTAATTGATGAATTAACTTTGATATGTTAGTATTGTGAATATGGGAGCTTAATTTTTAGATTAATTATGGGAAATAATTAATTAATTATTAAATTAATTAATGTTATTGACGTGATTGGTTAATTTTTTAATTAACAAAATATATTTTTTTGAAAATTAATTATTTTATTAATTTATTTTATTTACATTTTTAGTTAATTGTTGAATTAACTTAAGGAATTGTCTGATTAATTATTTTGTGAATTAATTAATTTTGTTGATGTGATTTGTTAATTATTTATTTTAATAGATGACTTTTTGTGATTAATTAAATATAGAATTAATTAATGTTTTTTGTGTAATTAGTAAATTGTTGAGTTGACTATTTTAATTGAAGGTATTAATTAATAGTTGAGTTATTTAATGAAATTGAAATGTTCAGTTGATTATTGAGTTAACTAATGGAATTGTTGTGTGTAATTAGTTATTTTACTACTAATGATATTAACATTGAAAATTATTAAAAGAATTAATTATGAGTAAAGGAATGGGAACGTGGTAATTTTAATGTGAAAAGTATGAATAGAAGCATGGTCATTCACATGTGAGTAAAGTAATGGGGTCATAGTCATTCAATTGAGAAGTAGAAATGGTAACACAGTCATTGTACTTGTGAGTAATGAAATTCGAACGTGATCATTCAATCTATATGTATAAATGGTAAAATGGACATTATAATTATGAATAAAATATTGGAGACATGGTTAATATTTTATGTGATGTTTGAGTGATACCATGGGAATTCAAGCATTCATTTATTGTTGGCAACATTGGAAATCATTTATGAACTAAAGATTAGTAACAAAAGAATTATGATATATGTCCCCACTTGGGAATACTATGAGATCTAGCATGAGCTGAATCATTTATTGAGGTATGATATCTCCTTTGAATACTTTGGGATCCATCCTGAGACAAAGTAGGCATTAATATATGATTTCACTTTGGAATACTTTAGGTTCCAACTTGACCAAAAGCAGCTATTATGATATGATATCACTATTGAATACTTTGGTCTCTAGAATGAGTGGAAGTAGGTATTAAGATATTATATTACCTTGGAAAACATTAGTCTCCTGCATGAGTTGAAGTATATGTTTAGGTATGGGTGTCCTCGGGAACCCTGGTGTTAATGTGATTAAGTACAGAATAATCATAATTTGATAGCTTTTTGATTTTGTATTTTATTTATTTATTTACAGAATTTAATAAACTATTGTCTAACTGGATATTGTTTTATACAACATTGGATGTGGCATACTAAGTTGTACTCACACCCTACTCAGGTTTCTTTAATGGTACCCTAA
This sequence comes from Viscum album, assembly GCA_963277665.1. Taxonomy (NCBI): domain Eukaryota; kingdom Viridiplantae; phylum Streptophyta; class Magnoliopsida; order Santalales; family Viscaceae; genus Viscum; species Viscum album. Next base: position 132,640,753 of record OY728152.1, on the reverse strand, counting down.
TAGACTTTTTTTGCAGGAAATGTTAAGGGAAATGAACTAGGGATAGATGGATAATTTGGGGATAAAACTTGACTGAGGGGACCAAACATGGTTCAGGACCCACCTGGGATTCATCTGAGTCTATTTTCAGTTTTAATTTTAGAAACATGACACATACATTTGAAGGAATTTCTACTATTATGTTTTGACATTGTATTCCAAGTTTTGGTCTTCTTGTGATATTGTAGTATTATAGCTATGTAATATCATTAGGTTATTTTTATTTTTTCCTTTGGTTTATTACCCTGATAATGAAAATAAAATATGGTATAGTGTCCCCAATATTGACTTATCAGAACCTCATTACTATTCAAAAGCATCTGGTTTTTGGGGACACGCGATTGAGGACATGTTTCTAACCAGATCATATCACCGATGTGTGGCACCCCGGTTGGGACATTACAATGTAGTATAAAATAAGGTTTTCCCCCTTTTTATGTTTTCTTACTGATGGGGAAATTTAGACTAAAAAAAGTAAGAGTCGGTCTATGGTTATGATCTTGTGTATGGCAGTAGCTACCCCTTGTATGGGGAGAACCAAAGTACATAGGTTGGGGTTGTTATTATGGATTTTTTTTGTTATATTTGAATATTATTTCACCTTGGGTGAAACAATATTTTTGTGAAGTGATTATTTTTTATGATATTTTTTGAGATTTTAATTGAGGTCAGTATGGAACGAGAGTATGTTTTAAATGAATCATTATAGGCACAATAAGTTATTATGGAAAGTATCATTTTAGGCATGTATAGGAAAATGGGTTATGTGTTTTTTTTAACAAGAAATTTTTTTCCATGATAGTGAAATAGAAATGAAAATAGTTCCAAACATGAAATTGATCATGATAATTAAATGATGAAAGATGAGAATAAATGGGTTTTAAACTGATAAACATGAATAATGAGAATTATTTTATCCTTTGTTTACCATGACCTAGAGGTAGGATGTTTAAGGGTTGTGATAGTATCTCATTTTTAACCATGTGGTGAGAAAAGGTGGTAAATTCTTGTTATGGTTTTGAGTAAATCCCACTTGATAATTTTTTTAATGTTGTGAATAAAGAATTTTTTTTTAATTTTTCCTGATATTCTTGTACTTTGGTTTGTGATAATTCAATAATTTTGGAACATGGTTGTGGGTTTTGTTGGAACTGTTTGGTTTGGATCGAGGTGTTAAGATATTGGTTTATAGGGAAACCCAAGGCTTTAGAAAGATTAAATTGTTTCTATAGTGAGAGGAAACATCATTAATAGAGGATTTGTGGTGTTTCTACCCCAATGAATTCTTATCATACTTTTAATTAGTGGTGATAATGACCCCTACCTTGACATTATCTCAAGTACGCTGAGAAATATTTGACATTGTGCATAGATATCAGATTGTGTTTTGGTTTTTTATGGGGCCCCTTGTATATTACGCTTATGAAGATAAATATAACACACTGGATGGTGGAAGGTATGCCATGGACAGTTTACAGATGAGTTTCCCAGGATGGGCTGGAGGTCGATGAATACTGTGGTGGATGGTTTTCTAGAAAAGTGGTAACAAAAAAGCTCCAATAGTGTAGATAGATGTGTCATAAATATGTTCTTTGAGAAATAACATGGTTTATAAGTGGTGGTACTGAAATTATAAAGATGAATGTATAAGCTGTATATTTAAATACATTAGAGAAAGGTTGAGTGGGTCGGGGAGGTCGGGGATGTATGTTATTTCCAAGAATTTTTTGATGGAATGTCTAATTGTCAGTGTTATATGGTACTCTTTTATTTACTTAAGAATAGCTAGTTAAGAAACACATTGAAAATTCTATGAAAGTTTATCATGATACTAATTCATCTTTTGAGGAGAATTTGTTGTGTGTGTTTCATTATATTGATTAATTATAGATGGGAAAGACCATACTGATAGATCATCTGTGGTGGAAACATAGACGAGTTAAGGAGGAAGAATGAGAGAGAGAATCATATATGTGGGCTAAGTGGTCAGATTATTTTGACTTAGAATCTTAATGTTTCATGGGATTACAACTCCAGGATGATTTTTTATATGGTGGGGAGATTGTAAGAACCAAAATTTTTCTGAATATTTCTTAGGCTCATTTCAAGTACAATTTTTCATTGAATTGAGCATTATTTGTTTTGGTTTTACCTTAGGGTGTGTTTTTTAGAAAAACTGAAATTTTGGAAGGAAATGGGAATGTAAACTATTGGAACCTGGTTTTCCTAAACCATGCCTCCTGCCACAGCTAACCTTGCATACCCAAATTGAGGTAATTCACAATTTTGGAACATAATTCTTTAAACCATGTGCCCTATTATGATAAAATGTTCACCCCACCCCTATAATAAGCACATGGTTAAGGATCACAAATAGAGTAAATTTTTCACCTTGAACTGATAAACTATGCATGCAATATTAATTAACCCATAATTTTTTTAAAAATTTATTGAACCCACTATATTAACTGCTATTCAACCCAAACTTTCCCAAAATTGATTTATTTAGATGCCAGAGCCTTGTAGAAGGATTCAAAGTCCTTATTACCTCTATTATTGGTGATTTGAATCTTAGTTGGAAGATCCGGACCTCCTCTAGTATGTGGTTTCTTTCAAGATTGATTTATTATATCTCTCCCATTATTCTTCTATTATTTTGTTGGGTTGTCACCCTCTATTTTGTTCATATCCAGATCTAGATTTATTGATTCAATATCTAGGCTTGTGGGAAAAATAATTATAGTTAAGTGAACATAATTATTTTAATCATGGATTTAGGGTTTAGATCTAGACTATCTTCATCATTGTGTTATTGATTGATCCACTTCAAATTGGGTATTATACATTGGCTAGTGTTTATCACTATTCTAGAGGTAGGTGGTCTATAATTCAAATCCCAAAGTAATGATTGTAATTTTGTGTATATAATTGTATAATTTATATTATATGATTATAAATTGATTTATTGATAGAATTAATCAACAGTGTAGTTTAATTAATTGAGGCAAATTTTAGAATTGGGAATATTGAAATTATAGATCTTGAATGAGTCATTTATTATTAAATTATTTACAAATTGTAATTGTTGAATTGAGAAATAAATTTTTTAATTAATTGGGGTTATTAAATTGATTGAGATGGGGAAGTTAATTTATGATTAATTGGGGTTATTAAATTTATTAAGATAGAGAAATTAATTGAAGAAATAATTGGAGATATTGAACTAATTGAGATGGAACAATTAATTGACAAATTAATTAGGGTTATTTAATTATGGAGTTGGTATTATCTAATTGTATAATTAATTAACGGGAGTTACATGATTGTTAAATTTTTTAATCAAAAAGGGAATTAATTAATTGATGAATTATTTAATGATAGTTAGGTGATATTTAATTGTTGAATTAAATAAATGGATTAATTATTTAGAGAATTAATTAGTCGAACTTATGTAGTGATTTAAATTTTGAATTAAATAAATTGATTAGTTAATTTTAGAATTAAAAAACTGGAGTTATGTATTTATTTAATTATTGAATTAAATAAACTGATTAATTAATGGATGAATTAATTAATGTGATTTTTTTGAATATTTAATTTTTGAATTATATGAAGGGATTAATTAATTGAAAAATTAATTATTGGCAGCTCTGTGATTATTTAATTATTGAATTACATATGGTGATTAATTAATTGGACAATTAATTTACAGGGGTTATGTGAGTATTTAATTGTTTAATTAAATAAATGGATTAATTGATTTAAGAATTAATTATTTAGAGTTATATGATTATTTAATTGTTTAATAAAATAATGTTATTAATTAATTGGTGAATTAATTAATGGGAGTTATGTGATCATTCAATTATTGATTTAAATAAATAGGTTATTTAATTGATGAAGTAATTAATGAGATTTGTGTTACTATTTAATTGTGGAATTAAATAAAGGGCTTAATTAATTGAAAAAATAATTAATTGGAGTCACATGATTATTTAATTGTTGAATTAAATAAAGGGACTAATTAATTTGTAAATTAATTAATAAAGAGAAATAAAATTATTTAATTGATGAACTAAATAATAGTATTGTTGAGATTAATTACTAGGGGAATTAATTAAAGGAGTTGGATATGATTAATTAATTTTGGAATTAATTAATGGGATTTATGTGTACAATTAATTGGTAAATTAATTGATGGGTAAAATGTATATATTATAGTTTTGAGTAAATAATTATTGAAATAATTATGAGATATAGAGATTATTGTTTTGGATAAATGGTAGAATTAATTATGATATATTTATTATATTGATTAGAGATAATTAATTTTTGAATTAATTATAAGATATTTAAATTGTGAATGGATAAATTATTTATTAATGAATTAAGGGATGTGATTAATTAATTGTTTAATTAATTAGTGTTATTGATATGATTGGTTAACTGTTGAATAAAATAAATTAATTTTTTGAATAATTAATTGTTGAATTAATCTATGTTGTTGACATGTTTTGTTAATTTTTTAATTAACTAAAGTAATTGTGTGATCAATTAATTTTTTAATTAATTAATGTTATTGATGTGATTATTTAATTGTTTTGTTAACTAAAGGAATTTTTGGGATTAAGTAATTATAAAATTAATTAATCTATTGAGGTAATCAGCTAATTATTGAATTGACTAATGTCACTAAATTTATTAATTAATTATTGAATTAGTTAATAAAATTGAAATTTTTAGTTAATTGTTGAGTTAACTAATGGAAATTATGTGTTTAATTAATTTTTGAATTTTTATTGAAATTGATGTTGATAATTAGTTATTTAATTAATTGTGAGTAAAGGAATAGGAATAGGAACATGGACATTATAATGTTACAATTATGATTAGAAACATGGTCATTCACTTGTAGGTAAAGAAATGGGAACATGGTCATTCAATTTTGAAGTATAAATGGTAACATGGTTATTATAGTTGTGAATAAATGAATGGGAACATGGTCATTATTTTTTGTGATGTTAGAATGGTAACATGGGTATTTAAGCATGAATTTCATACTGGTAGCATGACAAATAAAGTATGAACTAATGAACTGTAATAAAGGCGCTCTGAGATATGGCCTCATTTAGGAATACATTTGGCTCCGGCATGTGATGAAGTAGGTATTTATATATGATATCACATTCGAATAATTCAGGATCTAGCATGTTCTTAGGCTGGTATGAGGACATGATATCACTTGGGAATACTTCAGGCTCTATCATGAGGTGAAGAAGGTATTGACATATGATATCACCTTTGAATATTTCGGGAACCATCATGAGCCGAAGAAGGTATTAACATATGATATTACCTATGAAAACATTAGGCTCTAGAATGAGCCAATGCAGACATTGAGGTATGGGTTTCCCCAGGAACCTAGGAGTTAATGTGGTTATGTAAAGAATAAATGATAATGTGACAACTATTTACATATTCATTATATTTATTACTTTATATAATTTCATAAAAAATTATCTAACTAGATATTGTTTTAGATACTATTGGTGGTGGCCTATTGATTTGTACTCACACCCTACTCAAGATGACTGATTAGTACACAAATACAGTTTAATTTTATAGGACAAATTAAGGTAAATTTCCTTAGGTGAGATGTCTAATTTGGGGAGGGATATTGGTTGAGGGATCCAGATGTGTTTATGGACCTACTAAGTTGTTATATGGGTCTTTATTTTTTGTTTTCATTTTAGAAACATGAAACATACATTAACATGGCATATCTACCATTTATTTTTGACATTTGTTCCTGGTTTTGGTCATCTTGTCATATATTATAATTCTGGTTATGTTATATTATTTCACTATTTTTATTATTTCTGGTGGTGTATTACTCTGATAATGATAAAAGAGGGTACAGTCTCCCCATGATCAACTTATCTGGCTATCATTTCTAGTAAAAAGCATCTGGAATACAAGGAGGAAACCTTGAAGTCATGTGGGGAACTAGCTCGAGGCACTGTTATGTGGTACCTAGGTCAAGACGTTACAATTTCCACCTTAATCACTCTTTTAAACATATTCATATAATAATTAATCCCATGGAGAACTATGTTTGAATTAATTTCTAGACACATTCTATACTAAAAGATTCATGCCTCTAAGAATGATCTTGTAGGTACATATAGAGAAAAATGAAATTAGTTTGTAAATATAGCTTCATATTCCATCACCAATATTTGTTTTCTTTAGGATGAATTAATCAATTATTTTTGAAATTAATGAATTTTGAGGGTAGATTTTTTTTACATAATTCTTTGAATCCCTCCCAAATAAATATTATTTTTACTTTTACTTGAATATTAATATCCCACTATTGGCATGAAAAATCCCACTACATGTAGAATACTAATTTTACTTTTCAACGTATTGTTTTTCAAAGGATGTTAAAAATTTTCATCGTTGCATTAGTCCACACTTCTTTATTTCCAAATCTACCTGAAATTTTAGTTGGTCTATTTTATTGAAATTTCTTTTAAAGTTACTCTCAATTCAGTTCTTAATTTAGATATCCCTTATCGATATATTAAAAATTGGGTACAATGCTATGAAGAAGATGTTGGTTCACCTGTAGCATAGGTACTACCAAATTATCTACTTCCTCCTCTTTTTGCTTCATAGGATGAATAAAATGTACCAAATATCTAATGAAAAAATGAAACATCTATTATTTATCCCTCACTAACAACATGAGGTTTGTAATATAAAAACTTATCCAATGAAAAACTCCTTAGAACCAACATTAAAAAACATCATCATAATATGAATAATGCAGTACTTGGGGGAGTATATTTACTAATTCATTGTATGCTACATACAATATCTAAACCCATGATAATGGGATTACAACACACCTATTCATGTTTTAGAACACTTTTTTTACTTGTACCACCTTGGTAAATTGATTTTCTACAGAAAAATTCAAGCCATGTCCTTTTATTCCATCCATTTCATGTTATGATAATTCTTATATAATTTCTACCATCCTAATATGATGTACTTAACAAGAATGGTACCATTTGTAACATCCCCACCAAAAACCAATGGTATGATCTGGGTAAGAGGTTCCACTAACACTAGGTAATTCCCCAAATTTACCAGAGACATGAAATTAATGATAAGTATTTACATGAACATTGAGGGATGAAATAGATATAAGGTATTTGAAAACCTAGAATGAATTAATATCCCTGCAGTGATATATAAAATCTAAAATATTTATATATAGTGTTTAAGGATGAAGTTATTTGATAAATAATGACAATGTAGTCTATTTACCAAAAAAGGAAAGGTGATAAACAAAAATTATTTATTGAAAGATGTCATATTGATACTTATGATCTCAAGATGAGGAACATGTTATTTATGGTTATAGATATCAGACTAATGAATGGATAGGTAATTTTATAGTTGGTACTGGGATAAAATATTATGGAATAAAAATATATCTCATAGTAATATAAGTCAAATAATACAAGGTTTGCTATGAAAATATTCCATCCCATTATATATCTTGATATATAATTACCTTATGGGAATGATTACACTATATGTTGGGGGTTGATTGAAAGTAATCTTTGTGTTTGGATTTGAGATATGTAATTTGGACATAACTACATATCCTATAAAAAAGGAATCAATTAAAACATAGTTCTTTTATAGTATCCTCTTTAAATATTAGGATCTTGTGGTGGGGATTGATGATGATATTTTTTTCCTAATACATGGCCATTGAGAAACCTAATGTGAATGAGACAACCCAAACACTATGATAAAGGGGGTTAAAGGTTGATGTGATTTTTTTGGGACTTTGATAGGTTATCTAGGCATCACTACACATCCTATGATAACAATAATGAGTCGACATGTAGTTCTCAAAATTTTTTGGCACATATCTAACACATGTGCCATGGGGAATGGTAAGGAAATGGATGAAAATACTAATGTGATATGTGAAGAAAAATGAAATTACTGGAGTCCCAAAACATAATAAATGTAGACAAATAGTAATATAAAACCCTAGGTAAGACCATATGTGAACTTTTTTAAGGTCTTGTCTTCTAGAAAATGTCTGATATATTGATGGAATCTTTGGTAAGGAATAAGATCAAAGATATTAGAATCAATATATATCATATATTAATAGTATTAAATCCACAAATAATCATGTTAATGGGAAAATTATCAATTTTTATGAAAACCATGAACTTAAGGTTGGTATGTGCATAAATAACAATAAAATATCCAAGGAAAGAAAAAAAATTTGTATATCGAGTACTTAATAGCAATGTTTTTTATAATGAGATGTTACATGAAACAAACCACAATATTTTTTAAGGTCCTTGAATATCACCTTCTATAAACATTTTGAATTCATGTGAGATGTACTAAGTACATTTTTTTTACAATCACATGGTATGTACAATGTGTTTTTAGATATAATTTTTATGAAAAATATGTGATGTGTTGTTGTTTATCATCATGCGGTGATGACTTCATATCTGATCAGAACATTTTGGTGTGAGGTTATTTGGAAAAAGTGATAATGAATTATATGCTTGATACATGAATCTTATAATTCTATAAATCTATCCATCCTTCTTCTCAAGCTAATGCTAAATGAAAAAATAATTAATTTATCATTTTACCCAAATATTGGTGGTGGGAAAAATATTTAGATGATCAACCATAACCACTTCCTAAGAAGTCCTTATCTATTAAAGATTTTAGTGTTCATACTTTAATTTAATGATAAAAAATAAAACCAAATACTCAATAATATAATAATATAACATGTTTCATCTACTATTTAGTGATGGGAGACCCAAATTATTTCACATAATTTGTGTTTTTTTCAAAGGGGGTTAACATGTATAAAGAATATATTTTTGAATCCTTGATTCAATTATTTCATTGTTTGTCTTCTTTTGAAGATGTTATTTAATGATAAGGACTATCTCAATTAAATACCCTAAAAATTTATTACAATTGTAGTAATAAACATGATGTTTTATATCTTCCTCTTTAAATATCATGATCTTTAGTAATTCAATAAAATCATTCTCCATGTTAGAGGAAGAATACCAAAAAAACATTATCCACTTGTAAGGAATATATCATACTCCATATGTTACTGAGATATGGATGAAATCATTTTTCACTTGATGTGCCACATTTTTTGTTATTGGAATCGGAACATGTTTTAATTTGATATCCAAGAGTTGGTTACATTATCATGGTCAATTTGGGGCTTATGTTCAAGATATTGATGATTGTAACATCAATGGTTCCACCCCTAGACTGGAGAACACTGAATGTATTTGGGAATGTATGACGATTATTAAGATCAAATAATTTTCAAAATACAACTGATGAGGAGTTGAATAATATGAAAATTTCTCTATCAATGTGGGTTTGGGTTATTATATGAAATAAGGGAAAATTTTGTAGGATACTATAATTTTTACATGGAAAGATCATCCTTGAATATCCACTAATGAGGAATTTAGTCCAAAGGGTTGATATTCAATGAGTCTAAAAAGTGATTAGGGGTAAACTTATAAGTCAAAATGAAGGGGTATTATTTCAAGAGTGACATTGATTTTATATTCTAGATATTTTCATTTTCTCACTAAAACTATGCAATATTTTATTCCAAAACAATGTCCTTGACTATTTCATTATTATAATAGAATAAAAGATTTACAATACCCTTTTCTTTCCCAAAGTCTTTATAGGTTGCTAATGATTGATTGACACATCTATACCCTTATGATTGGATGTATATTTGTATTAGGATCAATATCTATTACTTTTTTATTTTATGGAATCAATAGGGGTTTAGATTCTCTCTATAGATATAAGTTGATTTATCATAAAACTCATCTTTAACAATGCTATGACTAAAGGATGTGACAACACATAGAGTTATATATGATTGGATAATCATGGGATAATTTTTATTAATATTACACTCATTATAATGAATTAAAAACTACATATACCCTATTGATACCATATTTATCATAAAAGAGGATTCAATTTTAAATAACTATGGTTTCTCAAAATGATTATTCATCTCATGAATAACATTAACTAGGATCATCTGGTGATCCTCCTCATAAGAGTATCTAATTTAGTTTGGATTTTATCATTAAATATTTTTGTGTAAAAATTCAAGTTTACTTATTGGGTGGGATAATTTTTGTTGACACATTTACTGGGATGTTTCCCTTTTAACCAATATTTTGGTATTAATTCCAAACAAAATTGTACTGAATATGGAACCATTGGGGACCCCAAATTATATTTTCCATTGATGAACTAATTATTTCATATTTTAGGTAGAATATAAATATAATTTATTACTGTACTAGTTTTAGAGTTAATTAGGGTCATGAAAACTAGATTCATTCAATCCCATGTGATGGTTTGTGCATGATTCACCATCATAAAGATCGACTATTGGTCAAAATTTTCCATATTATTATACAATTTTTTTATCATCCTTGTCGGTATTTGGGGATAGTGGTAAAAAAATATCATAGGTGTAATATGAATATATAATGTATCTTGACCATCATCAACTATTTTTTGAAATAGATCCTTGAATATGAGGTATTTCCGGATCATGTGGCTTGTCATTCAATAGTACAAGTAGTGATTAGGGTAATCATTCTTCCCTTTATCATCTAACTTCCTTATTTTTTTGAAATGGGATCACTGAATTCTCTAAGTTTGATATGAAGTAATCTTGAATATGATGATTATGGATGGAATAAACATTATTAATTATATATTCAAAGTCACATACCCTCAATCATCGCAACATGAGGGTGAAAGTAGTTATTATGAATTTTCCTCTCTTTTTAATGAATTATAGTGGATTTTAATGAGATTAATTCTCCAAATAGAATCCATTAAAAATTTTATGATATATAAAAAAACTCTAAAACCAATGAGGTACATTAGGGGGAAATGTGTGTTTGAGAAATCATTATTTAGGCTCTATAGATAGATCTCTAGGAATGTTTCCTCAGGATAATATATTTTTTAGAATTATTATAAAACCATTTATGTAAATATAATCTCAGTGACCCAATAATTCTCTTGATTATTGTTATTATATTGGTCCAGGATATCTTAATTACTCATTTTATAACTAAATTCGTAGTTTAATTGATGTTAGGGATCTTCCCATCCTATAATTGACCATGCCACAAGACTATTATACTAATATAAATGTGAGACCCCCTAATGTGTGAATGAATAATATGAATCTAGAATCTACAATATGTTGATAATATCTCAAAATTGGAGCACAATGTAAATTAAAATATATTATATTCCACTCTATATATTATATACCGACAAATATTAAGAATTTTTGTTTCTCAATGTTGCGTGAAAGAGGATTAAAATCCACTCACATGGGATAGAACATACTATCTAGGTGTCCTAGTTCACATAGACCTTATATAAAATCCATAAGAGTATTAATATCATCCAATAATTTTTAGGATTCCAAAAATTGGGTTATCATCATGTGAAATTCTGAAACCATTATTTTTTCCCATGATATTGGAAAATCATTTTAATCAGTCAATGTTTCAATCATATGTGAAAACCGATGTTATATAAAATTTAAAATATATATCAATTATTTCTGTTTGGATCGATAAATATCATACCATTGAATATTATTAGATGAAGGAAGAAATAATGAATATGTATGAAAACCATATTCAGTGGGTATGTTTCCCCAAAGAAATTCATTGTGAATATCTTCAACATACAGTATTTTGGTCTTTAGTTGTGCATTATTTTCTTCAACACTGATGGTTTCACTCTATATGGGGGTGTCTGGGTTTGGAATGTTCCACTCCATTTAATTTTTCATCCCAATATGTTACTCCTCTATTTTATGTTCATAGATAGTTCATGTTCTATAGCACTATTTGGTCCCATAATGATGAAATTTACTAATGTGAAACTAGTAAGAGGAAAAATGAATTTCCTTATAGAAGGTATATCATTAATATGGTATCTTCATATACAATATATGATACTAGAGATGATCATGGGGGTAAAAAAATCACCCATCTCTATAGGATAGATTTTCCCTTGCAATGATTATCTTACAACCATTTCGTTACAAGATTCATATTCTCTTACTATATTGGTTTCCTAATGTGGAATGAAACCAGTACAAAGTCATCCAAATGGTTTAAATCCATTTCATATTTGTGAGGGTTTATTTTAAGCAGTAACCATGGTCAAGTCTGATGTGGTATGATTATTTTTGGAAATGTTGACATGGATTTCACCCCATGAATCTTTTAGGATATAATGATAGGCCTAAGACATGTTATAGGTTTCAGAGACATGGACTCAATTTTTAGTTTTATATAATGGCTTCTATAAATTGGATCTCATTCTAGGTTCCCTATTATAGATTACTAGGATTGGAATAACTTCCACTATAGCCTGTTGTGTAATTTTGGTCACACATTGCTGATCTTGACTACAATGAATAGATACCCCCTAGGTATCTCCAAGATGGTTTCATAGGCATAATAGAGTTACTTATCTTCAAAACTAAGATAAGGAAGGTAAAAATTTCTTTTATTTAGGTAGAGAATCTTAATATGAATTGATGTTGATATGGGAGCTACCATCCCCAGTCATCTTATTTTCAGGGTGTTTTCCTTTATGAAAAGAATCCCACTATATGAAATCGATATGTGTCCAAGGATAGAATAAAACCATCACATATGTATTTATTCACTCTTTAATTGACCATGTATCAATATATATGATGTTTAGGTGAAATTGTATGTTATAACTATGAATATATGGAAATCATAATGATGAAAATGAAATTTGATGGATGTACCATTGGTTAATGGTTAATTAAACTGCTCACTACAATGTAGTTTCCACTATAAATGATGATTACTTTTGGTATGTTCATTCTAGATTCCATTTTTGTTCTGAGGGATAACAAGAAACTCATAAATATAGTGTAAAAATTTTGATTTCATAGATAATAAACTTCTTTCCTATTTATGTATTCATATAAGGTTCATTATTTTTTTTCAATGATACCCTACTCTAATGCATTTTGATTCTATTGTGATGTATCTTACAAGGGTTGTTGGACATGAAACATATCTAAGGAACTTTTTGATGAACATTTATTATGATCATCGAATGTTTTTTCATCCTTAATGGGGTTTTTTTCTTTCTCTAAGACACTCTAAAAAATGTACATGTTTGAGAATACATTATATTAATGAAATTTGTTATCCTTATTAAATTTAATATCTGAAAACATGTTTTTAAGTGTAATATGTATGTACTAATTATGTGATATCCCATTGAATCATGTATTTGATTACAATGTAAAATTAAAACATATAGGATGGAACTTTGGAGGTTATTACTATGTAGGGAGTCAGTAAGATATTATCTATAGAGGTAGGAGGTGTTGTGGAGTTGGGATTAGGTCTGTGAATGGGGTTTCCTATGTATCCCAACAATGGGAATGAGAACTCATGTAGCTTTGTTCAGATTAAGGGGACAATCCATTCCTTTTAAATTCTTGTTAGAGGGAACATCGTGGTGAATTTTATGTTCGCATGTCCTTGAATAATTCAGATACTTTTCACATATGTGAAATGGATTACTCAATGAATGTTAAATATAATATTTTTCATCAGACATAGGCATTAGATGCATTTCTAGCTAAAATTTTCTATTGGGGACTAGAAGGAGAGGGTATGGTTGGTGTATATATTTGTAGGAGACTGTTTAATATTCCCCATATTAGTTCATGGGGTAATATCATTATTTTAATATAATGAAAGGATATATATGTAATATAATCCTCATAACATAAATAATGATGTGTTATAATATGATTATCACATAGGGAATCTTTTGCTTATCAGATAAGGTGGTTAGTTTTTTATACTAATCACTAAATATTCTAGTGAATCATTGGGGATACCACCTATTGAGGGGGAGATGAGGTGGTATTGTTTGTTATATTGATCATGAAATACATATCATACGTATCATAAAAATAAATGATTCAAGCCCCACACTATTCAAGTTGTAGAATTTGAGGAAATGTTATAGGAATGATATATGAGGATTCACATTATGTGGCATGGAATATTTGTTATATATTTTAAATTCATAAATATTTTACTATTAATTGAATTTTACATAGAAATTTGTTAGTTTTGGACATACACATATGAGGAGGGCCTTTCAGTTTTGTTTTACATAATGACCAATAAGTTTGAATTTCATAGATTCCATGAGGAGTATCTTAACTAAAGGTATATATGGAAAAAAATATGAGATTCTTGACTCACATAACTGATGTTGGGATTAACTAGAAGATACATTGATAGGAAATATTTCCTATAATTGGATTCCATACATCAAATATCCCATGGTTTTGGTCTTTTCAAAGGGATAAATATGTGAAAAAAAATCTAAAGTCACATTAAATATTATTTTCATGTGACCGAATTTTTTTTCATATAAATTGGTATGGACAAATTTAAATAGAATATTTCATGTAGTGGATTCTCCAAGGTAAAAAATTATATGATCCAAGATTATTTTAAAGATAGAGAGATTTTCATTAGTAAACTATAATTTTAAAAAATATTGTAGTTTTATGGGATTGGTTAATGTTATATAAGGACATGGGTTTAAAGGGTATTGGTTTATATTGGATTATTACACAAATATCCCTATATAAGACACATTCATTGGAGGCATTTTTAAAATACCTTCATAATGTTCCTTCATAATGGACCACTATTTGAGTCCATCACAATTGACTTTAGTGGGGATGAAATTAACATGTATATATTGTGACGTTCCCTCCCCCTCTCTTTTCCCCCACTTATAAATCGTCCCCCCTATCATCTCCAATTCAAACATCTATGGGATTTAGGTTTAGATAAAACAATCCAAAATATCATCCATAAATCCCTTTCCATGACATGGAGGTATATTTTATAAGTAAAAACTCATAAAAATGATTTGGGTAAACAAATAGAGGTTTTCTAAAGAAGATGTATAATAAAAAACCATGTGTTTTTACCTTAATTATTCTTCCACAACCATTAAATATTCTTAAAATATTATAATGAAACATTATAAGTATATATAACATTATAAGATATTTTTTTATTGTTGTAATAACCTATAATTTTCCCCTCTTCTATCAAATGGGAATTGAAATAATTGATCATGTGTGCGGAGGACTACAACCTCACACACAAATGTGATCGGTTGTCCACCACTACCTATCAATGATATATATTAGGATGTATTTCATGTATTTATATGGTATTTATGAAATAATTATAACAATTTTTTAGTATATCACATCTAACTTCTTGCCTTACAATCCATTGGAATAAGATAACATCAGTAATACATACTTGTTGGCTACATCCACTAGGACGCGATGTAATCCATTTTCATTATATTTTAAATCTATTTTAAGAAGGATGTATTTATAGAAAATATGGGATATAAGTTTTATAAAATTGATTCTATAAAGGTAAATTAATATTTATATTAATTTTAATCCATCCATTGTAAAAAACTTGAAACAATGATCATGCGTACATACAACATACTGTTACCGTGAAAAGTGTAATTTATTTTCCCTCGGTAACATTATTGGATTACTATAAATACATATATATCTAATTTATATAATATTTATATCATTATTAATATTATATAGATGATATGACCCCAATAAAATTACGATGAACAAAACAACTAAATCAAAACAAACAAGAAAAATGGAACAGTTATCATCCAAGAAAGTGCTTTTCATAAATAATTTTTTAAATAATGGTGTTAAAAGATTATATTTAAATCATATATGGTTATAATTATTTGATTATGGTTGTTTAATATATGTATAATACCCCATTATTTATTATCTAAGTGGTTTGAATGTGTAAAATGGCATTCCAGTCCTAGGATAATGGATTTTCAACTCATATTTATTTCCATGGGACACAATTCGTAATAACCACTTTTTTTATTATGTGATCTATATATTTCCCTTGATTTTTTTTAATTATTCATATGATTATTATGTGGATCTAAAAATCATATTATTTCTCTATTTAATGGATCCTAGGATACAATAGTTATTTATATAGTAATAGTGTTATGTTAAAATACTTTCATTTATTGGGATTGTTTATGATCAATATCTTTATGATGTAGTATTATAGTCAATACCTTATAAAAAATAGACTTTTATTATCCTATTTATGTTTCAAGAAATTATACCACTTCTTTTCTTTTTCCTCTAATTATTTACTCATGATATTGAATGAATTCTTTAGAAAAAAATTGATTTTACTTCCCCCTTCCATTAAATATCATTTCCCTTCAATTTCAATGTTTTCAAAAAATGTTTTCAAAAAATGTTTTTAATATTATAAAAAAAATTATAAATCAATTTTTTCAAATGTTTTAATTTTTTTAAAATTGTTTAAAATGAATATTCTTATCATTTTCAATTCGAGGTACATTTTAAATTTGAATGAAAATATGGATAAAATGTTTCTTTTAAAGTGTATAGTTTTCAATTTATTTTTATACATCATGAAATTTTAATTATTTAAGACATCCTTTACAAGTATAAAAGTTTATTTTCAAAGGAAATTTTTTCTTTAGTTTTTTAAAGAAAAAAATATTTTTTAATTAGGTGACATTAATATGGAATGGGAGTTTTCCTCAAAGGATTTTTTCATGATATATTTATGGTATTTATAATCATTTACAAAAAAATAACAGATATTGAATCTATTTTATAAGTGATATTATCTAATGATATCATCCTCCTCCTTTTAGGGATGGTTTATGACTATTATTGCATGGTTTTAGTGAAACTCATTCTTATTCCATAGGTTATTCTATAATGAATTGATGAAATTATTATGAAATGTTTTTTATTTCCATTCAATATGCCATGTTAAAAAAAATTTGAAACCCATTTATTTTCCACAGGTTTTTTATAATGAAATTATTATGAAACCCAATTTAATTTCATGTGTTGTGATATTTTAATTAGTTTTGGATGTTTTGGGACACATAAATATAATTTCATTATGTAATGGGTGGAAAACAAATTACATATCCCTCCTGTACATTAGGGAAATATAGATATCTAAATATATTAACAAGAATATAATAGAGAGTAAACTCAGTTCAATTAGGGAATATGTCCACTAATATTGTCTTGGGATTGAAAATTTAATACTATGATCATTTTAGTAGTGAACCCATTAAAATAGAATAGTTTTTGAAATAATAATTGACTACTAAGGAAATGATTTCCATGCTTATGTGTATGCCACAAATATATTTCTTATTACAATATTATATTCTCATGTATTATGTAGTTTGGTATGATTATGTTTCATTTATAATAAATTTATATATTTATTCCATTACTAATGGTCATGATTTATGATATGTATGGTATGGTTTTAAAAAGATATTATCATGTTCTCATAACCATATGCTCATGTTGCGTTTATATATCCCTTATTTACTCATAAAAAGAATTTAAGATCACCCTTTATATGTTTCATTTCCTTTGGTTTTGAAGAAATTTTTTATGTGTTATAATTATAAGAAGGGTAATTGTTATTAACAACATAGTGATAAATGTTGTAGTTAAATTATAAAATATTTTTTTTATATCCATGATTCTAATGGAACTTGACATATATGATTATTACATGGATAATTATGTTATATACGGAATATTCATCTTTTAAGGTTTGATATAAATGTATATATATATAATGTATGGGTCTCTATATTTGGTATCAGAGTAAATTAGTTATCCTTTGGAAACTCGGATGATTAAACATTAGTTTATACCATAGGGAAAAGTGTAAGGATATATAAATGTAAATTAATATATCATGTAATTTTATTTAAGGGTTGAGAGATAAGATTCCATGATATTACATCATTTTATAAACAAAACATTTAGATTGGATAAATCACAATTGAACTATTGGGTATTAACTTCAAAAATGATTCATTGGGCTTTGAATTGATTTTCACCTAGTGAAAAATAATAGTACATTCTACACACCATGTTTGAAAATCTTAGGGGATATGTTTTAAATATTAAAAAACTATTTATGATCCATAATTATGAAATTGATTTGCTGATTACCATGAACCACCTAGGTTAAAACCGATGGTTTCATAAATTGACAAGATGTTGTGATTGAATTGATTTCCTATAAATTATTTTCCAGGATTATGTGGTCTCCCACTATGATTATTATTACTCACACTATGATTTTTTGTTGTCATTAATGTATGGTTCCTGAATAAACCATGTTAATTATGAATGAAATGGGGAATTAAATATTTTTCCTTTAGAGAAACCAAATTTTATGTTACTGAGAATGAAAAATTGAATTACTATGATAACAACTCTTCCTAAATACATAAATCATGATAAAAATATAAACAATAAAAGGAGGGGAAAATTTTCTGGAGTCCATCATGAGGCAATTCCACCCATCTTTTATTGGTTCCACTAATACAAGAGTTACTGAGAAATAGATTTATATGAATGAAAATATTTTTTTAATTATCCAATATTTGGAAAATAAAACATCTATTTTTTATATCTATAATTTCTAAGGAGAATCACATAAATATTTGTATCATAACAACAATATGAGGAAACCTATAGAAATTGAATCCATGGTGTGGGATGAGTTTTGGAGATTATTTTTTATAAGTAAATTCTTTATGTGTTACAAATGAAAATAGAGAATCATTTCATTAAACTATAGAAAAGGGTTTTTTAATCTAGTAGTACCAATGAACCGAGTATTTAAATACATGTATTGTATGAATATATTATTATAATCCAACCTAAATGTAATTTTTATTTATTATTTAGTGGATTAAAACCAATATTCTGAATAATGTTATCCATAATGGAATTCAGTAGGTATGAAGAAATATTTAGATATGGTATCAATCTAGAAAAGGAGAATGGAGTTATTAATCAATATCAAGGTTATGGTAAGAAAAAAATGATTTCATTCATTGGAAATTCTAAAAATCAAGGAGAGAATAATTCATGCTTTCCAAAATTCTCATGGTCTTGAATGAAAAATGGAGGAAATTGTCTTAGTGTGATTGGTAAAGGTTTTAAGTGTTGAAAGGATGCTCATCAAGAAATTAATGCTAAAGTTGAGGGAAAACCTTTTCTAATTATGTGAATAGAGATAAATATCCACAAAATTCAGCCCCCATTATATAATGATTAAAATTCAAGGATTATGGAAATTATACTAACCAATGCTCAAGTCTAAAGATTAATTATAATGATCAACATCAGCAACCAATTAAACATAGAGACAATGGAAAAAATAATGTGATCACAATATTATTTTAGGAGTATAAAAAGTACATAGTTAAGGGTACACAAAACATCCACACTATTACTACTATAGAATTTTTTTTATTATGGCTTTACCCATGATTTTATATCTAATGAATTTTATAAGGGTAAAAAAATTCCACCCCAATAATTATATGTTGAATTTTTATTGAAAAATACAATTGGTACAATGATCACTTATTAAGTCTATGAATCATATCAGGTTGAAAATTCTTGGAGGTTTTCTTCTATAAAATCATATTATTATCCCTATGGTTGAATTTGATTTTTTTTTGGAATGGTATGGCTTTTTCTACATAAATATAAATTCTATTTCCAAGGAAAGAATTTCATGTTTGACATTTAAATCCCACCTATGATCATCTATCGGGGAAACTATAATACGAAATTCTGATGTAAGTCACACAATTTTATGTAAAGTATCTCATATTTTCCATGTATTATTTACTGATATTATATAGATTATTTTTTAGGCTAGTCACTAAGACAACATTAGATTTTGAGGCTCGGTGTGCCTAGATTAAATGTTTGAAAAATATTAAAACATGTAATAGAATGGGGATGATGTTTTCCTAAAAAGGTGTGATCCCTATAAAATGGTTATTGAGTAAGAATCTTGAAGGCACCATTGACCATAGAATGAAGATTTTACCCAAGGTGTGACTTAACCTTGGTTGGTGTGGGAAATTATTGAATAAGTTGTCATGAGTTCGAAATTAATAAAATAAATTAATTTAATATTTTAATTTATTTTCTTCAGAATAATGACTAGCTTCCTCTATAATTTCACGGTAATTATATTGTCTCATGGTAGGCCACTAAACCCTGGAGACCTATAAGCCATTCAAGGAGAGAATTCTTGGAGGATAAAAATAGATCAAGATCATATTGAAAATCATCCTTCTAGAGGAGTTTTAGGATCTTGTCTATAGCGTCAACGAAACTATTCTTTGTTAACAATCGATCAAAAATCTAGGTAGGGTGTTTTTTTTAGAATTTCAACTTATTTTTAATCCTAGATAGACATGGGTCAATTAAAAATATATAAATTGATCCATGCGTCATCTGTATATTTTAATTGGATTGAATTTTTTATTTTTGGTACATTAATTATCCCGCATCAGTTCTCCATAAACGATAACGAATCGAGGACAAATGAAAATTGGCTGAGATTTTCCCCTCACTTTTGGGCATCATGGATTTAGATTTCCCTTCTTCACATGTTAATTGTGGGTTTTTTCCCAAGATTCAAAAAATACCTGCTGATCGACCATTACATGACCATTTTTTGGCACAATGAATAGAAACCATGGGTTTGGTTCCTGGTCCATGATGTGATAGGGATGTGATGATGGAAGTGCACGACTGGATGTATGTATGAATGGATTTTCAGCATCCATTGGGACAAATTTTTGATTCATAATATATTTGGCTCACCAGTGGTGATTTTTTAAAATATTTGAACCTAAAACCCAAAGATCTACTAACAAGAGGCATGGTTGAACCCTGATATATAGATTCCATCTAGATCGGATGTTTCAGAGTTGTGGGATCAATACAGGGGAGTTCCCCAATGAATCTTGATATTACCAAGAGAAACGGAATGTATTTCTGAATTACACGCCATGTGGGGCCCCCTGGCAGTGATGTTAGGGTTTCGCCGGAGGTAAGGATCACAAAGCATGTAACCCTTGTCACATGGAATATGACCCTCCCTAGATTAATAAATGTGTACATAGGAATTACAAGGACTTGGGTTGGACTACATGGGCATTAACAAGTCGTGTACTCCCACACAGACATGACTTGCCATACACAGACTGGTACACAGACACAACTTTGATACATGGACTCATCCAAGAGACACATGCAGGGAACCATGTGTATCTACATGCCATTTAAGTATCCTACACAATGTTTATATAGAGACTACATGTCATGTGAGGCTCTTCCACACTGACAGGTCATAGGATAACTAGAAATGAAGTGTACCCCATTGGACATGCCATGTAATCCAATGAAGATTGCTTGAGGCTCTTCAATTTACTAGTTTGTACTATTATAGGTTGCGTTTTATCCCCTGGTCCTTTCCTCAAGGTTACAATGAATAATTACATCCACATCAGTGGATTTTAATCCCCTATTGAGTTCATGTATCATATAGAGTTTTCATATCTGTCTGTGAGACTGGAGTGCAATCCTCTATCATCAATAGTGGAGTTTTTGAAATCATCATGACCTCCCAAAGTAAGACATTGATCCTCCATAAAGGGTGCCCATTAGTAGGGTTAGTATAATAATTTCTATATGATCCCATACGTAGCGGGTTGATCCATATTAGGTTCATGGTGTCCCCCATCTATTCGGGGCATTACCCCATCTCCATGTATCGTAGTCCTTTTTACCAAAAAGTTTTCTTTTAGTAGGTCCCAAATAAGATAGACCACATCGTCAATTTACTACGATGATATCAAGTCTTGTGGAATGATTTCTCCTATAATGATAATTTTTCGAGTATAATCCTATGGCCAGCAGTTAGTTATTACCACCAGGTGGCGTGTTGTCTCTCTTGAGTATATCTACTTTCTTCCTACTCTTCTTTTATCTGTTACATATTGTATTGATCTGACTATTTATGGTGCTTCAATTTTATTTTTTTAGGGTATCTTACTTACTATTCTTATACTCACCCATTCATGCGCTTTGGTCACACATGTTGTGCCTTATGCATATTAAATCCCTTTTGATGATGTCAAAGGAGCTCAGGGAGTAGGAGGAGCATAGTTGGTTCTGGATAGACTATGGTGTTTCTAAGTGAAAACTATTGACTTGGTCCTCTCACTTGTAGAAGGTTGAAATTATACAGTTTTAGTTAGACATGTGCTTCAGACTCTTTGTGGTGGGATTTTATTTGGCCCTATTTACATTCCTTTACATCATATCATACTCTAGTTTTGGGAACATATGTAACACCCCAAGCTTCTACGGTAAGCTTCTCTTTGAATAATGTGATAGCATGTGTTGTACGCAACACCGAGTTCTAACACACCATAACCAATCAAACTAGCCGTTATGAATAGTAATACCTACTTTTTGAAAATATATATATTTTATATTTCAAAATGGACTTCATTTTTGGATTCAGAATATCGAATTTAGCCTAAGGTGAAATTTTGGTACTTTTCGGATAACTTTAATATTTTGATGAATAGTGAAAATTACTAAATTTTAATTAAAAAAAACTTTTTTAATAAAAATAATTAATAGTGATAAATTATGAATTTGAGTGGTTTTAAAGTATATTTAGAATAAATTTTTACCATTTAATATAATGTTGGTCATTGGACACAATTTTACAATTAAACCAAACATAAACAAGTGTCAATCTTTTGATAGTTATTATCTCTTAAAAACACACTTTTTGTTTTGACAGCGGGAATTAATTTTAAATTAATTTCTGCCACTTCTGTGTTTTGAATTTAGTAAAATGGATTCCATATTTGGAATCAGGATGTCCAAATTGTGTAAATAGGTAACTTTTATTTTTAGACATTTTGAATAATTACTGCGGTAAATATTTTATTTACCATGGTTAAGGGTAAATCCGGTAAATAAGGGTTAAAAAATAATATTATAATAATACTAAATTAACCTAAAACGATTCCTAGAATTATTGGTTGATAAATTTTAGACCATAGGCATCTTTGGGTCGATTTTGGGACCCCATGGTGCCACTTGTAGGTGATAGGGACATTTTATTTTAATTAGGTTAAAATGAATACAAAAATGACACAAGCATATATCCTTTAGAAAAACAATTTTTAAATAGGGTTATATATGTTGGCTTTTAGATTATAAATATTAATTAGAAAGATAAAAAGATTTCCTACATAATGATATTTTATTTCTAATTTTTAGACATTAAATAATTTAATTTATTTAAGACATAATGATGATGAAGTAATTACTATAATAGTGAAAAATTAAAATAATTGATATTATAAATACCCAAATAAATATAATATGAAACTTTTAATGAATTAAAATAATTTTATCGGATAATATGATATATTAGGATTGATTTAATTGACTTTTTTCGAAGTAATCAATCTGTTATGAGTTTCACAAAAATCATCTATTGAATAGTGTCAAAATTGACATAAAAGAGTTTTTAAAACAAATATTATATTATTAATAGATATTAAATTACTAAAAATCTAATATTCGGACAAGAGACTTATATCTTGATAGGTTCATCATTAAGGGACCACTTGGGGGTCTCTTGGATGTATATAGTAAGTTTATTAACCATATTATATAAAAATACAAAGAGACATTGTAAAAGTGAAACTAATTAACTTAGAGTTAATACATAAAGATAAGTTTAATATAAGTACCCAAACCTGTCTAAATTATATTGGTTGAGTTTTTTTCGACCCATCACCAACTTAACATTTAAATAATCAACTTTTGAGCCTTTAGAAACCGAATATGAATTTATTATAAAATAATATTTCTAGCTTTTCCAAAGGTGCCCCTCACCCCTCTTATAAAAGGGCACTCCTCCTTCTCTTTTCTTCACACCTTCAAAGCCTTTTGGTTCGGCCAAAATCTACCCATATACTCTCCCAACTTCCCTCACTACAACCTAGAGGCCTTAGTTTGATCATAAATCCAACCTAAGGAGCCCTTTTGATCAAATCAAAAGAAGAACCCGAAGAAGAGGTAATGATTTCACCACCCTTTTCCAAGTTCATTTCTACTTCCACTTCTTCTTCCATTGTTGTTACCATTCTAAAATAACAACTCCAGTATCATATATAAACTGTGATATTATTATAAATATGGTACAACCATATTCAGTATTTTATCCACCCTTTGAATAACATGTCACCATACGTGCGTACGTACGGCTTACCGTCTCCACGTCGTGGTGTAATTGTTATTCAATATATTATTATTTGGATGGGTATAATAATGATATGTAACTCATGTAAATAATAAATATAACACTTTAATGATTCTGTATATATTATATACCATCCATTTATATATTATTTTAAAGGAATGATATTGTCGCTCGTGCGTACGTACGGACTACCGTCTCCACGAACGCGATAAGATTCATTCTCCATCGTATCCATTCAAGTATAATTATCATTTGATGATTTAAAAATGCTGTTTAAGGACTTGATATCATTCTGGATATGAATAATATACAACCTATCCATTATAAACATGTCTTACGTAACAAAACATATAAAAGAAAACAAGTAAGTTAACACCCGAAACAACGATAATTCAAAGATATTATTAACAAATCAATGTTAAAAGATCATATATGATATCATATTAATATATATGATTCTTGTATAATTTAATAACAATTATTTCACCATTATAGAGGAGGTTAACCTACCCCACCCAAGGAAAAGTACAAGGTAAGGGTTATTTCACAATCTCTTCATTATCCGAGGTTGTTTATACGTAATAATCTACTGGGATCTCTTTATCATCCACATCCATGTTTCTTAAAAATGTATTTCAAAACATTTTTATTATTCACAAGAATATGGGTTAAAGTCATTTATACCCTTGTTTGACTTTTTATAAGAGGTTTATAAAATAATATTTCCGTCGTTTTCCAAACAAGGTGCTTTTTAACCTTTTCGATAAAATTAAGGTAAGAATGTTTTTTTAACTTATACGGCGAGTGCGGCTATTTTCCGCCGTTATAAAATCGTCGAAGCTTCCCTTACAAGATTATAAAAATATTTTCAATGAAAATGTTTTATTTTATATGGATCTTAAATGATTTCAAAATAAAAGAGATATTTCTCTAAAAAGAGTTTTGATTTCATCTATGTCAACATCCTTTGTTGGATTTTACTCTTATGTGAAGTTTATTTATTATGATACAAAACTTCTATGTTTTATTGAAGGTTTTGTGAAATGTTTGACTATGGATGTGATATTTTTACACCATTCATGGTTTATGGTGAAAGTATTTAATTTCGTATGCTAGTTTTAATACGAATGTTTATGTTATGTTTAAACCTTTTCATATGGGAATGCATTGGACTTAATATGTGACGGGTGGAGCCTGTTATAGCTCCTCGATGCATCGGTAGGTCTCATGAGACAAACTAGTGTCTCGGCAGAAGGCCTTGGCAAAATCTTATTTGTAGTCTTGGCACGAGGCCTTGGCTATGTGGTTACGATAGTCTGGCATTATGCATTCCAAAATTATGAAAGTGGTTATTGTTTTTGCATGTGATTATTTGATTAGTAGAATGTCCATGTGAATAAGTTAATGGAATTATTTCATTATATTTATGCCATACTATGTTGAAAGTTCAAGTTTGAAAGGCTTTTGTTTTAGTATACATTGCCTTAAATGTTTATTCTTATTTATGAAAGTTTCCGCTATATTGTTATCCTTACTGGGCATTTGAGCTGACCCCTTTTCTATGTTTCATTTTTCCCAGGAAGTGAAGAAGTAAATTATGAATGACCTGCAGGGATATTATGTGGGGATATGAGTGTGGATTCTGGATACAATATGTTGTTGTTGTAGTTTTTCATTTTATGATGTAATGTAACACTTATGAATATATCTAGTGTTTCCAAGGCTACTAAACCAATCGGTCTTTCGAGATTTTATCTTTCTTGTGATCATGCCAATGTTATGTAATAATGCACCGACTCTGGGTGACAAGGGTCGGGGCGTTACAGTTGGTATCATAGGAAGTTTAGTACAAACCTTGGAAGCTAGATTTAGATAAACTCTGATTAGAGCACGTAGACCTAAGATGAACTTTGAGGATTAGTATAGAAGAACTTCCTAGAATTTTGGTATTGTAGATATTTTGTGAGTTTTCCAAGAAATACATCCCTGTCTGGATACGAGCATGTAGAGGCGGCTCTAGCACAGATGTACCTCGGGGTAAAACCCGAAAACACTACTTTGAGCTAGACTCGAACGGGAACTGGTGCACGACAATGGACCTTGCTGCACTCTTGGTTACGACACTCCCAGGGGATATGGTTAGGATAACTCTCATTTTCTTTAAAAATCATTATTAAGGGTTTATGAGTATATACTTCCTCAAAGAAAACATTTTTATGATTATGGATTATATCCATAAATAGTTCAATTTATGTTAAGTGTTTTATAGGTATGGGATTATGTATTTTAAACTGATCTAGTTTATGCCATTGTTTAGAAATGGCACCTAGTGGAAGAAATGGAAACCGTATCAATGCACGCAATCCATGTAGGGATTTCCCTCCTGCTCAAGATAATTATAATGGAGCTGGTGATGCAACTGGTGCTGATCAGCTAATCACCATACTGGGACAACTCGCCCAGGTTATGAATAATAACCTTACCCGTATGGATCACCCTGATCCACAGCGTTGAGGATCAATGTTAGATCGATTCATGAGGCAAAAACAACCAACTTTCAATGGGAGTACAAATCCCTAAGTAGCTGAGCAATGGATAAATTCCCTAGAGAAAATATTTCAGGCTTTGGGGAGCAGTGAAAGGGAAAAAGTTATCATGGCAGTTTACCGCCTCACTGGAGATGCTGATCAATGGTGGTCATCGATTCAAAACATGAAGGAAGATGATGAAGTATCAAATATGGAATGGAGGGAGTTCAAAGATCTGTTTTTAGAAAAATACTTTCCTCACGACCATCGAGCAGATATGGAAAGGCAATTTCTGAGTCTGAGACAGAAGGAGGATGAGAATGTCGCAAAGTATGAGGCTAATTTTACAAGGATAGCAAGGTATGCTGGAGATTATATACGTAACCCAAGAAGTAAGATTGATCGTTTCTTGGATGGGTTAAAACCATTTCTTCGTCGAGCATTAGTCTCACAATCCTTTTCGTCGTATGAAGACATTGTCTCATGTTCTATCAAGACCAAAAAGGAATTCTCTAAGTCTTACGACTTTAAAGCAAAGCAAGAGAAGAAGAGACCTACTGATCAATCTGGGAATGGAAATAAGGGGAAGAAGAGAAAGGTTGAATATCCATCCTATGGTAAATGCGGGAAGAAATATCCCGGTACTTGCTTGAAGGGAATGGGAGTCTGTTACAAGTGTGGTGAAAAAGGCCACCAAGCTCGTGATTGTAATGGGAAGAAGGAAGCTACCAACGTTCAGTGCTACAATTGCAGGGAGATGGGGCATTATGCAAATGAATGTCCTAAGCGTTAGGAGAACTTACCTCAAAAAAAGGCCAAGGGATCAAGTCCAGGCTTATGCTATAACTACTGCTGAGGTAGAAGCTCCAAAAGACGTGGTGGCAGGTAATTTAATGGTTTCCTCAAGTTTAGCAAATGCGTTATTTGATTCTGGATCATCGCATTGTTTCATATCTTCCCAGTTTTCTAAGAAAATTAGATATTTCCAATTTGATTTAATAAGGGAGTTGTCAGTTAAAACCCCTAAGGGAAGTATCATTGCAACAAAGTTTTGTGAATCAGTCCCCATTAGAGCACATAAATGTTCTTTATCTACTGATCTTATCGTCATACCTATGATTGAGTTTGATATAATCCTCGGTATGGACTGTCTTTCGGACTATGATGCAAAGATTTATTGTAAGAAGAAAGAGGTTACGATTCTTGATGATAATGATAAGGAACACCTTATCTTTAGAGCAGAATCGTCACCACCTAATTCTTATTTAGATCCACCCCCAGTAGCTCAACTTAATTCAATTATTGGGGGGGAAGAGAATGAAATTTCTGTGGGTGAGGAAAGGAATGTTCAAATAGAGGATGTACCTGTTGTGAAAGAATTTGTAGATGTATTTCTAGAAGATTTACCTGGACATCCTCCAGAACAAGAAGTTGAGTTTTCCATTGATTTAATTCCTGGATCAAGGCCTATATCGAAGACCCCTTATAGAATGGCCACTGTAGAGTTAGTCGAACTAAAGAAACAACTAGAGGAGTTTAAAAATAAAGGATTTATTCGCCCTAGTGTTTCTCCATGGGGAGCCCCTGTTCTTTTTGTTAAAAAGAAAGATGGATCTATGAGGTTATGTATCGACTACAGGGAGATCAATGCTATAATGATAAAGAAAAAGTATCCCCTATCTAGTATTGATGATTTATCTGACCAACTGCATGGAGCTCAATACTTTTCAAAGATTGACCTTTGATCTGGATACCATCAGTTGTGTGTGAAGAAGGAAGACATTCCGAAGATAGCATTTCGAACCAGGTACGGGCATTACGAGTTTACTGTAATGCCTTTTGGATTGACTAATGCACCCTCTGTATTCATGTATCTGATGAATAGTGTTTTTAAGGAGTATCTCGATGAATTTTTGGTGGTATTTATTGATGATATTTTGGTTTAACCCAAAACCTACGAAGATCATGAAAATCACTTGCGCATTATCTTGAAGACTCTGAGGAGGCATGAATTATATGGAAAGTTTAGCAAGTGTGAATTCTGGCTCCATGAGATTTCTTTTCTTGGCCATATTGTCTCTAAAGATGGAATCTATGTTGATCCTTCTAATACCAAGGCAATCCAAGAATGGCCAGCACCTACGAGTATAACTGAGGTACGTAGTTTTATTGGTTTGGCAGGTTATTATCGACGTTTCGTCCAGAATTTTGCCCGATTGGCTAACCCATTAACGAAGCTCCCACATAAAGGGGTTAAATTTGTTTGGACAAAAGAGTGTGAAGAATGTTTCGAAGAACTGAAGAGAATATTAGTCAATGCTCCTATATTGACTCTACCATCGGGGAATGATGGGTTCGTTATTTATAGTGATGCATCAAAGAAAGGACTTGGTTGTTTCCTTATGCATAATGATAGAGTTATTGCCTATGCATCACGATAGTTGAAAATTCATGAACAAAACTCTCCTACTCATGATCTCGAGTTAGCAGCTGTGATCTTTGCTTTGAAGATATGGAGGCACTACCTCTATGGTGAAAAATGTGAGATTTATACTGATCACAAGAGTTTGAAGTATATTTTCTCACAAAAAGAACTCAACATGAGGCAAAGGAGATGGCTTGAATTACTCAAGGATTATGATTGTATGATACACTACCACCCAGAGAAAGAAAACAAGGTGGAAGATGCTTTGAGCAGAAAAGACCATGGAGTTTTGAACAATATGAGAATTGAAAGGGATCCAATTTTCATGGATCTAGTGAAGATGGACATTGGAATAACCAGGGAAGGTGAAACATCAATGCTTTTTCAAATGGTTTCCAAACCATCTTTACTAGAAAGAATTAAGAGTTATCAGACCGATGATGAAGAATTCCAAATGAACATTAAAGCTGTAAATGATGGGAGATTGAGAGACTTTGTGTATGAAGATGGAATTTTGAAATTTGGGAAGAGACTTTGTGTTCCCGGTTTACCTCATCTAAAAAGGGAATTGCTGGATGATGCTCATAGTTCCAATTTCTCTATACACCCTGGGAGCACCAAAATGTATATAGATTTGAAGGAACATTTTTGGTGGGACAACATGAAGAGGGAGATTGCTGATTTTGTGTCAAGATGTATGGTTTGTCAACAAGTGAAAGCTGGAAGGCAACAGCCTGGAGGAGTCATGCAACCTCTTCCCATACCAGAGTAGAAATGGGACAATATTACGATGGACTTTGACATGGGGCTACCAAAGACTCCTAGAAGGAACAATGCAATATGGGTTATTGTTGATCGTCTTACCAAGTCAGCATATTTTCTTGCTATAAGAGAAGATCTACCCCTGGAATGTCTAGAAAGACTATATATTAATGAAGTTGTGAGACTTCATGGAGTACCCCTATCGATTGTTTCTGATCATGATCCCCGTTTTACTTCAAGATTTTGGAAAATTCTTCAGAAATCCCTAGATACTGAACTTCATTTGAGCACTGCTTACCACCCTCAGACAGACGGACAATCAGAACAGACTATTCAGACCTTAGAAGACATGTTGAGATCTTGCTCACTTGTCTTTCAGGGTATGTGGGATCAATATTTACCTCTGGTAGAATTTTCCTATAACAATAGCTTCCATTCGAGTATTCAGATGGCACCATATGAAGCGTTATACGGAAAGAGATGTCGTACACCAACCTGTTGGGATGACGTTGGTGAAAGAAAACTTGTAGGTCCAGAACTGGTGGAGGAAACGATGGAAAAGTTGAAGGTAATCCAAAATCACATCAGAGCAGCTCAAAGTAGGCAGAAGAGCTATTCCGATAATCGAAGGAAGGATTTGTAATTTCAAGTCGGTGATCATGTTTTCCTGAAGGTATCTCCATGGAAGGGAGTCATATGTTTTGGTAAGAAAGGTAAATTGAGTCCCAAGTACATCGGACCCTTCGAAATTCTAGAACGAATTGGGGTTGTAGCTTACCGATTGGCAATGCCGCCAAGTCTCTCTAAAGTTCACGATGTGTTCCACGTATCTCTGTTGAGGAAATACATGCCTGACCCAACGCATGTACTCACCTATGAGGAATTAGAACTGGAACCCGATCTGTCTTATTGCGAAGAGCCCGTCATGATTCTTGATATGAGAGAACAAGTGCTGAGAAACCGGACGACGCTTCTGGTAAAAGTTTTGTGGAGAAACCATAAGATGGAAGAGGCAACGTGGGAACCCGAGGAACTTATGATGAAGAACCACCCGAGTCTTTTTATGTGGTAGTATTCTAGAAATTTCGAGGATGAAATTATTTGAAGTAGGGGAGAATGTAACACCCTAAGCTTCTACGGTACGCTTCTCTTTGAATAATGTGATAGCATGTGTTGTACGCAACACCGAGTTCTAACACACCATAACCAATCAAACTAGCGGTTATGAATAGTAATACCTAATTTTTGAAGTTATATATATTTTATATTTCAAAATGGACTTCATTTCTGGATTCGGAATATTGAATTTAGCCTAAGGTGAAATTTTGGTACTTTTCGGATAACTTTAATATTTTGATGAATAGTGAAAATTACTAAATTTTAATTAAAAACAACTTTTTTAATCAAAATAATTAATAGTGATAAATTATGAATTTGAGTGGTTTTAAAGTATATTTAGAAGATATTTTTACCATTTAATATACTTTTGGTCATTGGACACAATTTTACAATTAAACCGAACATAAACAAGTGTCAATCTTTTGATAGTTATTATCTCTTAAAAACACGCTTTTTGTTTTGACAGCGGGAATTAATTTTAAATTAATATCTGCCACTTATGTGTTTTGAATTTATAAAAATGGATTCCGTATTTGGAATCAGGATGTCCAAATTGTGTAAATAGGTAACTTTTATTTTTAGACATTTTGAATAATTACTGCGTTAAATATTTTATTTACCATGGTTAAGGGTAAATCCGGTAAATAAGGGTTAAAAAAATAATATTATAATAATACTAAATTACCCTAAAAGTGTCCTAGCATTATCGGTTGATAAATTTTCGACCATAGGCATCTTTGGGTCGATTTTGGGACCCCATGGTGCCACTTGTAGGTGATAGGGACATTTTATTTTAATTAGGTTAAAATGAATACAAAAATGACACAAGCATATATCCTTTAGAAAAACAATTTTTACCAAGGGTTATATATGTTGGATTTTAGATTATAAATATTCATTAGAAAGCTAAAAATATTTCCTACATAATTATATTTTATTTATAATTTTTTGACATTAAATAATTTAATTTATTTATGACACAATGATGATGAAGTAATTACTATAATAGTGAAAAATTAAAATAATTGATATTATAAATACCCAAATAAATATAATATGAAACTTTTAATGAATTAAACTAATTTTATAGGATAATATGATATATTATTATTGATTTAATTGACTTTTTTCTAAGTAATAAATCTGTTATGAGTTTCACAAAAATCAATTATTGAATAGTGTCAAAATTGACATAAAAGAGTTTTTAAAACAAATATTATATTATTAATTGATATTAAATTCCTAAAAATCTAATATTCGGCCAAGAGACTTATATCATGATAGTTTCATCATTAATGGACCACATGGGGGTCTCTTGGATGTATATAGTATGTTTATTAACCATATTATATAAAAATACAAAGAGACATTGTAAAAGTGAAACTAATTAACTTAGAGTTAATACTTAAAGATAAGGTTAATATAATTACCCAAACCTGTATAAATTCTATTGGCTGAGTTGTTTTCAACCCATACCCACCTTAACATTTAAATAATCAACTTTTGAGCCATTAGAAGCCGAATATGAATTTATTATAAAATAATATTTCTAGCTTTTCCAAAGGTGCCCCTCACCCCTCTTATAAAAGGGCACTCCTACTTCTCTTTTCTTCACACCTTCAAAGCCTTTTGGTTCGGCCAAACACTGCCCATATACTCTCCCAACTTCCCTCACTACAACCTAGAGGCCTTAGTTTGATCATAAATCCAACCTAAGGATCCCTTTTTATCAAATCAAAAGGAAGAACCCGAAGAAGAGGTAATGATTTCACCACCCTTTTCCAAGTTCATTTCTTCTTCCACTTCTTCTTCCATTGTTGTTACCATTCTAAAATAATAACTCCAGTATCATATATAAACTGTGATGTTATTATAAATATGGTACAACCATATTCAGTATTCTATCCACCCTTTGAATAACATGTCACCATACGTGCGTACGTATGGCTTACCGTCTCCACGTCGTGGTGTAATTGTTATTCAATATATTATTATTTCGATGGGTATAATAATGATATGTAACTCATGTAAATAATAAATATAACATGTTAATGATTCTGTATATATGATATACCATCCATTTATATATTATTTAAAAAGAATGATATTGTCACTCGTGCGTACGTACGGACTACCGTCTCCACGAACGCGATAAGATTCATTCTCCATCATATCCATTCAAGTATAATTATCATTTGATGATTTAAAAATGATGTTTAAGGACTTGATATCATTCTGGATATGAATAATATACAACCTATCCATTATAAACATGTCTTACATAACAAAACATATAAAAGAAAACAAGTAAGTTAACACCCGAAACAACGATACTTCAAAGATATTATTAACAAATCAATGTTAAAAGATCATATATGATATCATATTAATATATATGATTCTTGTATAATTTAATAACAATTATTTCACCATTATACAGGAGGTTAACCTACCCCAACCAAGTAAAAGTACAAGGTAAGGGTTATTTCACAATCTCTTCATTATCCGAGGTTGTTTATACGTAATAATCTACTGGGATCTCTTTATCATCGAAATCCATGTTTCTTAAAAATGTATTTTAAAACATTTTTACTATTCACAAGAATATGGGTTAAAGTCATTTATACCCTTGTTTGACTTTTTATAAGAGGTTTATAAAGGAATCTTTCCGTCGTTTTCCAAACAAGGTGTTTTTTAACCTTTTCGACAAAATTAAGGTAAGAATGTTTTTTTAACTTATACGGCGGGTGCGGCTATTTTCCGCCGTTATAAAATCGTTGAAGCTTCCCTTACAAGCTTATAGAAATATTTTAAAAGAAAATGTTTTATTTTATATGGATCTTAAATGATTTCAAAATAAAAGAGATATTTCTCTAAAAAGAGTTTTGATTTCATCTATGTCAACATCCTTTGTTGTATTTTATGATTATGTGAAGTTTATTTATTATGATACAAAACTTCTATGTTGTATTGAAGGTTTTGTGATATGTTTGACTATGGATGTGATATTTTTATACCATTCATGGTTTATGGTGAAAGTATTGACATTTCGTATACTAGTTTTAATACGAATGTTTATGTTATGTTTAAACCTTTTCATATGGGAATGCATTGGACTTAATATGTGACGGGTGGAGCCCGCTATAGCTCCTCGATGCATCGGTAGGTCTCAGGAGACAAACAAGTGTCTTGGAATAAGGCCTTGGAAAAATCTTATTTGTAGTCTTGGCACAAGGCCTTGGCTTTGTGGTTACGATAGTCTGGCATTATGCATTCCAACATTATGAAAGTGGTTATTGTTTTTGCATGTGATTATTCGATTAGTAGAATATCCATGTGAATAAGTTAATGGAATTATTTCATTATATTTATGCCATACTATGTTGAAAGTTCAAGTTTGAAAGGCTTTTGTTTTAGTATACATTGCCTTAAATTTTTATTCTTATTTATGAAAGTTTCTGCTATATTGTTATCCTCACTGGGAATTTGAGCTCACACCTTTTCTATGTTTCATTTTTCCCAGGAAGTGAAGAAATAAATTATGAATGACCTGCAGGGATATTTTGTGGGGATATGAGTGTGGATTCTGGAGACAATATGTTGTTGTAGTAGTTTTTCATTTTATGATGTAATGTAAGACTTATGAATATATCTAGTGTTTCCAAGGCTAGTAAACCAATCGGTCTTTCGAGATTTGATCTTTCTTGTGATCATGCCAATGTTATGTAATAATGCACCGACTCTGGGTGACTAGGGTCAGGGCGTTACAACATAGATGTATGTGTGCATTCATTCGATTGTTGCACATTTTATAATTATCTGGTTTGGAGATGTGAATGTGTGTATAGGTACTTTAGGCTAATGCCTCCCATTTGTGGGATATGCCTACTCGATTCTAGTCACCAGTCCCTGGCCTATTGGAGGTGGTATTGGGGTGGTCATTGGTTGAACCCCAGTTGTTCAGGTCATGAAAGAGTGGTATCGGAGTTGTTCAGTTCTATTGTATGACCAAATTCAGTTAGATTGGTTTGTGGAAACATTTTTAAATGTTTTGAGTTTGTATTTTGGGTTAGGGATTCTATTGTTGGTGATGTGACCAATGTATTTGTACATTGGGACTTTGATTACCTACTTTTCTAATTGGTACATGAGAACACTATTTTTATGTAAAAATAATGATACATGAATCATATAGGAATTGTTGTGTTTTCCATGTCCTTCTTGAGTCAGCTCCACAAATATACTCTTTTGACCATGGTTCATATTTTTTTCTTTTAAGATGTCCTCGCATAGAATGTAATATAGGATTTCACAATGTGATCATGAGTATGATAAACTTAGTGATGTGTCATCGGTATAGGGGCTTGAACTGAATATAGAACCTTTTGGTGGTTCACCAGCTATACCACTAGTCATCAAGCAGCAACAACTACCATCACTACTAGTTAAGGATACATGTGGAATGAGTGAATTTAATGAGTTTCATAGGTAGAGACCACCTAGGTGTCAGGGTTAGCTAGACCCCTGTAGGGTTGTGGGTTATCTAGAGGTAGTCACCCATGTTTTATTACTTATGTGGATGCCTAAAAATCAGATGAAATTCCTTTCCACAAGTATTCTTCATGCCTCTGTGGGGAGATGGTGGAGCTTGATGGCCCAGTCTATAGTGGCCCATATATTACATGTAGATATTAATTCAACATTTAAGGATATTTATTACACAACATAACAAAAACCATTCTAGGACTGTATAGGTTTAGTGTCTTTAGAAACTGATAAACATAAAAAACTGGTTCATAAAACATATACATTTTATCCTACTTATTTATTCAAAACTACACTCCTTTTTGAAATATCTTACATAATACCCTTATTTATGACATCGGTAAAAGAAACATATGAAAGGGTGAGCTCAAATTCCCAGTAAGGGTAAACAAGGTAAATATAAATCATATCATAATCATAATAACATAACATTGGAAAATCTTATCATGAATATAAAAGATCATAATATCGTGTCAATGGATAAATCATAAAAGTGAAATTTAATCCAAAAATTAATATCATAAGAAATTAAATTTCATTTCATACACAAATAATACTAAAAAATCATTTCATATTTTTCAAGGCACTTTTCTAATACCATCATAGCGAACAAAGTCTATTATTGAACTCAGTTCACTCCTCGTTTCAGCAGTGTATTACTGAATCGGGTTTACTTATCATTCCATTCATGTCTATCTCATGAGATATAAATCTTTACCCAATGTATTGGAGGGATATATAGGTCTCACCCATCTTATAATGAAACTATTATTATGTGTGCCACAAAAAAAGAAATCATTTATCATAACATAACCCATGAAATAAAAGGGGTTTCATAAACATCATTCAATAATAACATAATCCATGTAAAATATCATTCCATAATTAATGCATCCAATCATAGTAATAATTTGAATAGAATAATTAACCTATTTAAAGAGCATTATATAAGATGGAAAATAATTTTGATAAAACACATTAAATTAATTCTTCGGGAAAATATCCTTTATTATTCAAAAACATTTTATTTTCTCAAAATGCCATGCAATTTTAAAATATAAGAATTTATTTGAAAATAATCTTGAAATCATGGATAGGAAACTTAATTTAAATATGGTGTCATGAAACCATAAAAATCCATTCATTCCGTATAATTGAATAAAACATTCTCCCCACACTTTTACTAGAAAAGTCAAAAAGTACCTCAAACCAAATAATGAAAAAAAATTCATTTCATACTGTTTAATAAAAATTCAAAAAAGGGTAAAATTTACTTTAAACAATAATAGAATAATAGAAATAATATTATATATTTTGGAAATATGTATGTAGATGATAAATATACCCCAGTAAATACTTACATATAAACAATCTCGAATAATAATGAGATTGCAAAATTATCCCTAATTTTAGGTCTGATATCCTTAGTATCCATCTAAAACTCTTGTATATTGATATAAATAATGTTATTGAATTATTAAATAATCATAATAATTTATTTTTAAAACACTTATGATCATATTTTCATCTATTTTTTAGTAACATTTCATTGTAACTCGTTATTGTAGGATCGAAATAACGATGTAGATGCTCAATATACAAGAGGGGGGGTGAATTGTACATTTTAAAACTGGAATAAGGAATGATGTTATAAACTTCAAATCCTATGAACTTTCTTAAAACTGGAAAGAGATTCTGAAAGTAGGATCTTGAAATATGTTTCCAGAAATTGAAACTTAACAAAAATTACAATATGAGATTCTACCTTAAAGCGTATAGAATCTAAATGAAATAGAGTACAAGTAAGAAAGTATAAGAAAGTTATACTTTCCTTATAATAAAAAATGCAGCAGAAATAAACAAGTAGTAAAACTATAAGTAACAAGATATAAGTCTTTTAACCCAAAGAGAAGGGTATCCAACAACCTTGGATAAAGGTCCCTTGATTTATACTTTCAAGCAAGTTTGTCTTACCCACACCAGGGTAAGCCCTCGATACGAATATTGGAGTATCTGTCTTGCTATCCCCGCAAGCCCTCAACTTCAAGGTAGTTGGAAACCTCTGTCTTCCTCAGTAAGGAAGCCCTCGAACTTCAAGGTAGTCGGCAGCTCTGTCTTCCTATCCCTGGAAGTCCTCGAATGTAAT
Organism: Viscum album; assembly: GCA_963277665.1. Classification (NCBI taxonomy): domain Eukaryota; kingdom Viridiplantae; phylum Streptophyta; class Magnoliopsida; order Santalales; family Viscaceae; genus Viscum; species Viscum album. The sequence continues at coordinate 132,602,716 of OY728152.1, read as the reverse complement.
CACCAATATTCGGAGTCGCACGAAGCAAAAACTAAATGAGCAGTTCAGTACGCACAAGGCATGAAAAGCTTTCTCTCTAGAAATCACCTTAGCAGCGTGTGGTATCTAGATCAATCAACTTCATTAGTACCTCTACGAGCTCTTTAAAATGAGCTCCTATTTATAGGCAAGGTCGGCCTCCTTTCCAACGGTCATATTTTCCTTAAAAGTCGGAGGGACCTGTACACGTGTAACTTAACCAACGGTTAGTTTATAACAGAATAGACGACATCGTTTTATAAAAAAATAAGTGAAACAGAATGTACGACATCGTTTTAAGTCTTAAAAAGTTCGGAGTGAATATTCGGAGTGAATGTTTAGAGTGAGATAAACAATATTTAAGAGTATAAAGATTATAACAACGTTAGCAAAATGAAAGTTTGGAGTCTAACTAAAAACAATTTTTTGGAGTCTAAATAAATTCGGAGTGAATAAAACAAAGATGATCATATTATGTTTAATAGGTGAATTTGGAATGAGAATTCGTAATGAGAATTCATCATCAGAGTTCGTAATGAGAATTTTTCATCAGAATTCGTAATGATAATTCTATGTCGAACTTCATAAGGTTTTGTATCCATAATTCGGAGTAGAAATTAATCTGAGTTCGTATCCGGAATTCAGAATGAAACGTTATTATAGTTCTCATCTGGAATTCAGAATGAAACTTCATTACAGTTCTCATCCAGAATTCGGATTCTAAAACAGAATTCTTTATATCAAAGTTTCAAACAATTCTGAGAATATTGAAATGAATCTGAATCTTATAATTAAGAAATATATGGATGAAAATATGATAAGGATAATCTTTTCTTACAAAAACGATTTTCCTTATAAAATCAATTTTCCTTATAAAAGTAATTTTCCTTATAAAAGCAATTTTCTTAAAGATAAGGTGTTTGTGATTGTCAAAGCAAGAAGGAATGGAAAAGTCATAAGGAGAACCTTATTGACTCAATAATCTCCCCCTTTTTGGAAAGTACAAACATCCTTACGAAAAAGAAATTCTAAGAAGAAAGAAAAACATTAAGGCTTATCTCCCTTTGCTTTAATGATATTGATGAATATGACTAACTCCCCCTTAGGCTTTGAAACTCTAAGGATCGTATTCTTGATTTCTGTAATGACATTTCATTACGAATAAGAAAGTCTTATTTAATGAAAAACTCCCCCTTAGATAAACTCTTTGTTAAGGTTCTTTTTCCTTCTTCCCTTTTCTTAGAGTTCTTTTTCCTTAAGGATCTTCTCCTTATCCCCCTTTGTAATTTTCAAAAAGAATTCGCGGGAATGGAAAATATAACAAAGTACCTAAAAAATTAGTAATAATAACAAAATACGAGCAACCAATATTTTCATTAATTTTAAATAATGAAAGATACAACAAAAATATCGGATTTAACTATTTTGGATCTTTTTCCTTCGAAATGAGCCCCTTAAGAATAGTCTTGATCTCCTTTAGGTCTTTATGGTCTTCTTCAACTTTCTTTTCTAAGACCACTATTATTGTAGTTTGAGCTTCAATAATTTCTTCCTAAGATTTAAGCTTTTCTTCCTGAGCTTTGAGCTTTTCTTCCTGAGTCTTCAATTTTCTTCAAACTCAATACGATGATCCCTTTCAAACATCCAGTTTTGAGAAACATAATTCAGCTTCCCATTCAGATCTCTGACTTCATGAATCCAGAAGTTCTTTTCTTCTGTCAGCTTTTCTTCAAAGGATGAAGTAAGTTCATTTATCTTCCTATCTTCTGTTTCAAAGGAATCCTTCACATTGTCTTGGAACTCATCATGGAGCCTCATCTCTTCTACAGTCTTCCTCGACCAACTAGTCATCCTCTTGAAAGATCTTTTGTGGGCTTCATATCCAGCAAAAAATATTTGAATTCAACTTCAATCTCAACATACTTATCCATAACCATGGATACGGAATCTGATTTCTGATTCAGAGCATGTCGGAACATCTGGCATCTTGAATCTATGGTCGAGATGGTCGGAATGGAACCCACCAACTTCCTCAAATATTGAACAACAAAGTCATGCCCCAACGAGGATGACTCCAAATCTGAGATTTTGCTTGGGGAATTCTCTTCCTCAATAAGCTTCAACTTCCTTTTAGACGAATCACCAACTTCTATTTTCTTGCATTCCACTGATTTCGGAGTATCAACAAGGAGTTGCTTTCCCTTGTCCTTTTTCGAAATAGATTCTTGTTCTGGAGTCTTCTGGTCGTTATTAGATACTTAAAGAACATCATAAACAACTTTTTGAACAACATCTTGTTCATTATTATCCTTCTCTGGAGTTACTAACTTAGAGGATTCAGCCTCTGAAGTTCGGAGTGACAGATGTTCCAAAGGTGACCCCTTATAATCTTCTACTTCTTTCAATAGATCTCCAGTTTCTCCACTTCCTTCAGCAACTGCTTCTTCCTCTTCCACTTTCTGAAACTGTTCGAGTTCCTCAACATGCTCAGCTATAATCTCTTCCTTAAAATGAAGGTTTCATCCTGGAGTCTTAGGTAGAGATTCCAAGGAGAAAGATCTCGGAACTGGAATGCTTCCGAAAACCATCTCATTAAATTTTAACAAAGCTTGAACTGCCTCACCTTCTGACATCTTCTTCTTGTGCTTCTTTTCTTTTGCTAGTTTTACCAATTCATCTTTTGTCCTTTCCTTCAAAGCCTTAGCTTCCGCAGGATCCAATCCGAACTGTGGATCCCCTTCTTTCCTTTTCTCTTTATCTACTCTCCACTTCGCAACTACCTCATCAGGATAGGATTTCTTCTTCTTCGGTTTTGGAGGTGCGGATTGAACTTCCTTAGATTTAGGATTTTCTACTTCAGCTGCAACTTCTTTCAACTTTATTTTCTTTACTGGCTTGGATGATTCCGGTTCAGCAGCCTTCGGAACCACTTCTTATTGACTTGGAAAATCTAATAACTCACCAGTCTCCTTGTTGAAAGCCACATCCATCCTCTTAAGAGTATCATCACTCACCAACAAAATTTTTCAAACCCTTGGCTTAGTCATGCAAGCTTCCTTGAAATACTCAAGGAACTGAACTATTAACTTTGATAAAATTGATGGGTACATTACGATTTGTGCTCTGAGATTCCTTGTCTTAACATTCTCAATAGTTATAAGAATGTGCCTCATCAAGTTAAACTTCCTTAGATTAATCAGAAAATCTAAGATATATATTTCACTCTTCTTCATACTATCTTTATCACCTTTCCTCGGTACGATAAGTCCTTGTACCCACAAATCTAGAATCTAGAAATTTGTAGACAAGCTAGCAATCTTCGGAGCCTTGCCTTCTGACAGTCCGAGAGTATTCAAAGCTTTTTCCTTGTTGAATCTTCCTTTAGAATCTGGTAATACGTGAGATACGAACTCGGCTTCTCCTTCATAGGTCAGCCCTACCAAGCTGGCTGCCTTGGCATAAGAAAGCTTATAAGTCTTGCCATAAGACTTAAAAGAAAATTTCTCCCTATTATCTTCCTTGAATAAGGAAACTATTTCATAGAATTCAAAAAGTAACTCTGAAAAAACATCATCTTGATTCCCTGGTTTGGACACAGCAAAATCATCCCATCCATTCATCTTTATGTTCTTCGAAATAAGGTAATCATAGTTGTTGAAGAAATCCGTATGTACTAGCCTTTCTCTGTAAACTAACCATTGTGAAATTGGCTTGGAGGTTGACATTTCATGAGATTCTAATTCCGCAGACATTCAGGTCTGAAGACTTCGGGGAAGTTCGGAACAGATAATGCTGAAGATCGGAATGGCTTTAAAAACAGAGAGGTAGAGTTTGGGGACGCAGGAGCTTGAAAACCGATGTGGGACAACTATTTGGGGTCCCCTTTATATAGGCAATGAGAAAATAGTTCATCTTCCACGGTTGATCGAACGGTTGTGACAAGCTGAGATCAGATCTGACGGTCGAAAAACAATTCTCATGAAAACTTGAATCCGATCTTTTTGAGGTTTTTTTTAAAACAAAGATTTAAGAAAATTATAATCTGAAAACAAAATATAAGAAAATGCCAGCAAGTAAAGTATGACTACGAAAACATGAGTAAAGAAATCATACCTTTCGGATTGGCTTAGGAATATTATTCGTAATTGGTAACATTCTTAAGAAAACTACAAAAAAAATTACTACGAAAAGACAAAGTTTGCAGACCTCACTACGAAAAACAAACTCAGTACGGAAAACTCAGTACAAAAATTTCATTACAAAATTTGAAAACAAAAAACTCATTGTGAAAGATTCGGTACAAAAAATCCCGTTATGAAAATACCAGTATGAAATTTTCCATTCCGGAAGTTTTCAATACGAAAATTTCCATTCCAGAAGTTTTCTATATGAAAATACGCATTCTGGAAAATTTTAGTTCTACAAATTCCCATTCCGGAATTTTTAGTTACGAAAAAAAAATTCGGAAAAAAAATTATTCTAACAATCAAATGTACTTCCCCTATGAAAAGGAGTTTATTACTGTAAGGAGATTTTTTTCAACAGAAAGTTAATTAAGAAGGATTACCTTACGGTTATAATTCCTAACTTCTGTTTAATATATTCAAATCTATCAGAAGGCAAAGATTTTGTGAAAATATCAGCAAGTTGATCTTGCGTTCCGATAAACTGAAGAATAATATCTTCTTTAAGTGTGAGATCCCTAAGAAAGTGATGCCTAATATCTATGTTTTTTGAACGAGAGTGATGTGCATGATTCTTACTAAGGGCAATGGAACTTATGTTATCACACAAAATTTGAGTTTTAGTAAAACTCAAGCCATAGTCTGTGAGTGTGTGTTGCTTCCATAACACTTGAGCACAACAAATTCCAGCTGCTACATATTCAGCTTCAGCAGTGGAGAGTGCTACAGAATGTTTCTTCCTGCAAGACCAAGAAACTAATGAATCCCCTAATAAATGACAAGTTCTGGATGTACTTTTTCTATCCATTCTACATCCACCAAAGTCAGCATCAGAAAATCTTTTTAGGACAAAATCATTTCCAGAAGTATAAAATAATCATAGATCCATGGTTCCCTTAAAGTAGCGAAAAATTCTTTTTACTTCCTTTAAGTGAGATTCCTTAGGATTGGATTGATATCTTGCACATAAGCATACTGAAAACATTAAATCTGGTCGACTAGCTGTTAAGTATAGTAGACTTCCTTTCATACCTCTAAAGGATGTTTGATCTACTATTTTTCCGGCTTCATCAAGATCTAAAGAGTTTGAGGTACAAATAGGAGTACTTATACTCTTGGCTGAGAGAATAAATTCTTCCTTGTAATTTTGAACTAAGCACTTATCATTCCTAAAATTCACAAGGTAACCTTCATCACATAACTGACTTATGCTAATGAGGTTGTGCTTAAGACCCTTAACAAAAATAACATTTGAAATCAAGGTTTTACCTAGAAGAACAATATTACCAATACCAACGATCTCTACCTTAGAATTATCTCCAAAAGTTACCTTTCCTCCTTTCGTTTTGTTAATCTTTTCAAAATAGCCTTTGTTACCAGTCATGTGCCGGGAACATCCACTATCCATGTACCACGTATTGTTGCCGGTACTCTCTTTATTTTCCTGAAACCAAGAAGTAAATTAGACTTTCAGAATCCAAACTTGTTTGGATCCGAGATTTCCAGATAAAAAAATATTAGGAACCCACATCTTCTTAGAAAAGTAAGCTTTGTGAAATCCTAAGGATTGAGTTTTGTTTAAGGAACAATTCTTTGCCCAGTGACCACCACATTGACACTTGGTACAAAATGGGGCACTTTGAGGAACAAAATAATTGTTACTAAAAATTGGTTTTGCATGGGTATAACCAAATCCTGATTTATTTCTTAAAGGTCGTATTTGGGAATAAATTTTATCAAAATTTTCCTTACCATGGGTAATGTTTGATAAGCACTTCTTTAAGGAAAAAATTTCGGACTTGAGTTTTATAACCAAGTTGTATCCTCAAAATCATTAGTTTTAGAACTAGAGCTAGGATCGAAAACATTTTTCTTTGAAATTACTTTTTCTAACTCTTTAGAAAGTTTGTTCTTCTCAGAACTTACTTCCTCAAGATTTTTTGAAATACTTTTAAAATCAGCATTTTTCTTATCAAGATCTTTAGAAAGATCTGATATCTCTATTGTAAGAATATTATTCCAAGATTTTTCATTATCAAGTTTCTTATTGAGTTTAGAATTCTCAATCTCAACAAGTTCAGCAAACCTAGAGACTTCTTCATAAGTAGGTAAAGTATTTTCTTCATCATAAGAGGATTATTCATCAGAAGAATTATAATACTTACTATTATTAGAATTTAAAGAAACATTGGTCAATGATTCAGCATTTTGTACCTTAGCCATAAAACAATGATTATCAATAGGTAATCTGGCTATAAGACCAAGATTCTTCTACCCTGAAGATTCGTAATCAGAAGATTCATCTGAAGAATCACCACCACTGGCACTCCAGGTATCATTAGCTTTCAGAACTTTCTTAGCTTTTTCTTTATAATACTTCTTTCTATTCCTGTCTGAATGCCTTTTTTTCCTTTCTTTCTTTTTGAGCAAAGGGAAATCTGGTCTAATATGTCCAGCTCTCTTGCATTCATAACAAGTAACTTCTCCATCTTTCTTATCTTTCCTGTCCTTTTTCTTATACTTGGATTGGAAATTTCTCTAGCCAGCTATCTTGTTCATCCTTCGAGCAAGATTTGCTAATTCATTTTCAGAGATTTCACTTTCACTAGATTCGGATTGGAAAATAACTTTCTTAGACTTGGATCTGGTTACTCTATCAGGAGTCTTAGCTTTAATCTGATTTGAAGTTATTGTAAAAGCAATAGTACCATTTCCATTTTTCTTCTTGATGTTGTTAGCATCTCTCTTCATTCTGGTCTCATGTTGTAGAAGGGTTCCAAATAACTCATCAAGAGAAATTTGAGTGACCTTCATGTTCTCATCTATAGCAGTTATTTTGGATTCCCACTCATTGGGCATAATATCAATTATCTTATCCACAAGTGCTTCATCATCTAAACCTTTCTCTCCCATAGACTGTAAACTATTGACGATAGTCATAAATCTCTGTTGAACTTTACAGATTGGTTCACCATAAGGAAAATTGAAACCATGGTATTCAGCTCTAAGCATAGCTCTCCTAGTCTCAATCACTTTAGAAGTTCCAAAGTGTGTAACCTCTAATTTCTTCTAGATACAATTAGCTTCTTCACAAGAAGAAATTTGGCTATATATATTTCTATTCATTGAACAAAGTAAGGTATTGCATACCTTATAATTGAGTTGATACTCTTTCTTTTCCTGGTTAGTAAAAGTTCTAACTTCCTTATCCGGAATTTTATAATCACCAGTAAGCATAACAAAGTTGTCCACTCCAGTATTGATAACGAAAGTCTTCATTAGATCTCTCCAGTATTAATAGTCATTACCATCAAAGATTGGTGGTCTTGTAGGATTTAGATTATCAATGGACCCAACATTAACTCCTGTCATACTTAAAATAACCTTCGGCACACAAACTTGTTAGTAGAAAAAAAAAATTGTAATAACAAAGTTTGGAATGAGAAAGTTTGGAATGAGAAAGTTCGGAATGGAAAAAATGAGCAAGAAAAACTTATAGATGGGTACAAGTATTTCAGAGACCTCCTCTGATACCAATTGTAGGATTGGTATAGAGTATGAGCTTTCCAACCTCTGATACCAATTGTAGGATTGAAATAATGATTTAGATGCTCAATATACAAGAGGGGGGTGAATTGTACACTTTAAAAATTCCTTTGGAACCTTTAAAGTTAGTTACAAATAACTATTTTTTCCTTAAGAAAAGGAAAGGGCTAAGTTTAACAAAGTTAAACTAAGCAAATTCACAACACCTCTAACACCAAATAAAACATGGAATAAGGAATGAAGTTATAAACTTCAAATCCTATGAACTTTCTTAAAACTGGAAAGAGATTTTGAAAGTAGGATCTGGAAATATGTTTCCAGAAATTGAAACTTAAAAAATATTACAATATTAGATTCTACCTTAAAGCGTATAGAATCTAAATGAAATAGAGTACAAGTAAGAAAGTATAAGAAAGTTTTACTTTCCTTATAATACAAAATGCAGTGGAAATAAACAAGTAGTAAAACTACAAGTAACAAGATATAAGTCTTTTAACCCAAAGAGAAGGGTATCCAACAACCTTGGATAAAGGTCCCTTGATTTGTAATTTCAAGCAAGTCTGTCTTACCCACACCAGGGTAAGCCCTCGATACGAATATCGGAATATCTGTCTTGCTATCCCCGGAAGCCCTCAACTTCAAGGTAGTTGGAAACCTCTGTCTTCCTCAGTAAGGAATCCCTCGAACTTCAAGGTAGTCGGCACATCTGTCTTCCTATCCCCGGAAGTCCTCGAATGTAATCACCAACATTTGGAGTCGCACGAAGTAAAAACTGAACAAGCAGTTCAGTACGCACAAGGAATGAAAAGATTTCTCTCTCTATAAATCACCTTAGCAGCGTGTGGTCTCTAGATCAATAAACTTCATTAGTACCTCTACGAGCTCTTTCAAATGAGCTCCTATTTATTTTCAAGGTCGGCCTCCTTTCCAACGGTCATATTTTCCTTAAAAGTCGGAGGGACCTGTACACGTGTAACTTAACCAATGGTTCATTTATAACAGAATAGACGACATCGTTTTATAACAAAATAAGTGAAACAGAATGTACGACATCGTTTTAAGTCTTAAAAAGTTCGAAGTGAATATTCAGAGTGAATGTTCAGAGTGAGAGAAAAAATAATAAAGAGTAGACAGATTATAACAATGTTAGCAAAATGAAAGTTCAGAGTCTAACTAAAAACAATTTTTCGGAGTCTAAATAAATTCGGAGTGAATAAAACAAAGATGATCAAATTCTGTTTTATAGGGGAATTCGGAATGAGAATTCGTAATGAGAATTCATCATCAGAGTTCGTAATGAGAATTCGTCATCAGAATTCGTAATGAGAATTCGATGTCGAACTTCATAAGGTTTCGTATCTAGAATTCGGAGTAGAACTTAATCAGAGTTTGTATCCGGAATTCGGAATGAAACTTTATTACAGTTCTCATCTGGAATTCAGAATGAAACTTCATTACAGTTCTCATCCAGAATTCGGATCCTAAAATAGAATTCTTTATATCAAAGTTTCAAAGAATTTCTAGAATATAGAAATGAATCTGAATCTTATACTTAAGAAATATATGGATGAAAATATGATAAGGATAATCTTTTCTTATAAAAACGATTTTCCTTATAAAAGAAATTTTCCTTATAAAAGCGATTTTCCTTATAAAATCAATTTTCCTTATAAAATCAATTTTCCTTATAAGAGCAATTTTCCTATAGATAAGGTGTTTGTGATTTTCAAAACAAGAAGGAATGGAAAAGTCATAAGGAGAACCTTATTGACTCAACAGTTATTCTGGTATTAACTGCTTTATGTTTTTATGCATGTTTTATCTTATATGTTCTTATTCCTATTTTTAGGTTATATTTATACCATTTAAAAAATGGTATTAGTATGTTATATATCATATTTATTCCTTCAATTCATGTATATAATCATGTTTTAATGAATATCGTGTATAATGAATCACATAGCATCGTAGAGATGGTAGGTCGTACGTACAAACGGGCGATGATATCTTTTCCAAAATTGTTCAATGGTATTTAAGTGGATGGTGTATAATATTTCAGAATTAGTAACACCTTATAATAATAATATATTGTTATTATTTCCATCAATATAACCACCCAAGAATGGTGGTGGTGAAAAATATATTACACCACAGCGTGGAGACGGTAAGTCGTACGTACACATGTGCTGTGATTTCATTTGTCATAGGATGGATATAAATTGAAATATGGTTGTTGCATATTTATAATAACATAAAAGTATATGAGTGATACTAATTTTATAACTCTATAATGAATCATCTAATGAAGAGTAAGTATAAAAATAGATAATTTTGACTGAATCGGTATAAGAGATTATCTCTTCCTCAATGTACTTCCTCAAAATCTCTTCTTAGAGCACAGGGTTTGTCTCTAAATATGACAAGAACCTGTTGAATGAAACGAATAATGTTTTGAAGGAAAAATGGTTGGGGAGGGCTGATCGTGAAGACTAAAAATGAATTGAAGAGGTGGAGGGAGGTTCCATTTTATAATTCAGGTGTGGAGAACTTTTTGAAACACTAGAAATAATAATTTATAATAAAATCAAACCCCACCCAAAAGCCACCTCAAGGCCTCGGGCTCATGCAGTTGGCCCAGACACACTACAAAAAAGGAGCTACCTGAGATGAGGATTCAAAGTAGGTGAAATCACCAGATCAGAACCAAATGGACTATCAGAATGAGAGGGTATGGCTATGCCATCGGTACCATCCTGTGCTTGCACAGGAGGCCTAGACAGACAGCCATGCAAAGGTGGAGAGCTACTATCATGACGCAGATGCTGGGGAGGGGATGTTCCTTTTAGATAGTGTGGTTGAATTCCCCAAGACCTTCGGGTCATGTAATCTCCTAAACCTATGGGCCTTTTAATCTATGAGCCTACGGGACTTGTAAGGGTTCCCCCTCATCCCTTAAAATGGGGGTTATCAAAAATCAATAAAAATGAAGTCCTTCGGGCTATTTGGGCTATTAATAAAATAATTTTTACATCACTATTGTGTCATCATTTATAGTAATTATTTAATATATAAAAATTATATATAAATTTTTATGATATAGGTAATTATTTTATATTTCAAGATACTATCTATAGTTGATATTATCTTCTATTTATCCATATATTAAAATTAATATACTTATATAAAATGAGATTGTGATATTTTGTAACATTCATTAGTTTTTATTATATTTAAGTCATATTCATAGGTAAGTGGACATTAAGTTATTTTATTTAGAACTATATATGATAAGGGTTGAATTTAGTTATCCAATATGATTTTTAGTAGTGTTAAGGTAATATTATAATATTATTTTAACCTTTACTTACCTGATTTACCTTTAACCATGTTAAAAAAAATAATTACCAATGTTACTATTCATAATTCCAAAAAATAAATGTATCATATTAACATAATTTGGACCATCTAATTCAAATATGGAATCCATTTTTCAAAATTCAAAACACATAAGTTTCAATAATTAATTTATAAGTAATCTCATTGTTAAAATGAGAGAACAGGTTTTAAAAGTTAAAATATTGCAAAAGATTGAAAAGTTCTTACATCTAAAATTAATGTAAAATTAATTCCAATGACCAACATTATATTAAATGGTAATAATATATTCTATTTATACTTTTAAACCATTCAGTAAAATTATTTAACCACATAAAATCTTCCAATTAAAAAAATACTATAAATTAAAATTTAGCATATTGTTACTATTTATCAAAACATGAAAGTTATCAGAAAAATATTATAAATTCATAAAAAGTAGATTTTTATATCCAAGTACAAAATCACATGTTAATGTTGTCATATAAAACTTATTAATGTGTCAAAATATTAATTTAATAGGGGTTCTCCATTCAAAGGATTAAAATTAAACATAAAAAGTTTTTATACATCAAATAGGGTTTTATTGATATCCTAGGACTAAAATATCCATTGAATGAATATCAAAAATATTTTATTAAGTATATAACACATATATATATAATTAATTTCATTACAAAAATTAGATCTGTCCAAAATAAAAATATCTAATTGATTTATATTATTCATAAATAATCGATATCCAAAGAATTCTCAATGAATTTTTAAAATATAGTTATAATTATTGCTGATGTCCAAACGGCTAGGCTATAATAGTAATTTTATTCTAAGGGAGTCTCGTTGTTCATTTAAACTCACAGTTTCATAAAATGAGAGCTACTGAAGAATAAAAATTATTTAAAGAACATATTTCATAAAAACCTCTAGGAGATACATTATAACCCCCTTAAACTAAATTTCGCCCTCAAAATTCATCACATAGAAAACAACAGATGATGATACCTCTACCTCATCGTATCCTCAAGGTCTCAGGTAGATTATTCAAATTGGTGGTTCCACCATAAATCTTTTACCAACCTAGTGGTCTTGTTTCGTAGAACTTTTTTTCCATGATCCAGAATCTCTATCAGTTGTTCTTCATAAGAAAGATCTGGCTCCAGCAATATGACTAATAAGATTAGAACATGTAATGGATCGATAATTTACTTTATCTGGAGAGATATATGGAACACATCATGAACTTGAGTGGAATTCAATGGAATAACCAATCATTAAGCTACCTTTCGAACATGATCTAGAATTTCAAAAGGACTGATATTCCAAGGGCTCAGCTTGCCCTTATTTCCAAATCTCATTACTCTCTTCCAGGGAGACATTCATAAGATCACCTTATCACCCACTTCAAACTCTAGGTCTTTTCTTCATTTGGATGTATAACTTTTTTTTCAACGTTGAGCTTCTCTTATGTGTTGTTGAATAGATCTGACCATTTCTATCCTTTCACTAACATTATCATATCTTAATAGCTTTCTTTCCCCACCTTCATCATAGAAAGTTAGAGTTATACACTTTTTCTATAGAGGGATTCATAATGAGCCATATGAAAATTGTATTAAAATCTATTATTGTAATAAAATTACACCAAAGGTATATGTTTATCCCAATAACCTTTTAAATCCATAGAGAAATCTCTCAAAATGTCTTCCAGATTTTCAATTGGCCTCTAAAATTGACCATCTATCAGAGGATGATAAGTAGTGCTGAAGGTTAACTCTGTATCTAGAGCAAGTTGACGACCTCACCAGAACATCAGGGTAAACCTCGGATCTGGATTGGATATAATGGAATGTATTACTCTAGAAAATGTTACCTCTTCCTTCACATATATATTGGAAATATAATAAAGATACAAATCCTCTATAATATCAATGAATAGTGCCTACTTCATAGGGCGATCAACTATATCCCATATAGCATTGTGGAATTTAAATATTTTTGTATGTCTAACAACAAAATCTATAGTGATGTTTTCCCATTTCAATTTCGGCATGGGTAATGGTTGTATCATCCACTTAGACTTCTGTCTCTCAGCTTTAACTTGTTGAAAAACCAAGCATTGAGAGAAATATTCGGCGAAATCTATTTTTAGGCCATCCCACTAGAAGTAATTTTTCAAGTCCCTATACATATTTATGCTTCTATGGTGAATAGAGATTGATGAACTATGAGCCTCATACAATAGATCCTTTTATAATTTTGGTGTGGTAGGAATAAAAACCCTATTTCTGAGCTTTATTATTTCATCACAATCAAGGTTGAATTCAAGATCATTTCCCACCTTCTTTTTTAGCTATATATCTTTGTTATGTGGACCCTTAATCTTCACTTGTATTGATGGTTGAACATTAATTTGAGAAAGATAATATTTCTCCCATTCTAATAAAATTTCAAGATCCGTCTTTTGAAAATCAATAAATATTGGATATTTTGTGATCCTCATCATGGATAAGCTCACATGGTATTTTCAACTAAAAGCACGTTCCACCTTGTTCTCTTTCCCAGTGTGGTAATTTATTAAGCAATCGTAATCTTTAATCAACTCCAACCAGCTCCATTGGTGCATATTCAGCTCTTTTTGTGTCAAAATATATTTTAAGCTTTTATGATCAATTTAAATATCACACCTTTCACCATAAAGATAATGCCTCCATATCTTTAATGCAACTTTTACCGTAGCTAACTCCAAATCATGAGTTGGGTAATTTTGGCCATTGATTTTAAACTATCATGAGGAATAAGGTATCACCATATAATTTTTCAAGATAACACATCCCATCACATTCTTGGATGCATCACTCTAGATCAAAAAAATTTCTCCACTATAAGAATGTGTGAGCATAGGTGCACTGGCTAACTTTATTTTTATCTCTTTGAAATTATTTTCACATTCCTCCATCCAAAAGAACTTAATTCTTTTCTAAGTCAACTTGGTGAGTGGATTAGACAATCATGATAAATCAGTCACAAAACATCAAAAATATCTATCCATACCAATAAAAAATTAGATCTCAGTTACCGTTTTTGGTCTCGACTATCTATTAATAACCTCTGTTTTGCTAGATCCATATATATCTCCTCTCTTGAGATTATGTAACCGAAAAATGAATCTTTCTGAATCCAAAATACACACTTTGTAAATTTGGAATAAATCTTCTCCTTTATTAGGGTCTTCAGTACAATTCTCAAGTGATATTCATGTTCTTACTTTCTCTTTGAATAGTAAAAAATGTCACCTATAAAGACTACTACTAACTGATCAAGATAGTCTTTAAAGACTCTATTTATTAGATCCTTGAAGATAGTGTTGGAATTAGTAAGACCAAAGGGCATCACTATAGATTTATAGTGTTCGTACCTTGTATGGAATTCCTTATTTGTTATATCATCCCTTTTGAACCATAATTGATGACATTATGATCTAAGATCAATTTTGCGAAAGTATTGAGCTCCATGCAGTTATTCAAATAGGTAATCAATGTGGGTAATATGTTATTTGTTCTTGATAGTGATCTTGTTATATTCTCGATAGTCAATGCATTATCTCATTGATCCATCTTTCTTCTTAATAAACAGAACATGTGCTCCCCAATGTGACTCACTAGGTTGTATTAATCCCTTATAAAAATTCTTTGAGAGTTACTTCTTCTATTTCTGCAACATAATTCAGGCCATTCAAGAAGGTTTCTTTGAAATAGGCATAGCACCTGGAACTAGTTCTATTTGAAACTCAACTTGACAATTTGGTGGAAGTCATGGAAATTCTTCTAGAAATACATCATCAAACTCCCTAACAATGGGAGTGTTCTTAATAGTGAGTTTATCTCTAACCATTTGAGATAAATAACCTTTTTTTATAGGAATCAAGAACCATAAGATAGAAGAAGGTTCTACTGGAAGGTTATATTCATCCTTGTATTAATAAATGATCATAGATTGATCTGAAATATGAAATGTGACTTCCCTTCCTTGAAAATTGATATGAGATTCATATAGAGAAATCCAATCCATGCCAAGAATCAGATAAAATTACCCTATAGGAAGGATCTCATGATTTTTAGGAATAACTTTCCCAAAAACTTCAACTTGAGAATAATTATAAACTTTTGATGAGATCATTGTGTCATTGGGAGTTGTCATAACTAACTCAATCTCTAATTTTTGAGGTAATTTGGTGATACCCTTAAAAAATTCGTTATAAATAAATGAGTGAATGGATCCAAAATCAAATAAAAAAATTCTTCTTTAGAGGGGATGGTAAGTGTACCTTTCACCACTTCATTATCGTACACCATATCGTTCATTGTGATTGCATGTGAATTTCCCTTGTATTTTGATTTAAGATGTTTTTGATGTCGATCATCATCAATAACCCTTGTATTAGGGCATTGATTGAAAAAAATACATATTTCCTCTCACTTGTAGCACTGTAGTGTTGGATGTTAATTTTGTAAACCCTTTTCTTTGTTCACATTATTAGACATCTTTTTCTAATAATTGTGGCATTCAACTGCCCTATGACATTCTTTTCCACACATAAAACATTTATTAGTCCCTTTAAGACAATTCCATCCATGTCTATTTCCACACATTGAGATTAAGATAAAACTCATATTATTTTCAGTGTTGTCTTTAGATTTTCCATTGAATTCAATTTTTCTCTTCTTATCAAACCCATATGACTGATGGGTTACTCCAATTTCTATCTCAACCTTCAGAGCACATCAAACAATTTCCACAAAGCTATTGAAGTCCCTTATGGATAGTTCCATTTGGATAAATGGTTTTAAGACACTAAAGAATCTATCAATTTTACTCTCAAGTTGGTTAATAATTCCCAAATCATACCTTGCAAGTCCTGTAAAATTTTCTTCATAGGTACCAACGGATTTATCATCCATTTTTTTAAGTTCAAGGAACTCATTCTCTAACTTTTTTAGAATAATATGAGGAAAGTACTTATTGAAAAATAAGTTCTTGAACTTGTCTCATTCCATAGACTCTATTTCATCTATTTGCCTCATATTCTTGATAATATTCCACCATTGATTGGCTCCACCTTCCAAATAATATACAGCTAAGATGACTTTATCATGTTCATAACATCATAGAACTAAAAATATATTTTTAGTGGTATTAATCCATTGTTCAGCCACTAGTGGATCATAAGACCCACTGAATGAAGGTGAACCCGACCACATGAAGGATTCAATAGATTTTTTCTCCTTACATTGGTTATTTGGAAGACCTTAATGATTCATAGCTTTAGAAATTTTTGTGAGCATGGATACAAGATTTCTCATTCCAAATAACATAACATTTGGTTGCTTCGGGGTAAAATCATTGCATTGCATGTCACATTCATCATTAATTTGGTTCCTTTAGTTTCAATCCATTGACTAAAAACAAGAATCATTGTGTGAGAAAAGATAATCATAATCGGAAAACCACATAATTCAAGAATAAAATTTCCATTTAGGACTCCATTAGATTTTAAAATTTCTGATGTTATTCATGAACATCTTTAAAATACTAGTATAGGATTGTAACCTATACTTAGAAATATCTGTAGGGTTCTTACTAAATTTTTCTCATTCTAGTCTCCAAAGGTTAACTATACCTTCTCTCTGATACCAAATATAATTTACCATACATTACATGTAGATATTAATTCAAAATTTAAGGATATTTATTATATAACTTTACAAAAACCACACCAGGACCGTATATGTTTAGTTTCTTTAGAAACTGTGAAACATAAGAAAATGGTTCATAAAACATCGACATTGTCTCATGCTAATTTATTAAAAACAAGACTCTTTTTTGACATATCTTACTTAATACCTTTATTTATGACCTGGGGAAAAGAAACATATGAAAGGGTGAGCTCAAATTCTCAGTAAGGGTGAATAAGGGAAATATTATCATTTCATAATCTTAAGAATATAAAAATTTTAAAATCTTATCATGCATATAAAATATCATAATATCATGTCTTGGGATAAATCATGAAAGTGAAATGTAATACCAATAGTCACAACATAAGAAATGATATTTCATGTCATACACACATATTAATAGAAATTCATTTCATATTAGTCAAGCCTCTTTTCCAAGACCATCATAGCAGACAAAGTATATTGCTGAACTGAGTTCACTCTTCATTTCAGCCCAATATTACTGAACAAGATTTACTTTACCTTCCCGTCATGTTTATCTCATGAGATATATATCATTACCCAATGTATTGGTGGAAGATTTAGGTTCCACCCATCTCATAATAAAACAATTCATACATGTTCCAAAAAAACATAAATCATTTACCAGAGCATAACCCATGAAATAAAATGGGTTTCTCAAACACAATTCTATCATAACATAATCCATATAAAATATCATTCCATAATTAACACAATAAATTAATATTAATAGTATGGATAGAAACATAAACCTCTTTAAAGAGAATAATCTGAGATAAAAAATTATTCTAATAAAACACTTGAAATTAATTCTTGAGTAAAATATCCCTTCTTCTTCATAAATATTTTCTTTTCTCAAAATGCCATGGAATTTTAAAAGAAAATAATTTATTTGAAAATAATCTTGAAATTATGTAGAGTAGTATTTATATAAATTTGGTTTCATGAAATTGTAAAAATCCATCAATGTTGTATAAGTTAAAAAAACACTTTCCTCATACTTTTACGAGAAAAGTCAAAAAGTACCTCAAATAGAATAACGACAAAAGACTCCTTTCATAACATTTATTAAAAATTATCCAGAGGATAAAATTAACTTTAAAAAATATTATAAGATTAGAAATAATATTATATATTTATAAAATATGTATTTAGATGATAAATATACCCCCAGTAAAAACTTATATATAAAAAATCTTGGATAGTAATGAGATTGAGAAATTATCCCCTACCTTAGGTCCAATATCCTTCGTATGTTTCCAAAAATTTGATATAATGACTTAAATAATGTTATTTAATTAATAAAAAATCAAAATAATTTTTATAATAACATTTATGGTCATATTTTCATCTATTTTTTAGTAACATTTCATTGTTACTCATTATTTGGGTATTGACGGATTTATATTCTTATGCATGTTTTGTTGGATAAGTTCTTATTCATATTTTTATGTTATGGTAATATCATTTAAAAAATGGAATTATTATAATATATATCATATTTATTAATTAAATTCATTTATATAATCTTGGTTTAATGAAGATCATGTAGATTAATCCGCATTGCATTATGGAGACGGTAGTTTGTACGTACGCACTGGCGATTATATCATTCCCAAAATTATTAAATGGAATTTAAGTGGATGGTGTATAATATTTCATAATTAGTAAAATTTTATAATAATAATAATATATTTTTATTGTTTCCATAATTATACCCATCCAAGTAAGGTGGTGGTGAAAAACAGATTACACCATAGTATGGAGCTGGTAAGCCGTATGTACGCATGCACGGTAATTTCATTTTTCATTGGATAGATAGAAGGTGAAATATGGCTGTATAATATTTTCAGAAACATATTTCTATATGATTTATACTTATTTTATTACTTTATAATCAATCAAGTAATGAAGAGGAAGTATAAGAAGAATGAATTTTGAAATAATTGGTAGATGAGATTACCTCTTCCACAATGTGCTTCCTCTAAATCTCTTTATAGATCACAAGAGTTGGTCTTTGAAGATGAACACAACATATATAATGAAAATAGAGAATATTAGAAGCTAAAATGGTAGGGTATATCTGAGCATGAAGGCTCAAAATTAAGTGAAGATGTGAGGGGAGAGGTGTCTTTTATAATTGAGGTGAGGGGAACTTTTGGAAACATCATAAATAATAATTCAAAATAAAATTAAAACCTCCACAGAAACTTCAAAAATGTCCCAATTTTGAAGATGATATGATATAGTGTTGTAATATCATCACCAAATAAATTTTGTACAAGTAATATTTTCAATTTAAACCATGTTGTTTTAATTGGCACTGAGTTATTCTATTTAATTTTAAGAGTGGTAATAAAATTCTAAATAGTTAATGGTTATAAATATTTACTTATATGGTGTTAATTGACCATAAATGGATATTTAATGAAACATTAAAGCCTTTAATTATCAATTCGTAATTTTTAAATATTTTTATTTTTTAAAAATAATTTAATAAAATTTTATTTTCATAAAATATCAATAGTGTCAATTTTGACACTATTTATTTATTTGAGATTAAATAAAATAAAAACTGAATATAAATTCAAAATAAAAAAATTTAACGCACTCCTAACATGTCGTAGTCACCTAGGAAATTTTTTTATCACATTAATTAGTTTATATGATATTTATTTTAATATTTTTAAAAACATTTTTTGATATTTCAATTAATAAAATAATTTCTACACCACTATTGTGTCGTCATTAATGGTGATTATTTAATATCAAAAAATTATAAATACATTTCAATGATGTAGTTAATTATTTTAGGTTTCGAGATACTATCTATAGTAAATATTATCTCCTAGTTATGCATATTTTAAAATTAATATAATTATATAAAATGTGATCATGACACTTTGTCACATTCATTTGTTTTTATTATATTAATGTCATATTCATAGTTAAGTGTCCATTAAGTTATTCCATTTCGAAATAAATATGATAAGGGTTGAATTTAGTCATCCAATAGGATTTTTATAGGTGTGAAGGTAATTTTAAAATATTATGTTTACCTTTAATTACCCAATTTACCTTTAACCATGTTAATAAAAATAATTATCAAAGTTACTATTCATAATGAAAAAAAATAAAATTAGACTATTAACATATTTTGGACCTACAGATTAAAAATATGGAATCCATTTATCAAAATTAAAAAAACAAATTGCAGTAATTAATTTAAAAATAATCTTGTTGTTGAAATGAGAAAAAATGTTTTAAATGATAAAATATTGGAAAAGATTGAAATTTGTTTCCATCTGAATTTAATGTAAAATTAATTCCAATGACATACATTATATTAAATGGTAAAAATATACTATATTTATAATTTTAAAAAATTAATAAATATAATTTAACATTATTAACTATTTTAATGAAAAAATTTATTTTCTAATAAAATTTACTGTATTTTAAATATTCATCAAAATATGAATGTTATCATAAAAATATCAAAAATTCATCCAAACTAAATTTTTAAATCCCACTTCAAAATAAAATGTTTATGTTTTCATATAAAACTTATTTATGTGTCTAAATCTTAATTTTGAAGGGGTTCACCATTCAAAGGTTTAAAATTAAATTTTTTTATAAAAAATAGCGTTGTATACATCAAATGGGGTTTTATTCATATCCAATGAATAAAATATCCATTGGATGAATATAAAGAATATTTTTTTTAAGTGTATAGTACATATATATCATTAATTTCATTACCAAAAGTAATTCACTCAAAAATAGAGAGATCTAATTGATATATATTTTTCATAAATAACTGATAGCCAAAGAATTCTTAATGCATTTTCATAAGTTAGTTGTTATTATTCTTGATAACCTAACTACTAGGCAATAATGGTAATTTTATACTATGGGCACCTAACAGTTCATTTAAACTCATAATTCCATATAATGCAAGCTACTGAATAATAATATTTATTTTGTGAAAATATTTCATAAAAACATCTCGGTGTTACACAGTCACATGAAGATGCATCTCTCTGATAGATAGAGATAGATAATCTCTTCAGAGAGAAGTTTTATCTAGCCACATTATGATCGGTACACATATAGGAGCTTCATCATCTATAGAAGGGTAGTATGACTATGGTGGAGTATTTAGTGAGTTTTACTGATCTCTCACGTTACTCCTAGGAAATGGTATGAGAATAATTCTTATATTATTGGAATTTTGAGAAGGGATTGTGTCGGTACACTAGGTAAATAGTGGTATCCCTTAGCATTTCTTCCTATGATGGGGTACATGTGTGAGCACTGATATTGAATGTGTTCTGGAATTGTTGACACTAGTAGTGTGATTCAGCCTTAGTCACCTAGTAGTTGGCAGCTTGACAGCAATTAGAGGATGTAATTCACATGGATCTAAATGGGACATGCACATCAGGAAGAGATCCTAGGACTTAGGGTTAATGGTGTAGAGCACTCAGGGTGGCTCAAATTAGCCAAGTGACAAATGGTGCTTCTCTTATGACTATCAAGTATATCTAGCATGATATTTCCCAACCCATCACATAGTTGATTAGGATATGGTCATGGGACCTCAAAGAAAAATATTGATAAAGGAGAAGGGTGGTCTGTAGGGTGGAAGAAAAGGACAAGGGGATGTCGGGGCAGTTTTTGGTAGTCATAAGTTTGACATATTACCACCACCACCTCTAGTTGGTTCACGCCATGCTAAAAGAGTTGGTGGGTAGGGATGGGGCTAACTATAGGCTATGGAGGCCTATTACCCTATGGATCCATGGATGATATGAGGTATTATCTATGTATTTTCCACCTTAGATTCAGTTTTGTTAGACACAGCTAATAGTAATTCTTTTCATTCCATGAATCTTGTTTGCGACTCAGAGACTCTTGTTGAACCATTGAGTCGACTATTATGCTTGGAGAATCTTGTTGGAGTAGACTCAATGATCACATGTTGGTGTTGAATGTGAAACCTGACTCTTGGAGGAGAGAGTTTTTGTTGGTATCTCTTGGTAGTGGTGTTAAGGCCTTATGACATCATTCTTGGTACAGACTGATTACCCACAGTTCATTCTCAGATTGACTATTTCAGGAATGGAGTGTAGTGTGTCTGAAGTGATGAAACCATGTTTTTCTTTGATTGTGAAAATGAAATATAGGTAGCGTGTGATGGGATCACATAGATAAGTGTGAAGTCGATTAGTCATCATTTTTTCATCCTAACCCTCGGTTTAGTGGATGTAATGAGTCCCCAGTTTCCTATAATAGTAGTGGAGTATGAGGACGTATTTCCTAAAGCTGTTCTTGGTTTACCTCCCCGTTGAGTTATATAATTCTTCATTGATCTACACCCTAGGAAAACAACAATATCTACTCTTACATATCAGATAGATCTCACAGAGCTTTGTGAGCAGAGGGTATAGTTATTGGACTTGAATTGGAAGGGATTCGTGAGACCTAGTGTTTCACCCTAGGCGTCCCTATTTTTATTTTCCAAGAAGGATGATGGGATCATATTGTTATGATTCAATTAAATGTGCTTGAATCAAGTGACCATAAAGAAAAAGTATCAACTATCAAATATTAATGACCACTTTGATCAGCTGAAATGGGAACAATGGTTCTCAAATATTAACCTCAGATCAGGCTATCACCATCTGTGAGTACAAGATGAGGATATATCTAAGATGACCTTTAGATGTCACTATATTCACTATGAGTACTTGTTGATGTCGGTTTTCATGAAATAAACCCCTTTTGTGTTCATGAGACTCATGCACTATATATTTTATCCTTTCATAGTTCAATTCATGGTATTCTTCATCGATGACATCCTAGTGTATTTGGAATATGAGGAGCAGTATGTGAGACACATGAAGGTAGTCATACATACACTCTGAGATCACCAGTATTGAAAAAAAACTCTTTATGTTCTAGTTATGGATTTTAGAGATTCATTTTCTTCGATACTTCATCTTAGAGGATAGGGTTTCAGTTTATCTAGCAACAGTTTAAGTAGTGTTTTCTTTGGATCCACAAAAGAGTGTTACCATGGTGAAGAGTTTCCTTAGATTCATAGGGTGGTATCAAAGGTTTGTACTCGACTTCTCTAGAGTGTAATCACCCTTGAAAACATTTACATGGAAAGGGAATCATTTCTTGTGGACTGAAAAGTGCTATAAGTGATTTCGGGAGAAGATAAAGAGGTTGAAGATTGCTCCCATTTTGAGGTTACCAGAGGAAGGTTATGATTATATGGTATTATGATATGTAATAGGAACCAGGAATGGTTGTGTCCTAATGAAAAGTAAATAAGTGATTTTCTATGGTTCTCTCTATTTGATAATGTATAGGAATAATTATTCTACTAAAGATCTTGAGTTAGCAGTGGTAGTTTTTCGCATTGAAGATGTGGAGACACTACCTGATGGGACAATGATTTTTCATCTACTTTGACCACAAGAGTCCCACGTAAATCTTCTTTCAGAAGTATCCAAACTGTTATAGTGGTGATTTCTAGAGTTCCTCCAAGACTATGACTTTGAGATTTTCTATACTATTTGGAAGAAGAACACAGTGGTAGATGCTATCAGTAAAAGATCTAGTTCATAGTTGTTGAGTGAGGTGTCAGAGTAGTTGACCACATTGTAGTTATCCTTTCTGGATGGATATAGAGAATCTTACCTCCAATTTATGGTTGTCACCCATCTACTATTATAGAAATTCATGGAGTAACAACATGGGGATACCGTTTGTGAGACCCTATGTGCTCAGATATCCATATGGCATGCTCCGGATGGATATTAAAAAGGTAGGGAGCATGTCATTCTTTTCAAATGATATATAGTATCACCAATGATGTTATAGAATGAGGTTTTGTGGGAGTATCATACGTACCCATTGGTGGTACATCCGGATGTATAAAAGACGTACCAAGACCTTCAATGTCAGTTTTGGTTGTCAGGGATGATGAAAGGAGTTGTAATGTATATTTATCAATGACTTACTTGGTAGTAAGTGAAGTCTATGTACCAGGTTCCAATAAGTTTAGTTCATCTACTTGAGGTTATATAGTGGATGTGGGTTGGGATATCAATATATTTCATTACGGGATTACCATATACATCCATGGGACACGATTCCACCTGGGTAATTGTTGACCAACTCACCATGTTGGGCCACTTTCTAGCTATCTGAGAGAAAAGTTCAGTACAGAGCATGGGATGCCTCTAAATTTTAGAGATAGATCGACTACATGGAGTTCTATTGACAATAATTTCATATCATTATGCTTGATTTACATCCTTTTTGTGTAAGGGATTATAAGATGCCTTGGGGACCTAGTTATGGTTGAGCATTGCATTACACAAACAGACGGACGACCAGACGAAGCAGACCATTCAGGTTCTGGAGGACATATTGTGAGCTTTAATGGTAGACATTGGCCATATTTGGGACGATCACCTACCATGAGTGGTGTTTTTATACAACAAAAACTATCATTCCACCATTGGTATGGAACCATTCTAGGCTTTTTATGGGAAAACTTACAGGTCACCATTTTGCTAGACTGACCCTGGAGAGTCAGAACTGATGGGTCTAGAGTTGGTGTGAGCTAATAATGAGAAGTTTAAGATCATCAAATAGTCAATGAAGATTATACAGAGCTATTAGAAGTCTTATGATAACAAGGTACATCAAAATTTTGAGTTCATGGAAGGAGACCATGTGTTCCTTCAGGTTTCACCTTGATGGGGATTACAAAGAGATGGTCATTGTAGATAGATACCTCTAAGGTTCATATGCCCATTCCAGGTATTTCTTAGAGTTAGAGAGGTGACATACTTCTTGGGTCTTCCTCCATAGTTATATTGGGTACATGATGTCTCCTATGTATTGTAGCCAAGGAGGTACATGTATGACCCATTACATGTCATCAACTCGGGTGAGATGGACATTGAGGATGGATCATGTTTTGAAGAGTATCAATTGGATAACAAGGATGGATAGGAGATGTTCCTTTGTGCTAAATTGATTCCTTTGGGGCATTTTCAGTGGCAGCATTAGAATCTACAGGAGAGAACATGGGAGCAAGAGGATTAGATTCAAACTCATACCCTCACCTTTTTAAGTATCCATTATTTTTTATTTTTAGGGATGTAAAGACACATGGTGGGGAGAATGTAGATTCATAGATTTTACATGAATTTTTTATATATGTTATATGGATTTTTTTGAGATAAGACACTGAGACAACATTCTTTTATGAGGCATGTTGTTCCCAGATTAAATGAAAGAAAAATATTAAAATATTTAATACCATGCACGCATAGTTTCCATGAAAAAGTGGAATAAATCTTAAATAGGTTCCTAGATCAAAAATATGAGGGCATCATTGAGATCAAAAAGTTATATTTACCCTAAATGTGACCAAACATTGGTCGGTGTGAGTATTTTGTGAAAACATTGTTGTGGCCAAAAAATTAATAAAATAAATAAATTTAAGAATTTAATTAATTTTCTTTAGCATAATGACATGATTCCCCTATAAATTCAAGACTATGTAAATTGCCTCATGGTTGGATATTAAACCCTATAGATATAGAATCTATTTGAGGATGAAATTCTTGTTGGATGACAACAGATCATGATCAGATCCCAAATCATTAAACCAACAGTGTTGGAGGATCTCATCAACGGTGCTAACACAACTGTTCTTCATCAACAATTGATCCAAACTCTAGGTAGGTCATTTTGTTTTGTGAATTTCATAATACTCTTAATCCCATATGAATTCGGGTCAATTGGATGAATAATAATTGATATGTGCATCGTTCATAGATTTCATTTGGATATAATTTTATATTTTTGGATTGTTGATTATCCTGCAATGATAAAGAATTGAGGCCAAATGGATACCAGCCAAGGTTCATTCCTCACTTTTTTGTTTCATGTATTACTCCCTCCGTTATTCACAAGTTCAACATTGGTGGTTCTTTTTTGGACCACGTTTTGAAAAATACCTGATGATAGGCCATTTCCAAACCATTCTTCAGCACAATGGATCGAAACCATATGTGTGGTTCATGATTGGTGAAACGATTGAGATGTGACTTTTTGGTGTACAACTGGATGTAGATATGAATGGATTTTCAATATTTGTTCAAACTAATTTTTGACACATGGAATTTTTTTCACGGTGGTGGTGATTTTTTAGCATATTAAAACTTGAAACCCATAGATATTGAATCTATAGGCATGAACGAACCTCGATCTGTGGATTCCAACAACATTAGAGGTTTTGGTGACATTCAGATCAATATTAAATATATACTTTATAGATCTATAAATTCTTGAGAAAAATGTCATTTATTTCATAATTATACACCATGTGGTCCCATTGTAGTGGAAATAGGTTTTGTCCGGAGTTAAGTATCACATGGCATGTGACCCATGTCTCATGGAGTGTGACCCTCTCCAGATGACTCAGCATGTACTTCAAAAGTACTCAGATAGGGTTTGGTGTAACATGGAATGGACACATTGTGTAGTCCCACATAGACACAACTTGTAAAAAATGGACCACTACACAGACACAGCTTTGGTAAACAAACGCACCCAGGAAACACGGGAAGGGAATTGTGTGTCTCTAAATTCCATTTACTCATCCTACACACCATGTATATAATCTCTACATTTTTTTAGGCTCTTCCACACATCCATGGAATTGGATAGTTGGACACACCATGTACACCCCGGGAAACACCATTTACTCCCATCAAGAGTGCTTGAGGATCTTTTGTTCCTATTTTGAACCAGTATAGGTTGATTTTAATACCTTGATCCTTTACTTGATGGTACAATGTGGCATTACGTGCACATCACTTTTGTGTAATACCCTATAGATGTCGAGTCTCAGATAGAGTTGTGGTGTCCCTCTGTGAGACTATACTATGTTCCAATATCATCTCTAGTGGGGTTTGTGGAATCATCATGAACTCCATAAGTATGGATTTTGTCCTCCATCTAGTAGGCCTCATTAGTGGGTTTTTTGGATTCATTAGTGGGTTGATCTAGATTGGGTTCATGGTGTCCCCCAATGGTTCTAGCCATAACCACCTCTCTAATCATTTTAGTATTTTTCAAACAACACATTCTCTTTGGGTGGGACAAAAATGATCTAGGCCTATTTTTTGTGTGTCTTTCTTTATATCTAGGATTGAAGAGTGATTTATCCTAGAATGAGTATTCGTTGATTATAATGATGTGGTTTCCAGCTTTTTATGACCACCAGATGGCACGGTGTCTCTACTGAGTACATTTGGGTTCCTCTTGCTCTTCTTGTATACATTACATGTTGTATTGAACTGACTATACTTGTCTATTCATGTTTTGTGTATTTAAGGAATCCTAATGAGTATAGTTATGCTCACCCATGCATAGGATTTTCTGGCACATGTTGTGTCTTGTACAGATAATGGACATTTTTAGGGTGTCCTAGGAGGACAGGGAGCATGTGGAGCATGGTTGGAACTGGACAGACTGAGGTGTTTCCGGGGAGCATACCTTTGACTTAGACCTCACCCTTAAAGAATGTTGGGTATATAAATTTTCCATTAGACTAGTCCTTTAGACACTTTTTAGTGGGCTTTTATTTGGACATATTTACTTTCCTTTACTTCCTATCATACTCTAGTTGTGGGATCTAAGATGAACTCATGCATTCATTCAGTTGTTTTGAATTTTAGCATTGTCTTTCTTGGAGATGTGTGCATTTGTATAGGTACTTTAGGATAATGCCACTATTTTGTGGGATATTTCAACAGGGTGCTAGTCACCTAGACCTAACCTATTTGAGGATGTCATGGGGTGGTCACGAGTCGGACCCCAGTGGGTCAGGTCATGACAATACAGGTCCTGATTCCCATTTGAAAGTAGTGTTTATCTCATATAGTTGGGAAGGAACTCAACATAAATGATGTTCCCATTTTTTTAGTGTCTTCTAATGAATTTTAGAGAGAGTTTCTAGGTATTCCACTCAATCATGATGTTGATTTCTCTATATAAATTACACCTTTTTTCCCAACTATTTCTATGAATCCCTATAGAATTGCACAGATTGAATTATAGAAATTGGTGAAGCAACTCCAAGATAATATTGACAAGGGATTTATTTTCCCAAGTTTTTAACATTGTGGTGTACCTTTTCTTTTATTAAAAATAATGATGGAGAATTTGAACTTTACATTTGTTATCAGGAGTGGAAGAAGATCAAAATCAAGAACAAGTAACCCCCGCCATATATTAATGTTTTTCTTGACGAACAAAACAAAGGTTAATTATTTTAAAATATTAACCTTTGTTCTGGATATCATTAGTGGAGGGTGGTGAATAGTATATACCCCAAGGCACCATTCTATGCAATTTTTTTTGTACACTATGAATATATAGTGATTCCAATTGGACTTCTTAATGCCCCTACTATCTAAATTTATTTCATTAATATATTCCTTATAGATCATGTTGATCATTTTTTGATAATTTTTATAGATTATATTAATATATATTAATAAAGAAAGTAATATCAAGAAGATCAAACAAGACTTGTTCTAAAAACACAACTGAAGGAAATTTTTAATTCAAAATTTACTAAGTTTAAATTTTGGATACAAGAGGTTTCATTTTTTGGGTTATATAATTTCAATATTGGGTATATCTCTGGATCAATAAAATGCCGATGTTACTAAAAAATGCACCATACCAACCACAATGGTTGAGATTAAATTTTTTGTGGTTTGGCTAGATATTATGAATGTTTTTTGGTATCATATCTCACAAATATTTAATCCACTCAAGACATAATCTCGAATGGTATCAAACTTCCTATCGATAGATGAATGTGAGGAATGATTCATAGAAATAGAGGTAAGATTATGTTGAACTCTTATAATTAAATTACCCTACACTGGATAAGGGGTTTTAATCTATAGTGTTTTATTGCAGAAGGTATTAATATGTCTTCACATATAGAATAATAAGGTGATAGTTAATGGATCAGGATAATTGAAGGTTCCTGTAAAAAATTACCCATCCTATTATTTACAGTTAGATTGGGTAATTTTTTCATTAAATATTTGGAGTAAATATCGTAATGGATAAGGGTGATATATATATAGTGATCATAAAATTATAAATTATATATTCAAAAATAAAGCATTTAATATGTTACTAGAAAATGGATGGATATGATTAAATATTATGATTACTCAATACATTACAACACTATGAATGAAACAATGTGGGTGATGCATTGAGGTGATAGGATAATGCTATATTATCTCTGATGAGGTTGAAAAAGATCAATTTTTTATAAATTTTTAATGGTTTTAATTTGAGATCATAATGGAAGGGGTAAATTATATCGTTCTCCAATGAGTATCAAAATATCAATTCATATCAATATCAAAGAGGCCCAGAAGTAATATATAAAGTTGTAGAACAAGATAATAAATATTCTATGGTGTAACCATGGTTATTATGGAATTATAAGGTTCAATAAACATGTATTTATTCTATAAATACAATATTTGAATAAGGATCCATTAGTGGAATCTCATAATACATTATTCACTATTCTTACATGATGTATACACATGTATAGATACTTGAATGAGTATTTTTTGAGGGATGACATGTAGATTGATATTTAAGAGGTTATATCTCAGTTCTTGGTATGTTAGAAATATAAGGATGGGTGAAAAAGGACTGAGGGTATATTACAACCGTTACCATTAATATAATTTAAATTGAAAAAAATCACCATATATTTTGTCATCAATATCCCCAAAAAAATAAATGTGGATATTATAATATGGGATTTAGTTGATATCCTTACAAATTAAAAACACTTTATTTATATCATAGAGGATTATTCTATTTATCTACATTTAATAATATTAATAAAATATATGGTAGTGTTGCATGGGGAACCATATTATATTGTATAGGTCTGGGATCTGAGGTATTACTCAACGTTCTATTATCATCTTTAGTAAGATATTGAAATGGAGTTGAGGTTAAGTATTTTTTATCATCCTCAAATAGATGGTTATTTTAACTGAAACCTTAAAATACAAAGTATTATGTTGATATATTATTCTATACAATTTATGGTGGTTGGGATCAACACAATCCTCTAGTGGAGTTTCTTGTAATAGTAGATTTTAATTGAGAATTTAGATAGATAATTATGAATCCCTTAGTGGAAAGAAGTGAAAAACTCTAATGTGTTGGGATTAAGTTGTTGAAATAAAACTCTTGGTACCTGAGCTGGCGGAATAAATTGAATAAAATAATAGTTCCATTCAACAACACATTAGGGAAATATAATGTTGAAAAAACTTTATGTTGAAAATCGTCAGTATGATATATTGTTTGAAGTTTATGAGAATATATTTATATGAATATTCCAAATAAGAAGGTTATGAAATTTGGGAAGAAAGGAAAACTAAGACCAATGTATATTGAATGATTTAAATTCCTGATCGATTGGGGATGGTTGCTTATCACTTGGTAGATCTAATAATCCTATCTCAAGTTTGTGATGTGTTTAATGTATCACTCCAGATGAATTAAATTACTGATCTAAAACTTTTAATAAAATAATTGGACATACCATTAAATCATTATAATTCATGTTACATAAAACATGTTGATATTCTTTATTATAGAGAAAAATATCTACCAAAAACCCACTGACAAGGTCAAAGTTTTTTAGAGAAATGACCAAATTGATGAAGCTATGTGGGACCCTAATGATTTGATAGGGAAGTTGTACCCTCATATTTTTTAAGTATGGTAACATAATTAAAAGGGATAAATTCATTTTAAGGGGGGTATAATAGAACACCCTGATATTTTTATTATTTGTTTTCAAATAAATTGAATTTATTTAGTAACATTCATTACATTAAACCCCAGGTTTTAATGAACCATAATATAGTATACCATCATAACCAATCTATTAAATTGGATGGTATGAATATGACTTACAATATTATGAAAATTAAATTATTTATACATGAATTAAATAAAATCAAATGTATATACATTCATTACAAATGAGAATAAAAATCATTTTAATATTGAATAAATTTTTTTCAGATAATCCTTTTTTTGAAAAAAAAAATGTATTTCTATGTTAATTAAACAAATTTATCACTATAGGTGAATTAATTAAATGAAATTTTATTATAATATATTCAATAAAAATTTTACCATTCTTCTAATGTTCCTTCAACTTAAGGGGAAATAATAATAATTTTTTTATCTTAAAAAATGTATTTTTCTAAAAAGAAGTTTCTGCCCATTTTGAACGCCTGTTTTAAATTATAAGAATTTTTATTGAATACTGCATTTTTTTAATGTATTTCCAAAGTAAAATTGTATATTAAAATGGTTTAAAATTAGTTCTATTATATTATCATTAGTCCAATTTAGTTGATTTTTATAAATTTTATATTAAATTTTCTTATTAAAATATTTATTACTTGTGAAAATTTATTATTTGGAAAAAAGAACATTTGACATGTCTAAAGAATTAATTTTCAATTAAATTCATTAACTTATATGAATTAATATTTAACATATAAATTATATAGTTTTAAATAAATTTAATTTTCATTATATAATAATTCAAAATTAATATTTGGTAATAATTAATAGTGAAATCAACAAATATTAATTACTACATTTATGGTTAAAATTGGATTACCAGGGGTTAAACAAAAAATATAAGGATTAAAATTATCAAATAACGTTTGAAAAACCAATTTTATTAAAATATTTCAACCTTATTGCATATATTTTTTATTAATTTACCATTTTGGATCCCTTTGTAATGTGTAAAATGTGCGTATATATTTTTATGATAAAACATTCCAATGGTTCCCTCTCCCCACTAATAAAAGGTAACCCACTCTCCTCTCCTATCCAAACATCCAAATCTTTTTGCTTCAGAAAAAATCATCGCATATATATTCCTTAAATACCTTCCCAGTTACTATATCCGTCAGTTCATTAGGAAACCCACCTATGATGGATTTATGGTAAACCTAAAGAGGTTATCTGAAGAAAAGGTATAGTTTAATGCCATACAATTTTGTTTTATTTATTCATCAACATATTTCAAATCTTCTACAACTATGATGATATAATAATATATATATGCCATATACATAGATATTTTTATATCAGTGAAATAGCCTACATGTATCTCATATTCCATCAAATGGGGAATGAAACCATCAATCATTTGTATGAAGGACTACCTCCTAGTGAACTAATGTAATTCCTTTTTCATCACCGCCTCTCACGGATGGATATAAAGATTGATATTAAATATTTATATGATAATTACAACATAATTATTATTCTTTATTTATAATATCAAATATAATTTCATATCATACAATATGTTGGAAAAATTAAACATCACTCATGCATACATTTAGACTACCACCTTCACGAAGTGATGTGATGCATTTTTTTTAATTTTTAAATTGATGAAGACATGTATATATATATATATATGAATATATTTTATATCTATGTTTTAAACATTATTATGGTATGGTTAATTAATATTTTCATTTATTTCACTCAATATATCATAATAAATGAAACCAACATCCATGGGTTTGTACGACCTACAATCTCCATGAACGATGTAATTCAGTTTCTAGCTCAAACACTTATGGATTAATATAAATAAATATATAATTTATTTATTTTATATTTATATTATTATTATAATTATTAATATTATAGAAATATAATAAACATACACAAATGAAAACTATTAAATCAAAACATATATGAAAAACAAAACTGTTGTCACTAGGAATAGTGATTTTGATAAGGAATAGTTCATAAATGGGTGATAAAATTCCATGATTAAATTTCATATAGTATAAAAGTTATTTTTATGATTATTTAATATATGTATAAGAATCATATATTTATTATTTATGAGTTTTTAAATTTTATAAAGTAATAAATGACTTGAGATACAATATTTTCATCTCACTTTAATTTTTGTTGGACAGATTCTATATTCACCAATTATTTCTTTTATATTGTGTATTTAGTATTAATAAATATATTTTATTATAAATATTTTGAATATTATTGTTATTTAAAAATTGATATATTATTATTTCATTAATGAGTCCTATGATCCAAAATTTACCATTGTGGTAAACGTTTTATTTTATAATCTCCTCATTTATCATGATTTTTTTATAATTTTGTACCAATGTTGAAATATTATGATATATCACACATGAAAAAAATGAAAATTATTTTCCTATAGTTATTTTTGGAAATTAAATGTTGACATTTAATTTTTAGCTCATTATTACTCAAAATGTTGTAAATAATGATTTTGAGGAAAATAAACGTTACTTCTTCCTTATAATGGAAATTAATTCACATCCTTGTCAATGTTTTCTATAAAATATTTTATGAAGGCTTAGAATATTTTACAAATATTTTTAGAGGTCATTTTTTTAATTTATCAAAAAAAATAAAAGGAAACTTCTTTTCATTTCTATATGTGGTACTTTTCACTTTTTATCGATAATGTTAAACATATCATTATATTAACATGTATGTCATGAATAATGTTTTCCACCATCATGAAAAATAATTGATTTAAAACATCCTTTACAAGTATCCAAATTTTATTTCAAAGAAACTATTTTCTTTAATTTTTTGGAAATTTATAGATATTAAATAAGTCATTTAAAAAAAGGATATTTACCTCACGAATGTTTTAATGAACATTTTATGGTATTTTTATGAAATAGAGACAATAGACTTAGATGTTTCTTATGATTTAATCAGGGTATGATCTAATAATAAAATCTTTATCCATTATTTGGATTGATTTTGATAGTGATAATATAATTTTTATAAAATCTATTCATTTTCCATAATTTATTCTATGATGAATTGATTCAATTATTATGAAACCCATTCCATTTCCATAGGTTATGCAATGATAAAATTCTTATGAAACCTATTTCTTTTCCATAAGTTATGCAATGAGGAAATATTATGAACACCCATTCTTTTTTATGGGTTAGTATTTAATTAATGATTTATGATATTTTGGAATACATTTTTATGATTTATGTTATGTGATAGTTGATCCCAGAATTATAATTCCATCCAATGAATTTTTTAGATATTGATATAGCATGAGAAACACATGAATAGATTAGGGAGTAAAACTATTTCAATAAGAATATTTTCTACACTATGATAGTATTGCGGTTGAACCCTGATAACTATAATGATTGGGGAGTGAATCTATTCCACTAGTATAGTTTTGGAAATAATTCCTGACTATTAAGGAAATTAATTTCCCTAATTATGTATATGCCATAAATCTATGTCTTATGACAATGTTATGATCTTGTGACTTATTCACTTTGATTCCATTATGATTCATCTCTTTTTATAATCAATATTTGTTTCATGACTCACTTTCCAGACCTATGATATGAATGGTATGATTTTATAATTCTATGCTCATGTTATCATACCCTTATGCTTAAGTTATATTGATATATCCATTGTCTACCTTTACAGAGTATATGAGCTCACTCATTCATATATTTCTTTTCCCCAAGTTATGAAGAATGATATTATGTTTGATATATCTAAGAAGTGTGATAGTTATAAAGAACATAGTGGGAGGTGATGTAATTCACTTATGACCATGTTGTTTATGTATCCATGTTTCTAGAAAAACTAGACCTATATTATTCTATAAAATATCATTATGTCATGTAATGAATATTCATCTATTTAGATTTGATATCTATAAATTTAAAGTACATGTTATTATATATGTGAGAGGTTTAGTCAACTTTTATCAAAAGGAAAAATCATTATGAATGATTATATTTATCTGTTAGAGAGTACTAAATATAATTAAATATCTACTCAAAGATTCTTCCCTCTTGTGGTCTATTTTTTATTTTTTTCTCAATGTACAAGAAAATTATTTATAAGTAGAAAATTATAACAAATTTCCTATAATACAGGGAAACATAATATATTCATGATCATCAAGAGTTATGAAAGAAAAATTGGTTAAAATTTAACCTCTATAAAGAAATTTTGTCCTAGGAAGAAGGCTCATGGAAAATAGTTATCTACATCATGCAGAAGTAGAAAAAGATTCTTTAATGTCGATTTTAACCGATTTGGAAGCTGTTGACATAAAAAAAGAATTATGACATTGATTTTTATAAACTAACATCAAAAATTCATTTCATTACCTTTTAATGTAGGTTTCTTTAAAATTGATTGCCTAGTAGATTTACCTTGTTTTTTGTTGTTAGGTTTTTACAAAACTGGCAGAAAAATACACCTCAAAATCATATTTGACATTATTTTTTGAAGAAACTGATCCAAAAAAGTTGAATAATTTATTTCTGGAATCATATTTTAAAATAAAATACAAAAATAATTAAATAAAAAAATTATATGTTTTATATCATTTCCTAAGATTCAATTTGATAGGTTGTGGAGCTAAAATAGAGTTACATATCAAATGTTAATGGCCATAATATGTTGTAATTCTCAATGATTTGATAGATACAACTCATTTAAAAGAAAACATGTGAAACATGAATGGAAATTTCATTAAAAATATGAGATAAAACAAAATTAATTCTTCAAACATAGTTCAATTATTATAGGAGTTTATTTCAAATTGATATAATTTTTATCATCATATCTCTTAGTTTTAGGGTAGAACTCATGAGGAAATGAAAACAGTGATAAATATTGAATTTCTCACCTTGGTTAATAAATCTCATCCCGATTTTTTATATTCATAACTCGATCATTAGAATGAATCGTCATTATAGGGATGATTATCAAGATTTTTAGTAATATAGGGAAATAATAATAAATAAATTAAATGATTAGAATAGATACCAAGTTAAAATAATCAAGTAAAGTTGTGTTTAATGTGTGATTGAATTGAAAAGATCAAAAATAAATAATGAAAGAAAAAATTGATTTATATATAGTAAATGAAAATATTTTCAATGACATTGTATTAAAATATATGTGGGATTTTAAAAAGTGAAATGAACATTGGAATAAAAATTGAAATATCGATCCCCCATATTTGTGGATAATTTTTAAGGTTAGTTTTTTACAAAACCAACACAAAAAATACACCATCGATATCATTTTTGGCGCCATGTTTTAAGGAAACTGATGCCAAAATGCACATCGGTATAATTTTTGTGTCATTTTTAAGAGAATTGATGTTAAAAATATAAAATTAATTATTTGTGGAATCGGTTTTTAAAAAATTAAATGTTAATAACTAAATAAATTTCTCACTATGTTTTATATAATTTCTTAATCTTCGATTTGACTATTTTTGGAGCTAAAAAGGATTTTTGGATCAAATGTTATGAATGTCAAATTTTGAACTACTCTATGTGAAGTCTTATAGATGGTTCAGTTTCATCGTGGTTCAGTTTCAACATGTTTTATACCAATTCACTATTTAATGACATTATGTGAAGTATTTTATTGAGTTGGAATTTCTATTTCCATATTTCATTTATACCAAATTGAGGTAGGAAATAAAAACCTCATAAATTTTTTATCCATATTTATATTTTAGTCCAATGAGAATTCAACTGTTTTTAAAGAAAATAATTTAAACTCATATATATATAGTTCTCCAATTTTAATTATTTTTTGAGGTTTTAAAATTCTTTTAGGACCATTAATATGTGTATTATGTTTTTGACAACAATTCATCTTCATTATATGAAATTAATGATATACACCATCAATGAGTGAGATATAATGTGAAATATAAGGAACCCCTTAATATAATGTTCGTTAAAAATGATACATTTCTTCAAAAAATTACCTTTCATTCCTTATTGAGGATTGTGTCATGGATTCCACTATAAATTTCATGACATGGATTTTTTTATTAGAATAATGATGTTAAATTTTAATAATTAAATCATATATATAAATGGGCCATGATCTATATTTCATTGAATATTGGTTCAAGATTTTATATTCTACTAATTGAGTATCTATTTAGGTAGAAATATATGAAAATCATATCATATATTACTCTTGGATATCTAAAAGGTATATTACTTTCCAAATACATCATATGGGGTATCTATACTATATTTATCTAGTTTCATAACATTTAGAGTTTCAAATATATGTTTATCCCAAATATTATGACGTATATAGGAAAATATACAATTATGAAAACCCATAACATATGTACCATAAAAAATATTATTAATGAACACCCTCTAATAGGAGAAACAACCCATTTCCATGATCACATTCTTGATAAGTGTTCACTTTGGAATGGATATAACACTTAATATTTTAAGGGGGTTTCCAATCATGCAATTATATCTCAAGTATTGTCGCTAGGAATATATTCTTCCAATTATTAAGTTTTATATGCAACAACTTCAAATAATTAGTAAGTTAAATACATATTAATTTATAACACATTAATAAACTCATGATCTTGATTACATAACAAAAATAAAATAAAAATATATTCACACATATCAAAATACACCCCATATATATGGTACATGGATCCCATTACGTAACCTAATTTTTATATAAAAAATCATAATTATTTACCTTCATGTAAATAACTCATAAAAAATCAATTTCATGGTTGATTTTAATTAAATTATTTGGAATACATAGCATGAAATTTCTCATATTAATGGAATTTGATTTTTAAAAAGTTGTTTTAACTAATAAATTCATGAACAAATCAATTCATATTAAAAACATTATATATCCATGAATAATAATGAATGTAAAAATAATAATTGTACTATTAAAAAATTAGACTTGAGATATACATTTATGTAAACATTATAAAAATGAAAATTTATACACTTTATAATTAATTATTTTTAAATAAAATAAATAAATAATGAAATAATATCATGCATATATTTCAGTGTTAACTCTTTCATATTATAAATTTACATGATAGTTAGTATAACCTCCTTCAAATTCTGAATATATCATTTTTATGAAAATATGTAGAGTCATATCAATATTTTATTTAAATGTAAAAACTTCCCATTAACTAAATAAAAAATATTTAATTATATTTAAACTTTTTTAAAATCCACCAAATCCTCTATACCCGGGTTTAAATAATTTTTCTAAATTTAGTTCATTAATATTAATATTTTATATTATCCTTTATGAATGTTTCATATATTATAATAAACTCTTTTATATTTACCCTTATTATAAATTTATAAACATTTCATAAATTTATCAACCTTGGAGATATAGTTTTAACCTAATTCCATTCTACCAAAACATTTTGGGTGTAGTCTAAATCTATTAATTATATTTAGTTCAGTCCCTACAAGACCACATTGATATATTTTTTATAAAAAATTAAAAATAATAATATTTTCATTTAAAAAAACTATTATAATTAATTTGTAAACTAAGAACATGTTTTTACCTAGTGATAACACAATAAAAAGAAATTATATATTGTTTTTTGGGGAAATTCAATTTTGGGTATAGGATAAAATGGTATTTGTTTTGGATCCATGATATTTTTCCTAGATTGAACATATTTTTCATATATAGATCTCATACTCACATAGAATTTTATTAGGATCTGGTAATCCAAAGTACAAAACTATCATTTTATCATACTATGATTTTAGAAACAATTCATATGGTGATTTTTTTTATATGATGATGTGGTTTTACAAAATTTATAAAATAACTAATATTATTATTATACCAACATCATAGTTATTTAAAAATATCATTAACCTTGAATATTTTAAATAAAACACATCAGGTTTATTAAAGAACACATTTTCATGTTTCGTTACTTATATAAAAAATCAACCCAAATGATTAAAAATTAGACCTAATACAACATTTGGATTTATGTAGGATAATTATTATCCAAATAATATCGAAATAATAATATTAAAATCTTTCACAACATAATTTCACTCATTTAATCTTGATGAAATTTAAATGAATAAAAAAAATTTAATCTGATGAATTTTTTTATCCATGATCAGATACATGATGTTGATAACAATCTTGTAGAATTATCAAAAAAACACCTTATTCCTCGGGAATACACTAGTATAATAAATATCTTAATGATTGGTAATTGTCCCCTCTTTCCTATGGACTTCTATGATCACAGTTTGAGTGAAAGAGTCATCAAAAAAACTTATAAGAGTGTCAAAGTGATCGAAATATAGTATTATATTCTATTAATTCACAAATAATGTGCTTGATTATGTATAAATCTGATGAACCTCCTTATATTTTAAATTTCACTCAAATGATAAGTCAAAGAATATAATATTCCATAAATTTGATATAATCAGAAACTCTTTATAATTATCAATTAATTACCATGAATAATTTTTTAACATTAAAAAAATTAATTTGATGTTAAATAAAATAAAATCATCATCACATGGTGATCTAACGGAACTTTATAGATTATGATAGGTGAAAAAGGCTGACTAACATGTTTTTATATAATGTATGCACTTCCATGATTTGAAGAATTGAATAGTGGCCATCACATCATCTTGGTGTACACCAAAATAAACCAATATAAACTTCAAACAACATTGTTATGGTTTTTACATAGTTAATATTTCCCAAAATAGTTTTGTAGGATTTATCAAAACATATCATATCAATATTAAATACCAACTATGTGAACATGTATCCACTACTGGATCATTATGTATCCACCAAAGAAATAAACCTGATCACTAAAATCCTTACATAGATAACATATTATTTGAATTTGTATTTGGGAAATTATGATATTTTGATTCATAATCCTTATTTCCAACACATTAACATTGAATCCAAATAAATTTACATAATAATATCCAATATAATTATGTTTAAATATAATATAATCTAAAATGTACCGCACATAAAAATAAAATAATATATAATAACATTCATAAGGTTGATTAATAATAAAAAATAATTAAATTATTAGTTAAATTGCTTCAATTACGAACATATGCCCTGAATTCAACCTAATTAATTCAAAAAAATATTATTAGAAACTTTCAGTTGGATCATATTTTAATTTAAAAAATCAATATTTCTATGATATTTTTTTATTTTTTTATTTTTAATTTCAAAATTATCTACATAAACTCCCAATATTCTCTTGGAAAATATATCTCAAAATTTATATTCTCCAACACATGAAAACACTTTTTTCGATTAATTAATATCTCATTGGAATTCCATAATAGGATTTGGAACATAAATTCAAAATCACATCTCATTTAATTTTAGTAAATTACAAGTAAAAATTTTCAAAAAATTATTATTCATATAAAACATTTAAACATATCAATATGTGGAAACAATATTTTTATAAAATCACATATAATATTATTGATACTCCCATAAAATTTATTAAATTTCAAATTATTCTACCATGCATGGAATAAGAATATGAATCATGTGAATCCATTAAAACATAATTTAATTATAGGACATTAGTTATAATATTATTCTCTTATTACATAATATTTATTGATGTAAATAAATGAAAATATAAATTTATAAATTTTATCCATCATGTCAAGTAAAATGTATCTTCATTTAATAACTGAAACTTTACTATCTTAGTAATTGTATTCTTCCAACATTATCTATAAACAAATATTCATTTCTAAACATATTTATATAGGAAGAAAATAAAAAATATATATATTTTTAATTATGTACAATTTATGAGATAAAGGATTTAATTTTGATAACCTAAATAATAGATAAAGACACTCTAAAATGTTTAATAATCTATTTTTGTTACTCTATGAAATTCCATTTCAAATTCCATGACATAGCTATTGAAACAATACCTATATTTAGAAACACTTATTTCCAGTATTAGGTAAGTAGGTTTTTAATTTAAATGAACTTTTTTAATATTCTTATATATATATATATATTCACTTACCATTATATACAATCATCGTAAAAAAATTCAGGATCCTTGTTTTTCATGCTCATTTACACTCAACGTATCAATGATATAATTGTTATGTGATTGATGATATAAATAATTATTATTTAGTTTAATACATTAAAAAATAAATACATAATAATATTTTTAGCCAGATCCAACAAGAGAGGTTACACTAGTCTAACCAAATAATTTATATACAAATCATATTGATTGTGTTATTTGAATGATAACAATCATTTTTGTAGAAAATTTCCACTATAAACTCCATAACACCCATATCTATATTATTCTGAAATGATATTATTTTTTTATAAAACAAACCCAAATAATTAATTTTCTAATCATACTTCTAAATCACAGGACCCACATAAATAAGAATTATTTTATAGATTTTAGTGGAAAATTTTTTATTATTTCAACTGGTTTTGATTTTTACACAACTACTATTTTCATTGCATTCCTTGTATGATGTATTCTATAATGAATATTAATATTTTTCATTGATTATCAATATTTAAAATTTCATTACCAATAAAATAAATTTATACCATTTAGTATTTCATTCACCAAATAAATATTTTTTTAAAAAAAATTTGTTTCCATTTCAAATTTAATCTATACAAATATCATTTATTATATGAGTATTATATTTTAAAAATATTCAATCATGACTTTTATGGAATATATTTCTACTAAAATAATTATAATTTTTTTCATTATATTTATTGATGTCCAAATATCAATATTTCCCTAAAAATAGAGTCTATATTTAAGTTTCTATTATAATTTATCTATTTATCTTAAACACCATTTCATTTAAATCATATATCGTAGGTTGATAGATGAAAGGATAAAAACATTCCCAAATCCATCTCATGGATTATCCCAACTACATTCCTCGAGTTAAAAACCTACCAAGGTTGTTGAGCTATGTGTACTATAAAAAATACATAAGTTATAAAAACCTATCGATTAGGATAAACCATTTCATGTCTTATTGAATATGATAATCTATGGGATTTCAAATTTCCAAATACTCAACCATACAGAATTAGAAATGTATTGAAAAGTTTTTATTTTGTATGGAATATTACACTTATAAAAATTAATAGGATTACCTTATCTCACCATATACATATACCTCATATATTTTTCATCTCATGGTTAACCTATATCTATAAATTCTTCTGTTTGATATAATTTTTATGTATAACATTCAACAACCAAATTTATAAGATCCAATCATAATATTATATAACACCTTTTCAAATAAATATTTTCTTCATGTAGTCAAATTAAAATCTTAATTATAACATTTAACAATTAATAATATACATGTCATGAAATCAGTAATTAAAACTCTTTCATTTAATGGATGAAAATTTTAAAAAACACAAACACTACAAAATAACACATATGGTGTGATATAGTGATATATGATAAGAAAAAAATATATTGAATGTTATATTGATATTAAATGAAATAATTTCCTCAAATTGTGATAAATAAGTTAATTTATAGAATATTTTTCATCATATCAGTCATTTTAAAAT
Organism: Viscum album; assembly: GCA_963277665.1. NCBI lineage: Eukaryota > Viridiplantae > Streptophyta > Magnoliopsida > Santalales > Viscaceae > Viscum > Viscum album. The sequence goes on along the minus strand of OY728152.1, from coordinate 132,560,139 downwards.
TGGACAAAAATTCAAATTTTACACTTTTAGAATTAAATGTAGTATTTCAGGAATAAATATTTTTCTGTAAATTATTATGACATCAAATTTTGAAAAAAAATCTTGGCATAATTTTCTAAAAATTCTATTTAGGACATTGTAGTTGTATAGGGAACTTGAGTGGTCTAAATGGTCCATGAAATCAAAACTAGACTAGATTCACTAGATTGGATATCACTTCAGTGATTGGGCCATATCTTGTTAATCTCAGTTGGGATTGGGCCCATATTTTGAGAAAATCTCGGGGACATGATTACTCACAAATAATCTTTCTATAAGTCCTAACAATTAGCAATTTTGGAGGTCAACTATGTGGTGGAACATTGAATTAAACATTTAGACGAATTTTCATTCCAAAATTAAAAAACATATGTAACCTTGTCCCTCAAAAAATCTATTTAAAGGGGGTTCTAACTCTTGGGAGGGTTGGTTGAATATTTTCTAAGGTGTGGCCAAAAGGGTGGTTCTTGGGAACCCCTAAAAACTCTTGGATGATGTAAGGCTATTTTCAAACATCTCTTCCAAGAAGGCTCACCTCTCCCACCTCCACTTTGTATTTCTTTTCTTTCATTCTTGTATATTGAATTTTTCATTAATTAATATTATGTGTTCTTCCATATTAATCTTCATATTTTTCTTCTTGGGATGGATTATAAGATTGGTGACGATATTGAGTGTTCCCATTTCAATCCATTGCTTCGGAAAAACGTCTCCACGATGACAACTCCGCCCATGGAAGAGTAATTTTGTTTATTGTTGATCTAATATGTACTCCCTTCATTTATTTATTTTGAATCTAGAAACATACAATAATTCATAAATTGTGATCAATTAATTGTGTTTTGATTTCTATGTTACTTGATCGACTTGCACATGAATGCGTTGTCAGGCTTATGTAAAGCGTGTGAGTGAAACCTCAATCGCAAAATCTAATCAACTTGGGATAGAATTGTAGGTTTCAATACTCATACCTAAGAACAATTAATTATCAAATATATGGAGGATATTATGACTTAATTTAACATTGAATTTAAGTTTGATTTTGGATCATAATCAAAGCAGGGTGCTGCGATTGGAAGTCCCGAAGTTGACCGAATGATCATTTTTCCAATATTTCTGGTCGAGTTAATTTCCGTAGGGTTCGGCGGTTCAAAAGGTTAGGGGATTAAAATTAAATTAATTCTAATCATATGGGATGATGATAATGGAATAATGAATGAGTTAGATTATATCAACTACATATTCTCATATAAGTGTTTTTAAAGAAATTGTGTCATTTATTGTTTCATCTCATTTGCTTATTTAGTGTATTGTTTGAAAGTAAAAAAACAACCACCACCCCCCACCCCCCATTTTTTCATTTTTTTCAACCGTTTTCTTACAAAATTTAAGCCTATTAATGGTTTTTTAATTCAAATTCATCCTTGAGATAATGACCTTGGTTAGCCATAGTGATATACTTAGTAAAATCACAAATATTTTTGAGAGTGTGCGCGACAATGCTCATCAAATTGGTGTCATTTTTTGGGAGGAAATTTTGTTATTCAGCCAATTTTAGGCAAGTTCGTTATTATTTTTTGTTATTTTGTGTCTTTTATTATCCTTGATTTTATTTTATGTTCTTTCATCCTCATTTTTTCTGAATTATTAATTGAATCCTCATTTAATGATATTGGTTTCTTCTTCTTTTTGTTTTTTTCGATTTTCTATGATTTATGACACAATCCCATCTTATGGATCTCTTTGATCTAGACCCTAAGATTTATCATAGCCTTTGGGATCTATTCAGATAATCATGGTCAAGGGTAAGTGTCAAAATTTACCCAACTAGTGAATTCTTCCATTCTAGGAATTTTGAAATTGGAAACTCTTCTAAAACAGATATTAAATAAGATACAATGGCTGAAAATAAAAATAATGAACTCAATAGGACTATGAGAGAGTTGGTTACACCTAATATTAATTATCAACCTACATGCATTGCATATCCAACTCTCGAATTATACATTGAGATAAAATCTAGGTCAATTCACCTTCTTCCAAAATTTCATGTCTTATTTGGTGAGGATCAATAAAAAAATTAAAAAAATTCAATGTGGTAATCTAAAAAATGAAACCAAGAAATGTCTCTTATGATCAAATAAAACATAGAGAATTCCCATTCTAAAATAATGGAACTGGTAAGGATTGGATGTATTATTTATAACCTAAATATGTAACATGTTGGAAGGATTTGAAATTTCTTTTCTTGCAGTGATCTATTCCAGCATCAAGGACCACTTCCACTAGAAAGTAGATCGTAGGGATCAAGCATGCACATGGGGAGTCAATGTATGAGTATTGGGGGGGATTCAAGAAGTTGTGTTCAAGTTGCCCATATTACCAAATAAGTGAGCAACTCATCATCTAGTACATAAATGAAGGACTCACACCTATGGAGAGGATCATGGTAGATGGCACAGATAGAGGGTCATTTCTTGAAAAATACCTATATTTCCATGTGCATTGATTGACAAGATGGCACAAAACACTCAAAAATTTAGTGATCGAGGTACTACATGTGTTATAGGAGTACAACAAGTAAGTCTATCTTCACATGAAAGTAATTTTATTGATACCAAGTTAGAATAATTTTAAACTATAGTGAGACAGATTTCTTTGGCCCAAAAGACATCATAACCCCTCCTTGAAGGCCTTGTAGAATTTTCACTAATACTTGCTAGGAAATAGACTATTGCCCTTAAATACAAGAAATAGAAGATTGTGTAATAGTTTTTCCTGGGAGACTATATTATAAGCAACAAAAACTATATCAGAAGCAACAACGTCCCCCCTTTCAACAAAACTTTCAGTTGCCTCCACCATACTAGTAGAGTTTCCAACAACCCCAAAAGAGATTTGAAGAAGAAGCATCAAGAAGTCAACAACAATGGACTTATTAACTAAATTTAGATTCTAACACTGATGAAATTTTGAAACAAATTTCTCATAATCAAAAGAATAAGCTGAAGAGTCAAGGTTTGGGGCTTAGAAGGCTGAAGACTCAAATGATCAGGATTTCCACTACCCTCCATGAAATGGTAAGTAAGAATTATTGAAATATACCTTCCCAACCTACTCTAAATCCAAAGTGTAATGTCAATTACATAACATTGAGAAGTGGGAAGCAAACAATTGATGCTTCTCCACCTATAATTCCACCATGATTCACCTAAACTTCAGAGAAACCCCATTCAATAATAACTGATGAGCATCCCATAGAGAAGGAAAAGGGTAAGAAAAAGATCGATGATGTTTCTTCTAAACCCCTGAACATTCCAAAGAGGGTTGTTCAAAAAAATAATATGGCTAAAGAGGTAATGAAAAAGGAGGGTTTGGACACATTGATGCGTGTGGAGATAAACATCCCCCTTATTGAGGACATCAAGAAAATGCCAAGGTATTCCAAATTCCTTAAAGAACATTTTCCTAATCAAATAGGGCTCAGGGGGAATGAGAAGATCTATCATGGAATGAATGTGTTAACACTCATTACACCAAATCAAGAAATTTTAACAAAGTGAAAGGATCCATGGACATTCACCATCCCATGATCCATAGTGGAGTTACACTTTTCTGATGCTTTATGTGATTTATGAGATTCTATAAATGTGATGTCTCACCCTATATTCTCTTCTTTACAGTTTAGTGAGTTGAAGCCAACAACAGTAGTGGTGCAGCTGGTGAATAGATCTATGGTATATCCATTGAGAGTCCTTGAGGATTTACTTGATCCAGTATGATACTTGATCTTTCCAGGAGATTTTTATGTTCTTAACATGGAGGATGATTAGTTATGTTATCGTGCTCCAATTATCTTATGTAGGCCCTTCCTCAAAACTGAAAAATCATATATAAATGTCCATTAGGGTACACTTTCCATGGATTTGGAGATTAAGATGTGATATTTTATATTATGGACTCTATGAGGTACCCCTAAGCATACCATTCTTCTTTTTTATCTCCTATTTTGAACCACCAAATAAAAATCCCATGGAATTTGATTATCCTAATCTTAGGGATTATTATGAGTATTGGTTCTAGTTTGATTTTTCAGAGAACCTCCACACCTATTTCTAAAGCACAAAAATATATTATATTTGATTTTTAAATGGATTCATATTCTGATTTTGATCATTTATACTCTGATTATGACTTGGATATTGATTGTGCTGATGGTTGTGATGCATTATTCTCTAAATTTGATAATGATTATTCTAGTACTAAGGTCCATTGTGCAGATATTTTAGTTCCTTCAATTTCTCCATCTATACTTCACCACCTTCATTGGAACTCAATACATATCTAACTAATCTCAAATACTCAAACTTGTTAAGTGCTGAAAAATTACCTATTATAATTTCTAACAATCTCACTTTTTAACATGAAGAAAAACTTTTGAATCATTTGTGGGAGAAAATTAGGTAAATCGGGTGCAACTTGGATGAAATATCAGGTATTGGCCCCTCTATTTGAATGCATAGGATTATTTTGGATGATGGGGATAAACTGGTTAGGCAACCACAAAGGAGTCTGAATCCAACTCCTCTGGAAGTTGTCAAAAAATAGGTTGAAAATTTACTTGAGGTAGGTACAATTTATCCCATTTCAGATTCCCAGTGGGTAAGTCCTGTTAATTTTGTTCCAATGAAAACTGGTGTTACTATTGTTAAAAATGATAAATAGGAGTTAGTTACAATGAGGGTACACAATAGTTGGCTTGTGTGTATTGATTATAGGAAACTAAATCAGTCCACTCACGAGGGCCATTTTCCCCTTCCATTTATTGATCAAATGCATGAGAGACTTGCTATAAAAACCTAATACTGTTTCTTGGATGGATTTTATAGATATTTTTAGGTTCCTGTTTCTTTGTAGGATCATGATAATAAAACATTCACATGCCCATTCAGCACATTTTCCTACCATAGGATTCCATTTGGACTTTGAAATGCCCCAAGTACCTTCCAGAGATACATGATGAGTATTTTTATAATTTTCTTGAGACCAGCATGGAGGTATTTATGGATGATTTTACATTGTATGGGTCTTCATTTTATTATTGTATCTCAAGTTTGGTAATGGTTTTGAATCTTTTTACTGAGGCAAATACGGTCTTGAAATTTGAAAAGTGTAATTTTAGGGTAGATCATGGGATTGTCTTAGGGAATGTAGCATCAAAACATAGGACAAAGGTTGATATATCTAAGGTAGATATTATTTTATACTTAACCTATAATTCATGTGTGTGTGATCTTAGATCTTTCCTAGGGAATTCCTGATTTTATGGGCGCTTCATCAAATATTTTATTAATATTGCTCTTCCTCTATCGCGATTACATCAAAAGGATTTTGATTTTGTGTTAGATGATTCTTATAAAACATCCTTTGATGAAATAAAGAATTTTCTGACCACTCCACTAATCATACATTCCCCATGGTGGGAGATTCTATTTGAGATTATGTATGATGCATCCAACTTCGTTGTTGGAGTTGTCTTATCTCATAGGGTGGAGGGATGTTCCCATGTGACCGCTGATGCATCAACGACACCAGATTCATCCTCATCAAACTAAACTACCATGTAAAAGAAGTTAATTTCCATTATATTTTCTTTATATAAATCTAGTTCATATTTATTGGGCTCTAAATTAGTTGTTTTTTAACCGTACAGCTCCAAGGTACCTCTTCAAGAAGCCAAATGCAAACCCTAGACTTATTTGAGGAATTCTTCTTCTTCAAGAATTTGATATTGAGATAAAGGACATTAAGGGGTCTAAAAACAAGATGGTAGACCACATTAGTAGGCTTACTCACACACTAGAGGCTGCCACCTTAGACCATGTACCCCTTTGGGGAACTTTTCCTAATGAGCATCTTTATTCCATCTTAGGTACGCATCCTTGGTATGATGATTTAGTGAACTATCATGTTGCATCTGAAATATCTAAAATTTTAAATAAACATAATGTCCAAAAATTAAAAATTGAGTCTTGGTATTATGTGTGGGGAGGAAGTGTGTTCCTGATCATGAGTTTGAGTATTTTCTACATTTCTTCCATACACTTTCATGTGGATAACACTTTGTACCCCAACAAATAGCAAGACATGCCTTAAAATCTAGATTATATTGGCCGAGCTTATTCCATGATGCCCATGTGTCTTGTAAGTCACGATCTCATTTCCAACACGCTAGGAACATTTCTAAGAGACACGAGATGCCCCAACAACCCATATTATTTTTTGATATTTTTTATATATGGTGTATTGATTTTATGGGTCCTTTTTCTAGTTCATTTGGTTTTTTGAATATTTTGGTTGTTGTTGATTATGTGAGTAAATGGGTGGAGGTTAAGGCCACCAGTACTGATGGTTCTCATGTTGTAGTGGAATTTATTGAGACACACATTTTTTGTATATTTTTATTACTAAAGTCTATCATCAGTGACTAGGGGACACACTTCTACTATTGGAATTTGGCTTTCCTCCATCGAATGTATGGGGCGACACAAAAAACATCAAAACCATACCACCCCCAAACAATTGGCTAGACTAAGGTTCCAAATCATGAGTTGAAACACATTTTGGATAAAACTATGCATCCGAATAGGAAGGATGAGAGAAATATCTTGGATAATTAATTGTGGGCTTATATGATAGAATACAAGACCCCCATCGATATGTCTCCATTTTAGATTGTTTTTTCAAAAGCTTGTCATCTTATCGTGGATGTCGAGAATTAGGTATATTGGAAAATAATGAAATGAAAGATGGATTTTTCGCATGTTCGAATTCAATGGAAGCTACAAATTTAAGAGCTTGAGGAGATTTTATTTTAATCATATGATAACTTGTGGCTCTACAAGGAAAGATCAAATGAAACTCATGACAGAATGATCCAACAAAGGGACTATCATTTTTTAGAGAAAATACTACTCCATAGTTCACAAATGAAGCTGATTCCTAGTAATTTATGTTCCATATGGTTATGTCCTTATAATTTATCTAATGTTTTTTCATATGGTGTAGTGGTTACCACATAGGAGGACACCGAAAAGAGATTTATAGTCAATGAGAAATATTTGAAGAAATACATTGAGGGACATCCTATTGATGCAGTGGATTTCATCACACTGCATAACCTCATCATCACTTTATCATATCAGGTTATTCCAAAACCTTTCACTTATATATTATTTTTCCTATATAAAATTCTTAATTTCATTTGAATATATCATTTAATGGGTTCAAATTGAGGAAAGTGTAATATTTTATGTGTGAGGGAGGGGACAACATTTTGGGGTAGTTATTTAGGATTTTCATTTGTATGTTTTTTGTGTGTTTTCTATTATGTTCTTCGTTATAATTTTCAAAAAATTAAATAGAACCAAAAACCCAAAAAATATCATGTAGCATGCTCATTTAGATATGAAAAATATGTAAAATTCATTTTTTCAAAATTCATTGGTAGAATTATTAGCGTGAGTAAGATTTCATCATCAAGGGTTGATTTTTATAAAAATTAAAGTCTTCAATGTTATGATTGGTTGTGTCATTATAAAACCTTTTAGATTTTTACATCATTATTTGTGATATTTTGTTATGGTAATTTATATAATTGATTTCTCCACACAACTTTTCACTCAACCATGACTGGTGAATTTTTTCCAAATCAATTGAAGGTATAGTCATGTTAAGTAAAAAAATCATTGGTTGATCCATATATTCATTTCTCTTCTAATTGGTTTCATTATTGTACTGAATTGACCAACACATGTGTACCTATTATCTGACTATTGTATACTCTCAAAAAACCCAAAAAAAATTAAAAATATAGGTTGTGTCTTGGGAAAGTAAAAAAACACTCCTCCATGAACTTTTATATTATTATAACTACTACAATTAGTGTCGTGAGGAGATAAAACATGGGTTGAGAGATGAGTGTGAGATTTTTTCCAAGTTAAAATTAATAAACAAACAAAAATTATAATAAATTAGGGGAGTGATGAAATATAAAACATATGGGTATATCTAGGTCTGGAGCTTAATGTTTGACATTCAGGAATTCATAAGTGAGTGGGTCTTGAAATTCTATTAGAAAGGAATATAGAATAGGTTCAGTGAGTTAAACCAGGTAAGGGTAATTGTTTTACTTTACTTGAAAATACTAAATGAAGGGTGTATTTATGAGATTGGAATGGTTGGCACACACACGCACGGGGAATTAGTGTCATGGTAGACCCATGACTTGTTTCACTATGATAAGTGTTAGGAATCTCATTGGATTTTCTTTTGAAACAATTTATGAGAAAATGAATTTAAAATTTATTGATATTGACTCTTGATGGGATATTTACTTTTCCTATATTTCCACTATGGAATGAGAAATATGAACATGCATATCTTGTCACAATTTTTTTGAATACATGAGATGTGTTTTTCCCTGGAATGCAATAGGTTAAGTGTTGGGGAGTTGATAAAACAAAATTTTATAGAATATTTTTGTGATAATAAATGAAACAATTTCCTCAAATTATGCTAAATTTTTTAATTTATAGAATATTTGGGATTAGATCATTTTTTGAAAACTTGATGGAAATTCTAGTTTTACCATTTTAAAAATTTTAGTGGTATTTCAGGCATTAATTTCTTTCTGTAAATTATTTTTACTTACAATTTTTTAACTTTGTTTCTAATGTAATGACTTAAAAATTCTATTGAGGACATGGGAGCTGGATCATTCATTTGAGTGTTCTAAATAGGCCATGAAATCAAATTTGTACTGGATTCACCATATTGGATATCACTTTAGTGTTTGGGTCGTATCATTTTCATTCGTTCATGGATTTGGCCCAAATATTTAATAATTCTCTGGGACATGATTCCTCATAAGTAATCCTTCTAAAAGGTCATCCAATTCATGCATTTTTTATGTCAACTATGCAGTGTAACATGGAATAAAGTATTTTCTTGATTTCCCATTTCACACATAAAATTATTATGTAACCCTATCCCTCCCAAAATCAATTTAAAGGTTTTTTTCACTACTTTTTAGGGTTTTTAGAGGCATTGGGAAGTTTTTTCTGAAATGGTGGATCTTGGTAACTTCTCACAACTCTTGGTGGAATTAAGGCCTTGTGCAAAAATATCTTCCAAGAAGGCTCTCCTCTCCCACCTCCACTTTGTATTTCTTTGCTTTCATGCTTGTATCTTGAATTTTTCATCAATTAATCTTGTTTTCTCCCATTTCATCTTCTTATATTTCTTCATAGGCTAGAATCTAATATTGGATTTTAAATTAGGTGTTCCCCTTTCAATCCATTACTTATGTAAAACGTCTCCAAGATAAAAACTCCGCCGATGGAGGAGTGATTTCGTTTGTAGTTGATCTAATACGTACTCCCTTCATTTATTTATTTTCAATCAAAAAACATACTATAATTCATAAATTTTGATCAATTAATTGAGTTTTAATTTCCATGTTACCTGGTCAACTTTCACTTGATCGTGTGGTCGGGCTTGTGTAAAGCCTGTGATTGAAACCTCAATCTCAAAATCTAATCAACATGGAATAGAATTGTAGGGTTCATGTCTCATACCTAAGAACAATTAATTCTCAAATCTAGGTGGTATATTCTTCCCTAATTTACCTTTGACCATAAGTTGGATTTTGGATCTCAATCAAAGTAGGGTGTTGTGATTTGATGTCCCGAAGATTATTGAAGGCTCATTTATCAATATTTATGTTCGTGTTAATTTATGTAGGGTTTGGGGGTTGAAAATTTAGGGGATTAAAATTTAATGAAATATAATTATATAGGATAAGGATAAATGAATAATTAATTGGGTATATTATATTGAATATTTCTTCTCGTATAAGTGTTTTTAAATAAATTGTGTCTTTGATTGTTCATCTCATTTTCTTGTTTAGTGTATTGTTCGAAAGTCAAAAAACCGAACCCCCCCCCCCCAATTTTTTAATTTTTTCACCTATTTTCATACTAACTTCAAGGTTATTAATGGTTGTTTAATTTAAATTCTTCCTTGAGTGAATGACCTAGGTCATCCACTGTGCTGCACTTAGTAAATTCTCAAATATTTTTGAGAGTGTGTGAAAAAACGCTCATCAATATCCTCATATTTCTCGATGAAAGTAAAATGAATTTTCAAGTTGATGTCAAATATGGTGTCCCAATGACAATATACCATTACAGTACATTAATTTCATGTTATAAAATAATTTTGACTTTAAATTTATAAAAACAATTACAATATAATATTTACTTCTCAATTATATGAATTAACCTGACCCATCGGGGCACTGCTCGAGCCGATATTAGGTAAAGAGACCTACCCAAATCCTACCTCCTGTTAGAAAGGCATTGTGTTGAAAATCTCAAAATATTACTAGCTCATGGGGGACCTTGATGGGGAATGTAAAGACTCGTAAAATTCAAAGAAATTTTTTTCCCTTAATTTTCTTTGGATTTTTACAAGAACGCAGTTTCTGACAGCACCTGATTTCGAGGCCCGGTGTGCCCGGAATCATTTTCCGAAGTTTGGCTCAGGTACGTTCAGTGAACGAACGAGCGGGTTTTTCTAACTTTTGAACCGCTGCTCAGAATCGAATTCTGAGGGCACCAATGGAATCACAGCACCAGTATTTGCTTAGAAACGCCTCTTTCAGAGTTGCGTTTGCTCGGGTGTGGTTTTTAATTTTTGGGGTTAAGTGAATAAAATAATATAAAGTGGTGCGACAAATTTATTTTATTTCACTTAAATCCACTTAAAGCCACTTAAAATCCACTTAATCTAAGTTGAAGCGGATAGGGTGGAACCCAAAATATCTTACCCTCTTGGTAGGATATTTTTGAGGTGGGCCCGCACGAGCCCCACCATTTCTTTTCCTCTAAGTAACGCACCCACGAAAACCCCTTTTAAATGAAAGTCAACTGGTGCATTTCCTAAACTCTTAACGCTCCTATTAATTGGTCTGTTAAGACGTTACCATTAATTCACCGAATTAATGGTTCGTTTCTTAACTTGTTTTTCAATTGTTGGCATGTAATAAAATAATACCAACACACGTTTTTCTTGGGTGCGGATTGTTGAGAGGATTTGGAGAAACTCTATCTTCATCCTCCTTCATGAAGAACGCGAAAAACGCGAAGAACGTCGAACCCTCGGAGATCGATGACGCGACGCCGTGTTCTGCGACACTGACGATTCTCCTTCCGTGACGCTTCTTCCGCGACATTTCTTCCCCGCATCAATCTCCGATCATCAACTGCTTGATGTAGGAGATTTCGGATCTTTTAAATTTCCTTTGTGGAATTCGTCCTTAACATGGATTTAATTCGTGAAATTTAATCTGTGTGTTTTCTTTAACCCTCGGAGATCGTCGACGCGACGCCGTATACCGCGACGACGCGACGCCCTTCCGCGACGGGGCGATCCTCTTCTTCCACGACGGTCAATCCCGTGAAGAACTCACATCCGACGACAACATCGAGGTAGGGGTTGTTCCTTTAAAATATTTGTGATTTATATCCCCAGTAGTTAAATATGATTATTGTGAGACTTTAAAAACCGCTAACGCGGTGGGTGCGGACCAAAGAATAAGTCTGAACCCCCCTCCATTTTTGTTTGTTATGCGCGGATTGGCGGGCGACGACAAACGGGGCCGCAAGTTAATTTTGAAGGCTTTGCAGTGAAGAACGAGTCCCGGGACGAGCACTGGCGAAGACCGCGTGCAAATCGGACCACCGGAGCGCGTCCGGTGGTCCGCGGAAGCCCCCGCCGGTGCGCCACGCCGGCCCGGCAGCGCCGGCGGCCGGAGGCGGCGCCTGGAAACGGTTGGCCACCAGGATGTGGTGGCACCCTGCGCGCTGCTGAGAAGACCCGACGCGGCTTAAGCCGCGTCCGGGTGTCACGGAGCGGCCCCCGCGGGGGGGGGGGCGTGACTGCCTTGCGCGCTGCCTAGCCAGCGCCGGCGCGTCGTCCGAGCCACCCGGCTAGACCGCCGGGCCGCGCCGCACCGGTCGGGTCAGATCTGGACCCGGGTCGGGTCGACCCAGGGGGGTTGGGCCGGGTCGGTCCGGGCCCATACCCCCCGTTTTCAGACCATTTTCAGTCTTTTTTATCATAACTTGAGCTAAGTACCTCTGATCAACGCACTATCAGTGGCGATGTGATCCTTAGATCGAGACGGTAGTTTCAGTATATTGCACTCAATGTTTTGGAATACTTTGGATTCGGCCGGGTTGGTTCTTACACGAAACCAACAGGGCCCTCGGAGCGGAAACGCTTATAACTTGAGCTCCAGACGTCTGATTGACGTACCGTCGACTTTGATGGATTCCTCTAAGTGAGAAGGATATTTTGGATTACTCCACCCAAGTTTTGGATGTAGGTGGAGTATGGTCGGGTTGGTTTTTCCTTAAAAACCAACCGGGACCCTAGGACGAAAAAAACAATAACTCTCAGACCGGGCGTCCGATTGACGCGTCGTCTATGACGTTGAGTTCCTGTTGATGGTACAGAACTTTTGGATACATCAACTCTGGACTATGTGTCAGTGGATGTATTAGCCTCTCGACTCGTGGAGCGGACCCTCCCGAACGAGCTTGCTCTGTGCGGGAACCCTAGAGCTGGCTGCGACTGCTACTGTGACGACGATGATTGTACAGAGATCCTCAGTGGATTCGACGGCGACGACTACAGCACTCAACGATCCTTTGTGGGTCAGTGCTACCGATCCTGTGTGGTTCCAATCCTGTGTGGGCCAGTGCTCAGCAGTTCTATGTGAGCTAGCGCCTACAGATCCTGTGTGGGTCCGATCCTGTGTGGGTCTTTGCGGGGGTTAGTTACCTATCGATCCTGTGTGGGTCAGATCCCTTGTGGGTCATTGTGGGGGTTAGTTACCTATTGATCTTTTGTGGGTCAGATCCTTTGTGGGTCATTGCGGGGGTTAGTACCTATCGATCCTTTGTGGGTCCGACGGCTTAGATGAATCAGTGGTAATATCTGGTCATCTTTATCGTCATATGAAGAAGTATTCCTGTTTGAGCTGAATCTTGTTTTGCTTCCCTTTGTGGATTTACGTTTTGCTTCCTGTGTGGACTAGGTTGTACTCGGGCTCGGATGTTGGAGCCGAATGAGAATTGATGACTTAGGTATATGTATGGGCATATACCTAAGCAGTGTCGGATGTTACTTCGTGATTGTATCTTTCCTTTTTGGATTATCCTTTGTGGATTCTAGGAGGCCTTCGGGGTCTCAGGGTCCCTACTTAGTAGCTTATACTCACCCCTGCACGGGCTATGCCCACACTACGTTGTGTTGGTTGCAGACGACGGACAACGCTGATCGTGTTTGAGTCTTGTGGAGCAGGACGGTACCTGGAGGTGGACCACTGGGCGGGATGTACTTGGAGTGGACGGTTGGACCCGAGGAGCTGTAGAGGCCATCTGTACTCACTCATCAGGTGGGACTTCCAGTGGATGGCTCGACGCTGCAGATTTACTTATCAGTTGTTGTTTTCCCTTTCGAGTTGTACTTTACTTTCAGTTTGGGTTTGTATTCTGGACCACTTACTTTTCCGCACTTACTTTTGTACTCAGTTTTTACTTAGTGTTTACTTCTACTGCTTGCTTGCTCTGTGGTGTTTGTTTACTTTACAAAGGCAATGCCTTCCTTTTTTACTGGGATTTACACCTTGGTGCTAATCGCCAGCCCCTGGCCTATGGAAGGCGGGCTTGGGGTAGTCACGGCACGGGCCCCGAGGACGGGTCATGACCAATTGGTATCAGAGGAGTTCAGTTCTACCGTAGACTCCGATCTTTCTTCTATGTGAAGCAATAGTGTTAAGCATATTGGGCGTGGTTATCAGTCTAGGGAGTCCAGTGTTGGTGTGGCGGCCGACGTATCCGTACAACAGGACCCTAACTTCTGATTTTTGACTTAATGCACGAAAACATTGATTGCATGTGTGTTTCAAGTTTTCTTTGTGATTACGATATATCAGCTCACCAGGTATACTGTTCTGACCATGCCACACCTGTTTCTTTTCAGGATGGCCCCACGATGGCAGCTAGCTAGGGTGCCGAAATTTGAGCGTGACGACAGCCCGCCGAGTGACGATTCCTCGGTACAGGGCCCTTTGACAGCAGAGGCACCAGCAGTACCAATACCCACTAAGCCACCGATGCTTCCATCCCCAGCCGCTGATGATGCACGTTGCCTTAGTGCACTGCATGAGTTCCAGCACCAGCGACCGCCCAGGTTCTGCAGGGAGACGGACCCCCAGGCAACCGACGACTGGCTGGGGCAGTGGTATGAGTTTTTCGGTTAGTGAGGACACCGGAAGACCTCATGGTGATCATCGCAGCGAGCCTACTGCACGCGGCAGCGGGCCGATGGTGGAGCTTGATGCTCCAGGTGCACGATGAGGCATCTCTTCTCTAGACAGAATTTGAGAGCCTCTTCCTCTCAGAGTTCGTCCCGGCCACCCTCCGTGCAGTGCGCATCCAGGATCTTCTTCAGCTGCGGCAGGGAATCTTGACAGTCGCCCAGTACTCGGCGAGATTTACCGATCTCTCACGCTACTCGACAGACATGGTACGGGACCCATTCATCCGGGCCCGGACCTTTGAGAAGGGATTGAGACATGAGATCAGGGCATTGCTGATCTCCCTCAGCATTCCGACTTAGGCAGGAGTACTGGAGCGAGCCCTTTTGATCGAGAGCTTTCTTGCTGAGCCTTCTTCACCAGCGAGGCCTGCTGTGGGATGGCACGTAGCAGAGTCTTCTGCAGCAGGCAGTCGACGGATGACTCATAGGTCCGGGCACACCAGACCCTCATGCAGACGACCTTAGGACACTGGCTCAGCAGTGCGGGGCACACAGCGTGGAGCCAGTCTTTCGAGAGGCAGGCAGTGCTACACATGCGGCGGGCAGTGCCACATGGCTTGTGACTGCCTGACCCACCATGCCAAGGAGAAGCAGATGGTAGAGGGGCCACCTAGGCAGAGGCAAAGGGTCGACCGTGGCGGTCCGTAGGGAGCAGGCGGACGAGGCAGAGGATCTGTCCGAGCAACAGGTGGTGGGTGATGCTTTGAGGCTCTACCACCACCACCACCAAGAGGTCCACCCCGGCCAAAGGGAGCTGGCGGGCAGAGACAGGCACAGCTCCAGGAAGTGGAGGCCTACGACCATGGCGCGCCTGAGATGATTCGAGGTACTATCTATGTCTATTCCACCCTTGCTGCAGTTCTTATAGACACAGGAGCGAGTCACCCTTTCATAGTCGCTGCCCTTGTTCGGAGCTCAGAGATTCCGACAGAGCCGTTGGCTCGATCCTTACGGCTAGAGACTCCTACGGGAGCATACTCGATGATTACACACTGGTTCCGGTTGTGTGGGCTTACTCTAGGAGGCAAGAGCTTCGGCTGGGATCTTCTTGTAGTGGGGTCGAGGCCTTACGATGTCATCTTGGGCATGGATTGGTTATCTACAGTCCATGCACAGATTGACTGTATTAGGCGCAAGGTGAGATGTGTATGCACCGACAGGAGCAGGTTCACCTTCACCAGAGATAAGGGAGCCTTTGCAGCACAGGATGGACTCTCGTAGAGGAGAGGACAGCCCATCACTCATCGGTTGTCTTGCCTCATCCTAGGAGCAGTTGACATGAAGAGTCCTAGTTTTCCTACAGTGGTGGATCAGTATGCGGACGTTTTCCCCGACGATGTCCCAGGGCTACCTCCTCACAGAGAGGTAGACTTTTATATTGACATGTACCCCGGGACAGCCCCGATATCGAATCCGGCATATCGGATGGCTCCCGCTGAGCTTCTAGAGCTAGAGTTATAGTTGGAGGACTTGCAGGGCAAGGGATTCATCTGACCCAGTGTTTCACCCTGAGCTTCCCCGATTTTGTTCGCCAAGAAGGTGGACGGGAGCTTGCGACTTGTGTCGACTATCATCGCCTGAACCAGGTGATGGTGAGGAACAATTATCCGCTACTGAGTATTGATGACCTCTTCTATCAGCTCAAAGGAGCACGGTGGTTCTCGAAGATAGACCTCAGGTTAGGTTATCATCAGCTCAGAGTTCGGGATGAGGACGTGCAGAAGACGGCCTTCAGATGTCGGTATGGCCACTATGAGTTCTTTCTTATTCCATTCGGCGTAACCAATGCTCTAGCAGTGTTCATGGGCCTCATTAATAGTATCTTTCAACCACACCTCGATCGATTTGTCATGGTTTTCATCGATGACATTTTGATATACTCGACGACTGAGGAGGAGCATGCTAACCACTTTCAAGTTGTACTGAACACACTCCGAGAGCACCAGCTTTATGGAAAGCTCTCGAAGTGTCAGTTCTGGATACATGAGGTCCACTTATTAGGGAACATCATCCCTGAGGCGGGAGTTGCAGTGGATCCTGCAAAGATTGAGGCAGTGCTATCTTGGGAGCCACCCAGGAGCGTGACAGAGGTGCAAAGTTTCTTGCGACTAGCTGGATACTATCGGAGATTTGTGCCAGACTTCTCCAGAGTTGCGGCACCACTTACAGCTTTGACGAAGAAGGGGAAACCCTTTGTGTGGTCATACAGATGTCAGCTGAGCTTCCAGGAGCTGAGACAGAGATTGAACAACACCCCTATCTTGAGTTTGCCTGAGGAGGGAGTAGGGTACGTTGTCTACTGCGATGCATTAGGGACCGGACTCAGATGTGTCCTAATGCAGGAGCGGGCAGTGATCGCCTATGGATCACGTCATTTGAGTCTGCATGAGCAGAACTACGCACCCATAACCTGGAGTTAGCAGTAGTGGTCTTCGCTCTAAAGACATGGCGACACTATCTAATGGGCAAGAGCTTTACAGTCTTTTCTGACCATCAGAGTCTCAGGTACATCTTATCTCAGAAGGACCTGAACCTGAGACAATAGTGATGGCCCGAGTTCCTCTAGGAATATGACTTTGAGATATTCTATACTCCTGGGAAGGGAAACGTGGTAGCCGATGATCTCAGTAGGAGGACGGGCATTCAGCTACTTGAGAGGTGACAGAGCAGCTAGCCGCCTTGCAGATATCCTTCATGGATAGGGATGGAGAAGCCTTCCTTCAGTCTCTCACTGTCACCCCTCCACTACTGCAGCGGGTCAGAGAGGCACAGCGTGGGGATGCTGACTGTGAGACGCGGCGTGCACAGATATCCTCAGGTCATGCACTTGATGGTTTCTCCTTTGGAGTAGAGCACAATGTCCTTTTCAGAGGACGTACCATGGTACCAGTTGCCTTACGGGAGGAGGTGCTAAGAGAGTTTCACACTTCTCCTTTGGCGGTACATCCTGGAGTGGTGAAGATGTACCCAGACCTCAGAAGACAGCACTAGTGGCCAGGCATGAAGAAGGTTGTGGTAGAGTTCGTTTCTCGATGCCTCACCTTCCAGCAGGTGAAGGCAGAGCATCAGGTACCAGTAGTCTTGGTACAGCCCTTGGAGGTCCCGAAGTGGAAGTGGGACGGGATATCTATGGACTTCGTGATTGGACTTCCATGCACTTCCCGAGGTCACGACTCCATTTGGGTGATTGTCGACCGACTCACCAAGTCGGCTCACTTCTTACCCATCAGAGAGCAGGGCTCAGTGGAGAGCTTGGGATGTCTCTACGTTCAGGAGATTGTATAGCTTCATGGTGTGCCATCATCTATCGTCTCTGATTGAGATGCTCGCTTTACTTCCCGGCTTTGGAAGGGGTTGTAGGAGGCCTTTGGGACGCAGCTACGTCTGAGCACTGCCTTTCACCCCCAGATGGATGGTCAGATGGAGAGGACCATTCAGACTCTCGAGGACATGCTCCGCGCATGTGTCCTCGACTTTGGTCGCAGATGGGAGGACCACCTACCCTTGGTGGAGTTCGCGTACAACAACGGCTACCACTCCACCATCAGGATGGCACCATACGAGGCGTTGTATGGCCGACCATGTAGATCTCCTTTATGCTGGACAGACCCTGGGGAGTCAGCACTTGTGGGACCGGAGATGGTGCAGGCCACGACAGAAAAGGTCCAGGTCATCCAGGAGCGGATGAGGACAGCTCAGAGCCGACAGAAGTCTTATACTGACAGGAGGAGGAGGCCACTAGAGTTCGAGGATGGCGACCACGTCTTCTTGTGTGTCTCACCTCGACGTAGATTACGGAGATTTTTCCGAGGCGGAAAGTTGTCTCCACGCTTCATAGGACCATTCCAGGTCCTCAGTAGGATTGGCGAGGTGGCTTATCGCCTGGCTCTACCACCTCAGTTGCACCGGGTGCACGACGTCTTCTACGTATCTCAGCTGAGGAGATACGTGCACGACCCGACGCATATCATTGACCATAGGGAGCTAGACGTTGATGATGGGGAGACTTTTGTGGAGGTCCCTGTGGAGATCGAGGATCGACAGGAGCGGGTCCTAGGTGGACGGGCGATTCCTCATGTGTGTGTCAGATGGAAGCACAGGAACCTCCAGGAGAGCACTTGGGAGCGGGAGGCTCAGATGCGTGCTCAGTACCCACATTTGTTTCCCTAGTTTATGATGTATCTTTACAGGGACGTAAAGCCCTGAGGTGGGAGTAATTTAAAGACCCGTAAAATTCAAGGAATTTTTTTTAATTTTCTTTGGATTTTTACAAGAACGCAGTTTCTGACGGCACCTGATTCCAAGGCCTGGTGTGCCCGGAATCATTTTCCGAAGTTTGGCTCGGGTACGTTCAGTGAACGAACGAGCGGGTTTTTCTAACTTTTGAACCGGTGCTCAGAATCTAATTTTGAGGGCACCGATGGAATCGCAGCGCCGGTATTTGCTTAGAAACACCTCTTTGGGAGTTGCGTTTTCTTGGGTGTGGTTTTTAATTTTTGGGGTTAAGTGAATAAAATAAAATAAAGTGGTGTGACAACTTTATTTTATTTCACTTAAAGCCACTTAAAGACACTTAAAAGCCACTTAAGCTAAGTTGAAGCAGATAGGGTGGAACCCAAAATATCCTACCCTCTTGGTAGGATATTTGTGAGGTGGGGCCCGCACGAGCCCCACCGTTTCTTTTCCTCTAAGTAACGCACCCTCGAAAACCCCTTTTAAATGAAATTCAACTAGTGTGTTTCCTAAACTCTTAACGATCCTATTAATTGGACTGTTAAGACGTTACCATTAATACACCGAATTAATGGTTTGCTTCTTAACTTGTTTTTCAATTGATGGCATGTAATAAAATAAGACCAACACACATTTTTCTTGGGTGTGGATTGTTGAGAGGATTTGGAGAAACTCTATCTTCATCCTCCTTCACGAAGAACGTGAAGAACGTGAAGAACGTGAAGAACGTAGAACCCTCGGAGATCGACCACGCGACGCTGTGTTCCGCGACGCTGACGATTCTCCTTCCGCGATGCTTCTTCCGTGACGTTTCTTCCCCGCATCAATCTCCGATCATCAACTGCTTGAGGTAGGAGATTTCGGATCTTTTAAATTTCCTTTGTGTAATTTATCCTTAACATGGATTTAATTTGTGAAATTTAATCTATGTGTTTTCTTTAACCCTTGGAGATCGTCGACGCGACGATGCGACGCCCTTCCGCGACGCGACGATCCTCTTCTTCCGCGACGGTCAATCCCGTGAAGAACTCATGTCCAATGAAAACGTCGAGGTAGGGGTTGTTCCTTTTAAATCTTTGTGATTTATATCACCTATTGTTAAATATGATTGTTGTGAGACTTTAAAAACCGCTAACGCGGTGGGTTCGGACCAACGAACAAGTCCGAACCCACCGCCCTTTTTGTTTTTTATGCGCGGATTGGCGGGCGACGACAAACGGGGCCACAAGTTAATTTTTAAGGCTTTGCAGTGAAGAACGAGTCCCGGGACGAGCACTGGCGAAGAACGCGCGCAAATCGGACCACTAGATCGCGTCCGGTGGTCCGCGGAAGCCCCCACCGGCGCACCACGCCGGCATGGCGGCGCTGGAGGCCGGAGGCGGCGGTCGGCCGCAAGGATGCGGTGGCGCCCGGCGCGCCGCTGGGAAGACCCGCCGAGGCAAAAGACGCGGCGGCGCTGGCCGGTCCCACGGCCGCACGGGACCGCGGAGGAGGGATGCGGCTTAAGCAGCATCCGGGTGTCACGGAGCGGCCCCCGCGCGGGAGTGGGGGGAGGAGGGGGCGTCTGCCTTGCGTGGCGCCTGGCCAGCACCAGCGCGCCGGCCGAGCCGCCCGGCCGGACCATCGGGCTGGGCCGCTCCGGTCGGGTCGGATCTGGACCCGGGTAGGGTCGACCCGGTTCGGGCCGACCCAAGGGGGTTGGGCCGGGTCGGTCCAGGCTCATACCCCCCATTTTCGGACCATTTTCAGTATTTTGCTCATAACTTGAGCTACGGGCCTCCGATCAACGCACTGTCAGTGGTGATGTGATCCTTGGATTGAGACGGTCGTTTCGGTATATTACACGCAAGGTTTTGGAATATTTTGGGTTCATCCGGGTTGGTTCGTACATGAAACCAACCGGGCCCTCGGAGCGGAAA
This sequence comes from Viscum album, assembly GCA_963277665.1. Taxonomy (NCBI): domain Eukaryota; kingdom Viridiplantae; phylum Streptophyta; class Magnoliopsida; order Santalales; family Viscaceae; genus Viscum; species Viscum album. Next base: position 132,539,497 of record OY728152.1, on the reverse strand, counting down.
CACTTATAACTTGAGCTCCGGACGTCCGATTGACGTACTGTCGACTTTGATGGATTCCTATAAGTGGGACGGGTCTTTTGGCTTACTTTGTCCGAGGTTTGGACACAGGTGGAGTATGGTCGGATTGGTTTTGCCTTAAAAACCAACCGGACCCCTGGGACGAAAAGGCCAATAACTCTCAGACCGGGCGTCTGATTGACGCGCCATCTCTGACGTTGAGTTCCTGTAGACGATATGGAACTTTTGGATACATGAACTCTGGACTATGTGTCAGTTGATGTATCATCCTCTCGGGTCATGGAGAGGACCCTCCCGAATGAGCTTGTTGTGTGCGGTAACCCTAGAGCTGGTTGCGGCTGCTATTGTGACGACGACGACTGTACAGAGATCCTCAGTGGATTCGACAACGACGACTACAGCACTCAGCGATCATTTGTGGGTCAGTGCTACTGATCCTGTGTGGGTCCAATCCTATGTGGGTCAGTGCTCAGTGGTTCTGTGTGAGCCAGCGCCTACAGATCCTGTGTGGGTCCGATCCTATGTGGCTCTTTGCGGGGGTTAGTTACCTATCGATCATGTGTGGGTCAGATCCCTTGTGGGTCATTGCGGGGGTTAGTTACCTATCGATCCTTTGTGGGTCAGATCTTTTGTGGGTCATTGCGGGGGTTAGTACCTATCGATCCTTTGTGGGTCTGACGGCTTATATGAATCAGTGGCAATATCTGGTCATCTTTATCGTCATATGAAGACGTATTCCTGTGTCAGCTGAATCTTGTTTTTCTTTCCTTTGTGGATTTACGTTTTGCTTCTTGTGTGGAAAGGGTTGTACTTGGGCTCAGATGTTGGATCCGAATGAGAATTGATGACTTAGGTATATGTATGGGCATATACCTAAGCAGTGTCGGATGTTACTTCGTGATTGTATCTTTCCTTTTAGATTATCCTTTGTGGATTCTGGGAGACCTTCGAGGGTCTCAGGGTCCCTAATTAGTATCTTATACTCACCCCTACGCGGGTTATTCCCGCACTATGTTGTGTTGGTTGGAGACGACGGATAGCCCTGATTGTGGTTGAGGCTTACGGAGAATGACGGTACCTGGAGGTGGACCACTGGGCGGGACGTACTTGGAGTGGACGGTTGGACCCGAGGAGCTACAGAAGCCATCTATACTCAACCTTCATGTGGGACTTCCAGTGGATGGCTCGACGCTGCGGCTTTACTTTTCAGTTACTATTTTCCCTTTCGAGTTGTACTTTACTTTCAGTTTGGGTTTGTATTCTGGCCCACTTACTTTTCTGCACTTACCGTTGTACTCGGTTTTTACTTAGTGTTTACTTCTACTGCTTGCTTTCTCTGTGGTGTTTGTTTACTTTACAAAGGCAATGCCTTCCCTTTTTACTGGGATTTACGCCTTGGTTCTAGTCGCCAGCCCCTGGCCTATGGAAGGCGGGCTTGGGGTAGTCACGGCACGGGCCCTGAGGACGGGTCGTGATAGGGAAGGTCATTTCTGAGTGGTATCAATGAGGGTTTTCCTGATAGACAATGTCTTGTGTTAGGGTTCATGTGATGATGAATAATTATATAATTAGCTGTTGTTAAGGAATATAAAGTATGAAATTAAGGACATGGAACCTAGTGATTGTCTAGTGGCTAACATACCTATTGACCCGGGCCCTTTTAGCATTATTTATTTTATGGTACACTTAGATAGTAGTTGTAGGAAATAATAAAGGTACATGAATTATTCATGAAAGGGTTATTATTTTCAATGTCCTTCCAAGTCTATTTCTCTTAATATGGTTTAATTTAATTATGGATCATCTATTAAAATTTAGTTTTCATGACGTATAAATATATCAAGTCCTCTAATGTTCATCTATAACATAACCATACCAATGATTGAGAATCTTATCGATGACCAGATGAGTAGAGATGCATCAATTATTGGGTTTGATGTCTCACTGTAATATATTATTTATTTCCCTATTTGTTGTGTGATATACCTAATTTTTTTATTCAACCATTTCTTATTGATTTCTATTTGATAGGGTATAGGATCTTCTATGTGCTACTCATCAGTCATGTTTTACACCTTACTATTGTGTGCCAACCTTATCTATTTTTTTTATAAAGCAGTTTTTATAATATGTTCTAATAATTTAATTTTTTCTATAGCCAATTGATATTATTTATGTGATTCATATAAGGTTATTATTTTTTTACATAGGAAAAAATTATTTGAGCTACACTCACCTTCAATTTCATACTCAAAGACAGGTGGTTTCTTTTATGTAATTGAAGGGGGACAATGAGGAGTTCTTTCCAAGACATGGTTGAATTTAATTATTTCCACATGATCAATGATAGTACATATCCATTTTTATAGTTTTTATTATTATTATGATGTGATAAGTGGTTTCAATTTAAGAGGATGAGATTACCCATAGAAAGAATATGTTATATGTGTTCTGATAGAAGGGGACTTGTGAGTTTATGATGTGAGTCTAACCCTTAGGTGATGAAGTTTTGGATAATTCAATTCTTCCATCTAGAATGAAATATTACTTACTAGATTTGAATTATTTTTTATGGATTCTTATATAAAAACACTATCTATTTGTGGATGATGTTTTACCCAAACATGAAATAGGTATTATATACCATGGATAATTTTTGTGCACATTTTTGAGATGGGGTTTTATCCTAGGATATTGAAATGTTTTCAAGTAAGTTTCATTATGTATAATTACATGAAAATAATTATACATATCATAAGGGTATAAGTGGATTTGTATTATGATGTAATTAACTGATGTTATTATTTTAGGAAGTGACTCCATAGGAGGATATATATTCATTTTTGGATGTGTTTACATGAAACACTACCTATACCAAATTTTCCCAATATATCTTGGGAAAATTTAGGATTCTTGTTGGAATGAACACTAGTGTTATGGGCATGATAAATTTTTTTCCTAATCATAGTTTTAGTAGTGTAATGGTTAAAACATTTATTTTCCCCCATGAACACCACCGTAGACTAGTTTATATCAAGAGTAGAGTACTGGAAATCAGAGATCTGGGAAGATATTATGATGGATAAAATTGAATTTGTTTATTAACACTAAATCCAAAATTCAAAAGTTAAAAAAAATATTTTAGGATCCCTATATTTAACCTTTTAATGTATATATATTTTACTGATGCTGGTCATGTTCCACTAACACCATCTAATAAAATGAGTTTATCCTTATTGAGAAAATAAATTATTCATGATATTCCTTTAGGGATGAGATGAAATATGATGTTACTTGCAAAAATATGGATTTTTTTCTCATGATAGTACTATATTAGTGAAATTATGATAAATTCAATTCGAAATGATGTAAAGGAATTCATATAATCTATCGATGGGTTAATAAAGGATGACCATTATTGATGGATTGTTTCTTACATTTATGGCTATTATAAGGATGAAATTTGATTAATTAAATTTAGAATAATGTCTTGATACTTTTGGTTTTTGTAATATAGACCAAAAAATTACTTGTATCTATTTGTGGATAAACATGTTTAATATTTAAGGTACTTTTCATTCTTTTAACCTGATTATTTTAGATATGATTTATCCCCTGGTAATGTATGATCTATATTTCTAAAATTTCATTTCACTACATGAAATTGATATATTAAAGGTTGATGAAAACTAGTTTCATTTGAATATAGTAGAGTAATAGAAGTATGAGTGATAGAAATGTATATGAGAAATGAGCTTTGGTATAGTGAGTCCTTCAGAGGTAGAGATACATCGAACAACTTTGATTGGAAGTGGCCTTATACACTCTTCAATTATGTGAGTGAGTCCTAAAATGTCATTGTAGACTAGTTGTACTATTATGATATATATTCTCAAGATGAATAGACAGAGAGTCACATGATGATGAATAGATCACTGAGAGGTTACCATAGTTGTACTGGTCTTCTTTTGGAAATCTTATTAGATGAAATGATAGATATACTGAGTGTAAATCTTATATTAATGCATGAACCTTTTGGGGATCATCCAATATATCTTTATGGGTATAACCATCTCATGGAAAATATTTATATATGTTGTAATTTGAGATTTTATCAGGATTTTTTGGAGTAATGTCCCTTTGGAAGGGGTTATAATGGGACCTAAGTTCAATAGATCGTACAGATTTCAGTAGTTAAGAATGTCTACATTATATTGTTGTATAATGGGAAACATGATGCTAATTATGTGATGTTGAGAAGTTTTATATGTATGGTGGTAATTTTGATGTCTTATTTGGTAGACTTCATAAATGTTTGGGGATGGAAGAATAAATCTTTCATCAATAGAGGGTGTATTATAATGAATTTAGTGATAATAATTGATCATTACAACATATATTAGACTATAGAATCATGGTGATGGAAAATGTTGATTATATTTCACTAGATAAGAACATTATGGAATGAGACTTATTGGGCAGAGATGATAGAGTATCCAACGTGGTTCACAAGGAGTTTGTTTCCTTGAAAATATTTAGGTGTATGATGGATAACATGTTTACTTCACTATTTTGGATCATGGTGTTGAGGAGTTAATCTCATACCATATCCATCGTGATCTATCTATGAAGGTGGGGAGTGAGGCACATCCCCATAAGTATCCTTATAGATGGACCATTTATAGAAAGTTGTTAGTTTCCTATAGTTTTATTCTATCCCACTAGGAATAATGAACTTAAAATGAGAAAGGTTTTTATGGGGTGAGTGTTGTAATGACCATTTTAGTGTCAAGTCTTGTTTCCTTTTATGTCATGCTTCATGGTGATTAAGAGCCAATAAAATCATGAATGAAAGTGTGTATTCCCTCCATTGATAGTGGTGTACTATTATTTCATAGGATTGAATTCCCAATTACTAAGGAAGTGTGTGAGGTAGTCATAGTTTTATATATGTAGTCTCTTAGTAATATTTGTTGTGATGGGCAAAAATCCCTCAAGGTATCATTGAAGCATTTTTGAGGTGATTGTGTTTGTTGAAAAAGTGGACATCTGAGTGGTGATTGTTGACAAAGATAAACAATGACATACAAATTTGTTGACAAAGAGGATTTCATGGTGAAATGTCTAGTTCAAGAGCTGAGGTCAACGATCTATGTTTGATTCAAGAATGTCGATAAAAGGAATGGATGATCTAGAAAATGGCGCCACCTTGTATCTATTCTTTTGTACCGCCTCCAGATCATCCATTCCTTTTATCAACGTTCTTGAATCAAACACAGATCATTGACCTCAGCTCTTGAACTCGACATTTCACCATGAAATCCTCTTTTTCAACAAATTTGTATGTCATTGTTTTGCTTTGTCAACAATCACCACTCAGATGTCCACTTTGTCAACAAACACAATCACCTCAAAAATGCTTCAATGATACCTTGAGGGATTTTTTCCCAACAATCTCCCCCATTGGGTTTGTTGACAACTCTTCCAAAACAAAGATACGTCGTTTATTCTTCAACCTCCATTCGCCTCATTGCGATTCTGATAGCGATCAAGGATTTACTCAACACATACTCTAAGCCCACATGAGCAATGCTCGACATGAGAAACAAGAGCAAATGAAAAGTTCATCAATGAATCACTTTATCTCTGACATCCACTGTTGACACCAAACTGATACCAATTTGTACTAAACTGATACTAATTGTTGATGGGATTGTTGGAAGACCAATGTTTGGTTTGGAAATAATCTTATCACTTTCCAACACCACTCTTCTGCTTTTATCACGATCCTCAGCTGTTGTGATATCTATTATTTGATCGATCACTTCTAGCATCGTCAGATTTAATACACTCCCCCTTTCTCATTTCTCCCCCTATCTGGCTGCTCCACTGGTCAGCTTCTCCTTGTATCTACCATGATTTCTCGTAAATCCACACTATCTCCCCCTTGAACAATCACTATTTTCTCCCCCTTTGGCAACGAACCCAAAGTTCACTCCTTTGTAGTGTGTAACATAGTAGAGAACACATATCAGCACATTAGGGAAAACACATCATACCTCGGGGAGAGGGGGGGTTCACATCCACACTATTTCAAGTGCGGGAAATCGACTGAACTCCTAGAGCCAGTCGATGCCTCTCAAAAGCTTCCTTGGGTAAGGCCTTTGTTAGAATATCTGTAACTTGTAACTCTGTAGGCATGTACTCCAACTTCACGATTCCCTGCTCAACCTTCTCCTTGATAAAATGATACTTTATCTCAATGTGATTTGTCCTTGAGTGATGAACTGGATTTTTGCTAAGATTGATAGCACTTGAGTTATCACACTGGATTCCGATCGGAGACTTCACTTCAACTCTCATATCTTCAAGCTGCTGATTCATCCACAATAACTGTGTGTATGCTTGAGTGGCCACAATATACTCAGCTTCTACGGTGATTAATGAAATGAAATCCTGCTTCTTGCTCAACCAATCAATACATAGTCCGCCAAGATAAAATGCACCTCCAGATGTTGATTTCCTGTCATCTGCTGAACCGGCCCAGTCTGCATCCGTATATCCCAATAATTCTGTCTAAGACTTGTTGTTATATGTCAGCCCGAATTCCACTATGCCCTTGATATACCGAATTATTCTTTTCACTATGAGCATGTGACTTTCCTTGGGATTACTTTGATATCTCGCTACTTGGCATGTGGTGAAAACAATATCAGGCCTTGTCGCGGTCAAGTACAACAGACTTCCGATAATTTGCCTATATTCTGTGATATTAACTGCCTTGCCATTCTCATATTTTGATAATCTCATCCGAGTAGCAACCGGAGTCTTCATCTCCTTGGAATTATCCATTCCAAACCTTCTTAGAACCTCCTTAGCATATTTGGATTGAGAAATAAAAGTTCCATTACTTCCTTGTGTCACCTGTAAACCAAGGAAAAATGTTAGCTCTCTAATCATTAACATTTCAAACTCATTTTTCATGAATTCGGAGAACTGTCTGCATTGAGCTTCATCTGATCTGCCGAATATTATGTCGTCAACATAAACCAGCACCATCATCCGTTGATTACTTTCATTACTAAAATAGAGATTGTAATCAACTCCTCACGCTGAAAACCAATCTTCTTCAAATACTGATCAAGCCTTGAGTACCATGCTCGTGGTGCTTGTTTCAGCCCATACAATGCCTTCTTCAGCCTGCAAACTTTGTTCTCATCCTCATGAATGAGAAAACTATCTGGCTGCTCAATGTACACCTCTTCTTCTAGAACCTCATTCAAGAACGCGGATTTGACATCCATCTGGAACACTTTAATCTTTCTTTGCACTGCTATGGCCAAAAATAATCTGATTGTCTCCAGCCTTGCAACTGGTGAAAATGTCTCATCAACATCTATTCCCTCGATCTGTGAGTATCCCTTGCACACTATTCGTGCTTTATTTTGAATCACAGCTCCATCTTCATTCATCTTGTTGCGATAAACTCATTTAGTCCCAATGACATTCTTGTCTGCTGGTCTCGAAACAATCTCCCATGTCTGGTTCTTCTCAACCTGATCAAGCTCTTTATTCATAGCTTGAACCCAGTTTTCATCTTCAGCTGCATCGGAAAAACATTTAAGCTCCACCTGAGACAAAAACGACGTTTTCTACAACGATTTCATTCTTCGAGTCTGAACTGGAGCTGTCTGATCACCAATGATATTCTGCCTATCAATTTCAGCTCGACTCTTTGGCTTCCTTGTAGACACAAACTTTACACTTTCTTGTTCATCATCAATATCTTCTTTTGAGTCAGCCTCTGCCACTTCTACTCCCCCTGTGTTTCTTACTTCATCATCACTTTCATCCAGGAACTGTTCACTAGGTCGTTGAGTATTCTGTTCATTTTCAAATATAGTGACATCATTGCTCTCAACAATTCTTCCCAGCCTTTTGTTGAAACATTTATATGCTTTTCTTTTCCCTGAGTATCCAAGGAATATTCCCTCATCTCCTCGTGCCTCAAACTTCCTGTTATTTTCTTTGTTGAGAATGAAACACTTACTTCCAAAGATTTGAAAGTATTTCAGCGTTGGATTCTTTCCGTACCACAGTTCATACGGAGTCTTCCCCTGCTTCGGACATAATAGAGACCTGTTCGAAACATAGACCGATGTCAAAACTGCTTCCTTCCAAAATTTCTCTGGCAGGTCTTTATCAATGAGCATCGTTCTTTCCATGTTGTTGATGATCCAATTTCTCCTTTCAACCACTCCATTCTGTTGGGGAGTTCTTACTGATGAAACTTGATGCCTTATCCCATGTTTCTCGAGATACTCTTCCACTTGACTATTTGTGAATTCTGTACGGTTATCTATACGGAACTTCAAAATTTTCTGCCCAAGCATCCTTTCTGATTCCCTCCTATACTGCTTTATACAACTGAACACATCTGTTTTATGGGTAATGATGAATACCCACACCATTCTGCTATAATAATCAATGAAAAGAACATAGTACCTTTGCACATTTATAGCTCGTGCTGAAATAGGTCCACATACATCAGCATGAACCAATTCGAGCACTCTAGTTGATTTCTGTTCCTTTGGCCTGTATGTCTTTCTGATGATTTTCCCTTGTTGACAAGCATCACACGTATGAGTGCGATCACGTGATAGTTTGGGAAGGTCTCTAGTAGCATCACATTTAACGAGATCCTACATAGATGTTTGGCATAGATGACCAAGTCGCTTATGCCACAGCTGGTTTTCTTCCTCTCTAGATAAAAGACAAGTATCTTCTTCCCCACCTATAAGGTAGAGATTTCCCTTTGACCTTTTTCCCTGCAGAACAGCTGCTCCATCTTTTCATTTCACAACACACATCTTCTTGTTAAATTGGATAGAGTACCCAGAGTCACATAGTTGACTGACACTGAGTAAGTTATGACTGAGACCCTCTACTACCAAGACATCACCACGTCTCATCTCTTTGCCCCCAAAATTGGCTTTCCCTGAGCCAACAATCTTCAGGCCTTCATCATTTCCAAATTTGACAACTCCTTCTTTGTCATATTTGATGCCTGTAACAGGATCCTTATTACCAGTCATGTGGGATGTGCAACCACTATCAAGGATCCAAACACCAGATCGATCTGATGCTTTAAGGGCAATCTCCACCACAACGGCCTTCTCATTTTTCTTCTTCTTGGTCCATACTTTTTCTTTCACACTCGGCATGAATTGAGACTTCTGTTCTTTCTCAGAGTATGATGGGCCAGCCTCATCTTGAAAAGCTGCAAATCTATTCTGCATTTTTAACTCGCCTATCGGTTTATTGACCTGCTGCTTGCGAACGTTTTGATTCTTCTTTGACACATTTCTCTAAATGGTCAAAGTACAGTACCTAGACATATGCCCAAATTCTCCGCACCAAAAACAGTGTCCTTCGAAATATGTTCTAGAAATCCGTTCTCTGTTTGGATGTCATCTCTGTTCTTGTTCCCTTCGATATCTTTTGGCTATGGAACATACATACTGTGAATGTACCATCTTTACACAACAATAACACCTGATATAAGGTGCATTCCTTCGTGTTACTTCAATACTACGAGTTTTCCCTTGGGATCTCTGAATATTCTGATTCTGCTTTGTGCCCAAATCCACCTTCAATCTCGGGACGGGTGCTTGCAGTCTGACTTCAACTGCCATAGATTTTTGTTTTTGATTAAGCCATGAATCAGCCTTAAATTCTGAGATCAATTGCGGCTTCTTTCCAGCTGAACTACTAGGATCCGCTTTCATCTTCTCTGTCTTCTGAATGGCCTTCTTTTCTGATATCACATTGGGGGTCAAGAGTTTTTCTTGATCCTTAATTTTTTGTCGCAGAATGACCACTTCTTCTTCAATCTCTTTGATACGTCTAACCTGCTCCTTTCCTGTGTTAGTAAAACAATCAATTTCCTTCTTTTGTTCCTCAATTTTAAGCTTATACTCAACAATATTTTCTGAGCTCTCTGGTGTTGAGGATTTTAGTATTTCAATTTCTTCTAACAGCTCAGACTTTTCTTCATCCTATTGTTGCATATAGAGTTTGGAATCACGAACCACTTTATTGGATTTCTTCGTTTTGGCTCTCCAAACATCTATCTCCTCAAGAGCTGCTTCCAATTCGGCTTCCATATCAACTCTCCCTTCAATTTCTTCTTCCTCTTTAGCATCAGCTTCTTCTCCCTTTTGAGAACTACCAACAATTTCCACCAAGGCATTTACCCCACGATCTTTGCAATTTTCTATTTCCTCAACTTCTTCATCCTCAGACTCATCTGAACTTTCAAATTCTTGTGAAAGAAGATTCTTTTTCTTGAAGAAATTTCTCTTGAATTGCTTCTTCCCTTTTGCAAAAGCTGAAGTCTTCTTTTTGGGAATTTCAACGTCATCATCATCATCATCATCTTGAAACTTCTTGGGGCATCTTGTCGCAAGATGACCAACCTTTCCACATCTAAAGAATGTTAGTGGAATTTTACCTTTAAACTTTCCTCTTCCTCTTTGTAGATTTGAAGAAAGGAATGACATCACCTCATATGTCTCTTCTTCTTCATTAGAATCTTCAATGGTGAGCTTCTTCATGGCCTTAAATGCCACCACTTTAGACTTCCCCTTTTCCACGGCCTCATTATCATCATTCCTCATTTCATATGCAACCAATGTACTGTGCAAATTGTCCAATGTCAGCTCTTTTGGATCTTTATCTTCTACTACTGAAACTTTCAGATTGAACCGAGGTGGAAGTTTCCTTAAGATGCACTTTACAATCTTTATGTCTTCAATGACTTCTCCAAGACCTCACATATCTTCCACAACAATGTTTACCCTGTCAAAGAATGCGTCAACAGACTCATTCAGGTTCATTTTCAGATCTTCATATTTGTTCCACAACACCTGCAGTTGTGCCTCTCTGACTTTTGTGTCCCCTTCATATATATTCAAAAGCTTTTCCCACATGGCATGTGACGTTTTGCATGAAATCACCTTCGTGTTGATGGGATTGGAAAGGGCTCCACCTAAGGCATTGATTGCTTTGGAATCAACATCCAACTCTCTATGCTCAGCTTCTAATAAATCACCACTATTAATATCAGCTGTGATACCATGCATAGCTGCTGAAAACACATCCATTCCCAAGGATCGGAAATAGTGTTACATCCGATTCTTCCATATCTGAAAATTATATCCAGCGAAGATTGGAATCCCTTTATGATTGTTTACCTCCATTGAGAGAAGAACAACTTCCAACCTTTCCTCTGATATAAGGTGGCGCCATTTTCCAGTGTTTGCCAAATTTTAGGGCCTGAAAATCGGCAAATGAAGAAAAGTGTTTTTGGCAAAAGGACTTGCGCGCCGAGGACTTAGAGTACAGGAAACTTGCGCTCCATATGTTTTTCAAGATCAGAAGATCAAAATATGGGTAAGGAAAAAGGTTCGCGCAAGTTTGGGAGTTGGTCGCGCAAGTGTCTAAAATGACAGGGGACTTGCGCACTGAAACTAGGTAGCGCAGGTGACTTGTGTGCCGTCGCGTAGGGTGGTCAGATTGCATATAAATACTGGACCACCCCTCCTCATTCTCAATGGAGTTCAACACTTTGAGAAATCAGAGCTCCCGTCGCGCAGGTGTGGTGGTCACTCAAGTGGTGAGTGTGGGTCGCGCAGGTGAATTTGCGCGCCAGTAGTTGAGGTTGTGCGCCGGTGTTAGAAGTTGCGTGCCGGTTGGCAGTTGCGTGCCAATATTGGTTTGGGAGTAAAAGGAAGAGAGTCGCACAAGTTTGGAGTTGAGGAAGCTTGAGTCGCGCAAGTGTCTGAGGTATACTTGTGTGCCTGTTGTGACTTGCGCGCCGATACTTGCACGCCGTGATTGACTTGCGCACCAAGTAAGGATTATTTCCAGCAGTGATTTTCGGGCTGTGTGGAAGCTGGAGGTTTTCGTGATACATTCGGTGCAAAGAGAGATTCATCTACGGAAGAAAGTTGAACTTCAACAGAGCATCTACATACAAGAGAAGATGCATTCTTTCATGCAAATGACGAGACCTACAGGTCTATAAACTGTGAGTGGATTCCTTCTAAGAGCAGTAAGCTTAGGAAGAGGAAGAAGGTGATCCTCTCCACCAGCAGTGAGCCAGAGAGAGAGAGACAGGGAGTGACCCTTGGGAAAGCAGTGATCTGACCCTAAATTTGTAAAGGCAGTGAGCCTGGGCATAGAAGTGATCTATCCCAAACCTTGTAGTCCACAGCTAGTGAAGATTAGTGGAATTTGGTACGATTGGAAACCTGTCGGCGTATGCTCCTTGGACGTAGCCCTTAGCGGTGAACCAAGTAAAATTGTTGTTTCCTGTGCTTGCTTTACTTTCTGTTTATATTGTGCAGCAGGAAAGAGAGAGAAGTGTGTTTTTCTTAACAGCGAAACAAGATCCGAACGGGCATTATTTTTTAATTAGTCATACCCTGATTCACCCCCCCTCTCAGGGTATTCAGCCTAGTGGACCTAACATGTTGTTTATGAAAAATAGTGGTTTTGTTTTCAATTATGGAATGTACTTAATGTGTGAAGGACCAGTGTTAACCAATCAGGGCCCTTCATATGCTAAAAATTGGCCATGATTACCACCCTAAGACCACCTACTGTAGTCTAAGGGTTGTTTACTAGAATCGAGTAGGAATATTGCACAACACAGAATTCCACAACATAAATAAACCTGAAACAGTCACATATCTAAATAACATAGAGTAATAAATAACAACCCAATGATTTATATATTTAATCAAATGAAATAAATATAACAAAAATATGAAATTAGATAAAATTACATCACTATGATAGATAATAGAATGAAAATATACATTAGATAAATTATATAATTCTGATGATATATGAATAAAAAATACCTCATTGTGAGTACTCACATATCATCAACTATTATCAATGGTCTCTAGCCCCATAAATGACCACACCATTCCACCATACATCACTAAACATCATCAGGAGTCATCTCCATTGAAATTTCACACATCCTTGTCCATCTAGGTTATATCTAACATATTCTTCATCACCACAGACATGCCATGTATGGGAATAAATATTGTGTAGGGATAAATATAGGAATTCCAAGTAGGATTCCCTAAAATCCATAGATGAAACATTAAATAATTAGATAGATCAACCCTATTATATGAGTGGGTGTTCAAGAGGAAGAGAACAAGGGAATCTGGAATATCATGTCATCTCAATGATTCATATTTTGAAGGGTTATCAGAATGTAAATATATAATAGACAAATAAAACTCTTAAATAGGTTGGGAAATAGGGTATAGTGAGATTAGTTATCTATATATGCTCTATAACTAGATTTTATCTTAACAAATAAAAGAACCAACCATTCCAGAACTAACCAACTATGCTTCGAATCTTAAGAGAAACGAGAGAAGCTAAACCTACCAAAAACCCACATAGTTTGAAGTCAACATCCCAACTATCCACCATGTCTAGATATTGTCCATGGGGTATTTTATTTATTAAAATTATAACTCTAACAATAATCACCAATATATCTAACATCATCATCATTAATAAATATAATAATGGGGGACTTTCTTCTGACTATTTATAATATGTCAGTCAAAGTTATACTACAACCTTATATCTAAAAATATTGATATGAAAAAACTTTTCATAAATCCTAGTAGGTAAATAAAACCATATCTAGGGATATATTTTGGTGAATAGTGTTTTAACTACTACTTCCATAACCACCCATGTTATGAGAAATCCAATGTAATAATATAGTGATTGAAGAGGTGAACTCATCCCTCATCGATAGAGAGGTATTGAATGCGGTGATAACCATACCTAGTGGTAGAACCATTCTTATGGTAGAATATATATAAATATCCTAATAGTAATGAAATATGGATCAGACTTCATAGGTATATGATACACAACCTGATAAGATAATATCAGTGATAAAATAATAGGTTCTATCAAGTAGAATATGTGAGGGAGAGGAGATGAGTGCAGTATTACTATAGGTAAACCATACCTCACACACCAACACCTTTTTGGTCCCAAAAGTGTAATTTTTTTCCAATATGTGTATGGTGAGATAATGATGAGAAGCGATGAGTCCTAGATAATTGTTATTGATTCATCTAATGGAATTGGATGTCACGCTTGTAAAATTATCATTGGTAACTCTCATGATTGGTTTTTTCTGATATTAAATGTATATAACATGTGTTTATAATTACACATTGTGTAATTTTTTTAATATTAAATAATTACATGAATTAAGAATTTAATATTGAAGGACGTAAAGAAGATATTTAGAAGAGAACATGAAAAATACACTATCATTTTTCATGAATAATACATTTGATAAGTAAAGAAGAAAGGATTTGGTTGGAAATTTTTAGAGTATTTTTCTTGGAATTATAATTGGGATGTCTATGAATATCATTTTTTATACATAGATTATTTCTATGTATCAAAGGTGGAATTACTTAAAAAGGGTGAAAACCATGGTCCAGCTAAGGCCAAGGCTCAACCACATGATCATGAGGGACCAAGTTCTAACATTCCCATTGGGAGCTAGACTAGGAAAGCCATAAGTAATCATGGACATGAATAAGCCCAATTAAGTCCCAAATATAAGGGTTTCATTAGTGGAGGGGTTCTTGGACTGTTCCTGTAGTGTTGATGGTTATTCAAGTGACCATGAACATGTGGTGTGGGTGAAGTGTAACTGGTTATGATCCCTGGTATATAGCTCAGGGATATTGTGGAAATAAATATATTAAAATGTTTATTGAATCATTATGGGAACATTTATAAGGGATTCAGAGTTTTCATGTATTATTCCTCTATCACATAATGTGGGCAAAAAACCACTTCCCACTAAATTGAGTTAATTTTATTTGTCTAGTCGATCTCAATGATCATCTTAATTCTAGGGTCTTGTCTGAGTATCTCTTGTAGGATAAATAAAATTTTAAATACCAACAATCTACTCCGACCACCATTGAAGATCATTTATAAGGAATAAAGTATTTATATCTCATTGAAATCATTCAAAAAATATAACATCTTTGATAAACATGAATAATTAAATAAATAACTATAGACAAACAACAATCATAGTTTTAAGAGGTCGTTTGAAAATATATTCACCATGGATGAGTTCGATATTTATATGTATTGAAGGGGAATGTGATACTTGTCAGATTCACAGGTAGATATCACAACAATGGAGTAATGGATAGGTTCCATAAAAAATAACATATGTTTGAGATACCATGAATGAATCGCATAAGGAATTATCAATATATTTCACAAAGCTTTGAAGGAGTCTTGAATGCAGCATAAAAATACGATCTAGGTGGTCAAGAGGAACTATGATACACATATATAAAAAAATCAAAAAAGAGGCCAATAAGTCTTGTAGTAAATATTTTGAGAGCCCTCATTTTCATGGGAAAAATTATACTTGAATCCAATTGATTTGTGATCAAGATAGGATATCTATGAAAAGTTTTTTTAAACAATGGAAAATAATTTTTTTGGTCCCTTGATAATTCTTAAAAACTCTAAATAAGAATAGAAAGGAACATTTTTCATGAAGTGTTATGAGGCACATGATATCATTATCTGTTATCCTCTTAGTATTCACAAATAGAGTGGGACTCTATGAGAAAGTTTCATATATTGTGTTTTGTGTAGATTATAATACACTCTGAACAACGGTGACACTTCATATATAATATTGAATGAACCAATATCTCACGTGAGGTAGAAGTCCTACAACAATTTGGTTTCCCCCAAATCATAGTGCATGTGGACATGTAATACTCACTTACATTTAATGAATATTGGATAGTGTGTCTGCATAATATTTGTGAGAGAAGAAAAATTGAAGATAATTAATTCACTCTCATCTGTATATAAATGTATATACATATGAGATACTCGAAACATGAACATTGGTAGCACATAAAATATAATTTCATATAAATGATTGTGTTGTGTTTCAGATTCCATCAAACTCATGAATGAAGTGTATTTTAATTGATCTTGTAAATGTATTATCATTTCACAATATATTGAAGAAGAATATCTAATAAACTTTCACACATAAAAGTGAGGATGTGTATTCAATCCGAAGGATGAATTTTTCCAAGCATTGACGCATTGAGGCAATTAATCAAGAATAGATGATCAGTCATATGTGACCAAGACCATTAATATTTGCAAAGGTAATTTAATAGTAACATGATAAAGTGTAATATTGAAATATCTTAGAGGAAGATGAAAATATCATCATGAAGTGGATCAAACCATGAATAATGTGATGTATTATATTTATTTGGAGTATAAGAATCATATTATTTGGTGTTGGGAGAATGAGATGGATGGGGTGTCATGACCCATCCTAGTGGGGCCTGAGCCGCAACTCCACAAGCCCACCTCCAATAGGCCAGGGGTTGGTGACTAGCACTGAGTAGACATGCTACTAACATGGGAGGTGTTGCCTATAAACCTGTACACATGCACACACATCAATAATCCCACAAAGCTGAAAAGTAAAAACTACTAAAAATGGAAATGCATGCATACACTAAAAATACAAACCAATAGAGTATGACAGGAAATTAAAGTTAATCAAGTGTAAAACCCTGGTCCAAAGTACAAGCCCACCAAAGGAGATTACATAACAAAGTCCAACCTATAAAGAAAGGTGTTGGGACTGCAGTCTGTAGCTGTAGGAACACACCTCGGCCTGTCTGATCTCACTGAGTATTGTACGGTCCTAGTATGCCTAGAATCCTGTCAAAGGTTCACTCGTCTGCACAAGACACTACATGTGTGGGAAAATCCCATGCAGGGGTGAGTATAATAATACCCAGTAGGAAACCCTAAAACCACAAAGGAAACACAACAAGGGAAAAATACCACAAAGGAAAGATACAGTCATCTCCACACAGTATATGTATATAGAACATATAAAAAGATTATCCAGATATACTCATAAACAAATGACCATGGCGATAGCGTCACTAGGATCCAGCTAGAAGACTCAACTAAGAATGTAACAAGGAGAACACACTCCTAGGTCTGAGGAAAGAGAGATACGAATTACTCCTTCTGGGAGAACACACTCCACAAGTACCTTGAGAACCTGATGCTTAGATGAGGATCACAGCCAAGTCATTGGGGTGATTCCGACAACTCAGTATTAGCTAATCCGCTAAACAGAGGATCGGAGCTCAGGTAAAGTTGGTCACGTCAATACCAAGAACTCTACCTAGGGTTCTAGGAATTAATGCAGGATCCGACTCTAAGTCTCATAGAGGGGATTCCAACAACTCTATTCAAGAAGTTTTGCGGAAGGGATCATACTCTTGTGTAAAGTAAATGATACCACAACCTTCAGGGAAAGGACCAAGGGTACAAAACCTAAGAAAACTAGTCCAAGTCACAGAAGGAAAGTAACTCAAGTCATGTAAGACAGGTTACACGCCATGTAGTATGCTTACACTCGGTGTTCCTTGACCCCAGGTACTGCCTGTGTAAACGGCCAGTGTCATTCATTCAAGCCAAGTAAAACTAAACTATACAACGTGTATAAAAAGTACATGTTGTGTTCCTTGACCCTGGCTACTTCATGTGTAACCAGCATGTGTCATTCGGCTTGTTGGATAGAATGCAACTACACAGCGTGTATAAGAATTACACGCCGTGTCTGAGAACCTGGGGCTCGCTCCGTGTATGTTGGCCATGTGCCCGTACGCCGTCTCTTCCCATATCCATGTCACCTGCTCGTGTACCAGTACACGAGGTATCCTGTGTATCTGGCCGGGTCTGGCTGGGGAGGGGTATACACGGTGTGTCCTTGGCCCTGTACCCTGCCTGTGTACCAGTACATGGGGTATCCCGTGTACCTAGACGGGTCTGGCTGGGGAGGGGAATACATGGCGTGTCCTTGGCAGTATACCCCTGCCCGTGTCTATGTACTCCCGAAGTACATGCCAGGTAGTCCCATCGACGAACACACTCCGTGTAGCCCATACTACATGGCCTATAGTTAGTAAAATTTCCAGAACACCGTCTTCTTCCACTCACTTCATCCAATCTTCTCGATCCACGATCTCTCATCGGTTCGTCCCGATACTCTAGGGATTGGTTCGGTTCGTCATACGAACACCGCGACGGGTGGTTTCAGACTTTAAAATGGATCATAAACCTCGAACGATCTGTCCGAATAAAAATGACGAAAAACTCATAAATCTTGATCCACTGTGAATCTTATGCCGATATCGCTGTCACACCTCTATGACACCGCTCTGAGGTTGGATCCATAGTTTGGGATCGTTGCATCACAGAACGAATGTGAAATGATCCTTCATTCATTGCCACATGAAGAATGTGAAGAACGTGAAGAAAAGAAAGGGGAGAAATCGAAGAAACGAAATTGAGGAACAAACCTCCATCTTCGTTCGTCATGACATTGATCCGCCCCCAATAATAGGATTAAATGGAGCAAAAAATCAACAAAAATGGATTAACATGGATTCAATCTCCCAAAAAACCCCCACAAAATCCCATCCCACAAGAACGATCGATCTGCGGACTAATCTGTTCGTGGATTAGCCCACGTTCATCGTAGAAATCAACAACGGGGATGAAACCACAATTTAAACATCCTACCTAGATTCTGCGGTGTTCGTTGGTGATGATCTGATTTTCGCGTCGTCGTCGCTGGCAAAAATCGTCAAGAACATCATCACCGCGTTGGGAGGTCTCTCTAGAGCTCTCTAGAGGAAATCAGAGTTAGGGGGATTGTAACCCTGACCCTTCCTGTGAAATGTATACTTAAAAGAATAAAATATTTCATTTCAACAAGGAATTAAATAAAATATTTTAATTAAATATTTTATTACGGTTACGTCAAAAAACCAGAATTCACTACCGACCTACACCGGCCAAAGTTAGGCCTCACCTAAGGTAAAAAGGTTGTTCCGAACGCAACGGTGCCCTCAGATTTCTGATCTGAGCACCCATTCGGGAGTTATTCCACTTTTTCAGGAAAACCACATGCGTGCGTAATTTAATTATTAAATTAAATTCAAACATTTGTTCTGGGCTCACCAGGCCTCGGAACTGAACGCCGTCTCAGAGCCTCATCTTGAAATAATTCCCATATAATATTAAAATAATACATGAGAAAATCTGGGACATTACATGGGGTTATAACTTACCCCTGATGAAGAGTTGGATATTTAAAGAGTATAACTTGAATTAATTAGATGATTGATTAATGAGTAATATTCCCATTCCCTACCTATACTAGTGTAATCGATATTAAAAATTATAATGGGGAATCCATGATGGTTTGGTATAACCAACATAGAAAAGAGTATAACATTATTTCATACCCTGTAAACTCTTTTTGATTATATCTCTATTATTATTACTACATAAGAGGTAAGTATGAGATATTATATTGAGTATATCATTAACTATGACATATTTAATATGACAAACTATAAAAATAAGGGATTTAAAAAAACCACTGATTCACCGCTTGACTCTGAGTGGTCAATATGACCTAGGGAATTTTGTGTGGTATTAGATAGTATATCTCCTCTAAATATCCAATAGATTATTTATGAATTTCAAATTTTAGGAAATAATTGATATATATTATATAGATATTCCTACCAAGAATCAGACGAAAAAAATAAGAAACAAGAAAGGACGATGACGAAGAAACTCATTGAAGCTGGAGAGACACTTCCAAAAGAAGGTAATATTAAAGGGAGGATATTTAATAATTATTTAAATTATAATTAATAGGATGAATCATTTTCAACATGTTGTTATGATGTATAAATTATTGATATACATTATTTATTCCAAGAACTTATGAATAATGTTCCCAGGTAAGTGGTAAAACATATTGCGAGAGGCATCACAGGCCTTCATTCTAATAAATCACAACTAGAAGAAAAAGTTACCGAACTGGATGATGATTTCTTGGAAAGAAGATTATAGTGTGATTCACTCTCATAGACCTAGTAAAATAAGGTATAAATACATTATTTTTTACTAATGATTAATTAAAAAGGTATGACTATGATAATTTTATTTCTAAAATTGTTTTTGATGATGATTTCCATAACCTTGAACATTCAAAAATGTTTCAATGGATTTACAAGCTTCTCTAGTAAAAGAGATTGAACATTAATTCCAAGTTTTAAGGAAAATAAATGAATAATTGATGATGATGATAAAGGAGAAATGGGAATACAATATGAGATTAGATGAGGATGAAAATAACTTTCTCCACATGATGTGTTTAGAGATGAAGTTGAAATTAAAATATCTGCAATCACCACAAGCTAGAGGTTCCCACATTTTAGGAAAAAGAGAAGTTTCTATAGAAGGGTATATTTAATATCATGATGTAAAGATAATATTGATAAATTATATAATTATTTGGAAAAATCCTCCAATATGAAGGTAACCAATAAACTAGAAACTATTTTTTGTACAAATTTTGTTTCTTGTATGAGTACAGGTTTTATACAAAACTATTTGGAAGTATGGATGGTAAAATATATTTATGACCCACTACTTCATTGGTGGATGAAAAAAGATTAATAAATTGATAATCCCTATGATGTTTACAAAATATTAGTGGTTCAACACAAAAGTTTCAAGGTTCATAATATGTGAAACCTATACAGCCCGCACCAGAAATGAAGAAAATAAGGAATATAAGAAAATGTTGGTGTAGTTTTTAATTTAGGCACATGTAATTTGAATGAAGCCATAAATATTCAAATTATTAAATCAATATAGGGGATACATTTAGAGGGAGATAATTTAATAATATATAACACATGCACATGATAGGTGAAACCTATAGAAAAAAATGTGACAATTCATCCTTGGGATGTGAACAAAATAAGAATACTATTAAACCAAATGTCACCAAGAAGAACAAAGAGAGATCCAATACTATATCCAAGGCGAAAATAAATGAGTTTTGAAAATCACTACCCCTATGAAAAAGAAGTCATAGTTTGAGAATGTACCAGAATAACTAGAGTCTAGAAAAGATACATAGGATTATGGAATATCTAGGTTAAATGTTTTTTGATAGTGATGTGAAACATATGGTCACAATGCCAACTATTTCTTATATACCATGTTATTTCCAGATAAAAAATCATTAATCATGGGGGATTAATTGTGATCAAATGAGAATAGACTCTCATAGAAAGAATCATGTGACCATAAATCCAAGATACCAAGAAAAAATAGATATGATGGGTTAAAATAAGTTTTAGGAATATGTAATCATAAATTTCAAAAATAAATGAAATTCTTTGTAAGGCTAAAAAATAGATATTCCCTATGACGAGAATAGGGAAAATATTCAACAGAAAAATTGTGGCAAGTCATGTGATGATTCTAAGCATATTAAGAAAAATAAAAGTAGATTGATGGGAAGATCTCAGTCATAATATTTCTTCTAAAAAATAAGAGGCCCTACCTTATTTCTAAACATTTTATGTGATTAAGATAACATTTTGGGAATTCAAGGAGAATTTTGAGGCAATCACTACTGCACAACATGAAAAAATTATCCTTCAGGAAATAAATTAACTATTATAGAATAGTAGGAAAGGGTGTATCCCTAAAATAAGAGAAACATTGATATGAATATATATATTCCTTAAATTTTAGGGAAGTTGTATTTTTTTAATAGATTTCAAACATAGAGGTTTAGTTATACCAATCAAAATTCCATCCATCATTCATAATTTCCTTTATCATATCAATTAAGATGTAGTGCTTAATTTATAAAAAAAATGAGATAAAGACTTAAAATTATCATAACAGTTGAACTTTATGATATGTTCATTGAATAGTGTGAAAGATTTAGAATTTAATTGATAATTTTTAATATCTAAAATTCCTTTGATTATAACTGAAACATTTTGAGAAAGATTTCACATTCATTTTTATTTATATATAGTATTGAAAACCACAATCATATATCTATTTTTTTGGACAATAGGAGATCCCATGTAGACTTATATTTGATTGACTAAAGGATATTTTTAAAGATAAAAATGTCTTATCATCACACTCTCAAATGTATTGAAGAACTAATATTCAAATGGAAGAGAACATGTTTTTTTGAAAATCCCCATTATTCTTTTCCATTTGATTTCAAATAAGGGGGAGAAAATTTTGAGCCCAAATATATTGACTCTTTTAATGTGTGATAATGTGGTACTTAAAACAAAATAAAAAAGTGGAGATTATTGGGCCTAGTCTTATATTTTTTTCAATAATATGTTAATTTTTTTTATTTTGATGATTAGAAGTGATGAAACATGGAGAATTTTTATGGATTCATCAAATGGAAATGGATTTCACACTTGGATAATTATCCTTGGTTATTATGATGATTGGATACATTGATCATAAATGTCTATGACCGATATTATGAAGGAAATTGTCTACAAAAATTATTAGAATATTGAATAAGTCTATACAATAAAAAATTAATATTGCATGAGGAAAAGTAGAGATTAAATTGTGGTCATGAAAATACACATACATTTTTCATTAATAATACATTTGAGAATAGAATTAGAATGGATTTGGTTGTAATATTTTATGAGGCTTTTTCATTGATTTATAATTTAAAGGGATAGGAATTTACTTCAAAATGCATATATTATTTATAAGAATTCATGGTGGTATTACATAAAAAATAATTGGGCCAACCTAGTAGCTCGTCAAGGCCAAGGATCAACCATTAGCTCATATGGGACATAGGTCTACCATGCCCAATGGGAGACATCCTAGGCCATAAAAAAGGAAAACGGGTTCTGTATAAGCTTATGGAGGGCCCATGGGTAAAGGAAAATGGACTGGATAGGAGAATTGAGAGCCCTCTCTTTGCCAGTGGCCACATATGTGAGTACGACTAAGTGGAATGGGTAAAGTGTAACCGCTACTAATCCCTAATATCTATTTTGGGGATGTTGTGACATAAAATATCTTAAAAATTAGAGCATGTAACTATGGGAGATTTGATGTTGGGTGTAGAGGTTATGGGTACTATTCCACCCTCATATAAAAGATAGCAAAAACATGCATTTTTTGATTGAGTTGATCTTATCCATAGAATTGATCTTGATCTTATTTTTTCTGGGCTCTCTTCTAAGGATCTACAATATTCAAAATCATATCTGAACCACCATGAATCAAATCCTTCCACCATTGAAGATCTTTTTGATGGAATGAGGTATTCCGGTCGACCATAAAATATGCATGAAGTCTAATATCTTTCATGCAGGTAAATAATTTGATAAAGAACATCTATTGAACATCAGACAGTTGTAGGATTTTTTTGATCATATGATCACCATTGAAAAGTTTGAGCTTTAAGAGAAATGATAGTTCATTTCATCCTCATCTCATGCACATGTGGATATTCCCAAGAATGAGTGATGTGGAGACTATATAAAAATAGTGAATGATTGTGAAACCCCGAATGATATGGATATAAAATCCCTGGAATATTTTTCAAAGCATTAAAGGATTCATGAGTGTGGCTTAAAAATAAGATCTTGATGGTGCGATGAACTATGATACCCATTTAAAAATAAATCAAAATATAGGCAAAGAAGTTTTAATTCAAATATTGTGAGAGATCTTGTTTTCTAGAAAATAATGCACCCATGTAACCCACTGGTTCACGAAGGGTAGAGGAGATCTGTGAAGATTTCTTCTTACCTAAAGGAGAATAATTTCCATGGGCCTTAAGAAAGTTTTTAACACTCTATAATAAGATTTGTGAACAACTAATTCCATGATGTATTTTTGGTATATGATATCCTTATGCATTATCCAACTGGTCTTTGTGAAGTGAGTGAGACACCATTATAATGTTTCATCTTCTATGTTTTTTATTGAATATAGTTCATGAAATAGAATAGTTAAACTTCAAATATATTGTTTCATAATGGAGTATCATGAATTAGTTGAATTTACATTAACCATTCAGTTTCATGTAAATCATAGTAAATGTGAACTTACATGAATCTGATATATTGAATGAATAGTGGAAATTTTGTGTGAATACTAATTATGAGAAAAGAAAAAATTAAAAGAATTCAAAAAAAATCATATATATATAAATGTACATTCATGTGATATATATGTACCAATAATGTTAATATCTCCTAAAAATAGATCTTATTAATGAATTTCCTAAGTTTTAAAGGCCATGAAACTCATGCATGAAGTGGATTTCAATTGGGATTGGGAAAAAATTAATATTGAATAATATTGTTGATAAATATTGTTTCTAGAACTTTCTCAAATGAAAATAACGATATTTATTCTATCAGAAGGAAAAATATTTCCAATCATTATTGGTCTAATGAAACTGGTAAATAGTATATGATCATATATATGTGGGAAGGATGATAAATCTTTTAAATGGTACTTGAAAAGGTACATTCGAATGTGTAATACCACAAGATCATTGAGTAATATTATAAGATCATATTGATATTGATGATTCTTAGAAGGATGTGAAGTCTTCAGTTGGAGATAGAGAAGAAGATGCCTCTCTGTTGGAGCTAGGAGTAGGAGACGGTTGGGTGGTATAACCAATAGTGGAAAAAAAGTTAGATTTTTGGGGGGTATAACCAGAATCATCTAGGGGATCGATTACTATGGGTTATAACTAGTTTCCTCCTAAAATGTTATAATTTTCAAAAAAATATTAGTTTGGAGAGTCAACATTAGGGGTTATAACCAATATTCCAAGGAGTATTCCCTTCATGTGGATCATGTAAATAATGTGTGTTGATATATTTTTTATTATTACTAAACATGAGGTGGGTTCAAGATAATATATTGATTGAATTGAGAACCTTAATATGTATACGAGTTTTAATTGAAATGAAATGGTATTTGTAAAAAGAAACCCCTGATTCACACCTCCCCTCCCATTGGTTAATTTAGTCAGGGGCATTTCACAAAAAAAATGTGGTCGATAAAATGACCTTTATAGAACACCATTAATCACTATTAAATACAATTTTTAGTTCTCACATAGATAAATACAAGGATCTACCTACTTTGAATTATAAACAACCTCATATGGCCAAACAGACCACACTGACTACCAGGGTTTTGCTACCACATTCACTAACCACATGCGGTACACATGTTCACCCTCCTACCACTGTATTCCCATAAAAAATAAAACATATAATAATACCATTCTTAAACACATAATCTTCGACAACACCATTCAGGATAAACACCATCATTTTTCATCTCAAACGAACCGTATACCACCCCCTCACTTTTACCAGCCAATGATTTGGGTATAAACAACTAGTTATAACTAAATAATCAACATTCACAACCGACACATAGAATTTTGTTTCGTTTGTTGATATAAAATTGTGAAATAACCCAAATAATTTATCCTTAATAAAAACACAAATAACATCTATCAATATTAATGAAATAAGGAATAATTTATGAAGAGAATATAATCAAAAATGAACTCAGCTAATAATTCCACAAAGTAAGGAGGATCCAATTCTCATAATCATTTTTCAATGTTAATATAATTATTAATAAAGTAAAACGTTAATCATGTATTCAAACCTTGGTAGGGATCTACCACCGGGAAATAATTTTTCCATATCGAAATCATTAGTTATTTCCAATGAAAAATTCATTCATTGGGTTTAATGGATCTCGAAATGTTCCACCCGTCTCACCCACTACAACTACTAGGATTTATAACCAAAGATTAATAATTAGATTATGATATGATTAAATATATTTTATTAGGATTTCTATGTATCAAGGTTAGAAAACTAATTATTTAATTAAATTGTCTAAATTAATCAATTAGATCAATAGTGATGTCAAGCAACTAAGGGTCCAATTGTGAACTAATGTTATACCTTAGATTGGGTTAAAACACTATTTCAATTCATAACACCCTATCAATTATTCAATCCCATAATTTATTCATTGGTAATGAGGATTTTATCACAAATGCATGTTTGGGGTACAAAAGTAATGTTTTTTTAATTATTAACTTTTTATGAAGGCCTTATAGTGAAATTTTTGTATCCCACCTAGATGAGTGGTTAAACAATAAAATCATAGTCAATGGTATAATAAAAAAATCTACACTATTATAGTAGAATAAAATTAAAATTTTGCCTCTATGGAGTTCCTAGTATTTTAAAACTCAAAATTTAGTTATGTCATACCTAGAAAATTTTGGGTCAGTACTTTAGGACTAAAAAATCATAAAACATAATTAAAATAAATATCTTCTTATAATATACCATTGAAATAAAATCCAATATTACATTCTATTATTTTATATAATAACTATTTAAAAAAATTAGACAAATCATACTAACATTATGAATATAAACTAGTTATATTCATGAATAAGAGAATAAAAAAATAAAAAAACAATTCTTAAATATAAGTATAATATATTATAAACATTTAATAATGAATATATATAAATAAATTATAATTAATTGATAATAATATATTATTTCCATATAAATACAAAATTATTTATTTCACATGTATGTTTCATTTACAAACACATAATATTAAAATGGTATTCATATGAACCCCTTCAAATTAAAATATTGTTTCTGATGAACCCTCATTCTATTAGAATTTTGATTCAGTGAATAAATGCTTTTACAAGGTATATGGTCACTAGGATAAACAAGCGACTCTTTAGGATGCACATTGGTTGATAGGATGTAAGGTTTATAGAAACCATAAGTGCTATTATTTCCAATTTTGATTCACAATTATATATTTAATATATATTCATGAAATGATTTTAAGTGATAATACTTGTTACCTTTTGTTTCATCTGTGAGATTTATTGATTGACTTCATATGTGATTGTGAACATTTTCTTATATCATAGGTTCTCCATATATCTAATTCTAGTGGGTAATTATATTACATTTTAAAGACACATAGATGGGGAATCTAGAATTTATCACTATACAAAGGGGTAGTATGTTTTGTGGAGTGGAGGTCATCCCATGATTGGGGAATCCTACATATCCCAATAAATGAAATCGAAACCCATGACCATCAATGTTCTTAATGAGACATTTCATAATATTTATGGTCATGTGAAAATGATGATACTGGTTCATTTTAGTAGAAATAAATGATGATAAATTTAAATAACATTTAAAATTGTGTATTTGGGATCAAGTCTGAGTAGTTAATCAACTTGTAGAATGGATATTATGTTATACATTTTAATGTTACACCGCTAGGACTACTAGGTTAAAGTAACATAGAAATGTTCAGTGTGGTACTTACATAGGAGAGACCCTTTATATTTTATACTATATATTATCATATAGATAGAATAGGGTAATTATAGGGCTTAAAAAATCTAGGATCTGCATTATATACATGCCGCATTAATTGAGTATAATGATGAGATCCTTTATGAGTGTATAGTAAATGATTACACAAAGAATTAGGCCCATATATGGACTTCCAACTCATATATTTGGATACTAGATAAGAATGTATGACTAGAATCATAGGGAAAATGGCATTGTGATGATGAGTTGGAGCTTAAATGTTATATAAGGCCTGAACTCATCCATGACTCATTGAGTAAACCAACAAAGTCTGAATGGATAGATGATGGCTATATAAACCTATTAGGGGTACCCAAGTTAAGAATTATTAGATTGGATAGGCTTTATCCATCACAAAATTATATGTACTCTCATTATCATGTTAATGGATGATTGTAAATACCATATGTGTCCTATAAATTATGGTGGAATTATTAGGAGGGGTCTATTATAATATTCATGATTCATATTAAAAAAATAATGCATGATCGAAGTGGAGTATTTTGATGTGAAATAATACTTGATCATCTATATATGGCTGCATACAATGGAGCCTCTTTGAAATGTGTTTTTAGGGCATTGTATATGGTGATTTGAATCCAATGAAATCATTGGTGTTAATCCAGCATGAGTATGTGATTTTTTGTGGAAAAAGGGGTGTATAAGAGGCCTAGTTAACTATAATAGGGGACTATCACGAAGTATCTAAGAAATGGGAAAAATCTTTGAAGGTAATATATATGTGGTTAGTAGCTGAAATATGCATTAAAATACCATAACTTCACATATGGTTGGTATTTTATGTGAGTTGGAAATATTATATAATTCTAGGGGTTTTAAGTATATTTTTTCATAAATTATTTACATAAATGAAATTCATGAATTTCCTTCATATAATAATTTTATATGGAATGTTATATGAAGATGTTATATTTTATGAGAATTACCATGAAAATCATTTGTGATGCACCTTCTACCTATTTTTTATCGGCTAAAGAAAGGAAGTTTCTTTATAGTATTCTTTAAGGGATCAAATAAATTAAACCCCTCAAAACTATAAGATTAGTTTGTGGAGAGCATGTCGTAGATTAAAATTTCTTCAAAAAGCCTATGTTTCTTAACATTTTACCACTTTAAATGTGTGTAAAATGTATTTATAAGTGGATATTTATAAACCCAATCATAGAATATACTCTCATAAAGGATATATGCATCCATGTAGGAGAGCCTTATTATTTCCATAAAGTAATTATTAGCCATAGAGAATGTACATGTATGTAAATAAATATATAAATATATTTCTAATATGACATCTTATGCATGAGAATATTACACAGCCATAATGAACTCACTAAGTGGCACTAAAAATGATATATACCCTCTGAAGGATTAACCTTATCTGAATGATTTTATCTTTTTAAAGTTTTTTCCATCATTGAAAAATTTTATTTTCAATGAATGATTTTATTTTCCATGAATGACCAGATTTCATAAAGGAAAATCATCCATTACCATTTTTACTTCCAATTATTTTTAATTTTCTATATGATATTAAAGGAAAAAATAATTACCCCCCCCCCCACTCACAATTGAATCCGTTCAAAATGAGGAGGATCTAGTTATTAAGAAAATAAGGGAGGATTCATAATATCTACATAGTGATCATAAGATCCCCCACCCAAAAATATAAGGAAAGGGAGAAACCATTTAATACTTTTGGATTGATCTTCAATCATCAAAAGTTTCTCTACTATAAAATTAATTTGTTCATAAATATTTAATATTCTTTAGTAATTCATAAATGAATTTCCTTGATATAAAAACCTTCCATGGATGAACATTATGAGGTACCACATTATATTTATGAAAAAATTATTTATTTTGATAAGTTCATATTCAAACCATTCTTATTCAAATGATTTATCTAAGACATGAACTTCATATACTTTTTTTGTGAACATTTGAAATTTTCAATTTTTTCATGATTTATTCCATTTGGTTCCTATGAGATGAAGTAATTTACCCCTTTTAGTAATAAATCTAGAACATACTACCCAAGATGCCACCATGAGGAGAAAAGAGATTATCAATAGCATTGAAGCTATATAATTCCATCATGACTACCTAAGAAATTCACCGCTCTCTATGATAATGATGTAAGGCCTTTAGAATGACCTAAATTGAGAAAAATACCCACATATGGATTGAAATACTGATTGATGTTCCCATTGAAGCTCCACAACTATTTAATCAACTATGATGCTCAATTAAAATTTATAGGAAATATCTCAAACCAACATTACTAGTACCAGAAACATAAACTGGGTGGTTGACTATGAAAAGGGATATATTCTTATATATAAAAATTATCTCTAGAATAAGGATTACATGTATTCAATCTTGAGATACATATTTATTTATCCAAACTAAAGAAAAAAGTAACTCACTAGTTATTTGTTTGGGTTTTTATGTATGATTTTTTAAGGTCGGTGTCATCAATATGGACTATGGTTGGCCCATTTAGGTTCTCCAGAGCTTTATGGTGTTCATTTGGGATCTCAAGGAAGTATTTTTTTATAAAAAATTCAATATATCACAATAATTATCCCATAAAAATAGTTAAATAACCCATGATATGTTCATTTGGAAGGTTTTTTATATAAAAATGTCCAAATTGATGTATAGATAGATTATGATAAGACTCTAGGATATTCACAAGATCACCAAAGATCTGATTCCACCAAATTTTTATGATGAATTAAATTCTATAACATATACTTGGGAAAAATTGAATAATAACCCTTCTATCATAATGAAGCTACTCTGGATAGAAATTAATGATATGGGAAAGGATCGTCAACCCCCATATTTGTAAGGAATCATTATTTTTTCAATTACTTTTCTGTAATTAAATACCATGTGTGCATAAATTATTAAATGAATCACTAAACTAAAATTTAAAACCACATTAAATCAATAAAAATAATTAATATTACTATTAAATTATACCATTTAAATTTTCATGTATCATAGTATGTAACCACATTATAAAAACTAAATAAAATTGAAAGAGAAAAAAAGGTATTTTATTCTTAGAAAATATATAACTCTTAAAATTATTTTCATTTATGTTATATTAAAATTAACTTTTACAAAAAAATTAAATTTAATCATATATAATGATTTAAATATTTTTAATTATAATGATAAATTTAAGTAATGTGGTCAATCACCATTTATGTATATTATTATATTTCCCAGGAAATTATTACTTACCCTGGTATGATATTTATTTTTTTAAAGAAAATTTTTTTTCTAAGAATAGTGTAATTTTTTTATTCAATTTAAGTTAATATATTTTAAATTAATACAAAAATATATTTTTAAAATTTATATAAAATTTAGATAATATTTTTTTAAGTATTTATCAATTTCAAATAATATTATGAATATAAAATGCGTAAAATAATATTTTTCTATAAAAATATTATTATAAAAAATTAAACTATTTGAATTAGAAGTAAATTTCAACATATTATGATCATTACTTTTGTTAAAAAGAGACAAAATTCTGATTTAGAAAATTTAATTTTGGTATAATTTTTTATAATATATTTTTAGTCAAAAAATAAAAACCAAGAATAATTATTAATCAATATTAATAAGAGTAAAAATTTGTTAATAAATTATCTGAAGATTAATGATTAAAAGGAAACATAATTTTTTTAGAAATAATTTTTTAGTATTATATTAATTTCCACATGTATTTTATACCATTTTTTCCACCTAAATCACATAGTTTTATTGAGCAACCTAACACTTATCTTATTAGTTTCTTACCCCTTATCATTTGTTTCTACAGAAAATATATTATTTTCACCTATAAAAAGATTTTACTCCCACCCATTATATTATCTGAATCAAACCAATAGAATTTATCAAAATTTTAACTTCCTTATACTCATATAATTAATTCCCAAGTTGATTATATGATTTTAAATATTCCACCCAATCTTCAATAATCTACTTAGCTCAGTAAGGTTCTTCTCCTCACATTGTTCATTTAAGTACTTTTTTGTGATAAGATATTTTCGTTTCAATTGAATATGATTTTATATGTGCATAGTCAACTCTTTAATAAAATAAATATTACCTATTTATGTGATACTAACCTTCACTAAAAAATATGAATCTATAATACTTTATGTATAGTCTTTGTGCTACTGAAATCACACATTGATTCTCTCCCACTTATTTTCAATTTGAGCTCTTCCTTTTTACAAGACTTTTTATTTACATGTGATTATGATTTTACATGTTCCTATTTAATAAAACATTATCCTAATAATTCCTTAATGATTAGATTATATCATTTTATCTCATTAATCCATTTCATAATAGTTATTTTATAGTCTTCATGTTTCCAAAATCATTCCCTGATTTTCTGTCTTAATGTTGCAAATACTCAAATATAATATCATTCAAGTTAATCCATATAAATTAAGTTTATAAAATATTGGGATATTTAAATTAATTGTAAATAATTTATTAATATAGTTATGTTTTTTTATTATAGGTTAGAGTGTAATTAACTTCATGTGAATTCAATACAAGGGGTTTTCATGACTCAAGTCTCTTCTATGCGTCATAACCACCATTCCTTAAAAAATATATTTAAATATTGATATAATATAACATATGAGGATTTTATTTGTTATTTCAACCTTACTTTTTCTGGAACTCATGATTCACACTATTTCATTATTTAATGATGATTCTATTGTTTCATGAAAATTTATGTTTGTTATGAATCATTCCTTTTTATTTCAATAGTGTTTTCATCCATATAAATGATTTTAAATCCCCAAAATGTTCTAATTTTTCTAGAGAAGACTAAAATTATCTTAATCATAAATTATAATAGTTCTCAAATTTTAAAATATTAATTTTATTGACCATTTATTTATATGGGATTTCAATATATTTATTAAAAAATCTTCATAAGGTTTTTCCATCCACTAAAAAAATTAGTTTTATCATCTACTCCACACATGAATTTGATAAAATCTAAATTTTTATAAGGAAAATTTATTTGAGACTCTATATAATATGTTTTTCTAAATTCTTATCCTTCCCTACAAAGAAAACATTCTCAATAATTTAATGTTTTAATATAATTTATAAATTAATATTTAGTTTCACTTATATTTACACTCTATGGGATTTCATTAAGGAAGTTATTTTTTAATAATTTATATATATATTTTATTATTATATTATTCATTTAGGAAAATTATATTTTTGATATTCTCTGAAATCATACCTTTATGTATTGTGATTTTTTAGAAAGGTTTTATAAACATGTTATTTATTCTATGGGTTTATTATGATATTTAGATGATTTGTTTAAGTCGAACATATTATAATGGATGATGATGACGAGTGATTTCATTTATAACCCCCCTATGTAGTGGCTAGTATTTCTATATCAGTATAGTCTATAATGGACATAATTAGTTTTCCCATATAGTTATGGTCTTGAGGAGTTGTCCCATATTTTCAAGCATGGACATAATGAGTTTATTTATATAGGAGTGGAAATAATGGTATTAATCACAATTTTTTTCCTATTATAAAATATCTTCCACATTCTTGTGTTTTTTATGATGTTTTTTAAAATTTTCATGCTTTTTTCTATAAAATTCCATTTATTCATGATTGTACATTATTTTTAATTTAATCTATACTTTTGTTTCATGGTTACATGTTATATGTTCATTTATATGTATTTTAAGACATGTCATATCTTTTATGATTACTTAATGATATATTAATGATTTTATGTTTTTCAAAAAGGTTTTATGATTATCATTTAAGTTATTTCATCATTTTATTAAGATAATTATGGCTTACTAATGCTATATTTCATGTTTATTATCTAACATGTTGTGTATCTAATATCTAATACAGCATTCCCTATGTTACTTTGTTTTTGTAAAAATATTGTTTGATTTATTATTTTAATCATGATATCAATATATTATTTATGTAATGTTCATCTTGGGTAGCATTAGTTGGTAAAAAATAAGGGTTTTGATATTTTTTTAAGATTAGTTAAGATATAATTTTTTATATCCATTTTGAAAATTCTAAGGGATGAGTATATGTATAGGATCAATACCAATATTTCGATAAAGTGGAGATTTGGTGGTTATCATAGAAATTACATGCCTATCTAGATAATATATGTTGACATGTTCTCTTGAATTGTATTAAATTTCATTAATATCCTAGAAGATGATTTTTTTTATTAATTCAATTATGACCTTGTGTGGGAAAAATAGGCTTAACATCACAATAAGTATGAAAATTATAAGGTATATTCTTTGGTTAATAACATTATATTTTCAAAAAAAATTAAGGATTTGAGTATGATGTAAGAAATGTATCTTTGATAAATTAACATGAAAATGACCATGGATAACCTATATTAAAACCTATACATCTGTGTAAAAACATATTCAGATAATTTAATAAATTATACATATATGTTTAAATTTTATTTTTATATACATTAACTAAATTATGAATAATAATATCTAATGTTTCTTTAATAATGGTAAGGGTGGGAACCTAATTAAAATAAGTTAATAATAGGTGAAATGAAAAATATAGAGATTATTCCAAATGTAAAACTAATGAGATTAGGTTTTTAATAGAAAAACTTATAGAAATTCTTGGCCACCATCTCATACTATGGGTTACAAAAAAATCATGTTGAGATAAAAAAATGAAAAAATGAGGGATAAACTCATTATAAATTAATTTTTGAGGTAATGACCATATTTTGATAAGTATATTAATTTATTGAAAAATAAAGTTTTCATTTCTCAAGTGCTCAGACCATTAGATGATTTTTCTGGAAATCCCTCATTTTGATGGTGATGTTAACCAATTGTGTAGTTTAATTTTAAATACCTTGAAAAATAAGTATATAGACTCTATGGAATGAGAATATTTAGATAATATATTATTCATTAAAAAATTTACTTATACACTTCTCACAAAAATGGTTTTTAAATTCAAATAATTGAAGAAAAAATATCATTATTCCAATATATTAAATGAAGAATGTTTTATAAGAATCATTGGTTATGTCTCTGATTTAATCTCTGATACTAAACTGACAATCAATTTATTCATTATTATTTTAAAACCAAGACATTGAAGGTATTTAGTGTTATTATATATTGTTATATTTGAAGATATTATTTTATGTTCTCCTAAATTAGTTATGGAATCTAGAACCACTAAATATTCATGGGAAAATAAAAGGAATGTGGATTATCATGTAATACTTGATTTTGAGTCTCATGGCTGTAAAAATCATAATACTATACATGTAATAAATGTGTGAGAATGCACTTGGATAAATGTATCATGTTATCTATGAAGTTTTTTAAATGTTTTAAAGTAGGAAACCAAGACTAAAATTCTTGAACAAACACAAAAAGAATGATTTATGCATAAAATAAAAGTGGGTTCCACCTTTAAAAAACCTAATTAAAAATAATTCTTTTCTATGGATTTTTATCATTATGAAATTCAATTCCCCTATCCCCATACCAATAAATAATATATCCCCCACAATTACCTACCAATCTAAGAGATTGAGAAAGTAAATTCACAATCAGTATCATTTTTTATAACAATAATGAAGTGATGCACAGTTCACATAATCTATTTTCTAGATCGCTATGTATCATATTTTATTCTGGTTTATCACATTCTTTGATATCACAAACATTTACTATGAATTTTTAATCCCAAAACCATTCAATAGAAATTTAACTATCAATAAAAACCCCTAGTGGCCAAATGATTGTGTTCATGATTAATAATTATTCTCTGATTTATAATTCTGGGTGGGTAATTCTTGATGATCTAATTATTCTTACATTTTTTTAAATTGGAATAATTTTTTATTGTATTAGATTTACCAACATAAAGTGAATATCATTTTTTGGGTAAGGAGGTCTAATTTTATATCCAAAATCATCCCTATTATCATGTATTAATGAATTGAATATTATTAACTCCTTTGGGAAGGAAATTATTTAATAAGGGTGTGGATACAAAAAATATAGTAATCAGGGCTCAAATTACTGGTGAAAAAGTTAGCATTGATTACATACCTATAGTATATGAATATTAAAATCTATTTTTGGATGAGCTACCAAGTTTACCCCCATATATTGTTGTTGAGTTTTATATTTATCTCATTCAATAATCTATTACAATCTCAAATTTTGCATATATAATGTATCCAACTAAATTAGTTAAATAAAGAATAAACTACAAGACCATTTGGTCAAGGGTATTTTAAGTCCCACTGCTTCAGTATGGGGTGGACCTGTCCTCCTTATAAAAAATAAGTACAGGATAATGTGACTTTTAATAGATTATCATGAGCTTAATAATATTATAATCAAGAACATGTGTATCCAATATAATATTTTTTATATATTTGATCACCTCATATTTTGTTTATAATTCTTTAAGATTGATATTTTTTATTAATATCTTCAGTTATTTTTTGAAAGGGAGGAGATTTACAAGAATGATTTCAATATGTGGTATGAAAACTATTAATTTATAGTGATCCCCTTTGTACTTATGAAATATCATTCACTCTTTATGGTTTTAGTGAATAGAGTCGTTAGAGACAACAATAACTAATTTTTTATTCTATTTATTGATGATATTATTATATACCCAATGATTAAGGAGGATTAGGAAGATCATTTTCTAACTATGTAAATGATGTTGAGAAAGGGGAAACTCTATGTAAAATTATGGAAGGATAAATTATAGAAATATAATGTAGCATTATTTGTTCATGTAATGACATGAAAATTAATATTAATAGATCATTTAATGATTTATGTTATTGAAAAATTACATAGGCTAACTACTATAACCAATATCCTATAGTTCTCATGGGATAGAAGGATATTATCATTGCATAGTGGGAACT
Source organism: Viscum album (assembly GCA_963277665.1). Lineage (NCBI taxonomy): Eukaryota > Viridiplantae > Streptophyta > Magnoliopsida > Santalales > Viscaceae > Viscum > Viscum album. The sequence continues at coordinate 132,502,918 of OY728152.1, read as the reverse complement.
TTTATAGAATTATCAAATCCACTAACCTTATTAATATGGATGGGAGTAAAGATCCTTTGGATATGGAAATTTGAATAATGATTCATGGAACTAATTAAGAGTTTGTTCACTAAAACTATACATATATTACCCTACCAAGGGGAATGTTTTATAATATATAGTGACACTTAAAAAATAATTTTCGTTACATAATCAAATAGATTGAGTAGTTAATTTATTATGATTAACAATAATTAAATACTCATGGGAAAAATTACCATAAATATGATTTAGATCTTGTTGTATTGATATTTTTATTATTTATTTTGACACATTATATCTATAGAGAAAAGTATGATATATATATATATATCATAAGATATTGGAATATATATTCACACAAAAAGGATTAAATATGTGATATTAGAGATGGTTAAAATTTATAAATAATTTATAATTCATCAAAAATTACTTCCCAGTGTTGAAAAATAGGTTGGATAATTATAAAGGATGGAAATACCATTCTACAGTATCCATGAAGAGGCTAAAAATGTCCCAATTATGGTAGATTTGAAAGGATTGAATATTGATGTAATAATTGGATGAGATAAATCCAATAAAGACTAAATAACTACTCAAATTTCAATTCATCTAATAATAAAATATGCATAGATATATTATTTAGATATACAAGAAAAAGTTATAGAATATTTCAGAGATTAACATTGATATGGTTGGAGTTATAAATTTCAAACCTATATTTGTCTCCCATCAATTCCATGATTGAAGAAGCAAGTTTTTCATGATGAAAAAAAATAAAACATCATTATTAATGTGATAATAATTGAGATTTATATATATGTGAAGGGGAACAATTTGTAGGATATTATGAATATGGATATCAATAATTATATATTTCAATCTTGGAAGATAGTATGTTAATTATGAATGAGAAAAGTCTAACAGTATGTTGTAACCATTATGTATACTATTATCAAAATAGGAAAAATTTACCATGGAAATCATCATAGTACTTCACAATATTTTAAATTTCCATGAGGGTATATGGACTATAGTCAATCCCATATTGAAGTAAACAAATTTATTTCCAATAATGAATATTTATTTTGTGACCAACTCACAAATATATAGATTATTATATAAGTTAGAAATTATTGAGTACCACAATCCATAATATCTGATAAGGATCTAAGGATCACCATAGAGTTCTATATATGTATTTCGAATTAATTTGAGGTAGAGTATATATTTAGTTTAGTATATCATCCCCAGGCTGATGGTTTTTTTGATATTGGAACTCAAACACGATAGGATATGATGAGATCGTTTTTTATGGATTTAAAAGGATATTGGGATCAAAGCATCCCAACTAGTATAGTTTGTATAAAATAATATTTTACATTCTATGATTTGGATAAAACAATTTGAGGCTCTATATGGTATGAGTTATATAACTCCAATATGATTGAATTTTGTTATAGAGAGTATGCTAATGGGTTCTGAACATATCCTTGAAATATTGGAGAATGATCAAACCATTCAATGACATATGAATTTTAAATAATGTTTAATGAAGAATAATGAATATAATAATCAATAATTTATATTTTTTGAGGTTGGTGATAAGTGTATACTTTGAATATATTCATGGAGGATGTTTTTAACAATTTTTTAGCAAGGGAAGATGGGACCATGATACATCTGAACCTATGAGATCCTTGATCATTTTGGTGTTGTATCCTATTGGTTAGTACTCCCTCTAACCTTCTCATAATTTATTGATGTATTCCATGTATATATTTTGAGGAAGTAAATTCCATATTCAGATCATGTAATGAACTTATAATTTTTAAAACTTAAAAAAGATCATTTATATAAAGAGAATCATGTGGAAGTCATGGATTAAATAGACAAGGTTTTGAGGAACAATATATCGTATCTAGTCAATGTTCTATGGTAGAATCATAAATTTGAGGAGGATACATGGGAACCTATGGATGTAATGATAAATAATTACCCTAAAATTTTTTCTTCTAAAAAATAATATGTCACTTATCAAGTTATTTTTAAGGGATGTAGAATGTTACAACCCACTATTTTAGATATTAATTTTCCTTTATTAAATTCTGTGGGAGTAGTGTCAATTTCAAGAAAAACTGAAATAAATTGAAATGCTATGATACCTTAAAAAATCATTAAATATTAAATTTTTCGTATATAAATTAAAATGGAACATATCACTAAAAGTAAAACATTATAAAAACTATATAAATGGGTATAATGAAACAAAGTAAATTTTATTCATGAAAATTTTATTTTTCTTTAAATTATTTTTATACATGTTTATATTAAAATTAAATTTTAAAAATATTAGAAATTGAATCATATAAAATAGTTTACATATTTTTAATCATAGGGATTTAATTATATAATGTGGTTAATTAATTTTTAAGAATAAGAGAATGTCTCAATAGTAAATATTACTTATTATGGTAAATGTTTTTTTAATTAATGATAATTTTCTAAATATAGTGTGTATTTAAAATTAAATTAATCTATTTTAAATTATTAATAAAATAAGTTGTCTATATATATAAGAAATAATTAACACTATTTTAATTTTTAATCAATATTAAATATAATTAATAACAATAAATAATTTAAACAGAATTATTCTATAAAACTGTTTTTCAAGAGAATAAATTCATTGATTGAAATGATAATTTCCTCTTAGTTTAAAATTTAATTAGGATAAATAGATCATAAATTTATATTATACACCTAAATATTTCTTATAGAGGGTTATTTAATATTTTCAGCAATAAAATAATTGCAATTATTAATTTTTAAATGAGATTAATAATGATATTAAGCATATATAGTGTATCTTAAATTTTTAATTATTAAAACATCACTTAAACTATATTGAAATGATTTTTAGGTATTATTTTCATACCCATGGGTATCATCTACCATTTATCAACCTTAATCTATTGATTCACATTTCTAACAAGAACCCATGTGATTCCTTTCATACACATTACCAAACATTAATTTCTTTGGAAAACCCCCCACACTTTCAGCTATGAATGGATCCCAATCAAACGGTGTCTCTCATCCCACTCTTCCTTAAAAAAAATTATCATAATGATCCATTCCATAACCCACTCTATATCACTAAGTATGAGTAATTACTTATTTTAGTAGTTCTCCCAATATTAAATAATCTACGTAGCAAGGTAAGATTTATCCCCTACTTTTAGATTCAAGTATGACTTTTGTGTAATTTCATTTGATTGTGTGTGTGTCAATAATTTTTTTTATTGTGTGTGTGTTTAATTTGAGTTATAATTTATTATTATTTCACATATACATAATAAAACCTATAATATCTTAATTATTTGGTATTTATGAGGGACTACCCTTCTCACTCATCAAAACCATTCAATATAACTTTTTCATAACTTTTTTTCTATGAAAATCACTTCTTGTTTTTTCCCCTATTATTTTCCATCCATCCACATTCTTTGTTATGAGACTTTTGATTTCCATGAAATTTTTCTTCCATAGTTTCATAATCTATACATTAGTCTCTTAATGATTCCTAATTTATGATAGACAATATTTCTCGCCTTAATCCATTCTATAATCCCTTTTAATATTAAACATACTACAAATAGAATTACTTTATTTTTTTTATTCGTGTTTGGAATACTCAACTATAATGAAATTTAAGGGTATTAATATATATTATTTTTATAAAATGTTATGTATTTGAATTTTTTTTTGAAATAGGTGAATATGAGTGTCATGTTTGTTAAATATAAGGTTAGAATTCAATAAACTAAGAGAGAATTCAAGGTGGTGGGTTTTTATTACATGAATCTAGTATATGGGTCATAATACCTATCATTTTTATATTATATTTCATTCTTGAAATATTGAAAACTATTATATTACTAAGTTGTATTTGAACAATTTTTTATTAGGAAAATAATATTCACAACAAATTATTATTCCTTGATGATTATATTGTTTCATACAAATGATTTTTTGTTGAGACATGTTCCCATTTCTTTTAATGTATTTTTATTTAATATCATTTTCCTACATCTATCCAATGATCGAATTTCACTACTGGAATCTCAATTTTGTTTTATATCCAATGGTCTTTTATTTCCCATTTTAAAATAAAATTTCAATCATAAAATTAATGATGTTTTTAAAAAAAAATATTTCAAAATGTCCATAATGTTCTTCCATCCTTTTAATGTAAAAAATATTTATCATTATATTAACATTTCCTTATATTAACCATTATGTCCATAAAATGATCATTTATTTTTATCCCTTGAAAATATTTTTTTTAAATTATCTTTCCTTTCATAAATTTGTTTTTATAATGTAATCCTTTATTAGGTTCTATGAATACTTTACTGTTTTCACATAAATTAACCCACCATAGTTTAACTTTCATAAATTGATGTTATGATGATCCTATACATATCTATGATATTATTCCAATGGAAAATGATATTTTTGGTATCCTATGTTTTCCTAAGGTAATTTTATGTGATGTTTTAGAATGGATTATAAAACCCACTATTTTTATTGGTTTATTAAGATATTAAGAAGATTGTTTTTACATGTCACACATATCAATGAATAATGATGGGTGGGGTCATATATTTCCCATAACTAAATTATGGTATGAATATATATCATGGGATAGTTCGGAATGAGTATAATTCTATTTTTCACACATGGATGGGCATGATTGGAATGCTCTTATTTTTAGGAATAAAAATAATGAGTTTGTTAACATATTGTTAAGAATAATAGGTTTTCTCACAAATGTTTTTCTATGAATATGGTTGTGAAACAATACATTTTCATTTATCTTGTTATTCCAAAATTTAATGATTCATTTCACTACCATTAAAATATATTATTTCTTAATTATTAATTATTTTTAATGAATACCACACTTTTGTTTCGTTATCACAATTTATATTGAAATGAAGATGTATTTTTTCCATATCATATATTTTATACTTATATAATGATTTTTATATGATATTATGTTTTAATAACAAGTTTTACTATTATCAACTCTAGTATTTTGATCATTTGTAAAGATATTTTTGTAGTCCTCATGTTCTCCATTGTGTTAATGATCTTAAATTGTATGATATATTTCCATTACATTGCATTGGACGTCACTTTGTTCTTATGTTTCCAATCCTTATGAAATGATGATTATTATATCATTTGAGATATCTATAAATGGTTTTAAATGAGCATAATTAGGGTGAAATTATTTTATATTCTATAAAATAATATGTTTATGTAGCTAATATCTAAGAGAATAAAACTTCCACTCCTTGGGTTGTATGACTATTTTTTGTGATGTGATATTTAAATAATGTGATTAATGAATTATTTATGTCATGTTTGGTTTGGGTACCAATAAAATTGATATTCCATTCATCATTTTTTGCGATCATTATCATGTTGTACGATTGGGGACCAAAAACTAGGTGTCCTAAAATATATCCATCCAGTAAGACCCAATGTATTTTGGGTAACTATTGGATGATATTATAGGAATCATAATACAATCAAAGGGTCTTGAATGTCATACCCTATGTCAACTTGTTAGTACATCTCATGGGTTTACTAGCCTTATTAATATTTGGTTACCTTCTCCCAATTAATAAGTTACACACTATGATATAGTGAACAAATTATGGATTGTGGATAAATTATAAAGTGAACGGAGGTTTAATTTATTAACGAAAATGTTATCTAAGCCCTATATATATATATATATATATATATTTCAGACACATCTATAAGGGGAAGGATTAATTCATAATTGATGGTCTTTTTCAATTGATATGGGATTAGGTAAAGACCCATAGGTGTATTAATAAATTCATTAATAAAATAATAAAATAATTTGTTTGGTTCAGTTCCATTGTCCAATGAATGGGCGGATTTAGGCTATCCCAACTTGATGAATGAGACATAGGAAACTTGTTGAACTTCTATAAGGAGTTCATTTTCATTCCATATTAATCATCGCTCTATTTAATAACTATTATGTAATTTTGTATCCACAAAAAACACAAGTTATTGATTTTTTTAAGATATGGAATATTGGTGGGAAGGGTCAAATAAGATAAAATCTATGAGAAAAAGTAACCCAATGGTTTTTTGAGTAAATTTTTGTTTGTGGAGAAGAAATACCCCCTTGAACCAAAAATTGTTTAAGTTTGAAGACACCCAATGGTGGCATGGCAGTTTTTTATCTTCATATAAGATTAAATTTGTATTCATTTTACACTATCATTATTTACTTTCACATTATATTTGTGAATTAAATATTTTGATACATGTATCTAATCAGATCATGGTTTCTAGTTGGTTGATCTGTTGCCTAAATTAAATATTACAATATAGAATGAAGGAGATGTTGAAAATGATTGACTTATGGAATATGGAAGAACTTAAAAAAGTCTCACAATAAAATAATAAATCATTAACAAAAAAGCCTATGAAATGGGTCTTGCATCTAAACACTCCACTTTCGACATAGTGGGAATCCACAATGTTATTGTTCCTAGTTGAAGATGTATTCAATAAATACTATTTGGAGTTAAATTAATTTATGGTTAACACCTAAATTTAGTACATATATGATTAACGTAATTTGGAATAATTTTTTTATGAAATTTCAACATTTCACAACACTCTATTGTATCTTATATCAAAGAAATCATAAAGAATTAGAGTCATACATAAAGGAAATATTATTCATTTTCCATTCACTCAAATGTGGAACCTTTTATAGAAACCTAGTAATTAAATTGATTAAAAAAATATTATTTATTATGGAGGTTTTAAAGAAGAAGGTAAGTATGAGATTGTTGTAGAGGTAAATGACTATATTCATAAAGAAGAGGTTGTTCATGTATATTACTTGGAAATGTTTAAATGTTTTTCCACATTCACATTAAATGTTTTCAAAAATTTCATAACTAGTTAAATAATTAATATTTATTTGAATCATATGTGGATAATTATCCAATGATATCTCATAAATAATTAGACAAGGGAACCTTGTTTGGCCCTAGTGTTTTTCTAGGAAACATGGTTTAAGAAAAAGTTTCACATACTATAATGATGCAACTCTTAGGGGTCTATAATGAAGCTATAGAGTTATTTATATTAGTAAAACTAGTAGTCCCTTCCATGGATATATATTATAAGGAAACAAATAGGAATGAGTGAGAATTTCTATTATACTCAAAATTCAACATGGGTGATCAAGTAAATATTATATCTATATGTTTATATTTGAATCTACCTTTATGTTTCATTACAATTCAATTTTTTCTCAGATTTTTGGTTGAGGAAGATAAACACAGGGTTGAAATCTACTAAAGATAATATGGCATCTCCACTCCTAGAAGGAACCCCAACTACGATGGAAATGAATGAATATTAAGAGAGGAAAAAATTAGATATTGACATGAATTAAACAACAAACACAACAAATAAATAGGCCTCAATAGATCTTCTCATTGATTCATATGATGATTCTAATCATTATGAATTATATGTTACCACATATTGTTCATCTTTTTAGGGATTTTATTAATCTTTAAATTCATAGTTTTTTATTTTTTTGGTAAATGAGTATTTAAATACCCAAACACGTGTGATAGTATCTATAATATATTTTTAATGGGGACATATTCCAAGCTTATAGATCCACTAGATTATGTACATACATGAGAATACCCACTTTTCACATATTAAAATATTATTATAATGATTTAATAATTTAATTATCTTCAAAATGAATGTCGGTATAAGGACATGGCCTTATAAAATTACATAATATTGAATTAAATGGATAATTCACATTGAGGATCTTTTTAGGTTTAGAGTTTTAGATAATTAGGCCATAAATATTACATAAAACTTGAATATTACAAGTAGACACTACTACTCAGTATCCATTTTTTCATAAAATAAAAACTCTTAAAAAGACACATGTTTAGTTCCATGTTTTAGACAGCATGTCTTACCTTGATCCCATCCTTCAACCTATTCATCTTTAAGTCATGTGGAAAAAATTTCAAAAACATGGTATGATCATAAAAATATTAGTAAGGATTATAAAATAAACAAGGAAAACATTATCCCAATAATAAATACAAATCCATGAAACCATACTTTTCAATCATAACATACCTTATGAAATCATAAGATTTATGAATAACACACAGAAATCCTAAAACATAAAGGTTACTTAAGGCATACATATCAAACATACATTATAGATATCATAGCTACATAGGGAGTTATACTTGGAATACCCATCACAGTATATTTCCTAATTCTCTTAGGAGAAACATCACGTTTACCTCCGTCACGTTACCCAATGCATTGGAGAGCTATCTCGGGCTCACCCGCCCTAGGTTTATCACAGAACCACCCATATACGAAAAAAATGCCCAATAACCGTAACATAATCATAAAATATAACACATGTATAAAGGAAATATAAAATTTCCACATTCTAATATATCAAATCAAGATATTGAAATAAATAATGTTTTATCAAATCATTTTCAAAACCATTTAAAAATTGATTTTTGAATCAAAGTTTCCCATACCACTTTGAAACTTTTTAAAAGAATTATCATTTGAAAACATTAATGTCCATATATATAAATACTAAAACCCATTTTTAAAGCATGGACATTAATGAGAAATATTTAGAAGAATAAATCTTTAAAACATTTAAAATGATCTTTTAGTTAATGAGTTTTTTAACAAAAAGAGATCCACTTGAATACAAATAATTGAGTAATAACATTTAATCAGAACCTTATAATATCTTTATAATAAAGGGATTCATGATATAAAATGTCAAAGTACAGTATATACACCATATAACAGTGAATTGGTGAATAAAAACAATGAAGTCTCAATGGAAATGTAAATTGAGATGAAATCCCTTATAAAGATTGTATCCATAAATTAAGGATAAATCAATCACATAATTATGTGTGAAAAATATAAATACACCCAATATAATTTTATATTAAGTGTAAAACAATCAGAGTTCATCCACACATATTAATTGGATGAAATATTCAATAAGTACAAGTTGAACCCAAAGAATTGAAATTGGGTTAAGAAGTTCCCTTGTAAAAATTTTACAGCCTAACGGCATCACTTTAAAATTCAGAAAATGAATTGATGAGATAAAAAGGGTATCTCATCACTTGGAAATAAAACTTACATCAATAATGATATATAATAACATATCCCAACATAATAATATTTAAATTAAAAGACATAACAAAAAGAAGTCATTTAAAAAGAGCAGGGTGAAAGGTTACCTTACCGATTTGGTAACTTACAAAACATATGACACCTGAAAGAAGGATCATAAAATTAAGATGTAAATACTCATAAATGAAATTATATTACACAAATAGTACAATCATGGTCAGTACATTCACCACAAAAAATGAAATAGTGGCAAATATAGCATGAATCTCACAAAAAATAAAAAGTGAGATGAAAACCCCTTACTTCATTGTATTCAAATTGAATCGTATGACCAAAATATAATAACCCCAAAATGAATCATATAATAACATTAATACAAGGATAATCATGATAATATATATAAATGTATGTACACATTACACCACATGTAATAAATAAGTGATGAACAATGGAAATCTCACGAAATTAAAAGTGAGATAAGAAAATCCCGTACGAAAATTCGGCAACCTAACGGCGCCACTTAAAAATTCTTAAAATGGACTGATGAGAGTAATAGGGGGTATCTCATAATATGAAAATACAAATTACAGTATGTTTAATATAAAATAACATCCTCCAAAAAAATAACATGGAGCATAAAATAAATGACATAAAAGAGAGTACTTGAAAAGAAAGAGAGAAGTAGGATCCCTTACCTAGTGTCTGACTTGACTCGATCGTTCATTAATCTTTTGAATAATAAACTAAAGTTAATTTATACTTGCTTAAGAAAATTATTAATGTTTATTATTCCCTTTATATCACTTATTACCATGTTATAAACATTATGTTATCAATTATGTTAATAATGTTAGTTTTGTCGATATTTGGTACTTGAGTCAAAAATGGACTTCTTATAATTTCATGTTGTTCATGTGGTAAAAGTTTCATTATATAAAGAATTATATTCATGATTTAGATATCATATATATCATATATATCCAGTATATAAATGTATTTATAATATTACCTAACATTTAGAGGTAATAAATGAAAATCACTGTTCAGGGAGACGGTAAGTCGTACGTACGCATGAACGCTACTTTCATTTCTATTTATTATTTTAATGGAATTAAAACATAATTATACATAGGTATATTATAATTACATTATAATATCATATATAATTTCATTAACTCTATACTTTATACATCCCACATAAAGCATTAACGAGTCACAAAACTTTGAGGGGGCAGTAGTCCGTGCTTCCTCAAATGAGATTATCGTATTTACCAACTATGGAAACCATAATGGATTGATATAAATTGGGTATTATAGAAGAATAATGAAATAATAAAAATAATATATATCATATATAAATACATTTCCATCATAATTTCCACCATGAGAGGTGGTAATATGTAATTGAACAATCATCATTTCGTGAGATGTTAGTTTTCCATCCACAGAACCATTATGTTCTTCACCCATTAGATGGAGGTGTGTGTAAGTGTAGTTATAATACTTATAAAAAAACATAATATTATATTTAGGATACTGGTTTTGTTAAAAAAGAATGGAATAAAAAGAGTTTAGGAGTAGGAGAAGTAAAATAAAAGAAAACAAATTAAGAGAAACTGTTACATTTAATTTGGGTAACTTCCTTTGGTTTGAACCAAAAGGACTTATTCAAGTGCCTTCTGCCTAAGTTAAGGCTTATAAGGGGAGTATAGGGATGTAGGTAGATTAATTTGGAAGATTTTTGATGAGCCAAATGGCTTGATATGTGTAATTAATTGGTTATAAGTGGTCTCTTTTTATAAGGGAGAGGAGGGGCTCTATAGGAATGTGTGAAAACATTATTTTATTATATAATGATATTTGGTTTCTAATGGTCGAAAAATCATTAAGGTCGAAGATAATATGACTAATATTAGAAATAAAATCATCCAATAAGAATTGGATAATTTTGTATGCTATTTTAATATTTATAATCTTATTTATTTAAATGATTTATTAATGAGGTAAACACTGCGTCATTATTATGTCATAAATAATATAATTTATTTGATGTCTAAAAATTAATTAAAAAATACTATCATGTAGGAAATATTTTTATATTTATAATTAATATTTATTTAACAAACTATTCCTTATATAAAACCATATAAAAATTAATTTACTAAAAGATTTTTGTTTATGTCATTTTTGCCTTTACATTAAATTAATTAATTTGTAGTGTCATTATCACTCTTAAGTGGATTCATGGGGTCCCAAAATTGACCCAAAGATTCCCCTGGTCGGTAATGACTCAACCAATAAGGTTAGAACAAGTTTTAAGGTAATTTTAAATTATTATAATATTCTTTTTACATTGAATTACCCTATTTACCTTTAACCGCGGTAAATAATAGTCAAAAGTTATTATTCCCCAAAAATTATTTTCATCTTAATGAACCACATTTTACTTATTGATAATAACCAAATGTATATCATATTTTTGAAATTCAATTCACAAAAGTGGTAAATTTTCATTTAAATGAAAAGGTCAGTTTTTTTAACTACCACTATGTGGTTTCACTATTCATCAAAAATTGATGTTTTTCAGAAAAATACCAAAAATTAAGCCTAAGATATATTTGATATTCCGAATTCAAAAATGATGTCTATTTTTCCAAATTCAAAACATATATGTTTCATTAATTAATTTAAAAATTAATTCATGTTATCAAAACAAATAGCGTGTTTTTAAGAAATAATAACTATCAAAAGATTGATACTCATTTATGTCCAATTTCAAACTGAAATTGATTAGAATGACCAAATTTGGATTAAATGGTAAAAAATATATTTTAATTTAACTTTAAAACCAATTAAAATGATAATATATCCATAAAATAAATTATATTAAAAGGAACTTTTGAATTAAAATACAATATTTTTCACTATTCATTAAAAAATGATCTTTATCAGGAAAATTCCAAAAATTTACACAAAGTAAATTTTAATTTCCCCATTCTAAAGAAGGATTTTATTTAGTCAAATAGAATGTATTAAAGTGACCAAAACTAGATTTAAAAAGGGTTCTCCGTTAAAAGGTGATAAATCGGCCCTTTAATGTAAATTATGCTTAAAATTAGATTCATTCACATTTTAAGCCTCTAATTTTTATTGGATAAATGTAAATACATTTAAAAAACATGTATAATCATATTGTAGTTAGGTTCTTTCATTCACGCCAATACAATGGCTATGAGTTAACTACCATTTAAAATAATAATATATTATTAGTGTGCAACGTAATATTTTAAAGAAACTCATTGTTGCGTATCGGGTACGCTATCGATCATAGAAACCCTTTTAAAGAAATTAATATATAATTAAAAAATTAATAAATATGAAAAAGTCATATTCTTTATTTACCTGGGATGTTAAATTCGGTTTCTACACCTCTCACTATATTTTCTTCTCCCATGTCTAATGACTAACATATTCTATATATTGATTTTAATAGAACTACCTCACCGTATCAAAACTCATGGAATTGCTACTTTAGTTCAAAACTTTATTGATTTTATAGTTTAATTGGCTGGTTTTGTGTAAAATTACTTTGGGGTATTGATACTGGATCCCCTTTGAGTTATTTGGTTTAAAACTATATACCAATCTTAACTATGGAATCTGAAAAAGGAAAATATTATGACTCACATGTACATTGGATATAGAAACAATCATAGATAAACACTTAGAGGACGAGTCATGATATCCATCTTAGTGAGCTTAAAATATAACTATATTTCCTTATACACTTAATCATTATTCTATTGTATAATGAGTATACTTAATGTGTAATCCATGCTATAATAGGGGAAGTGATTAGTGATATAAAGAGTGAGATAGATCTAGATGAATATTTAAATAAAATAAAAAATGTACTATTCTACGATTCCAAATATAGAAACACTTCATAAAGCCACCTGACATGTGGTAGTATAAGAAATGCAACAACATTAGGACATGAGAGGGAGGTCCCCAGCTTACTAATTGAATCAGGGGCTTGTTATCATAGAATTTGTAGTATAGTAGTAACATATTCTATATGAGTAATTGAAAAATATATGGATAGTATCTATATTAATGGATAAGGAGTTTTTACATGATAAATAGGTTGATCATGGGATGATTGATGAGATAATATAGTTTATTAATGGAAAAAATAAGAAAATTTCCCTAATTAGTGAGTCTATTGAACATTCCCTTTAATTTTATTTTGAATAATTCATCCTTTTCTATATTATCATATATAGAATCCATTATGTGGATGTTCATCTCCTTTTTTTGATATAGGGAAAATATACTATATCGAATCATTTTAAATTTCATAAACATCCCTGTTTTTTACTATCAAATCTTGTTGATCTTCAAAAATACAAAAGATTAATATCAAAATAATTGATCCCCCATGAACATTATATAAGAATAAATTATGTAAATTATAATTTTCCAAATACTAAATTCAATGAAAATATGTATGATGGGATCCATTATCTCATAAACACATACATTGAGATGGATATTGTTTTTTTAGATATGTTGGAATTTATACCACCACAATTTTAAAGGGAATGTATTTGAGATAATGGATTATGAGATACAATATCATCTAGATATTATGCACCTAGATAGATATAGACTAGCCATATATATTCATATATTTACCATCACTATAAGACAAGGTTAGTTTATTAAGATATGAAATATTTAGTTGAATCTTCATTATAAATATTATGAATGGGGATTTTATAATGATGATTCCATTTAATAAAATGGACCATGTGTTAAAATATTACACATTTCAATATTTCTCACAAATCAACTAAACCAATAGGTAAATATTAAAGGAGTAGTCTAACTATTTCATGGGATGATGATCCTAGAAAAAATCAATTTTCTATTGTTTTTTCTAAATGGATTAACCCAAATTATGTATATATTTTTGCAAATATCCTACATTTTTCTAGTTTTCTTAATGTGGAAATGTTTTTCTAACCAAAAATCCAATTTATTAGCCTTCCCTTTATAGGTTTTTGTTAAAAAAGTCCATTATTTCATTAATACAATAAATTTTATTCATATGTGATGTGGGGTATAGAACTGGGATGTATATGCTCATATTTTTTTCCATGTTACCCTTTATAGGTTATCAAATTATAGGGTAAAAATTTTATTTCATTTAGTAGTGTATGGTCATCAATGTTGGACCACTGAGGGAAGGTGTTTAATTCTAGAAATCATTTCACAAATGATAAGTTAGTTTATAAAATAAAAAGTTACAGGTAAATATGATATAAACATATAGACTCATATTAGAGTAGACCAAATCATAAGGGGGTTTCCATAGTTTTTGTTCACAGTGCCTCATTTATGTGTTAATATGGTATAAAGGTAATTTGGCTTTGACTATAGGTTTAAAAATCTTATATAAGAATGTAAAGGTGAAAAATAGATTTGAATGAGACGTCAATATAAATTTAGATAAAAAATAGGTTTGTATGAATTTAACAATCATGGATCTTAGGCCAGTTGTAGTGTGTGTGATATTATAACCAAATTGGGTCTTAAAATACATGATTATATTAACACCTTTGAAAAATGAATGAATATTACTTAATCCATAACCTGAGGTATTTTATTGAAAAACTAAAGAATATAATAATTATGTTTAGGATGATCGCTAACCAAATTCAGGTTATGGGATTCATTGTTGTACTTATTTGTACACATGGAATTATATGACCTTCTTCTTTAGATAAAGCATGATTTTTTGGGGGGATGGAAATTAAATAGTGATATTATTACCAGTAAGGGATATCAATTTTAGAATCAATTACAGTTGTTACAAGAAGCCATCAATTTTTTTTGAGTGATCTGAAGAAATAATACATAGAGTATGGAATATGGGAGAATAATATGTTTGTGGTGATTAGAAATCTTCCATCCAATATTGAAAAATACTGTGATATGAAGGGATGGTAAAAATAATTTGAGGCGGATGGTGATTTGTGGATAAGTTAGAGTTATATATTCTATAAATATCTCTGTATACTATAATAATATGAATTCATCCCCAAATATTTATTATATAGCTTCTCATCATATATTTTACCAATTAATAGAGGAAAATGGAATGATTCGTCCTTTGTATATGGGTATTGGAGAAGAACCTATGTGAATGAAGTGAACCCCAGAACTAGTATGGAATGTGAAAATGTTCCTATGGTTATACTAACAACAAGAGAGTTTGGTGCCACTAAATATATAGAAATTATTAGAATCAATATACAGAAATTTCATATATGTGGAAAAGATGGGTTTTTCAACTCAAAACATTTTTTAATTCATAGAAAAATAATACCCTGATATGAAGGGCATATCATATGATTTCATATTCATTATTTGAAAATTATTATGATATACATGTTCATAGTATCTATTTTATTTGAATCTATATGATAAATTTGATTATGGAATGTTTTTATAATAACTCAAAACATTTGAATTTGGATATGATGGGATAGTATAAGTATGACGAGTATGAAGACAAAAAAATCAATGGTGGTTCCACTGTAGTTTTTTGGGGAACTATTTATTTAGAGGACCTTCCACTCTAGAAAAAAAAGGCATTGGATAACTTGAACGATATACAAAAAAAATATAACATTAAAAATTAGAAGTTCCAAATTTGGACTGGATAAACTCATTACCAAAAATCAGGAATTATTTAAGATGATCAATTCAATTCAAGAATAAATTTGATTTTTTAGAGAAAAGGATATTCAAAAATTTCTAGATCACTATAACATTACACCCCTTTTATTAAAGAAATTTCTTGCGTGAGGGGATATCATAGAAGATTAATTAAGTATATGATACCCTTATTGGTTGTATCTTATTTGAGTGGCATGATGGTCACACCATATATATAAGAGTACATGTGGCATAGTTTAATCTTATGTGAATTGATGAAAACAGATTTGATCAATATTTTCCATAGATTAGTGGTTATATTGATAAAATAATGAATTTTATATGGATAAGATTTTATCAATAAAATTATTTTACCTTTTTCATTTCACACAATAAATTTTTCCAAATCAATGAATGGGAATGGAATATATGTGTAAACAAGACCATTCCTATAGTTCCCTTTATGTGTATTCCCCATGAAGGGCCTTTGATTATCATTAATTTTTTCTCAATGATTTTACTAAGAAATTAAATGAAATTTATTAGATATAAAAGACATGAATTTATACCAGGATTCCATTTATGGGTTTTTAACCATAAAAGCCTTTGGGTATCTCCTACATTTCAGTCTAACATTTTCCTATGCCATGAGAAAAAATTAATAAATATAATATAAAAAAATCATAAGACACTACTAATTAGTTTCTAACTAGAGGAGACTATGATTTTTTTATTTTTAGATTTATGGACATATAATTTAGATCAAGGAAGTTATGAGTTTAAGGTTATACAACTCTGAGAAGCAGTTAATGATGATTAAGGACATATATATTTTAAAAGTTATTCATGTGGTTTATGATTGTACTTATTAGACCTTCCATGGATAAAGTTTAGCATTATACATCATTGGCCAAATATGAGGTTTCTTGTCCTACAATTTGGGAGAAATTGACATAATGTGAATGGGTACTCCCAATCTATACGTGGAACCTTACATAAGGAGAAGTTAAAACATTATATAATATATATACCCCATTCCTGTGTAGGGGGATGCTCAAGGATTTAAAACTATGTGTCGTATGGTAATATGAATCAATATATAATTTATCATTTTCAAAGATATATTTTCCTATTAAGGAGACTAATATAGAATTACTCGATTTGAATAAGATTGTCCTATATTGGGAGGGGGACTTTGGAATTGATTAAAAATGTGTTTGGGACCTAGATAAATAGTCTTGAAATCACTATATATCCTACAATAATTGAAATAAAGAAACACATAGATTTTTTAAGAGCATTTTCATCAAATATAAAACTCATACACAAGGAGAATGTATAATTAATTTATCCCAATATTGAGCTATAATAGGGAAAACCTATGGTTACATAATTGTACCCAAACATTAGTACATTATCATTTAGAGTGGGGTAATTTTATACTAGTATAGTCTTATAGAAAAAAAATCATATGTTATGGACTACATCATGGGTTTCATTCTCATGTAAATAAAGTTTTTAATGTAACATGGACTTCTATAAGAATATTAAGGGTTATGATGTTTAGTCTACATGTAATAAGGTTTAACTTCAAGTGGATCAGACTCAAAATTAATATAATATATGGTTTCATGATGAGGGCCATCTATTATTTACAAAGATATGGTTCATGAATGAAATAAAAGAGTTTCATATAATTTCTCGGTTAGTGGAGGAAACATTATGTGAATTTATAGGGCCTCATACACCAAGATGGGGAAATAAGTTGATTTTGAGGAATCCTATTCCTTAGTCTAAGTAGAAAATGTAGACATCAATATATATCTTATAATAAATATAATAATAATTCACATAGTTATTATACGCTATCCTCTATACATATCAAGACCATGTGTTATGAAAATATAATGATGAATTCATCCTAATGAAATACATTCAGAATATTGATGAGGATGAGAGGACCTAAAAACTATTTTGATGAGGGTGTTGAATTTTTTAGTATATGTGGATAGGACTAGGTATAGACCTTTGAGAATTACAATATATCTTGTGATATTAGGAATAAATACACAAATTTTTATTATAGGAGAATTCTCTACATAGATCTTACACATACATATGTAAAAATGAACTATTTGGATGTCATTGTGTGGGAATGGAAGAAACTTGGTGTGAATAGAGTCACAAAAATAATACAAAATAAAAAGGTTTTATCTAAATAAATAGTAATGGAATGACCTAATGTGAACTAGTGATATTATCTTTTCATAGGAAAAGTTATACATGTAGATGTAATGTATATATGGAGCTAAGATTGGAGATTTTTTCATCAATACGTATCATGAGATAATAGGAATCAAGCCACGAAATTTATTCATACGGTAATTTTGTAAACAAGTTTGGGGAATCCTTTAATTATTGTTGGGAAGTGTACCCCTAACCACTAAACCCTCTTGAAAATAAAAACTTCATTTAGACCGATATCTCACATTAGGGGAATTTTATGATTCATGGTTACTTGAAATATACCTATGTATATAGTTTAAGGTCATGTAGGATGAACCAATCTGATTAGTTTAATTTTATTTGTGATATAATTTTATGTCAATCCATTTAAATTCATGCAGTGAGGACTGTGTTCTATACAATTTGTAGTCATACATCTAGGACTTCATGGACCCATCATGAAATTATGAAATGTATTTCATGAGAAAATTTCATTATTAATAGGTTTTTTTCACAATTTATTTATTTTTATTTATGAATATAATCCATTTTGGTAGACCTTACAATTGGAATAAGTGATTTTCGAATTTTTGATATAGATTTTATGGTTTAATTCTATGTATCACGGGAGTTCTCATGGAAAACACTAGTTCTTATTGGATGAATTATGGAAGATATAACTTGTTTTTAAATGTTCCCACTGATCAATTCTAATGGATTTAATTATTTTAAAAATTTGTTATAATTTATCATCAACCATTCTAATTCAACAATTCATATCATAATTGGTTCATCGTTATAATTTTTTATATATATTTCGATACAAAGTGATGGGAAATATACATCAATAACAATGGTTTCCTATATTCCATATACATATTTGTTTGATGTCCCTTATGTGTATTTATGGTTTGTGGGTTATTAAGATGATATATCATATAAGAGAATGTTTTTCAAAATATCAAGTCATTTTATATCATATGTTGAAGAATATTATAGTGATTATTTTAGTTTATCTATATGTATATTAGAAACTTCATGATAAATAGATGATTGGTTGGATTTGATATTGTACCCATGGTACAAAAAAATTGATTAATAATAAAGTGAATTTTTATAAATATCTATCAACTATATAGGATAGAGATAAAATTTTAGAATTATAAATAACCTTCTGAAAATTTATAATATCATTCAATTGTGTTTTTATGAGTGGAACCATCTCATCCCATTTTAAAAACAAATTGGTGGAATCATGTATGTACTTGACATACATAGATATTTCTAGAGGTCATAGTCACATTACATCTATCTCCCTATTATAAATGACTATGAATATTTTTTTCTTTGAAAAAATAATCAGAGATCATGGATGTAGTTAGAATGTATCCCACAATAATAGACTATCATCCTAAATTAAAATTTATAATTAATCAAATAAAATGAGAAGTTTTTTATGTGTCTTGATTTGATGGATTATCATGGATTTAGATTGGTGGATTCCAAATGCACGAGAATTGATTACTTGTATAATATCAAGGGTCTCTCATCCTTAATTGATTTTTTGGGGAATTTTATAAAATCCTCACTTATAGAGAACCTTATAGGAATTAAAAACATCATATATGAAAATATTTGACGCTTAAAAATGGATTTATTTGTTCTAGGATAGATCCAATGGGATAATACCATTCTGTAGATTTTTTAATGACGGTTACATCCACCCAATCAAGGTATTAGTAAGTAAGGATAACAATTTACTTTGACATAAAGTTCAGTTAACTTCCATAACTTCCTTTATGTCACTACTAATGAATGATGAGATAACTCTATGATATGTGATATGAAGGACCAATTAATTTTGTCTAGATCATCCAGTATCATAGGTATATTTGTTAGTAGATCTGATTAGGAATTATGAGAATGTGTAATGTGAAAATGTATTGGATCTATGGGGAATTCAATCACCAACCCTAAAACATAGTCAAGAATAGAATAACTTCTTTCTTTTTGGTTGTGAAATATCTTTTAATATTTAATTTTACAAATTCTAAATAACTCTGTATATTCATTTAGGCCATAGGTATTTTAATACCTATCTTGAAGGATATAACAAGGGCGTGTTATTCATACATTTTTTGGTACATACCATTGATAATAAAAAGGAATATGAAAAATGAATTTCATTGGGGAGGTTAATAAAATACACAAGATTAAATGGTTGAGATTCATATTTTCCATCCTTCTACATATTAGTGTTCATAAGACTCCTTCAATGTAAAATTCCCATAACTAGGAGGTTAAATGTTTTGTGAAGACTTCTCTATTAAGTAGTTTTGTGATCAATGACATATTTCTTTTGAAATATGTGGTTTCATATAGAAGTCTATTACTGGTTTTCACTTGACGGCCTTTTGATACATTAATAAGAAGATAAATTGATATAAAATGACTAATAATAATTATAGACACATAGTTAGCATTGAAATAATAAGGATATACTTGAGTGGGAAGATTCATGATACTAGATGGAATTAATAGTGTTATAAATAATGTATCTATTTTCTTTACAACAATGATCAGTTCACTACAACTATTTTCAATTTTATAAAATCAGCTAACAATGATCATCATTTTCCTACAATGATAATAGAGTCATGTTTCCTTCATTATTTCATTAATTTGAGTAATAATGGTTCCAAGTTATTGTAAAATGGATTCAACATAAAGGATGAGTGGATTTCATTATACAAGTGGGATTAAAATCTCTAGATGAAGAAGGTACTTTTTGAGAATGTAAAAGGATTTAAAACAATCTTTATCATAGGGATAAGAGACACATATTTTCCAAAAAAATTGATGTTAAAACACTAATAGGTGATATTAACTATGAATATCATGATTATTTAAATGCACCCATGGATTCCTATAAAATCATTTATGTTTTAGGGGTTTAATATCAATTATTACCTTAGTCATTTTTTTATCAAATTTTATGAAATTCACCAATGTAACATAGAATGAACATTATAAGGGATTCATATTTAAACTGTGCTTCCACTATTTTGGAAATATTTCCTTGAAATCGAAAATAATATCATACTATTGATTAAATATGATCACAAAATCATCTAAATAGCACTCTATGGTGTTCCATTTAAAGAATATAAGGTTATTATTCATATTTTATTAGTGTATAGAACTTATAATATTCAATAAAAAGGAAACTTATTAGTAAAAATACACCCCTTGGGGTGCCTTTAATGTTGTTTCATTCTAGTATTTGGTATCTATTAAAATCAGTTTATAGAACAAATGTGTTTCCAAGAAGGAGACCTTTTAGAAAATTTTCATTTCATCAATCAGTAATTATATCAGAATTTAAGAATAACCTTTTGGATGGCGATGATTAAGGTCATGGAAATCAGTACAAATCTTAATTTTAATATTATTTTTCATAACATGAATTTCATTTGATGGACACCCTAAACAATGAATATTTTTTAATAATGATGGAATTTATGGGTTTATCAATATTAGCATCCAATTTTCCAATATGGATTGGATGAATACTCATTAATCTTTTTTATAAGGATTATTGTCCTTTATAAAATCAAAATTAAGGATTGCAACTTTGAGATCCAATATAAGAATATAGATATAATTATATGAAATTAAATCTTAGTTTTTCATTAGAATCTATATTCATATTTCATGTTCCTTAGTTTTTAAGGAAACTTTTATTAATGTAAGTCATAAATAATTTTTCTAGCTAGATTAACTTATCTAATTTCATCAATGATGGTCAAAACACCTTCCTTATATTATATAGTAGAATCCTTGATTTTGTAATATTATTTTCTTATAAACCATAATTTGTTATTGAAGATATATTATTATCTTGAGGTATATAAGATGATATAGTGTCTTTTTATTCCAATTGAGATAACATCCATATTTATAATGGATGTGTTTATTTTGTGTGGACAACACCATGAATATTTAACAAATATGTCTAGATCTCATGTTATTTTATTAGGATTCATGTCATGTTGATTAAATATCATTGATAGTTTCATTCAATGTTTTTTTGGGCCTAAACATGAGTATAGACATCCATGAGTGATGTTGATCTGCATGGACTACATAGTGGTAATCGGTCATATTGGTGGTGACTATTCAATAGAATTATTCTTTTAGATTCCATGTGATTGGAAAGTGAATGAAAGGTTTTTTTTATTTTTTATTATTACCCAATGAGTTCATAAAATTTAATTTATCTTGAAAATTAGATTGATGGTAAATTGAAAGACTCTGATGTGTTTTCTATAGAGAATGATAAGAGAATATTTTAAACCATTTGGGGTAGTAATATAAATGGAGTTACTTACTATAAACTACTTCCCTTTCCTTTTATAGAACCTTGTGTCAATATTCCATGATTTATAGGATTGAAAGGGTGAAATATCACTATATAACACCATATATTTATTTTCAATAGAATATTTGTGACACTTATTATAAGATGGGGGTATTTTTGTTAGTGTGTGGATATATATAATCTCAAAATTTAGTTTAAGACCATATTTTGGTAACAACCAAGGAATTTAGGTTACAAAATGAGATCACTGAAATAGGTTCTCATCATTATTTTCCTATCAGGTCACTATTAGCTCTTATCATGCACGTAGATTTTTAGAATGGATGGAGTTAAGATAGATTCAAATTAGCCCAATAATTAAATGATTTGGATCAAGATGATATTGAATCCATAAAAAAAATTATTTGGTCCCAAAAAATGTTAGTTTCATTGAGAATTGCATATATAAGGTTTTTATGTGTCCTCATATAAATGTATCACTATCTTGTTTTTGGAAATGAAATGTCTATATGGAATCCATTAAATCTATTGTTTTTTAGACCATATTAGTGGTCATAAAATTCTTTCTCCAACTATTGAGGGATTCAAAGATCATCACTATGGTATTATAAGAGCTCCTTTGATAAGTGGAGGGTACCCAAAATAGATACCTTATCCAAAAATATATTAATATACTTTAAAATATCATATCTCTAGAACAGGGGTCAATCCTTCTTATTATGAGGCTATTATATTTTTTGAGGCCCTATGGAGGAAGTTGTTTTCACTAACCACTCTTTTAATTAATTTAAAATAATGGAAAATAATTTTGGTCTACACATTGGGATGAATTGGCCTTCCTATGCCATGATGATGACTAAATAATTATATTTTTTCTAGTAGGTCTACTAGAATGAATGTACTTGAACAAAATATGGATGATTTAGGATCATATAAATGTTCCTATTAAGCTCATTGTAGTTTATATCTCTAGGTATCCAGGTTGTTTATGTATTAAGTATAAATTGAACCATAATTTCATGGATCACCTCAACATATTCTTAACTAACCTACTTGACTTATGAATCTTAATTCCTAATTATTTATGGGATCCCATGTACATATGAGTTCTCCTTATCAACCAAGGAGTGTGTCAAGTGTATGACACTAAAATATCCATATCTTAAATCCTTATCTATTAATAATACCATTAGGTTTTTTGGTACACATCTTCATTATGATTAATGTGTGAGATCTATAAAAGGATATACTGAATTGGGTACATAGAAGGGATATTATTTCTACACCATGTCTCAAAATCGAGTAAAACACCAATTATTGAATGACTATAAAATTGAATATATATTTTTAGTCTTAGGATAGTGAATTGGAGTCACAATAAGATGACTTAGATGTGCCTTGAGCATAGTGTGTGTTTGTATGTAAACATTATTTTCATATAGACTTATAATTTCACTAGAAATATCTTTATAATTTCATTTCTTTCACTAAATTATTTCAATGAAGATTCAAAAACATTGGTCTTATGCATTGGTGGTTACCTAACATTATATTCCCAAACTCAACCATTTTCTAGAGTATTTCCTTAGAGATGAATCAGTTTTGAATATTTTTACCCAACCTTCGATTAGTGGGATATTAATGTAATGGAAGATAATTATATATATGAAATACTAATTTTTATATAATCTTAGTTATTATTTAATAATATTGTATAGTATAAATCCCATTCAATAGATAATATTTAATGACCTTAAAAATAGTTTTATTAATATATGATCTCATTTTTTGCAATGGATGATCTATTGTTATAATATATAGAAAGACAATAAGAACATTACTTATCATGGAATAATATTTTATATAATATCAATAAATAGTATAGGTATATAAATGTTGAAGAATAATGAACATAGTAATATAATCACAATAGGCTGGAATTGTCATGACCCGACAAATTGGGGACTACCTCACCATTAATATGCTTAGCGTGTCACACCATGCTAGGATCCAATAGGCTCTGGGTTAGAAACCAGTGTCGTGAAGATATATCACATGCATGGGAGGCCTTAGGCTAATGAATATATACACACACATCCATATCTAAACCACCATCATAATGCAGAAATATAAAAGTACAACTGATACCCTAATCAATGTGTAATATCTATCCCAGACCAGAGTATGAAAAATGTAGGGGAGAATAAAGGTAAAAATAAAAGTGCATAAAAACTATTAAAATATTACAGGGTGCTACATAAGATTTGAAAACTGTCACATGAAACACATGATATGCACCATGGTAAATTTATCTTACTATGCTTCTCCTTCTCTCAGTCCTCAGAGGACACCATCAAATATCCTATTATCAATAGAATACATGAAATATGTGGGAAGATCCCATATTGGGGTGAGTATAACAACCTCGAGTAAAAAACCCTAAATTCATAAAACATAAATAATCAAGGGACTAGTATTCTCATCAAAAATATATGTCAATTTAGATATAAAACACAAAAAATAATCATGATAACCCAGGTATACTAATGATAGAATCATAGTCTCAAAGAGGTATCATCCACACATCCAACCATTATATTCTACTTGAGTCATCAATGAAACACTCATATAGGAGATATCACTACATATGTAATGTTTTCACTGATGGAGCTCATCTAATAGGTCATTATCCTGAGGTATCCAGAAATATGTACTCACTAAAACTCCAAATATATCAATACAAATTTAATGGATCATACCAATTGATCATGGGGACACCAAAAAACCTATATAGTATAACCTTATATATAGGGGATCATCTTTATGGTTATGATGATCCTGGTTATTACTCAAACCTTATATAGGGAAGGTGGTGAAATGACAGTGGATCCCATCCACGTCACATAGAGGGATTGCTAAAACTCTATCCAAGAAAAAACCCATAGAGAAGATCATAATAATATTCTTATGATGTAATTACACACTATATTATCATAGGAATGGTCCATGGGAACACACTCAATTTATACTAGTTCATATAGATGAGACAAAGGTCTCTCTTCCAACCATGTATAAAGTACATGATGTGTATTGGGGGAACATGACATGTATTTCCTTCCCCAGGTTGGACTGTGTCTCATTTTCTTGCATAAAATGTAATTACCAAAAAACATAACTTTTCCTATTAATAAACATGACATGTAGAGCTTGAATAAAACTCAACATGATACTAGCCCTTGATTGTCTACATCTATAAGTTCCCATGTACCTTAGGCCCTTCCCACATACTGTGGCCATGTCCATATACCTAGAAATCTCCAAGTACTGAGTCATGACCATGTACTCTTTCTGTTCTAGTGAGTCTAGAAGTGTATATGAATGTTTACACATTAGTTACATGATAAACCACCAGTACATGGTAAAATGTTTTGTGACATGTTATCATAGTGTGTTATATTTTTTTCTGGGAGTAAACCCTAGAATTGTAGATCTGTTACTACACTGTATGTGTTCTTCTAGAGTACACTAAGTGTTTTTGGGATTTCTATATAAAGTTAAAAATGATCTATGAATCTCTTACACACCACAACCATAATAAATTACACCACTATACCATAAAATAATAGAAGATTTTGGATTTTTTAATGATTTCCATCACTAGTGGCCATATTCGAACTGTCTAATCATTTTGGAAATTAGATTACATTGCATCACACAAAATAAATCATGCTAAACTGAAATTAGGAATCTCCAAATAAGATCCTAATCCACTTCCACACATCCAATTTCATCATCAAACCTTAGGTTTTCAATCAATATAGAACTCAAACTCATAGTAATGATCCATTTTTTTCAAAGAATGATTGAAAATGATCGATTACTAGGTATTTTTCATATTAATGGCCAATGAAATTACCGAGATGAACATTTTTAGAACTGAGAAATAAATAAATAAAAAAAGAGTAACAAAACTAGACCATTACTTGGACTACCCATGAATCATTTCTGTTATAACATACAAATAAGAACCAAAATCAAAAACATTAATCCCCATAAATCCTAGTAATATAAACCCAAAACCATTATAATGAACAATGTCTGAATCTATTTTTTGGAATATTTGAATCACTTTCATCATGGTATGAAAAATAGGAAAATTAATAGATAAAAATAAATTCCATACCCTAAGTTTGGTTCAACACCTAATAAAGAACAGTCTCAAGTCACAGTCATTATTGATATCCACTAACACTATTGTCATTGCCAATACTCATGATGCTTTGATCATTGGTCCATGATCCCAAGGTCATACAACAATCCTCTATGATATCCTCTTAAATCCATAGGGTTATGTATATAAACTTATGATTACTCTATAAACATGAATTTATAGAGGATATTAGGTGTAGAGGATTTATTAGAAAATATAATAATTAATTAATTTAATTATTTATTTTTTATATAATGATAATGGTCAACCAAAACAACCTCCACCCTCCATAGTTATAGATTTTCTATTGGAAAACTCATGTTGGGATTCAAAAATGGTGTCATATTTAACATATCATTCTCTATTTATGAGTTATTACATTATTTCATAACAAATAAATCAGTGATATATAATGCATTTAATATTTGTATTATATCAATACCAATCCTCACTTTGCCATGTAATATCATATCATATCATAATCTAAATCCAGGAATATTCTATAATATATTCAAAACTTTTACAAGTTTAAAAAGGATGGAACATGAATTATCACAGGAGGATCCATCATATAATAAAGGGTAATAAATGGATGGGAGGCCTTCGGAATATGATAAAAAATATTATGGTCCATATAATAACTTTGTAAGATATGTAGTTAATGATGAGTTATAAGAATAGTAGAGTATATATAGTGTTTAAATGGAAATTGACCATTAGGGTATGATCACTACTTTCCCATTACAATTTGATCATTATATGATAGTTTAAACAGTATTAATACCCAATAGAATAAGAAGGTACGTGCTAAAAATAAATTTAAAATTATTATAATTAAATTTAAAATATTTTAGTATATGTACATATTCTCTTCATAAATCTATATGTAACACATTATAAAATCCATAATTCATTAAAATGAAAAATAAATGTATTTACATTTGAAAATAGTATTATAGAATAATTAATTAATTTTTTATTTAACAAAAATTTTTCTCTTACATAGGAATTTTATTTTATAAAATAAATATTCTATTTGAAATCAGCATGATGAAATTACTTTAGGGTGAATTTATGATAATTTTTTAAACAATCATATTTTAGTGAAAAGTAATATTAATGTTTTCTTTTTTCAATATATTTTAAGATTTCATAGATATATAATAAATATTTAATAATTAATAAGATAGAATATACGAACATAAATATATTATTTTATTAATATAATGTAATTTATTTATTTAAAATTATTTTTCAAACCAATAAATAACTTTCAAAATTCTAAAATTGAAGTTATGGTTTTTTATAAAAATATTTTGATGACTAATTTTATTCCCAAGACCAGTGTAATATAAAAAATTGAATTAAGATTCTCTTAAGAATAATTGTCACAAAAATGCCTTAACTGTACAAAAACTTGATCTTAACCATGGTTGATCCAATGGTTTTCCATTTTCCACATGATATACTATCAAGGATTATATTTAGAAATTAATAAACTATTCTCCTACGTTTTCAAAAAATACATGTTTGTACACCCAATTTAATTATCTCCCATGATCATTATCACATCCCACCATCTATTCTCTCATTAATTTCTTTTTATAATCCCACAAGCTCTCAAGGATTCACTCCTCTGAGTGTAGTAAGTGATTTTTGTTGTAAGGGATTCCCTTCCTCTTCTGTTCATTCAAGTACTTTATTTGTAATGATCTTTTTAATTTAAAATTTATATATTTCAAAATAAATTAATTTATTTCCAATTGATGTTTTATCTATGAGATAATTCCATTATTTATCAATAACACCATTTCAATAAACATTTTTCATAGGTATTGTGCTACTAAAATCATTCCTTAAGTTTCGATGTCACATGTTTTTATTGTCACTAAAAAATATTGTATTCATTCATCGATGATCATATAAATGTAATTAAATATGTTTTACAATGAATTTACATGTATTAAACTCTCATTACACTCTCACGGGTTTAATTTGTTTAAAGGATCATATCTCTATGTTATTATAAACCAAATAATTATATGAAACTTTTTCTCATTCACCATATGTGATTGATCAAATTTTTTCCTGTGGTATTTAATCTATATTGAATACATAAATTTAAAATATGATACATGTTCCCTACTATAAGTCCAATTCATTTGGTAATGTTTTTATCTCATTTGATACCATGTATAGTTTAGAAATGATTATCTGTCCTAACTATGTTATGATATATTGGCAGTTAACATTTACCAATGTATATATTGTAATGTTTCATGTTCTTGACTCCATATATTGAGTCAATGATTTTATGATATAATATTTTTTATTCTATGATTCCATGTCAATATTTTGTTTTATGTTTTCATTATATGAATTATTTCTCATATATATCATGTTTACATAGATTATTCCCCTACTAGTTTTATGGATCACACATTTCCATTAAATATTCCTTATGATATCAAATCCAACATCAGTAGATCATTGGGATATAGGGGAAACTTAAGAATTTTAAATAAATATGATTTAATATTTTGTTGACTGTTTGTTTATTTATTCATATAATATTCCAATTACAATATAAATCTATATCTCTATTTATTTTTATATGCGTCTTCATATTAAAAATCATGTATTAAAATGATTAATGAAGTTTTTCTTTATATATTAAAATAAAAAAATTAACCACACCATCCTCATTGGTTTTTACAACCATAAATAATTGTTATAGGTTAATATCAAGGTAAACTATGGATAACCCCATAAATAGTTATTGTTAGAAGGAAGAAACCTTTTTATCATGTCTTAAAAATATTAGAGATTACAAACCTTCTTTCCCTCTCAATAATGTTATTTTTTCTATCATTGTTTTCAAAATGGGTGAACCACATGAAAATGAGTGGGATTAATAAATTTAGATGGTGTAGATGATGGTTTTTCTGTGATTTTATAACATTGAATTCTAAAAAAATTTCTTTTGTATGGGAGGTATCAGCATAGATTTTCCCTCATAGTTCCAATATCTCCATCCAACTACTTCGACACTATTTTAAACTCTAAAAAACCTTTAGTTAACTTCTTGGGAATAATAAGTGGATACAACACATATCAAATATATACTATACATATATCTAACAGACTATCTTATGGAATATTCATATTCAAGGAATATTTTAGTCCCTTCCACAAAGAGAGAAAGTCTGAAAATAAAATTAAATAGATTTCAATTTTATTATTAAATAAAAAATTTATTCCTTAGTGTATAACTAAATTAGTAATTAAAAATATTTATAATATACTACCAATTAGTTTCACACTTAGGTATAACTTAGTTGAATCATTAAATAAAGGTAATTAAATAGTTTTCAAAAAACACCTAATCTATACTGCATCTTTTTCCCTAGTGTTTCCATTATGGGGATGAATTTAGATAGTAAGTGAATTAGTTTCTACTCTAGATCGTTTATAAAAATTAAAATTGTAAATATATGATTCTATAAGTAGGTATTGGTGGATTCAAGTTCAATAATTTAGGATACAGTTTCCTATCTATGTTCATGGGTGTGTGTATCCTCTATATGGATTACCTTTAATCTATATGGGGAATTAGTGAGTCAAGGTTTTTTATTGGTACTTAAACCTAAAATAACTCATGAGTGGAAGAAGTGGGTGGAGCTTGATATTATTTGATATCTTATTCCTATTTTTTAAAACATCTAAAGTCCTATTGAGTTGTCTCTCTTCAAATGTTGATGGTTTCTCCCTAAGGGGGTGATATTGTTGAGGGTACTAAGCCATAATGGTTTAATGAATTGGTTTTCTAGGACTTGTTTTGGTCAGGTAACTAGGATATAATCTTGATGATTAGATACCCACCAGTTATTGAAGGTTTTCTAGTGTAGGAGAACTATTGGCCTCATATTTTGAGTTACACTCAATAGGCATATTTAATATGAGTAATTCATTTTTCATTTGGTTTATCATCTATAAATCATTTCAATATTGAGAATCCATTTTCATAATAGTGAGAGGATCTAAATATATGGTTAAAAATCTATTTATTTTATCTTTCATTAGTTCTTCTTGAGAATGAGGAGACGAGATGTTTAGAGTGTCTCCCAAGTCACATGTCTTACATTGATGGAGGGTATGTACACCTCATAATGTATTTTTTGTGCGTTATGTTTCAAATAGATTCCTCTATATTGTGGTCTCCTATATAAGTTTAATTGTATATTTCATCTTTGAGGTTGACAGTAATGATATTCACCAATGTCAATCAAACATCAAAGATCATATCCTTATCCATCCCATAATTGTAAGGGGGTTTACTATACCCCAAATATCTCTTATAGGGTACATCTTAATCCTAGTTTGTAACTAAATTCTCAGTGGTTTATCTTTATTTAGGTCCCATTTTAGACATTACTTTATCTAGTAGATACTTATTCAAATATGAGTTATCGAGTGTGATCGATAGGGGTTTTCTGATGGGTTTGACCTAGCACCCTTCTAATGATAGAGACAGATCAATAAGTTTGAGAGGCTATTAAAGTGATTCATATGAAATAAATCCAATTCTATAAAAACATACATTTCTCATAGGATGGGGAGGTAATATGAACACATCCTAAGATATGTGGTGTATTTAACTCTATTTCCATCATTTCTAAGACTTGAGGTGGTTTTTATGATCCTAGGGTTTAGGATGGTGGTAAAAATTCACCTAGTCCTATGAGTATAACAACCCTGCTTTTTTTATACAAACTTAAATATGACTTATTAAATAAAACATCACTTGATAAAACAAAGAAGATCGAGTGGTTTAGTGTCTTTGGGGATTACGATCATTACATAAAAACTTGAAACATTAAATACAACATCCTTATTGAAAACGTACTTTACATGAACACTACATTCCCTCGTACTTAGCATTGCATGGGATAACCTGAGGACATGCATAAGAAAAGGGTGACTTATAAAGCCCAGTAAGGGAATACACATGGAATAACATGAGGAGTACAATACATGTTATACATTAGGCATATCAATAGAGCACAAGAGAAACATGAACATAAAGGCCTGATAAAGCATGATAATCATAACATGGAAATGTGGCAACAACACTTAACATGGAATTAGCATGAGCCAAGGCCCATTGCACCTGGAGCATGAGTAAATCCTCATTGCACATGAAGCACGAGTAAACCAATGTTTCAATTGAATTAGAATGAGTCAACACTCATTGCACATGACGTATCATGATACTATACCTTACCCAATGCATTGGAGCGCTATAAGGGCGCACCCTTCTTAAGCATTTCATTTCATGCATAAGTGTGCCACATGGATCATAAAACTTGGATTCATAAAACATAATAATTTATTTCATGACAAAGTAATGTGTAATTCATACATGAAACTTTATAATAAATAAGTAAATTTTCATAAAGGTGAATACCCTTGATGGAGAAATGGGCATGGTATTCACTACACAATGACATTGGCTTAGAAAATTGGTGTGATTTCGGCAGCGTAACGGCGTGACATAAGAATTCATAAAAATGGTTGATGAGAGAGAAAGGGGTTACTAATCATGTTTACATGTAATGGAAAGTAATGAGGTCATATAGATACATGTCCCAACAATTGTAATGGAATTTAGATTCATGATACAAAAGTATTTCTTGAATGTAAAAGAGGAGAGAGAAGTTCCTTTCATAATTTTGGCATAGTAACGGGTGTACATGGGAGGCATTTAATGAGAGAGAAAGGGTCTCCCATCATTCAAACATAAACAGGGAAGTATGAGGGAGGTGAGAAACCATACCCCAAAATTCATAATTGGAATTAAAAGGGAAAAACAACTTAAAGAAAATTGGACAAAAAAGAGAAAGGAAGAAAAAAACCCTTACTTGGAAGTGTGCTTCCAAAGGATAGAGAGAGGCTAGTGAGAGGCTTCTTGGGAGCTTGGGGAACCTTGAGAGGATTCTAGAGAGAGTAGGGCAGAGGTTGGAGGAACTCTAAATGCTTTTAGTGAGGAGGAAGTAGGAGCTTGGGTGGGTTTATATAGGAAAGGTGAGGGAATTCTTTATTATTTAGGTTTGGGACCCCTTATATTAAATTAATCCAAACCACAATCCATCCCATGGTTTTTTCCCATGGTTTTTGAAAACGGGAAGAGGAAAAAAATATTTTATAAGGCCAAATTCCGAACATCTTAAAATAATAGGGTTGCTTATGTGGAGGTGAGTCACACTCCCATGGAAAATAATTTAAAAATACAAGGTGTTTAATAAGTCTTGAGGGTTCCATTAATGCTTTTAAAAGTAAGTCAAACAAACCCAAAATTACATAATTTTAATGGTAAAACATATATTGGCCGTACATAAAGCTTATAGTATTTTATTACATCACTATTGGGTCATTATGATGTCATAAAACACATTATATATTTAAACGGTATTTAATTTTTACCCAAAAATTTGACTATCTCAGAAAATTATGAAAAATTCACCATCGGATAATTTCAACATCCTGATTTCATAAATAACATTTATTTTATCTAAATAATTTTCTAAATATGTTAATTTTTACTTTTAAAATAAAAACCGACATTTATCAAAAATTCCCAGGTTTTGACAAAAATGGATTTCAAATCTTAATAAAAATTATAATTGCATTCATAAAATTATAAGATCATTTATATTTAATAAAGATTAATTTAATAATAATATTTTATTAAAATATTATTTAATTAAAAATCCCTTAATTTAGTAAAATTTAATTCTTAATTAAATAATAACTAAAAACACTATTTGTACTTTAAAAACTATTTACAATGTGTCAATGATGTCAAGAATGTATATACATTATTATATACAAAAAAATAATGTACATGAACATAGTACTATCGATTTGTTACATAACCCCTTAAAATAGACGTATAAGACCTAAGGGTAAGGTGTGAAATGGTGACAGACTCTTGGGGTGGCTCTAATAACATTGCTCGAGTGGTAATCTCTATCAACTTCCACTTTTCCCGTAGACAGTCCCATTCAAGCTTGACATGATGAAGCTCAGCTTGGGCTTGGTCAAGAGAGAAGCCCAAGGACGCCACCTCTTTTCTGATCTCTGACAAATGGGCTTCGTATGGAGCAATTATACTGGATGAGTCCATCGCTTCTTTTGTTTGAGTAAATTGGGTTTCTTAAAGCCTTATATTTATACTAATCATGTGATCATTGTTCAATGGCTATAAAAGCAACGGTCATAATTCTTAACATAAACCCCATGAATTTTGACATTTTATATAATCATTTTAGATAAAGAATCATTTAATTAGATCAAGAGGGATTTCTATTAATGAAACTTTGGGTCATTACAATATTCCCTCCTTAAGAAATTTCGCCCTCAAAATTTTCCTTTTCCCACACTAAAACAGATGTGGGTAACTCAGCTTCATCATTTCCTCCAATTCCCAAGTCACTTCTTCAAACTTGTGGTTTCGCCACAACACCTTTTCAAAGGGCATTGTCTTATTTCGTATAACTTTTTCTCTATGATCTAAGATCTTCACTGGTTTCTCCTCATAAGAAGGATCATCCTCCAACTGTACCACCTCAGAAGACAATACATGTGAAGGGTATAGTATGTAATTCCTTAAGAGGGATACATGAAACACATCATGTACTTTGGCCATGGTAGGTGGAAGTGCTAGTCGATAGGCCACAGCCCCGACACGATCAAGAATCTCAAAGGGGCCGATATACCTTGGACTTAACTTACCTTTCATTCCAAACCTCATGACCTTATTCCATGGAGATATGCGTAGAAAACCCATGTCTCCAACTTTAAAATCAAGGTCTCATTGACGATTATCAGCATAACTCTTCGGTCGACTATGGGATGCCATGATATGCTGCTGAATGGTTTTCACCTTCTCCACCATTTCTTCAACCATTTCTGGTCCAAGAAGCTTACGTTCACCGACCTCATCCCAACATGCTGGTGTTCTGCACCTTTTCCCATACAGGGATTCATATGGTTCCATTTAGATGCTTGAGTGGAAACTGTTGTTGTAGGAGAATTCAACCAATGGAATATGTTGATCCCATACTCCTTTAAATTCCATTGAGCATGCTCTCAACATGTCCTCAAGTGTTTGGATAGTCTGCTCGGATTTTCCATCAGTTTGAGGATGATAAGTCATACTGAAGTTCAGTTCAGTATTCAGAGCATGTTGAAGACTCTTCCAAAACTTAGAGGTGAATCTTGGATCTCGGTTAGACACAATAGATAGTGGTACTCCATGAAACCTTACCACTTCCCTGATATATATCCATGCCAGTTGATCCAATGATAAATCCTCCCGAATAGCAATTAAGTGTGTAGTCTTTGTAAGATGATCCATAATAACCCAGATTACATTGTTGCCTTTGGATGTCCTTGGAAGTCTGGTGACAATCTTCATGGTGATGTTCTCCCATTTCCATTCTCGTATGAGCAATAGTTGCATCATCCCCTTATACTTCTACCTCTCTACCTTCACTTTCTGGCACACCAGATACTTTGATGTATATTTAGCGATCTCCTTCTTTATATTATCCCACCAAAAGTTTTCTCAAAGATCTCGATACATCTTTGTGCTCCCTGGGTGAATAAAGAAATTTGAACTATGTGCATCATCCAAAAGTTCCTTCTTCATCTCTAGACTCAATGGAACACATAGTCTTTTCTCAAATCACACAATTCCTTATTCATTAACATTAAACTCCAAGTATTTCCCATTTTTGATAGGTTCCACTTTTTCCTGAATTCCCACATCATCCTTTTGAGCATCCTTTAACCTTTCCAAAAGAGATGGTTGAGCAATAATTTGTGAAAGGTTTGATGATGTTACCTTATTTATGATTCCCATGTCCATCTTCATCATGTCTAAGAACATTGGATCCTTCTCAATTATCATCATTGATAGAATTATTGGGTCCTTTCTACTAAGGGAATCTGCCACATTGTTTGATTTCCCAGGGTGGTAATGTATTTAATAGTCATAATCCTTGATGAGCTATATCCATATTCTCTAGCGCATATTAATATCTTTCTGTGTGAATATATATTTAAGACTCTTGTGGTCAGTATATATCTCACATTTATCCCCATAGAGATAATGCTGCTAGATTTTCAAGGCCA
Source organism: Viscum album (assembly GCA_963277665.1). Lineage (NCBI taxonomy): Eukaryota > Viridiplantae > Streptophyta > Magnoliopsida > Santalales > Viscaceae > Viscum > Viscum album. Next base: position 132,466,862 of record OY728152.1, on the reverse strand, counting down.
AGATCACCTCCGCTAACTCCAGATCATGTGTTTGATAGTTTCGCCAATGGATTTTCAACTGCCTTGAGGCTTAGGATATCAGTTTATCATTCTGCATCAGTACACAACCTAAGCCCTTCTTTGAAGAATCACTGAATACCTCAAAAAATTTCCACACTTGTGAGTAAAGTGAGCATGGGCATAGTGATAAGCCTCTTTTTCAACACCTTGAAGCTTTCTTCACATTCATCACTCCAAGAAAAGTTTACTCCCTTTCGAGTTAGTTTGGTAAGAGGGTTGGACAATCATGAGAAATCCCTCAAAAATCATCGATAATATCCAGCTAACCCCAAGAAGCTACAGATATCCGTTATCGATGTTGGCCTCAGCCATCCCTCAATTGCATCTGTTTTGGAGGGATCTACAGATATCCCATTGCTTGTGATGATATGGCCCAAGAATGAGACCTCCTTTAACCATAACTCACACTTGTTATACTTTGCATAGAGATTCTCCTTGTGCAAAGTCTCTAGTACAGTTCTTAAATGCTCCTA